>JAVLUZ010000152.1:4451392-5051392 GCA_036768485.1 Mermis nigrescens | reverse complement strand
AAAAGACCCTCGTCCGATCCCTATCAATAAGCACTGCTTTCTAAGCAAAATGCAAACCGCATGTTGCCTGTCACTACACTATATATACATACCTGCTTAGTTTGTATATATATCTTTACTATACTATGTTGATTATACAACATGCTCTTATACTCATACGCTATATAATATAGTAGATTGTACCCTGTACACCCCGGCCGGGCCAGGGATTTTTTTCAGCCCCGACCCCGGCCAAAAAGACCCCGGTCGATCACTACTGAGTATTCCGTCTTGCAACTGTTCTATTGGTTTAAATTCTCTATTGCTTGTCAGTTTTTGAGGGTCAACATCCACGTTTCAATTTTTATTCGGCAAAAATTTTTCTCGATGTACAAAGACTTTTCGGGACCGTCTTTGAACACCCGCAAAGATTTTTGGGAAGACGAAAACTGTAGAAAGGTTTGAAATTCCCAAAATTTTCGGTGCTTCGCGCGGAAACGGGTAACTGTCTGTCCTATATATCTTTATAATGGTAGAATTTGCATTTAGAATGGAAAAATGTCAAATTCGTCGGCGCTTGCGCCGTTTTGAGACAATTTTTAGTAATATTTGGCGTCAGAAACCTAGAAATTAGCGAAAATAAACTACCAAAGGTCGAAAACCTTGTTTTACCCCACTAAAATCGCTACTTCACCATATTATAGTGCCAAAAAATTTGCATGTACAAAATGTACAAAGACTTTTGGCGACCATCTTTGTACATGTACGAACGGACCTTGTACAGAAAAATCACTAGTTGTGGGTAATGATAACCTCCTCTAGCCTCTTCTGTAAGCGCATGTTACATTCTGCTCTACGTACATACATATGTGCAAAATGTGCAGATTAATTCTGCTCCTCGATGCCGAACTCTATAGCAATATTTTTATTCCTCAAACTTTTTGTTAGTCTATACTAATCAATTTTGCGTATAAATTAACACGTATGTACATGGTACAACGTTTATGATAATGACCAGCATGCGTGCTTACGGTCAAAAGTTTAGAGGTGGTAAATGATTAATTTTCATGGCTAATTATGGCGCTGAAATGATAAGTTTATGTTGATTTTTTTAGTTATTTTAGTCGTTACTTACCCGCTCCCGTCACGACCCGTAAAAATACTTTAATTTGTTGTATTTGACTCTTCTTGAATTTTTGTGATTAAATTTGCATGAAAACAAATGATAATATGTAAGAACGATGTAATGACTTGGACTATCAAATATGGACAGAATAATGGACAAAAAGTATCTGAATGAATGAATGGACAGAGAGCTACTAGAAAAATACTTTAGATTATACTGCTGGGCATCATTTGATGCTCTTTCATAATTCCAACAATTGGTTTTGGTCCGAAAATGGCCTGAGGGGGTGTGTCTTTCAAAAGTTGTGGTAGGGGATACCCCAGTGTGCATAATTCTCGTTTTAGAGCTCGAAAGTTTTAGGAAAATCCGATATTTTTGATATAGGATTTTTCTCTTCTAATGTTTGGTCGAACAAAAAAATGATCAACTTAAAGCTCGTAAACAACATTCAAGAAAATTTCGACTAGGCGGTGAATTTTAAAATTTCGAAAAAGCGGAAAATCGGCCTTGGGTGGACTGAGAATGGCTTAAGTTCCATTTTGCGTGGAATATTGAATTTTGAAGGCGAATTTCGATCACACGTGGGAGTGGGGGGGGGGTCTGGATCACATGTGAGCATGGGGGTATGCATCCCCAAAAGGCCGCATACTCCCCTCCCAAAAACCAAAATACCCCCCTCCCCAGAATTCAATTTTTGAAATTTTTTCGCAATTTTTTGATGTCAATGAATAGTGCTCGATAAGAAACGTTAAAAAATTGTTTTTTTAAAGCCATTCCACCATGTTTAAGACCATTTTTGACCTATGAAAAATCTTGCCTCCAGAATTTTGATGCCGCCCACATATGGTCTGGGACATAGGTGCACAAGGTCAGGGTCGGCAGGGGGTGAAATGCCAAAAATCTAAAACAGTAAATTTAACGTTCACGATTTTTTTGCTGTTTTAATGATCAAAATGGTCAAAATAGCCTATAAAACGTTTTTTTGTGTTAATAACACATTTTAAAAGCATTTTTAGTCCATTTTAACTGCATTATATCACTTTTAACACTAAAAAATGCAAAATTTTATCAATTTTGGGCGCTTTTTGAGTAAAAGGTACTTAAAAGTACTAATCTGGCGCGAAGCGCCGGAAAAATTTTGACATTTTTACTGATTTTGATGTCAAAAATGATGCAGAACAAGACCTGTTTGCTCAAAATCGCCGGACAGTACCGGTCTAGCTGACCCCTCAGGGGGGGTAATACCCCCCCATCACCCCCTATGTGCATGTGTGGTCTGGGACCCTTCCAGAATCTGAAGGACCCCTAATCGATAGACCCCTGCCTAGGGATGTACCGATACCACTTTTTTGAAAATAACCGATTCCGATTCGATTTCGATTCTTTAAATTTAAGAAAAGCCGATTCTGACTGTGTTGAACTCATAATCGCTGATTCCGATTCGATTTCGATTTTAAAATAGTAGGAATCGGCCAATTTCGATACCGATTCCGATTCCTTAACCATGCTTATATGCTGTGCTGTTGGAGTGCGTGCGTTATATATGTGCTAGAATAACTGTATTAGAATGCACGTTTTCCAGTTTTTCTGTAACTAACATTATCTGGGACATTTAAATTTTTTTCAAAAATCAAAATGTTTGGAAATTTCATGTTAAAACGGGTTTATGCTATCAAAATTTTATTAGTTATCACTCATAAGCGAAAATACGGCGCAAAGTATCTATAAAACTCTGAAATATAGGATATAAGATGGCCAAAGAGGACAAAATTGCCTTTTTATTTCTAGTATTCATGCATATACCAGTGTTTTTTAGCGCCACTCCCATTGGCGCGGCCGCTTATGGCCAGAATAGAGCGTTTGCGCTCGAAGCCTCTCATTAGCGCACCAAAAAACATAAAACTGTTAGGAGATAGGCAAGAATAAGGTCATTTTTGAGCGTTTTCCAAAAATACTATACACTGCTGACGATAAATTTCGAAAAAGGATTTTAAAAATTTTCAATTTTTCTAATTCAACTCATACAAAAATCTAATTTTCAAACTACCTACATATGTAAACAACTGATTTCTCGTTGTCCGGTGTCCATGCCAAATTGAGCGATTTCTTTAAGCTGCCTTTGCACTCATTATTTGTGTATCGCAAAAAACAATATACAAACATAACAATTGGGCGCAAAGCGCCAAAAGTGTTGACATTTTTTCCATGTCTAGACAATTAATCTGGCGCAAAGCGCCAGAAAAACATGGGTTCCCTTTCTGCAAAGTTGCTAGAATCTATTTCGGCGGTCCTTCAGATTTATTTTAAGAGTATCATTGTAAAAAATAGAGCTGCACGCGAATACCCGAACGGATACCCGGGTACCCGAATCCCCTAATATAAAATGGAAAATTAGCACTGCAGTTATGCAATGTGTGCTAAGAATTGAATTAGAAACCTAGAAACATTGCTTCTAAAGTGCGATTGAATCACAATGTAAACGTAATTGATATAAGCAACCGTAAAATGTTGAATAAGCGAGTCTGCTAATCTTTCCTATTGCCACAATATATCGCGCATACGGTCTACACAAATTCCATTATTCAGCTCTTTGATTACATTATTTCATTTGTGCCGAATTCTCCTTATTCTCTATTGTAAACAAATTTAAATAAGAAATTATGTGCTAGCGACGCTTTTTTCTAATGCATTTACTTTTGTGACCATTATATAAATTTAAACCAGTGATCGTACGGGGACCCCGACCCCGACCCCGAAAAACCCGGCCTAAACCCCGACCCCCGACCGGGGCATGATTTTTCGAGTCGGGGTTGAACCTTCTTTCGGGGGTGAAATATAGCATTTTATTTGTTGGTACATAGAAGAATTGTATAAATAGTAAATAAATTCGGAACAAGGACGATTCATTCACCAGTAAAATTAATGTTAAACTCGACACTCGCGATATTTCATAAAAAGTACGCCGCGTAGTCATGGGGAATGGAGGCACATGCCCCCGGAATTTGTCAGAAATTATGTTGATTTTTCTGGTGCAATGTGTCCAGAACATTGAGTTTAAAAAGGCACAAACGTCTAAATTTTCCGGCGCTTCGCGCCGAGTAATTATTATTTATTGTTATACAGATCCAATGAATTTAAAAGCTTGAATCTGTTAAAATAATCCAGCACTTCGCAGCACTTTAGTGATTTAATGCACTATTAGTTCATTGAATGAAACTGCACACGCTTGTTGAACATAATAGTCAAAAGTGCGAAAATGTTTGCGTACCAAATTATCTATCCTCTGCTTTGTTTATCTTTCTTTACAAGGACACATAATCTATTTTAAATGAAAGGAAAGGCCAAATTTTCTTGTGTTTTTGCGCATTTTCTGTTTTCTGAAGTAGTTAATAAGAAGGCAACAAATGGGCCTGAAAATGGTAAGAACAAAATTCTCATTGATACATATTTTAATGACTTATTGGTTGCGACCCGTTGCTGCGCTACATACTTAGCAGAGGTCGAAAAACGCATTTCAGCTCAGAAGTTTTGTGCAGTGTAGGTGTTCATCAATTTTAATTTTTTTTCGGATTTAATTCAGAACCGAGATTTTGCCAATTTGCGAAAATTTTAACTTTACTAATTAAAAATTAGAGTGCTTTTTACAAAATTTTCGGGGGTTCCGCTCTGGACCTCGCTGGTGGCGCTTGAGCGCGCCACCCCAGACCCCCAGCCGTACGATCTCGTTCTACATGTTGAAAGAGATTTTTAGGAGGACAGTAAAGGTAAAAGGATTAGGAATTTTTAAAAATTTTCGGCGCTTCGCGCCGCAATTAGTTTATCTGTTCTGTATGATTTAAGCGGTATAAATTGAGTTTAAAGAGTAAAAACGTCAAAATTTTCCTGCGCTTAGCACCGCCAATTGTTGTCTTAGGGCGGTAAAATATGACTGAATTTCTTGATGCTTTGCGCCACTTATGATTTACGAACTGTTTGTCAATGAAAAGGCGTGAATTCTACATGAAAACGGTAAAAATTTTGAAAATTTTCGGCGCTTCGCGCCATTGGCTCCTCTACAATCAGTGCGCCATAGAAATCGTTATGAAAAAACTGTGGAAGAATACGAAAAGGCGAGAGCGATAAGTGATTAAAATTGAAAGTAATGCTAACTTGCTAAAACCATGCTTGAACTTGGAATGAAAATAAAATGTTGAACATAACCAGCTTTATTAGTATGCATGCTCTACAAACAAGTGAAGGTATCGGTTTTATCCTTTTCAAATTGGTCTGTAATCATGCAATGTTAATTGTTAATCTTCAACCCCGACCCCGACCCCGACAACCGGGGTTTTTCATCCCCGACCCCGTTCCCGATCGGGGGTGAAAATCTGACCTCGTACGATCACTTATTTAAACTGCAACTTTTATTCACATCGTGTGCGCAGCTCTTTTACATAGTTAGACCTGGTTCAAAGCCAATCGATGTTGCAAATGCAGTCAGCTCCAGATAGACTTGTTTTCGAATAAATTTTCATTTTCTGTTGATTTCAAAATTGCTTTTCGTCGATGTGATTTCCTGCTTCAAATGTTTTAATGACGCTATGATGATACAAAACCTGAATCATATAAATGATTAGGTACCTACTATGAAATTTTTTTAGAAAATTCTTTTAAACCGTTTGCTAGATCAATCAGTCACTAAGATTTATTCTTAATCGGGGTTTTTAAAAATTCAAAGCTCGGCAAAGATTTTTCCCGATGTTTAAAGACTTTTTGGGACCGTCTTTGTACATATACAAAGATTTTTGGGAAGACAAAAATTGCAAAAAAGGTCTGAAATTCGAAAAAATTTTGCGCTTCGCGCCGAAATGAGTAATTGTGTGTTCTATATATCTTCATATTGGCAGAAATTGCATTTCAAAAGGAAAAATGTCAAATTTTTCGGCGCTTCGCGCCGTTTTATGACGATTCTGAGTGATCTTTACCCTTAGAGACCCAGAAATTAGCTAAAATACACTACCAAAAGTCGAACAACTTTGTTTTTACCACACTAAAATCGCTACTGTACCATATTATAGTACCCGAAAATTTGTGTGTACAACATGTACAATGATTTTCGGGAAGACAAAAACTGTGAAAAGATGTAAAATTCTCAAAAATTCTCGGCGCTATGCGCCGAAATGACTAATTGTTTCTCGTACATATCTTTAAAATGGCAGAATTTGCATTTAGAATGGAAAAATGTTAAATTTTTCGGCGCTTCGTGCTGCTTTGAGACAATTTTTAGTAATTTTTGGCGTCAGAAACCCAGAAATTAGCTAAAATACACTACCCAAGATCGAAAACCCTTTTTTACTACACCAAATGTGCTAAAATCGCTACTGTACTATATTATGGTACACAAAAATTTGCATGTACAAAATGTACAAAGACTTTTGGGACCATCTTTGTACATGTATAAACGGACCTTGTACAAAAAAAGCTACTTAGATATCACTTTGCCCTAGACCTCAACCCGGGTATACCCGGATACCCGGGTGATGAAATAGCCGGGTACCCGGGTAGTACAATTCGCAAAGTGTGCAGCACTAGTAAAAAATGAGAAAACTTTTATTTCTAGACTCCTGGATATGGACCTGCCTAGTGATATTTACTCAAAAATTAATATTTCATTGAACTTTAAAAGACATGACGCAAAACTCCGGTTCTGCTGTAAATTTTGGTTAAAACTGTTTTATGCAAAGATGCATCAGTCTTTGTGTAGGATAAAAAGTCTTTGTACATCTATTCAGATACAAAGACAGGTAGTTAGTGTTAATTGAAATGGAAAGTAGGAGGCAAAATCGATGCTACGCTGTCAGCAGAGCACATAGGAAAGATAGATCAGCTGTAAAGGAATTTCTAACTGAAGTATTACATTTTAGTAAAGCTAAGCAGTCACTCGCTGATGATGAAACAAAAGAACAGTGATGAGGAAACTGAAATGATACATTTTTAATGAATTGAAAAATTTTCTAAAAATTTCTTTGAAAATGCCGTAAAAGTGTTTAAATTTCTGTTTTTTTCATCCAAAAGCCTTTGCGCATAGCGCTAATGTACTAAATTTCCCATTAGCGCAGGATAGGCTTCCTTGGCGCCGCGCTAAAAAACAGTGACACCTACAATTCGTTAAACGTCAAATTTTTTTAGGAATTTTTGATTTAAAAATTCTAAAATCACTGTTTTTATCAAGAAATCCACATAACGGTCACAAGACTTCCGTTGTGTATAAGAAGCAGGAATATGGCTTATAGATGCTGAAAAGCCATTAAATGATTTGTAATAATTGAGTTAGATATGGCGTGAAGCTCCGGAAACATTGAAGAGAGTGCATCAAATGATAGTCAAAGGTCATTGAAAGGCATATAATATATTCCTGATCTCACTTACTATGTTGGGTGGATCGGATTGCGGCTCCCTGCCCCATTGAGCCCGTTCTTAAGTAAACCTGAACAGTATTAATAAACTACGAGAATCTATGCCTGCTACCCTTTCTCTGCTGTTGTATGTATGTAGCTTACAATTAAACATAATAAATGATTATTAACATTTGTGTCCCGCCTTGATTAACCGGACACAAAATTGGGTTTTTGACTGATTAAAGCAGAATTCTTTTTCAAAATGCCTGCAATCGAATCGGAAATTAGTCTATTTTTGACCGATTCCGATACGATTCGATTTACTAAAAATCAGAAATACCGATTCCGATTCCTATGCCGATTCCTTAAATCTCGTAATCACCGATTCCGATTTCGATTCGATTCCATGAAAAATGACTGCTTCTAGCCGATTCCGAATAACCGGAACATCCCTTCCTGCCATTTAATTCTTAGTGCTATTTTTTGGTAATTTGACCCCATCAGACCCCCTCCCCAGACTTTCGTTGCTGCCCCTGTATGATTTCGATCGCTCGATATTCTATTTATAGATTAATTTCTCATCCACCATCTCCGTGCCAGCAGTCGTATCGCCACCCGGCGTAGCTGTGACGTCATCGACGACGTCGGTCGCGCGCCGATCCGCAACGCGAGCGTCAACTTCGTCGCTAGTCGCCGACAGAGCCGTCGACAACGACGTCGCGGGAACGTCGCGAACGACAGCTGTCGCTGACGATGTCGACGGCGTCAAAGCCGGCGGCGCCGCCGCCGACAACTGCGACGACATTTTCATTGACACGAAAGACTTATGCATTCGAATCGCGTACGAGCTAAAAGCGCACAGTATACCTCAAGCGTTATTCGCCGAACGTGTTCTGTGCAGGTGAATTCAGTTTTATGGAAGAATTTACAAAAGGTTTGTAAACGAAAGGATTAACCTAACCCCGCCTCAGATTAGGGAAGTAAACGTGCATCTTCTTCACCCCGCAAAATGGCTGCTAACCCTCAGAATTACATATTTTACGAAAAAATCGTAGAAAGTGCACTTCTAAGCCTTTTGACTATATTTTACCTTAAAAATGTTAATGTTTTGGCGTTTCGCTACGAATGCTCTTTTTACTATATTTTGTTCCGCTTGTACTCAAATTTTTTCGAAATTTATTCAGTTGTAATTATGTTATAATTGCTTTTAAGAGATTTCAATTTGTACGGACTGTGTTGGTGGCTTAACCGATGGCGTAGTTACGTGTTCCCGATACATATACATAATTGCATTGATCTTTTTTCAAGACCACATAATAAAACGTCTGTAAATAAGGTTAATTCGATCTACAAAAATCCGAAGTTTATAAAGCTTAATATTATCATCACACATGCCTTCTGGGGCGCAGGTATGACGGTATCCCCCTACCATGCATACACATATGGAAGGTGAGGGAGGTATTACCTCCCCCCCGCTAAAGAGTCAGCCAGACAGGTACTGTCCGGCGATTTTATGCTTATGGAATGTTTTTTGCATCATTCTTGAGGTCAAAAGCAGCAAAAAATTTGATATTTTTACTGATTTTGATTAATTTCTGTATTTTTTAGTGCTGAAATCGATATGATGCAATCAGAATGGACTTAAAATGCGATATTACCACGAGACATCTTTTTATAGGCTATTTCGACCATTTTGGTCGTTTAAACAGCAAAAAAATGAACATTAAATTTGCTGTTTTGGATTTCTGGGATTTCCCATCCCTGCCGACCCTGACCTTGTGCATCTATGCCTTCTACCAGGATTTTTGAAAAGCGTACCCCGTCAGGCCATTTTGGACTAAAACCTATGGCTCGTCTGGAACAATGAAAAAGCATCAAACGACGTTTGTACATGAACTCGTACTCATTTTTGCGAGCCGTATACTGTTTTATGCATTCATCCAGACACTTTTTTACATTATTTTTATATAAATTTAATGCTTCAGGACATTCCGACGCCCTTATTATTCGTTTCCATGCAAATTTAATCACAAATATTCATGAAACAAATATTCAAATAAATTTTCAACGAATTGAGTATCAAAAGTTAATTTAAAAAAAAACAAAATTATGCACTTATTTTCCACCTCAATGAATTTCGGTATGCCCTTCCCGGAATTTTTGACCGCGTGCATGTATAACCGCCAGAATCTGAACTCCCGAGAATCTAGTAGACCCCAAAATTTAATTTTTGGCATATGTTTGCGGTTTTGCCTCATCAGACTCCACAGAATTTGGTTTCCGCCCTTGTATGACCAGGTCAGTATACATGTTCCAGTATACATGTTATGACTCGAAATTTCAGGCGGAAGGACTGCGGCCATTTTCAGGGAGAGGGGGGTGAATGGTCTCCAATTTTCGGTCAAAAACACCTAAAAACGACTAAAAACACCCAAAAAAGGCCAACAAATGCACTTTTTCCAAAAAATCAGGGGTTGGCTTCAGTGAGAGATGAACACGACCAACTTTGGGGGATCCTACAATCCAGAGGAGGCCATTTTTATATTCTTTGTAATTGTACATTCCTCCTCAGTGGCGGATCCTGGATTTTCTGACAGGGCGAGGGAGGCGGAAATTTAAATTCTCCTAATAATGTCCGAAATTGTCTAAAACTGCGTCCGTTATGTTTGAAGTACGGGTTTTTTTCCATCTTTTGATAGACAAGATCATTTGTGATCCAAAAAAAGTTTAAAATTTTCGACAGTCTCCTGCGAAAAAAGTGAAAATTATTGAAAAAGTCGGCTCAAAGCGCCGAAAAATACCATTGCCAGAACTAAAAAAATCGTTGTTCTATTCTTAAACTTTTTCTCCAGTCGTAAAAATAAGGTTCTTAGAGCGCCAAGAAAGTCAGTAAATGTATGTCATTAATAAATACTACACC
This sequence comes from Mermis nigrescens, assembly GCA_036768485.1. NCBI lineage: Eukaryota > Metazoa > Nematoda > Enoplea > Mermithida > Mermithidae > Mermis > Mermis nigrescens. Next base: position 5,040,990 of record JAVLUZ010000152.1, on the reverse strand, counting down.
GGCGCGAAGCGTCGTAAAATTTTGAAAAATCATGGTGTGGCTGAAATCGTCAAAAATACACATTATTCTGTTTGCGCCCATAGGTGGGGAATAAGGTCTATCCTGACTACCCTATGGCCACCTGGTACTCATAGAACCTTTGGCCGGTGGCCATAGAAAATCAAGGTAATTGGAATAAAAGTGAAAAAAAGATAAGGAAGGATCAAGAGATGATGAAAAATCAAGCAAAATCAACCAACCAGCCAACCAAGAGGCCAACCAATCAACCAACTAGCTGGCCAATCGACCAACCGACCAAGTAACTAACCAACCAATCAACCAACCAACCAACTAAATGGCCAACCAACCAACCAGGCAAAAGGTCAACCAACTAACGAAGCAAATGGCCAACCAACCAACCTGTCACAAAGAGGGTTCGGTATCTATAGAACCCAAATCCATTCCCCAGGAATGATTGCGCCCTACTATTTTTCGTCGACAGGGTCGCCCGCCTTCCTGCTCCTTAATCCGCCCTTGTTTCTCTTCTCTCCAGTAAAGATCGTTTGTTTAAAATTGCCCGCGTGCTTCCGTAGGAGTCAAGGCACCCTTTCGGATCTATTGCGCAATCCCAAGCCGTGGAATAAATTAAAATCGGGTCGCGAAACTTTTCGTCGCATGTATCACTGGTTGCGGCTGCCGGTTGAGCAGCGCATGGCCAGTTTAGATCCGTTGGCGATAAACGCCGACGGCTCGAGCGCGTCTGCTCTCCTTTTCGACGACCAGCACCAGCAGCAGTTGCAATCGTTTGTCGCCGGCGGAACGGACGCTCAGTCGCTGTTTGCGCAGTCGTTGTCTACCGAAGGCGCCGCAAATATTTGCGCGCAACAGCAGCAGGACCAACCGATCTATGACTCGTCACAATTATTTGCCAGTCAGCCAGCGGCGGTTGCGGTAAAGACAACAATCATTGACAATCAATCCGCAATTTCCGGACAAGCGGCTGCCGAAGAAGCGGCGACGCGACGGTTGTCGCGTCGCCGTCGAGCGCCGATGACGACGACGATGATCGCCGCAGTGGCCGCGACGTCGGCGGATGAAGACGACGACACGGCGAGCAGCGGCGGCGTCGCGGGCGATTTCGATGACGCGAACATCGGCGGCGGCGGCGCGTTGTCGGCCGCCAGTAGTCGTCAGCGCAAATCCATCAAGCGACCGCGACTCGTCTTTACTGATATTCAAAAACGAACACTTCAGGTAACTGTTTCACTCAGTTTCTCATGTAGGCTAGGCCGTATAAACGGATTAGATTTTTTCAAAAATTGTCCTTCTCCATCATATGTAGGGCCATACATGTAACAGGAGATGGGGATCCCCTCCATCTAAAGTTGGTTGTCCCCCCCCGAAAAACAGAAAATTTTTGACCTCCCTGATTTTTGTAAACAAATTGAATATTTTGGCCGTTTTCAGGTGATGGCCATGTTTGGCTAAAAATTAGGGTCATTTACCCCCTCCCCTAAAAACGGCCGGGGACCCCGATCAAATTTTCGAGCCGTTACGCATATTTGCAGGGCCATATTTAAGGAAGCGGTGGAGGGCAGCCGCTCCTGGCCCGGAAACACATTTTGGCAGCCCGAAAAAATTTGGTAATCTAATGCACGGAAGGATGGCAAAATCGAATGGTCTCGTCACGAAATCTGAACACTACTTAACAATCTTTATGGATTTTGCGGGCTCTGTTAAAACGCAGTACGTCGACGTACTTATTCATCTTTTGCGTCTCTCTGTTAAAAATATGACAACGTACCATGCTGTAACATAGACGTGACAATCCTTACCAAAACTTACATAAGGATTGTAAAGTATCCAAATTTTGTATCGAGAACTGTATCTCTATGATTTTATTTTGGCAGGCAATTTTCAAGGAAACGCAGAGACCTAGTCGAGAAATGCAGCAGACCATTGCGGAGCATTTAGGCCTGGACTTGTCTACGGTGCAAAACTTTTTTATGAATGCTCGTAGAAGATCACGAGGTGATCCAATCGGAGTCGATTCAACACTTTCGACCCCGTATCCCTATCAACAGGTGACGTCATTACTTTTCTGCGCGATATTTCAATTGATTATAATCATTAATTCGAGAATTTTCTATTGACACCAGCTCTAAGTGGCTGCTGCTGACTGAAGTTTCCTACATTTTTATTGGCCTTCCTTTAGAACCAATGTTAACAAATGCGTATACACTTGATGGTCAGGATGTTTGATAAAATGAAATTGTCTTTGATTTGCGCGTTATTAATCTTATTTTTTGTTTAGAAATCGAAGTAATGGTCTTTTTTGAATGGTAGATTCTTAAGAAAGATCAAAATTCTTAGCAATCTGCTTTTTGATCTAAAGTTGAAAAATTAGGCAAATGTTCGGCATTCCCGCACATATCATTGAATTAAGGACTAAACATGTGTTAATTATCGGTAGGCAAGTAAGAGTAGCCGACACTAGAAGTTCCTATTTTCAGCGCTATTTAACTACACTTGTGATCATTTTATTTTTACGTATTAGTTAAAAAATCTTATCTTAATTATGTATCTATTTATAGTTGATATATACTCTTGTGTGAAAAATTTTGACTTACCCATGTTTAAAATCGAATTCGTTTTTCTTGTTTATATAAAGTGCCGTGATTTTTTCCTTGTGGGATCTGGAAGATCGCTATATATTTATAAATGTACAAGCAGGGACGTAAACAGCCGGGGACGGGGGCGCCCCCCGAAATGGAATACTATTTTTAATTTTTCACAAGGATCCCTCAGAGGAAAAAATTAAAAATTCCCGAAGTCTACAAAAAGGACAGCCAAAATGCGTTTCTAGCACACTTTTGAGCTACTAAACTCAAATTTTTCCGGCGCTTTGCGCCGAATTTCTTATTTTCTATCTTATTTCTTACCTTAGAAGCCCATATTTAACTTGAAAAAAATTGCGAAAATGTCAAAAATTTTCGGTGCTTCGTGCCGATTTAGTATTTTTCATTAAGTTTCTCGCAAAACCGCAAAATTAAATGCAAAGACAGGAATTTTGAAATGTTTTGGAGTCGAGCTTTAACTTGATATTGAGAAATTAGTCGTACAGATAGAATAAAGGATAGATTTTTATATCCGAGTTTGCAATCGAACAAGAAAAATTTCCAGTTTTTCAAAATTGTTTTCTTCATGATGGCATATGTAGATCTCGTCGAGAAACGCTCAAAAATGCCATTATTTCTGCGTATCTTCTAACGGTTCTCGAGATATTGGACTTCAAAAATTCCGCCCCCCCCGCCAAATAAAATCCTGGTTACGCCTCTGTGTACAAGTACAACCACTGTAAATATCACGTCTATGTCTGGAAGGCTGACCGATGGTATTCTTCCACATGACAACAGGGTGATGGGGGTTTCACTCAAAGTCAATCGTCCCCTATCCCTCTCATATGCTGAGATTTTTTACCCGCTCCGATTTTTCGCAAAAACTTGCGGTTTTAGACCATCCAATCAAAACTATTGGAATACGAAAACTTAACTCATGCACCATCGCATCTGTGATTGCAGCTGCGCTGCAGCCTCAAGCATTGGAAATTGTCGAAAGTAGCCTTAAAACTAATTCTTCTATTATGTGTATTTGAATTATACAAATAACACAGTAAACATTTTTTCTATGCTTAAAACTTTTTAATTTTCGAGAGTACGATAGTTAGCAAACTCTTCCAAAATCCGATAAGCCCGGAATCTTTTTTGGCACGCGGGAAACCGAGAAAACCCGGGATTTTCGTCAAGAACTTTAGTTTGAACTCAGACTTCGAGGCCAAAAATATTGAATTAATAGTACAATGTTACATTTTTTATCGCTTTTACTATCATACTAGTTTACGTGTTTTTATATTTTTTATCATGTAGCATTTATTTCCGTTTTTCTTCTCGCCCATTGTCACATCGTTGATTGCTATTTGTGTATTCTCTTTGTTTGATATAGCTAGTAGCTATTTGTACTATTGTTCGCTAAGACGTTTCGTGCAACAGTGTTTTTTTTGTGCTCAGACAAAGATTTTTCCCGATGTACAAAGACTTTTCGGGACCGTCTTTGTACATGTACAAAGATTTTTGGGAAGACTAAAACTGCAAAAAAAGGTCTGAAATTCGCATAAATTTTCGGCGCTTCGCGTCTCGAAATGAGAGAATTGTGTGTCCTATATATCTTTATAATAGCAGAAATTGCATTTCGAAAGGAAAATGTCAAATTTTTCGGCGCTTCGCGCCGTTTTAAGACGATTCTTAATGATTTCTGCCCTCATAAACCCAGAAATTAACGCAAAATACACTACCAAAGATCGAACAACTCTGTTTTTACCACACTAAAGTCACTACTCGTACAATATCATAGTATCCAAAAATTTGTGTGTACATAGATGTACAAAGACTTTTTAGGAACCATCTTTGTATATGTACAAACGGACCTTTGTACAGAAAAACACTGCCTGTAAGCCATTTTCTGTTCATGTAGGTTTTAGAACAATTTTGACACCTATTTTTGCTTAGTTTTCTTGTATTTTCAATTAAGAATTTCGATGTTTCGCATCAAATGCTATAAATACAGGAAATCAAGCAGTAAATCATGTACTTCTAGACGTCTATCCGCCTTAATTTCATAAATTTTTTGCGCTCCGCGCCAGATTTTTGTTAAAGTCAGAGAAATTTAATATTTTTTCGCACAAAATTGTCTAACATTTTAAAATTTTTAGAGAAAATATTGCGTCAAGTGATTTTATGTAAAAGTATACGATGCATAAAACACGGAAAAAAACGCTATTTTGCGCGTTAAGGGCAAATTTTTGAACCTATTTTTGACTTGTTTCTGGAAAAGTTGGGGTACCGCCCCCCTTAGGAAAGTACTAGATCCGCCACTGGTCCTGTATATCCTTAAAATGGCAGAATTTGCGTTTAGAATGGAAAAAATGTAACATTTTTCGGCGCTTCGCGCCGTTTTGAGACAATTTTTAGTAATTTTGGCGTGAGAAACCCAGAAATTAGCTGAAATACTACTACCAAAGATCGAAAACCTTGTTTTACCAAACTGAAATCGCTTACTGTACTATATTATAGGCTGCGAGAAGTGCTATCGACAACTCGTTAGCATCGTTGAAAAAGCAATTATGATTGTTCCAAAGCGTTTCGTGTAGTATTTGCATTTGTTTGATTAAAAGTTGCTTGTGCCTTATCCTTTTTCATGTTCTTATCATGAACACTATCTGCGTATATAGTGTGCGTTTAAAGCATGATTTAAAACCGGGAAATTGTCCATAAATCACCCGGGAAACCTGAAAACCTGGAATTTCATTTGGGAAACCAGTGGCCACCCTGTATTCATAAAAAGACAAAAACCTTCCAAAATTCTATTGAGCACTTTATTGCTGCAGTGCAAGGTCCAGTGAATTTCATCAGTTAGCTTTGGTCAGAATTGCTTTCTCACATTTTGCGTAATGCGCCTCCAATTATTCAAGCAGACTTATTCATAAAATAAAAAGATGCCAACTGGACTCTTTGGAAGGCCCTCCAGAGCATAATATGTTACTAAAATTCAAAAACGACATACGAGTATTAAGTATCAATGCCTCTTGCTCGACGCAAAATACGTTTTAACTGCAGTTAGAAACGTTTCTTCACCAAATCTTAGCATTATGAACTCTTAGCATAATTGTATGCAATATTACGATGACTGCAGGTCTTTTGTAAGCCCTAATATCAAGGTGAATATTCAATTGGGCCTAAAACGACTTGCAGATTCAGATTCAGCTACATAAACTGATCTAGAAGCTTAGCATAATTCGACTCTCTGCTTTCCTCATATTCTGTTACAAGCTTTGCACTTTCTGCTTTGTTTGAGCAGGTTGGCTCTAAACATTTGCACACCACTGTATGTAGGCCCTTAAAAATCTTGGATTCAATTTATTCCTGATTACAAACTCAGAACTCAACTCCTCTGTAGCCTGTGCATTGCCTATCAAGGTCAATCAAGGCTCAATCATACATAGGCGTGGGCGTCGGCTTGGACCACAGATGCAATGCACAGCATACATGGGCAAGGTAGAGGTGGCCAGAGGGGGTGGAATCCATGAATGGTCATGCAGTGAATTGTAGTCATTGTTCTTGTACAAGGTCTCTTTCTACAGAGTACAAAGATGGTCTCTAAAAGCCATTGTACATACAGTAAAAACGTAATTTTAAAAAACTTATTGTATGATACAGCACAGCGGTATGTGCTGTAAACTGAGTTTTTGACTTTTATTAGTAAAATTTAGCCGATCTATAAGTTTCTAGCGACACGTGAGCGCAATTCACTATTTGCCTGTGTGTTCAGGACATTTCGCATTTTACACTTTGCTATCTTATTTTCCTTGCGACTTCTTATCCTTAAGTGTTTTCCGAATGAAGTGTTAGTATTAGTAAGAATACAAAAAAATTTATTAGTACGGCTCGAAGCGCCGGAAAATTTTGATATTTTTGCCATTTTCAGGTAGAATTTACTGGCCTATTTTCCACAGCAGGCTACAAAATTGCCTTACAGCACCTTTCGTTTTCTCAAATTCGCCTGACAGTACCTGATTTTTCAAACCTTTAGGTAGGGTTTATACCCCCTCTCACCCGCCATCTATGCTTATATCTGATGCACAGCATGGCCGATCTGGGGTCAGCCGGTCTGTAGGGAGTCAAAAATTGAGTTTTTTCCTAGCTAAATTGACATCAAAAACTGGTACAAGCTCCAAAATAGCGTTGAAATTGCGTCATTACACAGGTCCTGGTCAATTTAGACCACTTAAAAAATTTTTCAATTTTCAACCATTTGTGGCCTTCATTTTGTCTAATTTTCCCCTGAAAACTTTCCGATGTTTCATTCTGGGGGTCTAGATCCCAAACCCGTTCTCCGTGGGGGGTTTGGAGGGGGGGTTTTAGAAGTCCAGAATGGAAAAAATGGAAAATTTCCTCTAAGAGTGTTTCAGATTGACCAGAAACTGTGCAATAACGTAGTTACGCTATTTTAGCGCTTATACTAGCTTTTGAAGTCATTTCGGCCTAAAAAAGGTTAGTTGTTAACCTCCTCTTAGGACAACCTAACTCTCCCCCGGTGTTTTTTTTGTATTCGGCAAAGACTTTTCCCGATGTACAAAGACTTTTGGCGAACCGTCTTTGTACATGTACAAAGATTTTTTGGAAAGACAAAAACTGCAAAACAAGTTTAAAATTCGCAATAAATTTTGGCCGAAATGAGTAATCGTGTGTTCTACATATCTTTATAATGTCAGAAATTGCATATTGGAAGGGAAAATGTCGAATTTTTCGGCGCATCGCGCCGTTTTGAGACGATTATTAGTGATTTTTGCCCTCAGAAACCCGGAATTTAGCTAAAATACACTACCAAAGGTCGAACAACTCTGTTTTTGCCACACTAAAATCGCTACTGTACCATATTATAGTACCCAAAAATTTGTGTACAAAATGTACAAAGACTTTTAGGACCATCTTTGTACATGTACAAACGGACCTTGTACAAAAAAAAACACTGCTTCCCCAGATCGACCATTCTGTGCATCTATGATCTGGACCCCCAAGAATCCGGCGCTCCCCTAAATCGATAGACCCCCACAATTAAATTCTTGGTACTATTTTAGGCGATTTTGCCTCATCGTACCCCAGAATCTGGCTGCTGCCCATCTATGGCCCCCAACTGTGTAATTTTAGTTAACACCTGGCATGCATTACACGGAAATTCCGGTAAGGTATAAAAGTTTAAAGTGCTTTTTTGGGCTTTAGAAGGTGTAGATACGCGTCAAATACACCATATGTGGCTTTTCTGGCGATTCTCCATCTTTATAGAGCATGGAAAGTTGAGGTAGATCGAACAAAATGCAGTCAAACAAAGCGATAGCTGAAAACTTAAAACGACACCTTCTTAATGGATTTTTTTCTACGATTTTTGGAGAGGGCTATCATTTAATGATACGCTACCTTGGCTTTTTTTGTATGCGGCAAGAATTTTCCCGATGTACAAAGACTTTTTTGGATCATCTTTGTTCTTGTGCAAAGATTTGTGGAAGACTAAAACTGTAAAAATGTGTAAAATTCCCTAAAATTTCCAGCGCGCCGAATTGACTTATTGTAAGCTCTGCGTACCTTTATAATGGCAGAATTTGCATTCAAAACGGAAAAATGTCACATTTTCCGGCACTTGTTTGAGACAAAACCTAGAAATTAGCTAAAATACGCTACCAAAGGTTGAAAACCCAGACTGTAAGCGCTGCTTGCATATTTACAAAATGTTCAAACTTTTGGGGGACCATTTTTGTACCTGTACAAATGGATCTTGTACAAAAAATCACTGCACCCTGCACGTGTATTTCAGGTTCGTCCAATAACACCGCCTCCTTGTACGCCGTCGCCGCCGGCCGTCGCCGATCGGCCGCCGTCCGTATCGTTGTCCGGCGCTGCAAAACGCTGCCGCCGTCGTCGACGCCGCCGCCGTCGGCGGCGGCCGTCCAACGACGACGGGAAAGCGGCGAACGTCGAAAAAATCGTCGTCGTCGTCCGCCAACGCCGTTCGGAAATCGTCGTCGCTGCTAACGTCGCCACCGACGGCGATATTGGCGTTGAATGCGGCGGCGGCGCCGCCGCCGCCGACGTCGTCGGCGAAAAAAACCAGATCGTCGATTCACGGTTTGACCGTAGCGGCGGCGACGCCGCTGGACATCGGCGAAGCGGCGTCGTGGAAGGTGATTCAGGTTAAATTGGACGGCGCGTCGTCGACGGCGAACGTTGCCGTTGACGATCGATTCGACGGCGGCGAAGGAGCGGCGGCGGCCAATGCGTTGACGAACAGCTGAGAAATCAGAGCGTCGCTCCCTAAATTATCTGTTTTTTTATTAAATTAGGATTTTTATTAAAATTTCGGCGAACCTGTTTTGCTTGCGATCCATTTTTGGTTTTTGTTGCGTGGTGTAAAAAATGGCATAGGACGACGCTAAAGTTTTTTTGGGATGGCTAGTAAATGGTGCTTTTTCTCTTTTTTGACACGCCCTTTCGATTGAGATCGTAAAATTCGAAGTCGTTCGGAAAATTATCAATTTTTAACACAGTCGAAGTAATTTCGTGGCAGTCGGGCATTAAGTGCGGCAATTTTTCGAGTTTAACATATGGCCGTTGCATTTACACGTAAGTGTGCATGGGCGTACGCAGAATTTTTCTAAGGGGGAGGGGGAGGGCGGTCCAACAATTAGTGACCCTCTATTTCGGCATATGTTCGTCGGTGTGCGCGATAAAGTACATTTTCTGATTTTTCCGGGCATGCTTTATCCATTAAGCTCATATGATCGGTGTCAATTCAAAACTTCCTGAACAAAACGTCCCGGGCGGAACGTCCCCAGCAAGAGTGTCCCCGCGACAATATATATTTTTTTAATATCTTTTTATATATATTTTTATATGTTAAATAGTAAAGGTTAATAAAAAATACATGGCAAATTGGTCATCATTTTTTATTTTCCCATAGTTTGCTCTTTGATAATCTTTCCCAGCAACGCTGAAAGCTGTTTTTGACTATTTTTATCCTTCAACTTATAGCAATTGGAATGCAACGCGTTGCATTTTCATCCTGTTTGACCAACGCACAATGGAATCATTTAATTTTTCATTTTTCTTTTGCACTTATTTATAAATTTCTTAATTTCCGTCACTTCGTTCTTGTTTCAGATCTAAATACAACTTGCATTATAATCATTAAATACTTCAATAGGTGGAAATCCTTCGATGAACTTTCTAGTTTTGATTGCTTCATGCTTCTTTCAATTTAATTTATTAAAATTTTTATCTTTTAATTACTTATTTTATTACTATTTATTCACCTACGTCATATTTTATTTCTATCTTATATTTGTTTTTTCGCTTTTTTATCTAATTTATGTTTTCGATCTTCGATTCAGTATTTTTTATATTTTTATTTTGCCTATTACACTCGGTGTTGTTTGTATCTCTTAAGCTGGTAATCGATATGCGGCATGTATTAAATGAGTATTTTTTGAAGATATTTTACGTTTGTTTTGCAGCAATACCTGCATTGCTCTTATCAAATGAAATAAACAACTTTTCGTAAAATAATCGTGATTCGTGATATTTCAATAACTTTTAAAAGATCATGGACCTTTTTTAACACGTTTTGTCGTAGATCCATAATCCGATATTTTCGAGAGCATAATCCGATATTTTCGAGAGAAAAATTTAATTTTCTTTTAATAGGCTTTGAAAGTTACCTTTTTTTCGGTCGCGCTTGAGTCAGTCTTATTAAAAATAATGATCCTAATTTTGAGATTTTCCGATGAAATGATGCCAATTTTCTTTATTTTCCATGCATTATCTTACCCTTCCAAAATAATTTTTGGGCTAAGGGGGGTGGCGGCCCCCCCTGCGTACGCCTATGTCAGTGTGTATTATTGCGCACTCACACACCTCGGGTGACGCACACCTCTAGCCGTGATTCCTAGGTGCTTTCATTATCTGAGTTCGACTGACTTTGCTTGATCAACAGAATTGTCGCCTATCGTAATTACGGTCATACACAGACATGCACAGCAAGGAAATTCTAAAGGGGTAGTTAAATTTTAGTTTGACTTTTTTAGGCTCGAAAATGGTGGATACGCGTCGAAAACATCATTTTTCGGGGTTTAGACAATGCTCTATCTTTCTAGAGTATAAAACGTGAAAATTTTGTTGAAATAATCGGAAAAATTCGAATAAACTGAAGAACAGATATCTAAAAACGCTTAAAACAACACACTTTATCAAACTTTCTGGAAACTTTTGAAAAATCTCGAATTCTGGAGTGAGGGGATGAGATAAAATTCCTGCGGGTGAAACCCCTCCCCAGATACATAACATAGATATTGCAGATTTTGTCGTCATGCTACGCTTCCATTAACATTTAGCTTTAATATTCTATTCCACGTGTCTAATTGTGGTCGACTATGCGCGGAGGAATTATATGTTTCTATTGTACAAGATCCATTCTGTCATTGTGTCCGTCTTTTCTCCTGAATTGTCATGTATGTTAGCTATCTTGCTCAGGAATCGTTTAATCTGTGGCATGGTTAAATTTTCGGTAAAAAAACTGTCCATTTTTCCATATTTTGATCAGTGACTTGACAGATTTGATCTAAATTTCACATAATGTTAGTTCAGCGAACGTAAAAGTTGGAAATACTAAATAATTTGAAGACGTATGAGTTTTTAGTTTCTTATTAATAAAGCCCGATATGACTGAAAAATGATGCGAATTATTGAGAATTGAACTCCTTACAGTTTCGTATGCAGAAAATTTCGTTTAAAGCACGCTTTAAGGGCTTTTAGACATTATTCGTTTCTTTTTTTGAACTCAACTTTAGAGTAATGAGTCGACTTCCTGCTCCAATTATTTCCATCTGGTAATCAAATATGTACGTCCTACAAACGATGTGGTTTGGTATCCAAAAAATGCTTTTAAAGGCTCTCGAAGGAATGAAATTGGACGACCTCCAATTTTTGGCCAAAAATGCCAAAAATACGTAAAAATGACCAGAAAATGCAATTTTTTCCGAAAATTGGGGGAAAGGGTCACAAATTTCTCGACTTTGTGGGATGGGGAACCGTCCGACGTTTGTGTGGGGATCACACCTGGGCGTGGGGGTTTGGGGCTATGCACCCCCGAGAACCCAAAATACCCCCCCCAGAAACCAAAATACCCCCAGAATTCAATTTTTGAAATTTTTTTGTTTTTTAGCAATTTTTTGATGCCAATGGATAGTGCTCAATGAGAAACGTTAAAAAATGGTGTTTTTTCCGCCATGTCACCATTTTTAAGACCATTTTTTGACCTTTGAAAAATCTTGCACCCCCAGAATTTTGGTGCTGCCCAGGTATGGTGGGGATCCCTAAACCCCCTGTTTCGTGTATGTATGCAACCCAATCCTTTGCAAAACTTAAGGACTCCAACCATACATGTAACGGTTCGAAATTTCGGAATGGGCTGTCCCAGGCCATTTTTAGGAGGAAAGGGGGTAAATGATACCCAGTTATTGGCAAAAAACCACGTAAAAACGGCCAAAAATTTCAATTTCTTCTAATGATGGGGAAAACCAACTTTGGGTGGGGACATCCCTCTTCCTCCTGTTACATGTATGCTTTTAATTGACCAAACTTCGTGGCAACGGGGAACTGTATGCGTAGGTACCTACCTATTTGTAGCTGAAAAGTTGTATGCTTTTCCGTTCTACTGGGCTTTTTAGCCTCACATACATAGTTCTTGATTTGGATGGAGTGATTTATTTCAATGAACTCACTTAAACGTTGTAGTACCTATCGCGATTTAGCTGCAAACTTCAGGTTTCATGTTGTTCTTTGAAATATAGCTTCGAAATATTAATTCAAGATTTTAAAAATCGCGTTATGCTTGTAATTTGTATCGCTATTGATTGACAACTGGATAAATCGAAAGAAATTCGGGGCGTTTATTGATTTTATCACTCACTACGTTTAACGTACAAAGCGATGTGTTGCAATTCGTTGATACAGCTGTGAATTGCCGGAATTCGTCATTTCCTTGTTAATCACGCGTCGTATAAATATAGGTACTTTTCTACATTTTCCTGGTCAATGTTCGGATAATTGAACTACTACAGGAATTTATCGTGCCTTTGTAAATATTCGTGGATGATAAGTATAAAAACTGAATTGGGCTTTTCGTTTGCGATTTTTGTAGGTTTTTGAGGCTCTTCGGTTCATTTGGTTCCTTGTTGTATACTAATTTGCTATTAAAACACTTTATACATACGATATTATACTTTTTAGACGTTTATTATTGTGTATGTAGCGCCATCGAAAAGTATCGGTTTAACTCATTCTTACTTTATTTTCCGTAATTACGATTGTTTAGATTAGCAATAATATTGATGTTTTTTAGGCTTGGGCTTCTACGTGTTTCGTGAAAAAACAGCGGATTTGCTTGCGGATTTCATGTATCCTATCTTGTTTCGCTTGAAGTAAATCGCGATACTGGCTGACTGTTTTCGGCTAAATTAATTATGCTTTGTAAGCATTTTCTAGTGTAAGCCTCATAGGTGCGCGAAATCAAACTTTCAGGAAGGAAACGAAAAATAAGCTAAGTCCTTCGTAAAACGCTTGGGTTTCAGAGAATGAGCTATATAGCGTTTTTGGACTCATAAAGATAGATGGGCAGCACCGGAATTTTGGGGGGTGCAAGATTTTTCAAAGGTCAAGAAATGGTCCTAAAAATCGGGGTATGGCGAAAAAGACACCATTTTTCATCGTTTCTCATCGAGCACTATCCATTGGCATCGAAAAATTGCGGAAAAAAACAAAATTCAAAAATTGAATTCTGAGGGGGTATTTTGCTTTCTGGGGGGATATTCGAACTTCCGAAGAAGTTGCATACCACATGTGAGCGTGGGGGGGGGGGTTGGGTTTGCACTTCCAGAAATGAAAATACCCCCAGAATGCAATTTTTGAAATTTTTTTGTTCTTGCAATTTTTTGATGCTAATGGATACTGTTCGATGAGAAACGTTGAAAAAGTTGTTTCGTTTGCCATACTACCATTTTTAAGACCATTTTTGACCTTTGAAAAATCTTGCACCCCTTCCCCAAAATTAAGGTGCTGCCCCTATGGTGCACACCTCCAAACCCCACACGCCCACGTGTGCTCACAAACAGCTATATAGCTCTTTCGGACTAAAATAAGCTATTTAACCATCTTTGAAGTTGAGAAAATAGCTATATATCCTTTTAAAACTCAGAAAAAACAAGTGTATTGCATTTCTGAGCTCACGCGGTATGTTTGTGGGTCCCAAAAAGGCTATATAGCTAGTTTTCTGAGCCCAATGAGGCTATGTTGCTCATTTTCTGAGCTCAAAAATGCTATATAGCAATGTTTTTTCGGCCAACACCGATGTTTTGTTTGACGATTGAGATGAATATAATATGCAGAATTCTTTTCTTATTTTCCTTATTTAGAGGACAGCGATTGTATTGGAAATCTTGCTTATTGTTTTCGATTCTTGTGCGAATTTAAATTGACTGCAAAAGCTGTTAACTGAATCAATGTTATGTAGCTAGTGAAGAAAAGCATCATAGAGTATGGCGCGTAAGGTTTTACATACATTGCGTGCGAAATTCTCTTACTTTCGGTTGCTTCATTGAGCAAGAGGTCTCGTACAAGTCGCAGTTTTGTTAATCTGGCGTATGGCGAATAAAGTTATGCCTTACACATCAGGTTCCTTGTTAGTACTGCAATGGCCGATATGATTGCAGTAACGTGGCCATAAACTCAATCATCATCTACAGTAAATTGGTGATTTGTAAAACTTCTTATCGTGGTCATGCGCATGCACTAGGTTAAAATTCATGGACTTATACTTACGTACGTACAGACACTGTATTATACTATTATATTTACTATATTACATTATAGCTTATGTATGTCTGGACGGGTCGTCTCAACATATCAGGATCAATAAACCATCAATTTTGAAAAGATGACGATTTAGTGGAAAAAGTATTTTTCGTTGATTGTAAAGCTTTTCACTAAATTTAATCCTTATGAATTCGGCTAAAAAAGTGGCTTAGAAGTCTGATAGTTTTATTATTCAGCGATGGAAACCGAACATGGGCAGCGACCAAATCCTGGGGATACGAAATTTCCAAAAAGTACCCACCGAAAAATTAATGATAAAGGCGGAAAACATAATTCTTTCGACGCTTCTCATCAGCAGCAAAAAAAGCACGTGTTTTTTAAAAATGTCATTCTGAGATCACACCTAGGCGTGGGGGTATGCCCCGCCCCCAGAATTCAATTCTTGAAAGTTTCATTGTTTTTTCGCAATTTTTTGATGCCAATGAAGTGCTCTATGAGAAACGTTGACAAATGATGTTTTTCGCCATACCACCACTTTTAAGGCCATTTTTCGATCTTTGAAAAATCTTGCACCCCCAGAAGTTTTGTGCGCCCATCTGTGTAGCCGATCGAGGAGGGGTCAAAAATTGAACTATTTTGCGCCAACATGACTTCGAAAACTAGTGAAAGCGCAGCATTATAGATGTTATCACACGGCTTAGGGTCAATTCAAAGCCTTCTGAAGAAAATGTTTAATTTTTATACATTTCTGGCCTTCATTTTCCGCACCAGAGAATTTCTCATTTTTCCATTCAGGAAGGTCTAGAGACCATAGAAGCAGCATCAAAATTCCAGGGGGTGCAGGATTTTTCAAAGGTAAAAAAGGTCTTAAAAATGGTGGTATGCACACATGGGCGTGGGGGGTCTGGACCCCCCCCAGAAACCAAAAGACCCCCCCCAGAAATCAAAAGACCCCCCCAGAAATCAATTTTTGAAAATTTTTTTCGTTTTTCCGCAATTTTTTGATGCCAATGGATAGTGCTTGATGAGAAACGTCAAAAAATGGTGTTTTTATCGCCATATCACCATTTTTAAGGCCATTTTTTGACCTTCAAAAAATCTTGGACCCCCCCCCAGAATTTTTTTGCTGCCCACGTATGGTGGTATGGCGAAAAACCATTTTTCAACGTTTCTCATCGAGCACTATTTTGGCCTAAAAAAATTGCGAAAAAAACAAAAAAATTCAAAAATTGAATTCTGGAGAGGGGGTATTCGGCCTGCTGGGGGGTGCATACCCCCACGCTCAGGTGTGGTCCAAACCACACATACATACGTGAGCAGCACCACAATTCTGGGGGGTCAAAATGGGTGAAATCATCAAAAATATTACTAAAAATAGAATTCTGGGGGTCTACAGTAATCTGGGGCTTTCAATTTCTCGGGTAACAACCCTCCTAACCCCCCCCACACCCATGTGTGGTTTAGACCCTCTAGCCCCCACGTGCATGTCTGGTTCAGGCCATACATGGGTAGCACCCAAATTCTGGGAGGTCAGGATGAGGTAAATCGCCAAAAATGAAAAATAGAATCCTGTGGTCTACAGTAATCTGTATGGGTACTTGAACGTCTGAAGGGTGCGAAACCCCCCCCCGCCACTATTGACAAAAAATACTTGCCGTCGATAAAAACTTTTTCGGAAACCGCTCAGACTGTAAGATGTAGGTCTTTCGGGAAATCCTTTGTAGCATTTTTTACCATATGGCTCATTCTTCGTCAACCATAAAAGCATAACCACGAATTCTTTTCAAATCAGTGAACACTACATTATTTATGAACGTATAGTATGACATATCGACCGGATCAAGCAAAAAAGCGACAAACAGCAAATACAAAAATAGCAGCGCGCACGTATGAGAATAAACAGTTACATCTTGCATGAAAAAATTGTCACACACATGGGAGTAGGGGGTGTTTAGGGTTAGACCCCAAGAATCTAAAAACCCTCCTTAGGTCACGGTAGACCCCATAAGTAAATTTTTCAGTCGTTTTTTACGATTTTGCCCTATCCAGACCCTTTAGAATTTGATTGCTGCCAATTTATGGTCAGATATCCATACACTTTCAGCGATTTTGATTAAAATATATAATTTTCTACATCGTTTTCAGGGACGTCATAAGTGATAACCGGGTTCATGTTGCGGAGGGAGCAGTAGGCGTCTAAGCGGATACTATTTGAGACAAACAGGAAAGGACAAAATGAAGAACCAATTTTTAACTTATTTTGGAGATGATACCATCTCAGACTGCTAAGAATCAATATTTTCAAAGCAAAGCCTAGAAGATTGAGTAAACAACACACAAGAATTTTAGAAGAGAAATCAAATTGGTTTGTTATACCAAGGAATCTAAGTCCTGAGAGAAAAAGGGTACCTACCATAGGTGGGCGGCACCAAAGTTCTGGGGGTGCAAGATATTTTCAAAGGTCAAAAAATGGCTTTCAAAATGGTGGTATGGCGAAAAAAACTTTTTCCAACGTTTCTCATCGAGCACTATCCATTGGCATCAAAAAATTGCGAAAAAACTAAAAAAATTTCAAAAATTCAATTCTGGGCGGAAGTATTTTGGTTTCTGGGAGGGAGTATTTTGGTTTCTCGGGGGGGGGGGGGTGCATACCTCAAACCCCCATGTAGAGGTGTGGTACCTATCTGCGTAGTGTGTGACTGCCCAAGTACCTATATGTACATATATATGCACGTGAAACAGAAAGTCAACCGATAGATAATTCTTTGCGCACGATATGCGACTCAAACGCTTAGTAAAACGTAACAAATTCTAATCCATGACAAAAGCGATAAGAAAGAATACACAGTTGTATGTAGTAAAATCAGTAATCACGAACAATAAGCAAAAATGGCATTTTTGATAAACACGATGCGTTTGTAGAATAAAGCAGTATGTAATGTACGTAAGTAGGTCAGCATGTACATACCATTACAATTAAATTTTGGTTACGACACCGTTTAAGGCGCAAATGAAATCGACCCGACGCAAATAAAAATTTTAGGTCATATGTGCAGTTTTTAGTGTAGTGCAAGTAATAGTAATTTTAACATCGCTTAAACATTTTAGAGCAATTTTCTGAAAAATATTAAAAAATGTAATCAATAATCCATTTTATTATAAGCAGCCTTTACATATGTACATATTCTCATAGCCCAACTTTTAATGTTGGCATAAATGAGAATTATAATACTCGTACATAGATGTTATCTCTTTTTCTATAAACGCGGTCTGAAAATCGGCCCCGATTTTGCTTTCTTCGTTCCATATTACAAAAACACTTACCTATACTGTTTGACTTATTACGTTCGCAAAAACATAACTAAATTCGTAGCAAAACTCATAGGTCTGCATAAGATCAATTAAGCTACGAGGGAGGAATATCGAACTACTAAGAAAATGCTATTAGAAAATATATACAATTCTTTTAAAAATTGAAACATTAGGAAATGATTAGAAAAATTCAAAAAATTTAAAAAAGGAATCTAAAATGTGTAAATAAATAACACAAAACAAAAACTAAACTGACTTTTTATTGTTATAATTTCCTGATTTATTTACCAAGTTCGCAACCTCACATTACGTTTACAAAGTTCAAAAAATATAAACTAGGCGCCAAAAACGAATTTGAATCATTCTGTTTAAAATGTACGGTAGTTTGAACAGGCCACTAGTTTCATAATACTACATAGAACCAGAACCAGACATGCACGTGGGGCACACGTGGGCGTGGGGGGTGGTGGTATGCACCCTCAGAAGTTCGAATACCTCCACCCATCAGAATTCAATTTTTGAAATATTTTTTTGGTTTTTTCGCGATTTTCTGATGCCAATGGATAATACTCGATGAGAAACTGAGAAACGTTGGAAAATGGTGTTTTTTCGCCATACCACCATTTTTAAGACCATTTTTTGACCTTTGAAAATCTTGCACCCCGCCCCAGAATTTTAGTGCTGCCCATCTATGAGGTGGGGGACTCCGGCAATAAAAAAATTGGGAAATTTTTGTGAGAAAACGAGGCAAAATGAAGGCAAAAAATAGATGAAAATTGAAAAATTTCCTCAAAAATACTTTAAATTGACCCGAATATATGCAATAACGTAGTATAAATGCTATTTTAGCGCTTGTGCCAGTTTTTTTAGCTTATTTTGGCCCCAAAAAGCTCAATTTTGACCCCTCCCCCCGGACCGGCTGACCCTGACTCAGATCGGCTATGCTGGGCATCTACGACCAGGACTCGGGTGTGATAAAGATGAAAAAGACTGAAAGCGTTCTTCCTACAGATACAAATTATAACACGGCGCGACGGATAGATATTTTTTTACAATATATAGTTTTTTAAATAATTTTTATACTTTTCATAATTTTTTCACAATAGGTATCCGTTATTTGTCCGTCGTTGATGCAGGCGGCACGACTTTGGAAGTCGTCGCTGCTTTGAGGCGATCAGCCGCAGAGCAGCCGCTGGACGTCGCCGCCGAACCGCCGCTCACCGACGATGCCGCCGCGGCGCCGTCGACGTTGCGCAATTTTGAAATCGTCGTCGCCCAACCATACGAAGGCGGCGCTGCTGTCGCCGACTGGCCATCCGTTAAAACCGAACGCGACTGAGTCACAAAATTCGCACTCAAAGGAGCCGCTCCGATCCCACCGGGCGCAATTCCGCCGACTGAAAAGTATTAACAGCATATCGTTCGTCACTATGCAAATATACGAAATATGACATGTCGAAAGTTATGATTATTCTTACGATTGATTCAACTAAAATTGATCTACAAATTTCGCCGCTTATTTAGCTTCATGAAGACATAATGGATAAAAGTATTGATGGACTACAAACATATGAATAAGTATGAGTTGTAGCCATACATGCACAGTATGGGAATTATGGGGGTGAAAACCTAAAGTGCCTTTTTGGGCCCAAAAATGGCCGATACGCGTTAAAAAACATCGTTTTTTGGCGTTTCTGACGATACTCTATCCTTCTAGAGCATGAAATCATGAAAAAAATTTCGAAAAAAGTCGAATAAATTGACGAATATATCGCTTAAAACATGAATATATGGCGCGAAGCGCCGAAAATTTGGCGATTTTGAGCAAATAGATGGCCAAAAACCCTTAAAAAGACACTTTTTCTATTAATTTTCAGATAAGTTTAGGAAACTTTTGAAAAATCGCAAATTCTGGGGGGCAGTGTTTTTTTTGTACAAGGTCCGTTTGTACAAGTACAAAGATGGTCCCCAAAAGTCTTTGTACATTTTGTACATGCAAATTTTTGTGTACTATAATATAGTACAGTAGCGATTTTAGTGTGGTAAAACAGGGTTTTCGATCTTTGGTAGTGTATTTTAGCTAATTTCTGGGTTTCTGACGCCAAGCGCGAAGCGCCGAAAAATATTGACATTTCCATTCTAAATGCAAATTCTGCCATTTTAAAGATATATAGGACAAATAATTTAATTAGTTCGGCGCGAAGCGCCGAAAATTTCGGGAATTTTACACCTTTTACAGTTTTTGTCTTCCTAAAAATCTTTGTACATTTTGTACACACAAAATTTTTGGGTACTATAATATGGTACAGCAGCGATTTTAGTGTCGTAAAAACAGAGTTCTTCGACTTTTCGTAGTGTGTTTTAGCTAATTTCTGGGTCTCTAAGGGCAAAAAATCACTAAGAATCGTCTTAAAACGGCGCGAAGCGCCGAAAAATTTGACATTTTTACTATTGAAATGCAATTTCTGCCATGATAAAGATATATAGAACACACAATTACTCATTTCGGCCGCGAAGCGCCGAAATTTTTTCGAATTTTAGACCTTTTTTGCAATTTTTGCTTCCCAAAAATCTTTGTACATGTACAAAGACGGTCCCGAAAAGTCCTTGTACATCGGGAAAAATCTTTGCCGAATACAAAAAAAACCGTGGAGGGGGGAGTGAAAAATTTTTTGCGGGGGGTGAAAAATGATTCTGCGGGGGGTGAAACCTCCCCCAAACCCCCCCAAGATCATGTATATATAGTTGTAGCATACATGGACAAACCGTACAACTTCATTCAACCCGGTATCAATGGGAGCCAGGTCGGTATCAATGGGAAGACCGGTTAGTATCAATTGAAAATTTTGAAATGTAATACAAATCGAAGAAAAATGATATAAATACACATAAATGACTCTAAAATTAGCCCGTTAACTAGAAAAAGGAATATGAATCAAGGAAAATACGTGGAAATTATATGAAAATCAACTAATAAATTGACCAGTAATCGATGACTGACCAACCAAAAATCAATAAGCAGTCAAACAACCCCTGAGCGACCAATGAACCAATCAGACAACACACCACACCTGGGCGTGAAGAAGGGGTTTGGGGGTATGCACTCCCCCCCCCCGAGAAACCAAAATACCCCCAGAATTCAATTTTTGAAATTTTTTTCCGTTTTTTCGATGCCAATGGATAGTGCTCGATGAGAAACGTCAAAAATGGTGTTCTTTCGCCATACCAACATTTTTAAGGCCATTTTTTGACCTTTGAAAAATCTTGCATCCCCCAGAATTTTCTTGCTGCAAAAGGACAACCAACCAAAAAAATTGGGCAGCCGGTATCATGGGGAGACCAACCCTTGTCCATGTATGAGTTGTATGTAAGACGAATACATACATAAATAAATGTATGCAGACCGTATTCAGGAAAAATTGGTTTCAGGTCCAAAGAAGGAAAAATATAAAGTCTCGAATTGTGTTTAAAAGGCTGCCAAATCGGGTTTTTAGGGTACGTTTGAGAAAAGTAGAGGCAAAATTTTTCTGGCGCTTTCGCGCTAGATTTATTGTTGACATATAACTTTTGTCTTCTAAACCGCTCAAATTTAAGTTAGACATGACATGAGGAACGTGTCAACGGATTATTAATTTTCTGTGTTGTTTTCTTTGCAAATCATAACGGTTGAAGACAGAGAAAAAAGTTGAGAAATTGTTAAGGGACTGGATGAGAAACCTGTTGTGCAGTTTGAACGACAGATTTTGTGTAAATGAGTGCCTATATTGAATAAAAAATTTTCAAGATTTTTTAAATTTTCTCTATCTTGTATAGAGCTAGTAGAAAGGCTCAAAAACATTCGTTTTTGACCATCTCTTAAACGGTTCTCGAGATGTCTGCCTTTGGAATTATCTGTCCAACTCAGTGTTTTTTTCGTGCATGGTCCGTTTATACATGTACAAAGCCCTAAAAGTCTGCACATTATGTACACACAAATTTTTGGGTACCTACTACAATATGGTACAGTAGCGATTTTAGTGTGGCAAAAACAGAGTTGTTCGACCTTGGTCAATGTATTTTAGCTAATTTCTGGGTTTCTGAGGGCAAATATCACTAATAATCGTCTCAAAACGGCGCGATGCGCTGAAAAATTTGACATTTTTCCTTTTAAAATGCAATTTCTGACATTATAAAGACATCTAGAACACACAATTACTCATTTTGGCGCGCAGTTTTTGTCTTCCCAAAAATCTTTGTACATGTACAAAAATGGTCCTCAAAAGTCTCTGTACATCGAGGAAAATCTTTGCCGAATACAAAAAACACTTGAATAAAATAATAAAAACCGAAATAAAATCCTGGCTCCCGTATTTTTCTATTCTTGACCCCTTAGCACAGAACCGTCACTGACCCGACAAAATGCTGCATGCATGATCATATGTATTTATAGAATTTTCAAATTTTTTGAAAGAAAAGCGAGAAGTATAAGGCTATTATCATTTGCGCAGATCTAAAAAGCAATAACAGAGTAATTTGTCTTACACTTCATGGATATTTAGCTACGTCACGCACATATCACAACACAATGTCATATTTTGATTCAGATAAGTACAGGATTGCGACAGAGATTATGAATATTTTACTTAAAAAATTTTTTTGCTGAAACAAGCATCTTGCATTCACTGAACAAAATCCGTCAAAAAAGGCAGCCTCCTCAACACTATTGTCATAATTTTTGTTAAATCGATTACAGAGTCGCTGATTATTCTTTTTAAAGTGGGAAATTTACGAATTACACGCTATATGAATAAATAAAGCAGCAGAACTGTTAAGCATAATAAATTCATGTCACTAATTTTCCGCATATCGTTCATTCAAATGAAAAGGGACGTTGAAATTTCTTCTAAATCATAAAATCGAATACAAGTAAGTATCCACAAAAAATGATGCAAGCCATACGTACATATAGGCGACTGCGCTGACTACTTTCGAGCTTTTAACAAAAATTTATTAACACTTTGAAAGGAATTAGTCTGTATGTCACCACTTTTGCATGAGTGACAAACACACCTGTGCGTGGGAGGTTTGGGGGTATGCACCCCCCAGAAACCAAAATACCCCCCAGAAATCAAAATACCCCCCCCAGAATTCAATTTTTGAAAATTTTTCGTTTTTTTGCAATTTTTTGATGCCAATGGATAGTGCTTGATGAGAAACGTCGAAAAATGGTGTTTTTATCGCCATACCACCATTTTTAAGGCCATTTTTTGACCTTCAAAAAATCTTGCACACCCCCCCCCCTAGAATTTTCTTGCTGCCCACGTGTGGTGACAAAACCACATTTAAAAGTCATGTAAGACGACTGGAAAAAGGGTTTAAAAAGTAATGTAACGGCCTTAATACAGCAAAAGGTCACTAACATAGATGAGCTTGCACAGTTCTCTCATGTAAAATGAAGTCACAAGGCCCGTGTCCAGGCACGTAGCTGGCCTTCTAATTGGGGGGGGGCTAAAATTTTGCAGTGAGACATCTCATTAACTACTGGTAGATAGGCAAAAATTATAGTGTTTTTGAGCGTCTCTCATCAGACTCTAAACATTGGGAAAGAAAAATTTTATGAAATTTTCTAAAAATTTAATTTTTTCAATCATATTCAAAAAATAAGTTGTATAAAATAGTTTCACAAATGATTTCTAAACATTATACCCAAGCTTGACCTGTGTTCAACCTGTTTTGAATTCAATGGTACATCGCAAAGAAAAATAATACGGAAAATAAATAATTCTGCGTAGATCTCCACTAACCATTGACATATACACCATGCCATATGTTTTTCAAAAGACAAAAGTTATACATGAACAATAAATCCGGCGCGAAACGCCCGAAACTTTTTGGATTATTAGCTCAAAGTGTGCTAAAATCTGTTCTGCAGTCTTCCAAATGCGCTTCAAAAACTTTCAACTTATTCCTTTGAGGGATTCTTGCAAAAAATAATCGTATTTCCAAAATTTGGGGGAGCAGTCCCCGTTATCCTCCCACAGCTACGTGCCTGCCCGTATCCAGAGGGGTAATGAGGACTTCCTTCCTAAAATCGTTTTCAGAACTGTCAGCTAGGAAATTATATAGGTTTTTGACGTTCCAAAATGTGAAAATACTCAAACTTTCGGCGCTTCGCGCCATTACTTCAATCAAAATAACAATTTCATACCTATTTTATATTTTTTGATAAAAGTTTTTTCATTTCTTATCTGCAAAAGTACAAACTTGAGATTAAAAGGATACAAGTGTCGAAAATTCAGGCACATCACCAGTTAGTCGTGAATTGTTCATTTTATGAAGACTACGTACGACGTTGAGCTTAAAGAGATAAATATATCGAAGATCTCAGATGCATCGTGTCACATGTGTATTATTACTTCAGCGCCTGTATTCAGAAGGCTGCTACATTGAGCTTGAAAGGATGAAAATACGAAAATTTTTGACGGTAATAAATTCGTGTACCTATTGCTTATCTTCAGGAAACTACCAAATCTAGATTAGAAGGATGAAAACTGTCTGAAATTCGCCAATTTTAATAATATTCGTACGTTTCTTGCATTGTTTTTTATCTCGTAAAAGCTGATAAATTGAGCTTAGAACAGTGTTTTTTTGTGACAAGGTCCGTTTGTACATGTACAAAGATGGTCTCTAAAAGTCTTTGTACATTTTGTACACACAAATTTTCGGGTGCCATAATATGGTACAGTAGCGATTTTAGTGTGGTAAAAACAGAGTTGTTCGACTTTTGGTAGTTGTATTTTAGCCAATTTCTGGGTCTCTAAGGGCAAAAATCACTGAATCGTCTTAAAACGGCGCGAAACGCCCAAACATTTGACATTTTTCCTTTTGAAATGCAATTTCTGCCGTTATAAAGATATACAGAACACGCGATTACTCATTTCGGCGCGAAGCGCCGAAAATTTTCGCGAATTTTAGTTCGACCTTTTTTGCAATTTTTGTCTCCCAAAATCTTTGTACATATACAAAGACGGTCCCGAAAATTCTTTGTACATCAGGAAAAATCTTTGCCGAGTACAAAAAAACACTGGTTTAGAAGAGTAAAAATGTCAACATTTCGCCAAATTAAATAATTTTTACAAATTATCAACGCATGCTAGAGGAGTGATTTAAAAACGCAACACATGACTTTTTATCGCGTAAAATCGCTTACGAATGCATTATATACATTTTCAACATTTTGGCGATTCCCCTGAAATGAAATCCTGGATATGGGCTGATACCGAAGAAGGCACCTTAATAATGCTGAAAACCACTGATCCATATTTAGGTAGCTATCTTTTGCCATGAAAAATGCGTCAAGTGCATAAGGTTCCGCAAAACGGTTCATCTATCCTCCACCCGAGTTGCAGCTGACGATGGTCTTAATTCAGAACACGTGTGTTGTGTACAGTACAAGTAGAAAAAGAATAAATTCCTATCTCAAAAAATGGTATTCTCTACACCCCGCCCCTTTCAGATTTTTCGATCAAAAATCTGCTTATTTTGAGCTATTTTGATTCGTTTCATCACATCACCATTCTTTAAGCCTCGATATCATACATAGATGCACAGCATGGCCGGTCTATGAAGGATCAGTTACATAGGTGGGCATCATCAAAATTCTGGGGGATTCTGGGAAAGGGTGTGCAAAATTTTTCGAAGGTCAGAAAATGGTCTTAAAATGGTGATATGCATACGTAAGGTAAGAAAATTCTGGGGGGGGGGTGCAAGATTTTTTTGAAGGTTGAAAAATGGCTCAAAAAAGGTATGGCGATAAAAACACCATTTTTCGACGTTTCTCATTGAGCACGATCCATTGGCATCGAAAAAATTGCGAAAAACCAAAAACATTTCAAAACTAGAATTCTGGGGGGTTATTTTGATTTCTGGGGGCTATTGGGTCTTCTTGAAAGGTGCATACCCCCAAACCCTCCTCCACGCCAACGTATGGTAAGTTCATGGGACTTTTTGGGCCAAGATAACCTCAAAAACTGGTATAAATGCTAAAATAGCAAGAAAACTGAACTAATCCACAGTTTTACATGCGCTTCTGAAGAAAATTTTAGATATTCACGATTTCTTGACATCATTTTGCCTCATTTTTAACAGAAAACTTCCCTACTTCCATTCTTGGGGTCTCTAAACCATATATGGGCGGCAGCCAAGTTGTGTGGAGGGTCTGAGTGATGTAAAATCGGCAAAATCCCAAAAAACATGACGAACATTCAATTTTTAGTGTCTATCGATTTTCGAGGGGTCTACCGGCTTCTGGGGGTCTTAACCCCCCGCTAATGTGTGGTATAGACCGCAAAAGCCCCACGCATATACATGTCCGATCACTCATCAAGCCTCCTAAACTTACCGAGTACGGGTGCCGGAGCAGATCCTGCCCCAGAAAGTAAATTAGTGGAACCCGGTGGCAAAACGGCGAAGCCAGCCGGAGGCAGTCTATCTTGATTTGCAATTGACATTTCAGGACCCGTCGCCGGATGGAGTGGAGGAGCCCATAATGGTGGCTGGGCGATGGCTGAGTTGAGAATGCCTGGCACCGGATCCGGATCCGAAAATGTGGCACTGCAGTCATCCCGGGGACCGTCTAGACGCATACCGGCAAAATCTGCGCAAAATTATAAAATTATACAAAATAATATAAAAGTACACGGATAAACTGTACTAAATTACTAAAACAAACGCTAAAAAGACCTTATATTCATGTACATGTAACCAGGAGAGATGGGAATCCCCTACACCCAAACGTAGTCGTCAGAAAAATTTTGACCCTCCCCCCCGACTTTTGCAGAAAAATTGAAATTTTTTGGCCGTTTTTAGGTTTTTTAGTTGTTTTGGCCAAAGTTAGAGGTCATTTACCCCCTTCCCCGCTAAAAATGGCCGGGGACCCCCAACCAAAATTATGCATGCTTATATTAATTGCGAATTTAACGCTTACCGTCACAAACGTTACTGAAGATGTAGTAACATTGTTCAGTGAAAGTAAATTTGTTGACAGTATGCTTAATGTAGCCTTCTTTCAGCATCTGACTGGCGTATTTTTTGGCATCCTTCCGGTCCGAAAAGCCGTCCACATGAGCAAACAACCAGTCGACTAGATTAGAGCCTGAATATCAAATGAGTATATACATTTTATTACAAAAAAATGAATGTGCACTATAATGATAAATACATACGCGATAAATACCGCTGATAAAATTGCTTTTTAAGACGAATTACCGTATTTTCAAATAAGAATTGTAGCGTTGAAATGCTACAGATCCTGCTATTGCCGGGTACAGGAATCACTTGACAGTTCCGCAAGAGCCGTACTCTGGCAAGATAAATTAAAATAATTCGATTTAAATTTTATACATATTTAATTTAAATGTAGTAAATTTCACCTTCAATTTTGAAATTAAATTGATATCATCATTCTGTAAAAATTCTGCTCGATTTAAAGAGAGCGCAAAGTTTTAATTCTATCCATTCATCATAAATGCAACGAAATTATTTCCTATTTACATCTTATTAACGTGAGGAAGGTCGTAAGCCTCAACAAACATCAACGATCGCTGATTTACATTAAGTTTCAGTGTTTTGTACATCCGTACGAATACAAGGGAGTCGGTAATCCGTTTTGAATCAAAAATGATGAGGTTGACTCTTCATCCTCAGCGAATAGACGAAACTGCTCAAACGTTTGAAACAATCTATGCTTACATTGTTTGGTAGTGCCGCATCGGAAAAATAAACAGATTTAACCATAGGTTGGCGGCACCGAAATTCTGGGGGATGCAAGATTTTTCAAAGGTCAAAAATAGCCTTAAATATGGTGGTATGGCGAAAAACACAATTTTCCAACGTTTCTCATCGAGCACTATCCGTTCGCATCAAAAAATTAGCGAAAAAAACAAAACAAATTTAAAAAATTGAATTTTGGGGGTAATTTAGGTTTCTGGGGAGGAGGGTAGTTTGGTTTCTACCTTTACCGCTGCAGAGTTTGCGTAAATCAAAGGTAACCTCATAAATAAAGCTAAGCTTACTGTAGCCTTCCCTCAAATCATTTCCGCAAGCAGATTCTGGTGCGCAGAATATTAATTTTCATGCATAAAGCTGCGGGAAGAGAATGCAATATCTATCACGCAATTCTCAACGCAGTTTAACGTACCCATGAAAGCATCCGGAATTTCAATTTTGAGCCACGTCCTCGTTTTCACTTCCAAACCGGAATCTGGTCTGGCCATATATTTCACTATTGTATGCATGTCGTGGCAGTTTTTGTCCAATTTAAGTTCTCCTTCGAAAGACAATTATGAGCGAATAAAAGCAGGCATACATGCACACGGTCAACAGGCACTTATCTCTGGAGGGAATTGGGGGGGCTTCGGATCCCCCAAAATGCAGAAAAATCGGGAAAATAGGACTTTTTGAACGTTATTTTGTGCTATTTTTGGCCTTTTTGGGCTTAATCCCCCCATAATTGGTGTTGGTCCCCCTAGAATAGGACGGCCAGCTACGCGCCTGACGGTCAAAAGCTTTGGGAGGGGAGTAAATTGAGTTTCCTTCAGGGAATAGGGGGTGAATGAGTAAGTTTTTACCTAGTTTAGTGTCAAATTTTCTTACTTAATTAGTCGTATTTGATTTTTGATGTTAAATGTGCATGAATTCAATCACAGTAAAGGCAATGGAGTGACCTGTAAGTGACCTATACCTACATATACAAAATAATAAAAGAAAAGTGTCTGGATGAATAAATTGAACAGTCTACTGCTCGGAAAATAGGTACTCGTACATGTACTTGAAATTCCATTGTTAGCTGTCATTTGACACTTTTTCATGGTTCAAGCAATCAATTTTGTCCAAAATGGCCTGAGGGGGTATGCCTTCCAAAAAGTCCTGGAAAGGGGATACCCCCATACCACCCAGTGTGCATGTGTGAAAGTAGGCAAAGCAGAAAAAAATGTTTACATGGTAGAAGAAGCGTGTTAATCGACGACCTGTGTCTTTTAAAAATAAAAGTTGCCGTCATTTGATGTTATTCGATCAAATATTTATAAAATTAAAAGCAGCAGTCAGACAGAAATAATTTGGTTAAATAAGGAAAAAAACTGAGATCCATTCCAATACTTGTCATGTCAAGTCTAAAAGACGGAACTTCTTGAAAAATACGTTTAAAACGACTGTAGCAAAACAATTGCTATAGTGATATGAAGGATAATAATCACAATATAAACAGAACAAGCTTACATTTCATCGCTATATCAAATATACACTCCTTCCCATATCATGTTAACACCCAACAATTCTTAGAGATTTTTTCACCCATACTATAATATAGCATTTACATATGTACGTAGGTCCTCTTCTTGTTTTTTTTGTATTGCTGTGCCGTGCATACATGGGCACAGGGTCAATACAGGGTCAAGTGACTTGACCCTGGCGGCTGAACAACTCCGCAACCCCGCACGGGGAAACTGGACCAACCACGCAAAAGTTTTGAAAATTTCCCGGGGAAAAGAGGCAGCACGAAGGTTGAAATAGATGAAAAGTGAAAATTTTCTTCAGAAGTGCTTGAAATTGACCCGAAACTGTGGAATAACGTAATTTTAATGCATACATCTATGGACCATGACCAACATAGGTAGGCGGCACCAAAATTCTGGGAGTGCGAGATTTTTTCAAAGGTCAAAAAATGGCCTTAAAAATGGTGGTATGGCGAAAAAACACCATTTTTCAATGTTTCTCATCGAGCACTATCCATTGGCATCAAAAAATTGCGAAAAAAACGCCAAAAAATTCCACAAATTGAATTCTGGGGGAGTATTTTGGTTTCTGGGGGTGCATACCCCCACGCCCAGGTATGATAACCAACCCTTCAGGTTCCGGGGAAGTCATTTGACCCTGGAAAACCTGAGCGTACCCACGTATAGTGACGTGACGGCCTAATAAAGGCAAAACAAACTGCAAAAAATTCAAGGACTGTTAAGTGATCAAATTCGCGATGAGAACTGTTCTGAACGTACTCGGATACAGTTCACAATCAAAAAGAGTTTCTTATTAACATCAAACCGATTACCAGTGGTAGGTCTAGGATTTCCTAACGGGAGACAATAACCAAATTTTTGCCAAAAAATCAAAAATAAGCAATAAAAATCCGTTCATTATTTGCAAATTAGCGTTTGTCCGTATTCTAGTAGAGTCATCTTTGGTGCAAAACATTATTCACGAAATTTAGAAATTTAAAAAGTGGTGCATGAAAAGTGCATGCGTTGCTTGAATTTAATTAAATTATGATACATGCGGAAACTCGCCGAAAAACTTTCAGGCTATAAGATAGACAATGGGAATTCTGAAGGTGGGTGAAATTTTTAAATGCCTTTTTTGGTTAAAAAATAACAAATACGCGTGAAAGAATAGTTTTTTTTGACGATGCTCTATCTTTCTAGAGCATAAAAACATTTTGAAAAATGGGAAAAAATCGAAAATTTCAATAAATTGAAGAAAATATAGTCATATGTAGAAAGAGTTAAGGTGCGGAGCGCCAAAAAATTGACATTTTGAGCAAACAGGTAGCTGAAAACGATTAAAACAACACCTCTTCTACAAATTTTTTGGATTTTTTAGAAAAATCGCAAATTCTGGGGAAGGTGAAAAATTTCTGGGGGGAGGGGCTGAAAACTTTTCTGTGGGGGGGGGTGAGAAAACCCCCAAAGCCCAAGATCATATATGCTTCGTATGTAAGTACATAAAGTAGGCTACACATATTGAACTTCTTTCAGTTATTCTATTTATTTGTACATAGTTTTAAGTTATTTAAACTATATTTAAGTTACAAAGTTAATTTTTAAGTTATCTAAGTAATTCTAGTTATATTTAAGTTAGCAAGCAAGACGAGCGTACTATCGTCGTAAGACGCTTGTGGAGCGGCAGGCGCCGAGCGACCCGTAAACGATCCACTATTATTCGACGACGCCGTCGCGGCTGATGACGGCGGACGTCGGATGGGCGGCGCGGCGGGCGGCATGGTGAGCAGAGCGCGCGGCGAAACGGAAGCGGTGGGCGTTAAAGGCGTCGGCGCGCCGCCCTCGGCCGCCAACAAAGCCGTCGTGTGCGCCACCCAGGCGCCGGGGTCGATCGGACGCACCGGTTCCTGATGGCGAAAGTCGACGTACGACGTCAGCGGCAAATTAGACTCGAACGATTTGGCAACGATTAGTTTAATGGGTCTGCGTAACGATAGGAATTTAAGGCTGATTTTTTCAGATTTTCCGCCACCAATGTACATATGGGGCAAGACACGCATATAGGGGGGGTTTACCCCTCCCCCGCCCCGCTGAAGGGTCAGCCAGACAGGTATATACTGTCTGGCGATTTTGGACTGACGGAACGTTGAACGTTTGCTACTTTTGAGGTCAAAAGCAGTAAAAAGTGTGAAAACTTTTCTTTTATATACGTTTGACTCAGAAAGCGCCCAAAATTGATCGATTTCTGTATTTTTTAGTATTAAAAGTGATATAATGCAGTCAAAATGAATCAAAAATACATCAAAAATACGATATTACCACAAAAAACGCTTTATATGCTATTTTGACCAGTTTGGTCGTTTTAATAGCAAAAAATCAAGGACGTTAAATTTACTGTTTTGTATTTCTAGGATTCCCCCTGCCTAGCCTGACCTCGTGCATACATGGTGTAAGTAAGTCTAGATGCACAGCATAGCCGATTTGGGGGGAGGGATGGGCGGACAGCCTGTCTGGGGATCAGCCAGAAAGTTTTTTTCTGAGCCAAAATGGCTGCAAAAACTGGTGGAAATGCTAAAAGGAATAAATGCCATGTGCTTACATCGACAGTTTTGGGTCAATTCAAAGCATTCTTGCAGAAAGTTTTGATGTTCAAATATTGTTAGCCTTCATTTTACCATATTTTCCACGTAAAATTTTTCATTCTTTCATTCTGGGAGTCCAGACTAGACAAACACGACGGGAGTTTTTAGGCCCCAGAAAAGAAAATCGACATTTTTAGGAAAAAATAAGGCAAAATAAAGGTCAAACAAGAATGGAAATAAATAATTTTCTGCAAAAGTGCCTGAAATCGAAAAGAAACTGTGAATTAACATAGGTTTTACGCTATTTCGGCGTTTCTACGACTATATGAGGAAAAGCATCCTGGTTGAAGGCTATTTTGAAAAAAAATTAAAAAACCGGCTGACCATCACTAAACCGGCCATGCTGAGCATCTATGGTCCCACATTCTCACGCGTGCATGTCTGGTGTTACCCTACTAAAATATCAGGAAGACAGGAAGTGTTAGGGCGATTTTGGATAAGGAGTAAGAATCTGACGGTACGTTAAAGACTTTAAAATTTTTTTATGCTACCATTAGCTCGATAGAGCAGATAAATTCTGAAATTTCACTGGAAGTTTCTTCCCCAATTGTGCTTGTAGAGCCGATTTCTACGACTCTTTATCAGGATGTAAGGTTAGGCGTTTTCAAGACAATCTGGCCTTCTAACTCACCCAGGTTCCTTCACTAGTCTTTGTAGTATGCGTACAGCATCATCGTTTGAAACGTTGTGGAAAGGTATATCGTTGACTTGCAGTATCATGTCACCTTGCTCAATTCGACCATCCAAAGCAACGGCTCCCCTGGAAGATGTAGCATGAAGAAGGCAAAAATAAGTACCTATTAAGATGCCTGATTTTTACTCATAGCTGACTAGCATAATTGTAGTTGGGTAAAAAAAGAGGTATAAAAGTATAATTTCCCAAGAAAAATGCATCTTACTAACATAGTTTCTCAAATAAATTGATCACTTCCTGACGAACCTCTCGAATATCTAAAAATTACGCATACACGGATGTTGGAATGCGCACAGGATTAAAACTTATATTTAACTGAATGAAAATATGGTTTTAAACTGTATATTGTTGTCATTCAGCGAAAATCAGCACAATAAAAGCTAAAAATTCCTGATAGTAACAACAATCTGCACCACACACGGGCGTGGAGGTCGAGCCGGCGGACCCTTGAAATCGACAGACTCCCGAATTGAATTATTTGTATTATTTTTGGCGATTTTGCCCCACCGGACCCCCTCCCACCATAATTTGGCTGCTGCCCATATACGTATGCTCTGCACTTATCTACTACATACAATGGATGAATTTCACAACCTTGGACGGTTATACAAAAAGACAATGGCGACAAAAGAAATGATATTTGTACATTGTACAAATGTATGATTTATTATGTACAATGTACATATATCATGCATTTGCATACGATGTTACCCCTTCATAATAGCAGACACGTATATACCGCCATCTCCATTGGGATAGTCGCTGCGGCCAACAATGCTTATACCCAAAAATCCACCGGGTTCTAAATTGAGATGACAGAAACGAAAAAGCCTCAATAAGTATAGCAATTAACGGCAAGAAATTATACCTATGTTCAATGTGACTGTTATTATATTCAAAGAAGCGCTCGACTCTGTGACGCTGCTAACTTCCGAGACCTATTAAATCGAAATGTTCTAATAAGACAATCAAATTTAAAAAACTAATCTACTGGACATACACTATTGAGAATAAATTAGTTGTATAATTGATTAGACAATTGGCAATAGAACACGTACACATTGCTACATACAAACATACAAGATTTGATGTACATAAACGAGAAATGGCTCAGAATTCTGAGGAAAAGCAGTCATACATACTCGAAAGCCAAAAAGCATGCTTTTTCGATCAAAATTGAGAGAATACGAATCAATTTCAATAAACTTGTCGGCACATGTGAGCAGGCACGTAGCTGGCCGTCCTATTTTGGGGGGGGCAAACACCAATTTTCGGGGGACTAAGCACAAAAAGGCCAAAAATAGCACAAAATAACGTTCAAAAAGTCCTATTTTTCCCCTACGTGCCTGCATGTGAGCATGTGAGCAATGTAGGCATGATCATCGGAACAGCGAAATGGGACGTTTTGGCGCCGCCGTTTTGGCGCCACATGCTTTGTAATATTATTAATTATTTACATTTCATTTGTGAATAAAGTATAATACAGATTCTGAAGGCCTATTCAATTCACTATGTGATGGTATAAATTACTTTTAAAATATCTTTGAATTTAGTGAGATAATTAAATGCATCTAAACATACACTGGATTTTCTACAGTTTTTCAGTCGTACACAAATGAATACTCATCGAATCGAAAAGAACAATATGCTATTTTGTAGCTTGTAGAACCTGCTTTCTAAATATATAATTTATTTTAAAATTGCTTCAAGATTTAATTTAATTAGAATAATTGATAAGTTGCTGGCGCCAAAACGTCGTAGACCCGCGGAAGAGGAATGCAGAGAATACATTGCAACTAGAGTTGCTGAATAAGATTTTATACCGTAAAACTGAGACCATTCATCGGTCTTTTGATAGATCAAGTTCAGAAAACGGATCAGCCTTGGTTTCTGAATGCATCCCCTCGAACTAAATTACAGTTTTACGTTTTTTTGCAGCTAAATCAACTTTATGACAACGTAGTCTGTACTAATCGCGTATTTCCGTAGAAAACTTCCTATTTCTATGAAAAACTCGCAAAGCTCATCGAGCGAATCTGGCTTTCAATAATCATGAATACGTTAATTTTTCTGCGATTGTACAGTACATATATGAGAAAAATCCGCTGACAGGGTGGACCACCTCATATATCCCATTTTAATGGCCTGTAACGTTTTAATTCCAAGTTCCTTCCATAAAAATAGATCAGACAAAGATTATACATTCGAAGCCCAGTATACAGAATTTTACGAAACGGAACGGCCTAGAAATCAGAAGATACGAAAAAATCTTATTTTAAATTTTTAATGACTTCTTTTTATGTATATCATGGCGGTGGCTTCATTTATTTGGGTCTTTCAAAACATTGCTGAGACAGTTTCGCCATATTTTGATTAACAATGATTTCTGTTTAATGTTTTGAATAACATAGCCTATAGTTACATTTATTAGGTGGTATACATTTTCAGGCGTCACTTGTTTCTATGTAAATTTATTGATATTATTTTTTGTCGCTAGATGTTTCTTCGTTTACAAGTCAGTTTGAAACATTAGTAGATTTTCGACGGTCGTCTGGGCTGAATAAGGGCTAGCGTGGGTTTGCCGGTTCATTTGTTGTGCCTATATATTCTGCGTTTTATTAATTGTGTTGGTTTTTGCATTGAATAATAGCATTCGACGGTGTTAGCGCACACATCTTGCAAGCAGAGGAGTCCGCTGAGGGTCGTCTACTCCTAACTTATCTGCAGCATTTGTCACGGCTAATTATTTCGGCGTAATTAATTTAATTAGTTGTGTTACAAAAGTGGAGGTCCCAAACCTCTACGCAAGTGTATACTTTGATATTTATAGGCAGTGGAAGGCCTGAAATTCGTCTTGGTGTATTTAAAAAAGAAGTTCGGTTGGTGGAAATCGAAGAAACAAAGGCGTTTCGGATCGATTTGATCGGCGGTTGATTTGGCGATCGTTTTGACAACCACGAATTTTCGAAGTCGACAAAGTGCGTAGAGGGAAGAGCTGCAGATTACCGGTGTATGCTGCCTGGACGATTGATTGAAAGAAGTTCGGTAGTAACTCGAAGTAAATCTAGGGAGGCCGTGAGGCAAGGTGAGACCTTACAAGAATTTGCTAGGCTTGCAACAATTTTTAATTTGTTTGAATCGGAAGAAAATTTGAAAATGGCTGAAAATGTGGAAATGGTAAATGCGTTGCAACGCATGCAATTTTTGCAGCTTGCACAAAGCTCGGTAAAAAAATTTTCGGGCGAGGCTGGAAAAGCAATTTTTCAATTTTTTGAGGAATTTGATTCTCTTGCATGTGCCGGTGGGCTAGAGGATAATGTTAAATTAGATGCTTTACCGTTATGCCTTGAAACGTATCCACGTTCTGTATTTTATCTAATTCCACAAGCTATACGTCAGAATTACGATAATACAAAGAAAGCACTGATTGAACATTTTCAACCACCTGCTAGTCGTGAAAAGTCCATTCTAGAATTTCAGTCGAGAAAACAGTTGGAAAACGAATCGGTTGATTTATACTGTCATAAGCTTCTAAAATTGGCAAAAAGAGCTTATCCAAATTTAATCGCTAACGAGAACGAAATTAAAACTTTAGTTAAAGTTCAATTTTTAAATGGTCTTTTACCTAAGTACCATAATTTATTTGTGATGATGGGTACGCCAGAAAATTTGGAAAAAACCTTAGAAATTGCTAAGCGTGTCGAATCGCCTTTTAAGTCTGATATTGTAAATGGCAATAGAGTGTTATGTAACTCAGATTCGGTGATGGCGGTCACACAACCCATTGATAATAATAATGCGGTCGAAAGCAAAAAATTATGGACAGCGATAAATCAACTTTCGGATCAGATGAAAACATTAACGACCAGTTTTCAGCAAAATAGGCCAAATAGTTCGAAACCTAATTTTCAGAAGAAGAATTTTGGAAATTTTAATTTTAAACCTAAAGTTTGGACACCTCGAACTAAAGAAAGAAATAATTTTAATGTCCAAAGGTTTAAGCATAACGTTCCACCATCTGTTACATGTTATAGGTGCGGGGAGAAGGGCCATGTTCAGAGACGATGCCCGTCAGTGTCAACTGAGCCCTGGAAAAATTCCCGAGGCACCTGGATACCAAAACGTCAAGTGATGCGATATGACGAGAAAAAATCACCTTTCGAGCAATATCAAAACGAGCCTACGACGTCATCAAATTTCGTCGAAGACGAATTGTCGCAGTTAAGACGACAAGTTGACGAATTGTCAAGACGTCTAGTGAATGCTAGCGAAAATAAAGAGATGGTAGGAACTATGCGTCAACGTAAGTTGCCTATTGTGCCATTGATTATAAACGGAATTGAAACGGATGCATTAATTGATACTGGCAGTGATATAACCTTATTATCAATGAAGTTTGCTAATTCTCATTTAAAAATGAACATGAGAAAAGGAAAAGCAATTTCGATTTGTAAGACAGCCAGTTGTAGTGATTTACCAATTTTCGGAAAAATCGATTTAGAATGTAAAATTGGAAATCAGTTGCTAAATGCTACGTTTTCTATTGTTGAACAAGCACCTTTCAACATTCTTTTCGGCTGCGATTTCATCGATAAATTCAAAGTAGTGCCAAATGTGCATGAAGGTTATGCCATTATAAATTCAGAAAAGGTATCTTTACGGCAATCATTATATAACACAGCTGACGCGAGTGCGGCAATAACGTATGTGTGTTTATCACAAAGTTATTGTATACCAGCGCGTAGCGAAGCGCTAATTAATGGAACTATGCTAAATAAAGTTAAAGAGCCTAATTCTGATTTGTTATTAATACCAAACGACAAATGGTGTAATAAAAATGCAATATTTATGGCATGTGCTTTAGTGAAATCGACAAATGATACGATTCCGATTAGAATTTTAAATGTGAATAACAAGCCTATTATTTTGGAGGCTGGTAAGGCTGTTGGACAGCTAGAAAGTTATTCTGATATAAAATCGTTCGAATTGCCGAAAAAATCTGATAAAACGTTAGATTTGAATAACATTTTGGAAAAAAGTTTCGGTGCTGATTGTACAGAAAATGAAAATCGAAAACTGGAAATGAAACGATTTTTATTGACAAATCACGATATTTTCAGTTGTGGGGATGAACCACTAGGAAAATCAACTCTCGTTAAGCATAAAATCGAGACGGAGGGAAATCAACCCGTAAAATCGAGGCAATTTCGAATACCTTTTCGACAAAGGGAACAAATTCGTGAAATTGTTAATCAAATGGAAAAGGATAAAATTATCGTTCCATCAAAGAGTCCTTGGTCGGCTAATATGTTTTTAGTTAAGAAAAAAGGTGGTGGTTTTCGCCCTGTAGTTGACTACAGAGGGCTGAATGCTATCACTAAGGCAGACGTGTATCCATTGCCTAATATGTCGGACTGCTTTGACAGTCTAGCTGGAGC
Organism: Mermis nigrescens; assembly: GCA_036768485.1. Classification (NCBI taxonomy): domain Eukaryota; kingdom Metazoa; phylum Nematoda; class Enoplea; order Mermithida; family Mermithidae; genus Mermis; species Mermis nigrescens. Next base: position 5,003,199 of record JAVLUZ010000152.1, on the reverse strand, counting down.
TCAGCTATTTTCTACCTTGGATCTACGTTCTGGGTATTGGCAAATAGCCATGGACGAAACCTCGCGTGAGAAAACAGCGTTTACTACACCTTTTGGTCATTTCGAATTTATGGTAATGCCTTTTGGAATAAAAAATGCGCCATCTGATTTTCAAAGAATTATGGAAATCGCTTTATCAGGCTTACAATGGAAATCATGTCTTGTGTATATTGACGACATTTTAATATTTTCAAAAACCTTTAACGAACATCTAAAGGATTTGGAAAATGTTTTTGAAGCTTTGAGAAAAGTCAATCTGAAAGTTAAGCCAGAAAAATGCACTTTCCTTCGGAAAGAAATTCCATTTCTTGGGCATATTATTTCAAAGGATGGAATTCGTCCAGATCCTCAGAAGGTAGCTTCTATTTTGAATGCGGAACCACCGCGAACTGTCAAGCAGGTACAATCCTTTCTCGGATTGGTTCAGTGGTTTAAACGCTTTATTCTTAATTTAGCTAGTATGGTTAAAGATTTGTATAAATTAACGAGTAAAAATGGAAAATTTATTTGGACCGAAAAGCATGCTGAGGGTTTTGAAAAAGTCAAAACAGCTTTGGTCAATCCACCTGTTTTGAAATTTCCTATTTTCGACGAGAAAACTACTTTTGTGCTTACTACGGATGCTAGTAAGGATGCTTTAGGATCTATCCTAAGCCAAACCCGAGACGGTCAATCGTGGGTTATTGCGTATGCATCACGTGTTTTAAATGTGCACGAAAAAATTATTCGACGATTGAGCGTGAAGCATTGTGTATAATATGGTCCATGAAAATGTTTCGTCATTATTTATACGGTTCTCATTTTATTGTCGAAACAGATCATAAACCTCTAAAATGGTTATTAAATCTTAAAGAACCTAGTGGTAAATTAATGCGATGGTCTTTAAAATTACAAGAATTTGATTTTGAAATTCGTCATATTGCTGGAAAAGAAAACGGAGCTTCAGACTGGCTTTCGAGAAATTTTACTTCTTCTCCAGTTGTAACAGTCGCTCCAGAAAGTGAATTTCAAAAAGACGCTAAAAATGATGAATTTATTTTTGATATTAGGACACAATTAGAACGTCCTAATTGTCCTGTTGACATCAGAAATGAGTTCGATATTTTTAATAATAGCTTGGTTCGTAGGTATAAGCCTAAACGAACAGGAACGATGATTTGGCAAACGGTCGTTCCAAAGGTTTGGGTGCAACGAGTGCTTGAGGAGCTACATGATTCCGAATTTGGCGCACATTTCGGAGTAGCGAGGACAGTCGGTAGGATAATGCAACGTTATTGGTGGCCGACGATGTTGTATGACATAGAGAAGTGGTGTAAGACATGTGAGATATGTCAAAAGCGTAAGTCACCTATTCCTAGTGTTCGTGCTCCTTTACAAATTATTCCAGTGGAAGGACCATGGGATAGGGTAGCAGTTGATTGTTTAGAATACAAAATGTCGGAAAACGGTAATCGATACGTTGTTGTTTTTCTCGATTATCTAACAAAATGGGCTGAAGCATTTCCGATCCCTGATTTAAAAGCTGTAACAATTGCTCGCGTATTTTTACGAGAAATAGTTTGCAGGTTTGGGGCACCAAGAGAGTTACTTTCTGACAGAGGGAGTAATTTTACCTCCCAGCTTATGCAAGACGTGTGCGCTATACTGAAGATACATAAGGTGTATACCTCTCCGTATCATCCTCAAACGGACGGTTTGGTTGAAAGATTCAATCGAACGCTGTCCGCATCTTTATCAACGTTAGTTTCGCGTAATCCTGAACGTTGGGATACACTAATATCTTACGTATTATTTGCATATCGTTGTTGTCAGCAAGAATCAACTGGTATTTCTCCATTCATGCTTATGTTTGGAAGGGAACCTCGTTACCCTTTAGAAATACAAACTAGTCCAGCTCAAAGATCAGCCTGTTCTGAAGAATTATTTTTGGATGTTTTGCAACAAACTCTATCAGAAATGCAAGAAAAAGCTAAAATTTGGATCAAAAAAGCCCAAGAACACCAAAAAGTTGAATATGATAAGAAGGCAACCTCTTATGTATTTGAACTTGGAGATATTGTTTATTTGCGTAAAAATTACTTCGTTGAGGGTGAAAGCCCTAAACTATCTCTAAAATGGGATGGTCCGTTCGAAATTATCGAAAAAATATCTAATGTCAATTTTCGAATAGCATTATGCGCCGATGAACGAGTCAAAAAGTTGGTTCATGTAAATCGTTTAAAAAAGGGTGAAAAGCCTAACGATTTGGGACATGAAAAAGAGCCAAAAAATGGTGATATCGTTTTTGCTAAGGTAAAGGGGTATCCCTTTTGGCCTGCGCGAATCTGCGAATTTTCCGAAATTCCACAGAAGCTTAGTATGCGCGATTATAGGAAAATTCCAGTTTATTTCTTCAAAAAATCGCTTTATGGATTATGTGAACACGAACTAGTGATTCCATTTAACGAAAATTTGGCAAAATTCAGCAAGTGTCGCTTGCGAGGCTTTCCTATTGCTTTGGAAATGGCTTCTAGAGCAATTAACGATGCCAAAAATGCAGAACCAGATTAATCTGTCTATTGTTCTGCTTACGTAATTGTATATATGCTTGGTTCGATTTTTCTTTTTACGATTAATTTAATTTAGTGTTTTAAATATTTTATATAGCGATTTTGATATGGCAAAATCTTATTTTGGTTTGATTTCGGATGGTCTATCGGGAATAAGTGGAATGGACGGTAACTTTGGTCGAAAAAATAGAGAAATATTTGATAAATATTTTGGGCGAGCGCCATTACAAATACGAGAAATAGTACTAATTAATAACATTTCCAATTGCGAAATTATGGTGGAAAAGTTGAAAAAACCAATTATGGAAGGTTGGCCAGCGGTAATTGGTATTGATTGTGAGTTTGTAAATGGTTCTCAGCCTTATTATTATTGGAATGACACCGACAAAAAATTTTCCTCAATTTCTATCACTAATAATTCAAAAGGAGGATTTGCTCGATTGATTCAATTAGCTCGTTTGGATGGTTTAATTTATTTGGTGGATTTATTCGCGTTCCGTACATTCCCAAATGCGATTTTGGACTTATTTTTCGATAAATGTGTTATAAAATTTGGACAAAATTTTTATAACGATTGCTTAGCACTTGGAAGAGCATTTATCGAATGTAAAGTGATTGAACAATCCAAAATTTACGATTTTTTCGAAAGATATAAGGATTTTCAAAAAGAAAAAACGATAGATAAAATTGACATTGTGAACAGAAACCGTTGTTCTTTATCGTCGTTTATCTATTTCGGATTGGGTTTAGAAATTAACAAGGACGTGCAAGGTCGCAGCTTATTTTGGAACAAAAACATTACGGCTTTTTCGCGCCAAATGGTTGTATATTCAGCGCGTGATGCGCTTGCGGCGGCGGATTTGGGCGTTTTATGGGCGTACTATGGTCTTTGGAAAGATGGCTCCCAGGCATCGAGGATAGGGTCTCTGCTAACGCAGAAGGAGTACTCCCTAAGACCATACGCGATAGAAGCGTCGATCCGCGGGGAATAGTGGTTACGGTGGCGAACGAGTTGGTCAAATCCGTTCCAGTCGAATCGGTGGCGAACGCGTGTGTGAAAACGTCTAGCAGTGAATTGAGGCGGTCGGAAAACGTGTTCGTTGGTGAAAATGGGGCGATGGATTTGAAAGAGGCGTTCGATGGACTACCATACGGTTGTCGTCAACGAATTTTGTCCGATATTCGACTATTCCGACGATTCTGGCGAAAGTTGTACACGTCGAAACAAGGTTGGAATGCGGTAGCCCAGGAATTTTTCGACGGTCGTGTGGCGGCGTATACAGGATCCTGTCAGCATCACCACGATGCGATGGTGCAGATCCTTAGAAGTCGAATGGATTTGTTGATTCGATCGTTTAATGGGCCGCACAAAGATTACGTTATTAGGAAAGCAACGACGAAATTGGGTCGTGAGCCAAAATCTTTTGGGGAAGCTTTCAAAACGGCCTATCCGAAGACAGTTGAATTTCGAAAACGTTGGCGCGTAATGAATCGTGATTATCATTCTAATGTGGTGGGGGTTCGCAATAACCCAGGGTATTAACCCTAAAAGTGAGGGGCTGTGGAGTCCCGGGGTGGTGGTCCTCAAAGGGCCGAGGAATGTAGCGGTGGCTTCATTTATTTGGGTCTTTCAAAACATTGAGACAGTTTCGCTATGATTTTGATTAACAATGATTTCTGTTTAATGTTTTGAATAACTTGCATAGCCTATAGTTACATTTATTAGGTAGACGCCGGTTTTCGGGCGTCACTTGTTTCTATGTAAATTTATTGATATCATTTTTGTCGCTATTAGATGTTTCTTCGTTTACAAGTCAGTTTGAAACATTAGTAGATTTTCGACGGTCGATCTGGGCTGAATAAGGGCTAGCGTGGGTTTTGCCCGGTTCATTTGTTGTGCCTATATATTCTGCGTTTTTATTAATTGTATTTGGTTTTGCGTTGAATAATACTTAGCATTCGACGGTGTTAGCGCACACATCTTGCAAGCAGGCGGGAATCCGCTGAGGGTCATTCACCACTCCCTAACTTATCTGCAGCATTTGTCACGGCTAATTATTTCGGCGTAATTAATTTAATTAGTTGTGTTACAAATCTACGGATTTTTTAACCAAAAGAATCGTCGAATGAACACAACACATGTACATTTTGCACATCGTAACAGACACCCTTATTTGATATTAAATTTCTTTTTAAACCTTTCCTTGTGCTTTCGTCCCGCTTCTGATGTTTCAATCACATTATAGCATTATAATCTCAAAAAGGCTTATGATTTGGGTAAACAATACAATAGCGTACAATGGTGACTGAATAATTTTGCAACGTACTTTACTCGCTAAACCCCTAGCAAATCTCCGCTTTTTCTTGCGGCGCTTCAAGTATTGCCGGCTAACACTGGTAATATCAGTCGAAAACGAGGCACTATAATATAAGATTATTTTGTAACTATTCATTTAAAAAGTCGCAAGGTATAGAACAAAATATCAGGTGCATACGTACATATTCAAAGTTATGTAGAATCTAAAAATGCCCTCGTCACTAAAACATTTTTTAGCTGCAAGCGGTTTCTTAGGTGAGTCTAAAATTATGCAAACAAGCAATTATGCATGAGTCCAAAGAATGACCGACTCAAAGTAATCGAAATTTTATTAAAAGGCATTGTGAACCTTCCAAAATTATATAACTGGTCTGGGCCTAAGAAATCTCATGCTACCATCATTGTATTTACTTTGTCTGATCGTCATCTGAATCGAAGTAACTGGTATTCTCAAGTTCTGAATTCGTCACCGAAGCTCCAATACCAAGACCGCCAAGATTCCGAGGGTGAGACGTCGGTCTAGCTGAAATTTGAAGTAAAAACTTTACTAAAATTCTTTAGCAAGTAGAATAAGAAGCAAACATAGCAATGATACAAAATGCAAGAAATGAACGTTATAGTGCTAAATTTCATTTTAACGTTTACGCCATTTTGAGACCATTTCAGCTTAAAGTTTTGGCCGACTCCATCAGACTAAACTACTTCAGACATACATATAATAGGGAGAATGGGAAAGGGCTCCGGATCCCCCCCACCCAAAGTCCGCCGTTCCTCCCCATCCCCCAATTTCAGTAAATTTTTAGCCCCATCCCAAATGTCGGTAAAGTTTTAGCTTCCTCCTTCGATCTTTAATGAAAACTTGCGGTTTTGAGCCAGGTTTAGGTTTTTTTGTGCCATTTTTGGCTAAAAATTGGAAGTCCCCTGAAAATGGCCGCAGACGCCTGCCGAAATTTAGAGCAGTTCATCTGAATGACTGATATCAATACCATTCAACCTGGTACCAACTAGCACTTAGTCGATCGATATTAACCGGAAGACCTGTCCGTATTAATGGAATATTCCTTACGAAAAACTATACAGTGAAAACTAAAAAATTATCAAAATTCATTACTGCGCTGAATTCATCGATAGAATCTAAAATTTATCTTTTTCATTTCCTGTTTCTCATGCTTGAATTTTTTGAAAGATGATGAAAAAGTTTCATCGTCTCTTTTATCTCATGCTTGAATTGACAATAAGAAACACAAAGGATTTTTCTGAAGGTCTAAAAGTCATTTTTTCGGGCGAAAAAAGCAATAATAATATAAGAGCTACCCCGTAGAACTGAATGACTTTCTCAAGTAAATGTTTTACATAGTTATAATACAAACGTTCGTTTAAAACGATTCAAGCGTAAATGAAAAATAATAAAAAAAGATTTCGGTGCTCAAGGTGCATTCCTTAATAACAACAATATATATGTAAAGATACAGATACAGCATATTATTGTACAAAAATACTACTTCACTGACGCCAAATACATGCATGCACATGATCAAAAGTTTTGGGAGCAGAAGGGTAAACCGATTTTTCTGGGAGGGGGTAAATGAGTTATTTTTCCATAGTTAAAATCGAATTTTAATATGTACTTAATTCTTCGTATTTCATTCTTCATAAAATTTATGGTCAATTACATGTAAACAAATGAAAATAAGGGCAATAAAATGATCTGTAAAATCATATATATACAAAATAATAGAAGAAAAGTATCTCTGAATGAACAAATTGATTATTTTGCTGCTCAGAAAATTAGTGTTTGTACTTAAAATTATACCGTTAGACGTCTTTTGGCGCTTTTTAATGGTTCGAGTCAGGGGATATGCCTCTCAAAAGTTCTGGTAGGGGAGATACACTCATACCTCCAGTGTGCATGTGTGGGCAAATGTATGCAATGCTTTTCTTTAATTTTCTCCTGACCTCTGCAATCACAAACAGCTATCACATAAAGCGAGTTCAACAACAAGTAAATAAGAAAAACTCTACTTTGCTTCATTAGAAATCAATCGATGGACCCTTCTATTCAGGACATGTATTACACGCGATCATGATTTTGAATTACTTTAAATAAGGACAACAAAGCATTAAATATATTTCTTTTCATTTTTCAACTTTAAAACAAGCTTTACAATTAATCACTGACCTCTATTATAGTAATGTTGCCTATAAGACCTTCTATCGAACCTCTGATCGAATCTAGAAACTAAAAAGCGACAAAAAATGTTTCCGAAGCAAACGGAACGGCATTCAAATCAAACATACGTAAGGACAAAATCGTAAGGGTACGAAAATTTGCAATGGTTGGTCAAGCAGAACCAAAACAGATGGTGTGAGCAAAAATATTGTTTTTTGACGTTGAAAAAACAGTGAACGCACGAGACTAGCATTCTTGTGTGCAAAAATTAGCAATGTACTCTACTCGGCATTGTGCAGCACTTACATATGTTAGAAATAACAAATTTTCGCTTTCCTGGAAGTTATTCACCCCCAAAAAGTTTTTTCACCCGTCCGACAATTTTTAATTTTCCGAAAAAATCTAACGTGTTGCTTTAAGCGTTTTTAGTGATCTTTCGGCTCAGAAATCAAATTTTCGGCGCTTCACGCCATATACTTATGTTTTGACCGTATTTTGTTCGATTTGCTCGATTTTTCATATTTTCGAAATTTTTTATGTTTTTAAGTTCTAAAAAGAAAGCGCATTAACAGAAACGTAAAAAATGGTTCTTTTGACGCATACACATCATTCTTGAGCCCAAAAATGGTACTTCCTAAGTTTTTTGGTTTAACCCCCACCGAATTCCAAAGGCTGTGCATATATATTAACTGAAAATGTTACCTCTAACATTAATGTTGCATTTTTAAGTGAAACTCGTAACGTACCGTACGTATACACTATGCAGCAATGTTTTGATGTTTAATTCTTTGAAATTTATCTTTTCTGACAAAATAAAAGACAAAATAAGCTTTAAAATGCATTATTTCGAAAATAATGAATGCTCTTACTCTCCACATGAATAGATTTGACCGCACGATTCAAGAATTAGCGCAAGTATAGGAAGAAGAACTTGGTACGTGCAAAAAACAAAAATTTACACGCAAAAAAAATTTTTGGCGTATAGATTAAGGTACTATATATGCTAAATACACTTACTTTCAAGAATTAATACAGACTGTGATGTCTTGTACTGTGTTCGTTGGTCCAAAACTGTTTAATATATACTGTGGCACGAAGCGTAAAAATTTTTACGATTGTTTAGGTAAACACACACATAAGCTGAACTCAGAAAGCTGAAATAAAAATTGTATTAATGAATCAGAAATGATACTGTCGTTTTGTTGCCATATGCTAACAGAATAAGAAAATAGCCGTCATGAAATTAGGTATGAACTTAATTCATGTAAATACAGTGTTAAGCTGTCACATATACGCTACGTATAGGGTGTCCCACGCATCAATATGCGATTTCATTCCAGCGCCACACATTCAATTCTTTTAAATTAAACGAAACGTTGTCAAAACATCAAAGCCAACGAATCTTTTCACGAAATTTCATTCCTTGACCTGCAGTTATTCATAAGTAATAGACATTAACGCCATACATATACAGCATGGGTATTCTAGAGAGACTCAAGTTCAAGAAATTTTCAAAATGTGACCGTTTTGGGCCAAAAAACGATGTATAGGTACGCGTCAAAATTTTCCCTTTTGAATCTTCGCTTGAAAAACTACTTTTAAAAAAGCGATCGGTCCAAATGAGCCTCAAAATCATTGTCCCGCAAAAAAGAGAAAACAGTGGGAAGAAGCAAAGTTTTTGTAGTAAAAAACATGGCTTTTGTATTTGGCAAATTTTCCCTTCTTTACAAAGACTCTTCGGTAGATTAGCTATATAATAATTTTTGGCAAACCATGGCAAAAATGAATAAAAGCTTATGGCGCATCCTGTCGGATTAATTGAGTAATTCATTGATCGGATTAAATAATCCTCTGCATTGTTTCCTATTGAAAATCCCAACACTAAGTTTAACAACACAAAAAGGTCAAAATGTTTTAGAAATTCACTGCTTTTGCAAACTCTTGAATTGAGTTCAGAAGCTTGAATCAGCCATTAAGTGCTTGCTACACGAGCTAACGCTTGCCTGGCAGTGCTTAACTGTTTGACCTGCAGGGTTATACCCATAGATGCGCAGCAAAGCTGATCTGGGGATCAATGAACTGAGCTTTTTGGGACCAAAATGACCTCAAAAACTGATGTAAGCGCTAAGACAGCGTTAAAACTGCGGTAATACATAGTTTCTGGTCAATTTAAGACACTTCTGAAGAAAACTTTCGATTTTCATCCATTTTTGGCCTTCATGTTGCCTCATTTTCCCAAAAAAAAATTCCACTTTTCCATTCCCACGTGCATGTCTGGCTATATCCGTCCACCTCGCCGTACAGTACATACAAGCTCTGAGTACCCATCCAAAGTCAGCTGATTAAAAGGCTCTGCAATTTTGCATGTCAAATATAAGGTTTTTGTATTATTTTTTTAATTTTCACAGTTTTTAATCAAAAAGCATCACTTTTTACTAGTTATAATTAAAATCAAGATTACGCACTTCTAGGTAAGCCGGCCACAGTTGACTCAGTGTCGGATGTGCAAGCCGATTGGTTATCAAAAGCACGGCGCGCATTGCGTCCAAATCTATCGGCACTTGAAGCTGGTTCGACTGACTGATAGCTGACCGGCTTTTGCCCTATAATAAAGACAAATGCCGGCTGAGGAACCAGGCAATAACAAATTTATTATCAACATTTCGGCAAATGAGGCAAGCCCTCTAGCAATCGGATAAATCGTGTTCGATCCCGGCTTGCCATGTTTTCACTATTCAGCCGGTCTCAGCAGACTCAGTCAAAAGTTATTATTCCTCGGCTAATATAAGATTGTCCCAAAATTACGCGAACCAATGCAGACGTACGTGATCTTTGGTGTTTAGGGTTTCAACCCCAGAAAAGTTTTGATTCCCCTAAAAATCATTTCATCCCACCACCAGAATTTGCGATTTTTCAAAAGGTCCCAAAAAATTCGTAGAGAACATGCTGTTTTAAACGTTTTTATCTATTAGCTCAAAAGTCACAAATTTCCGCAAAAGTCACCAATATCCGGTTATTTTGTTCAATTTGTTCGAAGTTTTTCGATTTTTATCCTGAAATTTGTTCTTTTTTCGCTCTAGATATATAGAACATCGTCAGAAACGCCAAAAAACGATGTTTTTGACGCATATCTACCATTTTTGGGCCCTAATAAGGCACTCTGAAATTTCATTCCCCCCTCCAGAATTTACCATGCTGTGCATGTCTGAATGTAGCAGTCAGTTTAACGCTATATTAAGTTTATTGCAATGAATCTCGTGTAAGCCGAACAAGCAGTGTATAAAACATTACAAGTTTCGATAGGATTAAAGCGAATAAAGCTCGCTAGGACTATTTTATTCTATCATAACATTATTTTATCATATTTCATCATAACTAAAATTATGTCAATTTAGTAAGTCGAAATAATAACGAAATTTCAGTAAATTCTCACATTATTCTAATAAATTTCTGTACTTTAAGCAACATATTACAACTTCGCGCTCATTACTTAGAAAGATTATCGGAGATGGGCTTTGAGCAGAAAGATAAACCAATGGGCAAACATTTTCGGCTGTACGAGTATATATAAAGAGATTATTATTTAAACGTAAGACGTATAGGAAAAAATTAAGTCGGTGGGAAACAGTATTATAACTCCTTAAATTTCCGATTTAGACTGATCATTTTGACCCAGGAACAACATAATGAGCTGATGGTAGACATGAAAATAACACTCTTTAATTAAAATGTAAAATCGATCGAAAATATGTAAGTTACAAAAATTTGAAAAAAACAAAAAAGAAAACCATAAAATCGAGAGACGGAAAGCGTAATATACACCCCCGCTAAAGGGCAAAAATACGAGTATCAGGATAAAGTAAACTTGACATAAAGCATTATGACCCAAACCAAAATTTTGACCCATATTAAACTAACGAGAATGCGCAGACGTCAAAGGCTGGCGACCAGGCGGATTAGCGGCAGTCAATGAAGATTCAGGAGCAGTTTCGGCAATAATTCGCCTGTCCTGTACAGGGCGACCCGCTGTAGTATCCGAGTGCGCACTGCTGCTATCCACGGACACCAGCTGCATTAGATATTTTAAATTTCAACCTGAGCTGGCGAGCATCAAGGTACAAGACCAGAAATCAGGGGTCAATTACAATGCATTTGGGATCTTACTCACGATGATATCGTTCTTTCACGAAATTAAGCGAGTGTGTAGTTTGCAAAGCAACTTACTTTATAAACTGCGTTTATAAGCTCGTGATAATTTCGTTGTTTTACTATCTACTTACATAATTTTGTGAAATTTTCAGAAAAACATGTATGTTATTATCATATCAGAACGATGCAGCATCATGAAAACATATTTCCTTAATTTTGTTATTAAAACTAACAGCTACCCTACACGTCAAACCGGTAAAGCACTAATATTTCAAACGAAATTCTTAAAACTTTTTAAAGATTCGCGTAGCAGAATCGTTATTTCATCGATTTACAAATGTACACATACATTAAATGGAATTTTATTATACAAATTTCATGCATGCATGCGTATTTGTATTCGTATAATTTATACGCATATTAATTCGAGCATACATTATCTTGATAGGTTTGAGGGGATTTCACCCCTCCCCACTTTTTTATCTTGTACAAGGTCCGTTTCAGTGACGTATCCAAAGTTTTTTGACAGGGGGACGGAACCCAAAATTTTCCAAAAATGTTAAACACTGTAAAAAAATTCGTATATTATGCTCAATGTCAGGACCGTATTTAAGGGGGACGGGACGAGGAGGGCAGCCGCCCCCCTTGGCCGGAAACAAAATTTTGGAAGGTAAGATAATGCACGAAAAAACGGAAAAATCGGATGAATTTGTCGTAAAATCTTCAAATTTTTGGCGCTTCGCGCCGAATGTGAGGTATTTTCCATCATTTTAGCACAAGCGCGATCAAAAAATGACACTTTTTATAGCCTTTTTTATGCAAAAAATTTTTTTTAATGTTCGAGTTTTATGATCGCATTAGATAGAGCATGTCAAAAAACGTCAACAAATGCGGTTTCGCGAGATATCCCGACGAATTTCCCAGGGTATAAACCAATTTATGTTGGGTCCGCCCCCCCCTTGGCCGGATCCTGGATACGGGCTGCTAAAAGTACCGTTTTTTTTGCTTTCTTTCGATAAACAGAATTATTTTTGATGGAAAAAAGTAAAAAATTACTGAAATTTTTATCAAGATTTTTATAAAAAACTCGTAAAATTAATGCAGAAATCGACATAAATCGCCGAAAAAGCACTCGAGAAATCATTGTAGAAGCTACAAAAACTTTTTTTGTGCAGAAACTACTCTTCGGACGTTAATCTTAGTTAAATTGAATTAATGATCACATCCCGGCGCGAAGAGCCGGAAAAATTTGAAAAATCATGATAAAAATGGCTGAAATCATAAAAAAACACATCTATTCTTCACTGTGCCCGAATATTTTTTGACGACAGGGGAGGGGGGGCGCCTACCTCTAAATCTGCCAGTGGTCCGTTTGTTCATGTACAAAGACAGTACCCAAAAGCCTCTGTACATTTTGTAAATAGTTATTGCTAGTATAGTATAATATGGCAAAGTAGGTATGCGTTCTATGTGCTAATGTGAAAGACACATTTTTCACGTATGGTAGTGTACTGTGACAATTAATGGGTCTCTGACAATAAAAATTACAAAAATTTATCAACAGCGCAATGCTTTGGAAAATTCTGGTATTCTTGGCATTTTCATGTAGATTTTCTCCGTTTTTGATGACAGATAGTTCAAAACGTTAACGCTAAAAATTTTTGGTGATGCCTAAAACGCAATTTTAAAGTTTTCTAATAACAAACAAAACAGGTTCAACACTATTTTATCATATTTTCCATGAGATTAAAATAAAGTTTAGAATTAACAGACAAGACAACAACGTCCTAAATAACGTAAATTAATGTGAACCTGAGAAGTACTACCGTATTTTTACGGATTTAAGCTTTTAAATTCAATGCTCGAGCTTCGTAAAAAGAAATAACACAGTCAACAACGCCAAACATCTTGATATTTTTGACTTGCAAACTAATATAAAAACATGTAAAACAAATCATGATGTGACTACTTATACAAAACTGATTCTAAAGGCAAACAAAGGAAATTTCGAAGAATTTTCTGACATTTTTACTGGTATTATTCCCGAAAATTCTTTGTACTTGTACAAAGACGGTCCCGAGAAGTCTTTGTACATCCGGAAAAAAGAAATGTTTTCATCCCCAAGAAATTTCTTCACCCCCCAGAATTCGCGATTTTCCAAAAGTTTCCGAAAAATCGTAGAAAAGATGATATTTTAAACGTTTTTAGCCATTTATTTGCTCAAAAATGTCAAATTTCCGACGCTTCACGCAGGATACTCTTTTTTGACTATATTTTGTTCAATTTGTTCAAATTTTTTAATTTTTTTAACATTTTTTGTTTCTGAGATATAAAAAGATGGAGCAAGGTCAGAAACGCCGAAAACGATGTTTTTGACGCGCATCAACCATTTTTTGACCAAAAAAAGCATTTTAAAATTTATTCTTTCCACCCCCAGAATCAATTTTTTTGTACAAGGTCCCTTTGTACAGGTACAAAAATAGTCCCCCAAAGTCTTTGCAGATTTTGTACATGCAAATTTTCGGGTCCAATAATATGATACAGTAGCGTTTTCAATGTGATAAAACGGGGTTTTTCGACCTTTGGGAGATATTTAGGCTAATTCCCGTTTCTGACAACAAAAACTACTAAAAATTGTCTTAAAACGGTGCGAAGCGCCAAAAAATCTCGTTTTTTCTTTCTAACCGCAATTTCTGCCATACATCGGGAGAAACCTTTTCCGACTACAAAAAAACCGTGCCTGAAATCCCCATAATGTGCATGTCTGCATACGAGTACATCGCGAATATGTAGTTTGACAAATAAGTTTCGACGATATCTTACCCATGCTTCGATCCGGCCATTAAGAATAGGCAATTTCGATTTATCGTCATTAATTTCTTCTTTAACTACCCTTAAAAGAAAACTGACATTATAATGATAAACATGCGGCAGACCAGAAATTTCACAATGGGAAAGGCTGCGGACTGGACTGATAATTTATACATCTGTTTTTATAACTTCCATTCCCTAGTATCTCCTAAAGCTCACTTAAATTAGAAAATCAAAAACATTTCTGGCTTACTTGATGCCTATTATGTACTTTAAGGCAATCAATAAAAATACAAAAAGTGATAAAATATTTAAATGCAAAAAATTCCAAAACAGATAATAGAAAATCATGATACTCTTATATTTTCTTATATTTTCTGTCATAGATGCTCAAGGTCAAATTTCAGGGAGGGGTGAAAATCAAAAATTTCGCGATAGCTGCTTGTAAAAAATAATTTTACAGCAAAAAAATTATGGTATCTCTTCAAAACTAATATTTTAGAGAATTTGGGGCAAATATACAGCCTTTGTAAACTCACATGCACGCTATATAGTCTTTTAAGACTAAAAATAGCTATTTAGCTGTTTCTGAAGTCGGAAAATAGCTATAAATCCTTTTGAAAGCTTTTTCTGAGCCCAAAAAGGACAATATTTTTCGGCCAAAATGGCTAAATAGCGATAGGTTTTTTAGAGCTCAGGGTGAGTTATACCCTCACTCAACCCTCCACATGCCTTATATGTTTTCTGTCATAGAAATATTACCTTGAAAGGTTGATTGGAGGTAAAATAGTGAAAATCGAAATACGAGCTTTCACGGTTTTTTTTGTATTCGGCTAAGATTTTTCGCGATGTACAAAGACTTTTGGGGACCGTCTTTGTATATGTACAAAGATTTTTTGGAAGACAAAAACTGCGAAAAAAGGTTCGAAATTCTCAAAATTCTCGGCGCTCCGCGCCGAAATGAGCAATTGTGTGTTCTATATATCTTTATAATTTCAGAAATTGCATTTTGAAAGGAAAAATGCCGAATTTTTTGGCGCTTCGCGCCGTTTTGAGACGATTATTAATGATTTTTGCCCTCAGAAACCTAGAAATTGCTAAAATACGTAACCAAAGGTCGAACAACTCTGTTTTTGCCACACTAAAATCGCTACTGTACCATATTATAGTACCCAAAAATTTGTGAGTACGAAATGTACAAAGACTTTTAAAGACCATCTTTGTACATGTACAAACGGACCTTGTACAAAAAAAACAACACTGTGAGCTTTACCACGCAGCCAAACTGATTTTCAATTTTTCATTCACTTCGCGGACTACTATTCGAGGTTTGGGTGGCCCGCCATCTTCAGGGAATATCGGGCCATCTATTTTTGACCAAAAAGAGCAAAATCCTATAAAAGGTTCAAGGGAACAAGTTACCGCCCAAAAAAGGAAGAGGGTGAAGAATATTTGAATTTTCGGTGCGTGGGAAAAAGTCACATCGATTGAGGATCGACCTTCATCAGTCACCCTTCATTGTATGTCTAAGTGCACTATTAAGACTGTACGTTTTTTAATTTCACTCAATCAGTAAAAAATATAGAAGACATGCGAAAGCAATGCAGTATTGTTTTGCCATGCCTTTTAGAAAAAAATCAAATACCACGCTTTCTTCTTTTAGGAAGAAATTTCAATTAAAGTCAAGCACATTATCGCAAATTGTGTCTCCGTCAATGCTTTGCGCAGTACCATGAAAAATGTGTGCTAATTCGTTACGATATAAAATTAAAACAAATTCCATTTGAAAACCGACCCGAACCCGGTGATTTTAATAATCGAAAACTCGGACCCGTATCCCATTTTTCAAAAATTAAAGCATACTCGAACCCGAAAAATTTAAAGTCGAATTGGCGCATCCCAAAGGAGATATATTGTTCTGTCAAACATAGTAGACATATATAGATGCACAAGGTCAGGTTCAACAGGGAGGGTAATTTCCAAAAAACCCAGACTAGAAAATTTAGTTGACTCCCTTTTTTTGATGGTCAAATGACGAAAGTGGCCCAAATATTCATTTTACCTAAACGCTTTTTCATTACAATACGGCACTTTTAAACATTTTTAGTCATTTTGACTGCTTTTGACAGTAAAAAACATATAATTTAATCAATTTTAACAAAAAATTTTGGTGTTTCCGACCAGTTTGACGCAATTTTAGGAGTTTTTCAGTAAACAGTACACAAACTTACAAATCCGACGTTGCATCGAAAAATTTTGACCTTATAGATGCTTTTATCCTCAAAAATGATGCAGGAAATATTCTGTCAGCTCAAAATTGTCGCACAGTATATGCCTGTCTATCGCATATCTCTGCGCATTCAGCGTTTTTTAAATAAACAAAAATTAATGCGTAAGATCGAAATCATAAGCTTACCCGAAATCCGCATCCTCCGATTTGAAAAAGAATTTGTACGTTTTTGTTGGCAGGCTGACTAATAGCGTTTTGAAATCTAGCAATGTTATCTCATCAGCCCGTTTCTTGAGCTTAGAACGATATGGAGTTTCCTCATCGTCCAAGTGATAGACAACAACGGTCTGCTGATCGTCCATAAACAAGTTCGATTATTTCTGGCCTTATTGAAAATCAGAAAAACAATATCATTACATTGATTTATAAAATGTAAAATCAATTAATCACAATTCCGACTTTGGTGCATGATTTGAGGCAGCTAGCAGAGGCGTTGCTATATAAGAAATCATGATGCTCGCAAATTTACATCAAAACAGGCTTTTTGAAAGGTTGAAGCTCGTACGAGTGTTTTTTAGAGCAATCTTTATACAACATACAGAATTTTGGGGCAAAATGAGTGCAATCTTAACTAGGTACTATATATGTCCTGACGTGCAAGCATGGGAACGACTATATCGATTTTCAACATAAATAAAAATTCTCTATAATGCTATGTGCTCATTATTTTTGGTACCGCGCAAAAATCAATCAGAATTAACATTTCACTCTATGGTATGCATTTTTATGTTTAACCTGATCATTGTTTTATGCCAGTATCCACCTAAGAAGACGGAAGTCCATGAGAATTCTTGAATTCCCGTAAAAAATGCAGGTGAAATTCACTAACAACATCGCAGTGCTTGGATTCAGCATCCTCCTGACTGAGCCTACACCATGCATCGGCGTGTGGATCTGCGGGTCTGGCTATACCCCTTTGGAATCAGTTTTTTACACATTTAGGGGTATTTGTGAACTAGTGATGTCCTGGTGCCGCTTTTTTACCGGTGCCGGTGCCGGTACCCCCTGTACCAGCGCCGGTGCTGGTGCCGGTGCTACATTAGCATATTATATGGTGTACTATGCTTCTTCAGAAAGGGTTAAATTTGTACCTATTTTTCACCGGATATACATATTAAGGACAAAATTTCATTTGGCTAGTAACGACTTCATTATTTTTAATTTATGAATACATATTAATTTTCTCACTTAAGCATTTAACAAACAAAAAATCGTAATAAAATTGAAATTCGAAGATAACTAGAAGTTAAATAGTGTATTATAGGTTTAAGTGTAGCAGCAATCAAGATTGGCTTGTGCAGTAGTTTTCAAGTCAAATCGGAATTTGGTTTTAGTGCATTAGTTAAATATTCAACTAGTAAGAAACAAACATGAAAATAGCCACAAAAAACTTTTTGAGATTAAATTATTTGAGTTTATCATTTCACATTTTCAAAAGCCTCTGGAAACAAACATGGGATATATTAGTAATGCAAAAGACTTACATAGAAGTTCATTTACAAGGCTTTAACAAGCTTTTTCTGAATAATTTGCAGGAAAAAGTTTTTGCATAAAAACTATTTTAAAATTCTAGCTGCGTTTTACGGTCTTCTGCTCACGAAATGGAGAAATAAAAATGGATTTGATGAAATTAAGTTGAAAACTACTCTGTACTCATCCTTCTTGCTTACAGATGGTAGAATTAGAAGAACTTTTCACTCTATATGTTGATGTTTTTAAGTTTAATTTACTTTATTTATTAGTGTCCACGCTTCTTGCTGTTAATTGATGTTTTCAATAAAATGTGTTTCGTTAAATGAATAATTCATTTTTAAAGCTCGAAGACTTGTTCTGAAGTTCAGTCAAAATGCTTCACTATGCTAATCAGAAGATTTTATTAACAAAATGCTACCTTTTTGCGCCTTTATTCATTACATTGGTGATAAAATGAGCTTCAATTATTCTTTTTACACTAATTTTTTCTCTTTATCTAGCACCGGCACTGGCGCCGGTACCAGCCTAGCACCGGCCCGGTGCTTAGGCACCGGCGCCGGTGCTGGTGCCGGTGCCGGTGCCCAGGACATCACTATTGTGAACCAAAATTTCGAGATAGTGGGGAAAAAATTTTGGGCTTGGTTCAGAGTGTAGAAAATTTTTGTAATGGATACGCAAATCCTAAACTTACATATCACACCTTAACCATTTCTTTGTTATATGACGCAAATTCTTCTTTTCGAGATTTAGGTGTTCAAAAACAAAATTAATTACATAAAAAATTACATAAGGGACATACATATGCGTGGGCACTTTAGCGGTATTCAGAAAGCAAAACTCAGCAAATTATGTTCATAAATTGTTTTTTTATTGTTTCTTAGGAAGCCTCCTTCCGAGGATATTTATGTATCCATCCCTAGAAGTCGAATCTTCTCCTTCCTGATTTTTTAGGCAAAAACCTGCGTTCTAAGGCTTCTTAAGCCTTTTTCTGGTATTTTTTGGCCCAAAAATGAAGGTCATCCATCCGTCCACCTTTGGCCAAATATCCCCCATTCAAAATTATCAAGCCGTCACAAAAATTTTTAGCCGTTACATGTACGTACGATTATAATTTGATTGCGACTTTCCTATATTGTTTTGGAATGCTGTTTTCGGCCGAAGAAACGTACTAATTCAAATTATTAAAGATTGCTGACTAATAAAACGTTATTTCCATTTTTTGTCAATGACGCTGATTCAAGTGAGAATTTGAATAATGACCTTTATTTGCTACTATGTAACATAGCATGCATATCAGTGGCGGATCTATTATTTTCTTGAGGGGAAGGTGGTAACACAACTATTCCGAAAACAGTCGAAAATAGGTTTAAAATTTGAAATGTCTTATGATCGATAGCGTTTTGATTTTTGCAAATAAGTTGTTGTTTGGCAAGTTGAATTTGACTTTCAGAGCTTGGATTTTAATTCAGATGTTCCTAAACTATTGACACGACAGCCTAGACAGAAAAACAAAGGTAAAATACCACTAAAAGACGAAGGAAATGTGATTTAGAAAAAAAGGATTTTTTTAAGGAACATGGGTTTTTTTAGGAACATTGGGATTTTTTAAGTGTTTGACTATTATGAAAAATACTAAGCAACAAAGAGGAAAGGGTGAATGCAGAACATAGAGTGCCTAGATGAAGGATAGCCTCAATCAAACAACTAAAAAAATTAGGACAAGAAGAAATACATCAAACGTAATGACCCATAAATTGAAAAGTGGGTTTTTTAGAGGTCATGACTATACAATGATGAAGAAGAAAGCAATTTTATTACTAATAAAGCAATGTGATAAAATACGGAATGATGAGTTACATAATAGATGATAAGTTTGTTACGGAAACACCTAGATCTCGAATTGAAGAACCTGCGTCAGATAACAAAAAATGGTTTATGTGATATGTAACTTTAGGATTCGCGTACTTTAAATATAAGACAGAGCATTTAGGGAGCGAAATGCTTATACTGATTTTCCTCAGACCAGGAAACCATCCTATCTAGGTAAATCTTTTTGCAGCAAATTATGATTTAGAGAAAAATTTGAAAGCTTCAAATCATAAGCAAAGAAAAAGACTTCGCTATGCTCAACAGCTTATACAAAATCGTTTACAGCCACAGAAACAAAGAGGATCCTAAAACGCTACCTAGATTTAGGTACGCCACTGATAAACTGGTTTCCGATCAGAAAGAGCGTCAAAAATTTTAATCTTTTGTGTACTTTTGTTGTCAAAAAAGAAGTTGACCATTTTAATAACATTCCAGTTAACTAAAAAATGATTCAACTTTTCTATCAATTTAAAGTGAAGCGCACAGAGCAGGTTTTAGACATGGTTGCCAAGTGCTCTTGTAAAAAAACTTAAAAAGTCGGATCCGACTAAAGGGCTAATCATCAGCCTAAAAAAGCCCCAAACTCAATCGTTAAAAAATGCCTCCAACGGCTTCAAAAAACCCACAAAATGGGGGCAACTTGGCAAACCTGGTTCTAGACGCTCACCGGCCACCGCTTGTTTTTGCTAGCCAGTACAGTTGTACATCCAATCTCTAATTCTGCGTTAAAATTATCACCTGCGTGGATAGTGACAGAATTTTAAAGAATGTTTTCCATACTTATTATTTCAATCGATCCAGTAGCGTAATCACTATTTGATAGTGTCATAAATGTCTTTTTTGGTGGTTTAAATTTAAGCAACAATCACGATACCCTGCATGTGTGTTGTGTCGCTTTTATTGCAGAGTATGGGCGCGTAGCTGTTTAGTTTATCTACCAAAAAATTGACACTTTGACGTCACGAACAAAAAACTGATAATTGTTAGGACAAAAAGACTGTACCTATGCAAATTAATGCCTACGAGATTTCTGGTGAAAAAGTCGCAAAGAAAACGCAATAGTAAGAGAGAACATCGAGATGACGTTTTTCACAAAAAACTCAATAATGGAATAACGCACAAAACTCGCGAAGCGGCGAGGCAAAGCCCAGAGATGTGAAAAAATGCTTAACGAACAGATGCATTAGCACACGAGACTTAGAAGAGGAATTAAGAATCAAGAAAAGATGTTACAACTTTAATTATAAACTGAGAGATTCAGAAATCTTTAATAGCTTGCACTTTTATTTCTATACATTTTCTACCGAAACGTTTGATGTCCTCATGCATAACGCCTTTGGAGCACACCTGGGCGTGGGGGTTTGGGGGTATGCACCTCCCCCAGAAACCAAAATACCCCCCCCCCAGAAATCAAAATACCCCCCCCAGAATTCAATTTTTGAAAATTTTTTTCGCTTTTTTCGCAATTTTTTGATGCCAATGGATAGTGCTTGATGAGAAACGTCGAAAAATGGTGTTTTTATCACCATACCATCGTTTTTAAGGCCATTTTTGACCTTCAAAAAAATCTTGCACCCCCCCCAGAAATTTCTTGCTGCCCACGTATGCTTTGGAGGCCGCGAGAAAGTGCGCCAGAAAGCAGGCTATTAGTCCCGAAAAATTGAGTGTCTAAACCGTTGGATTTGAAATCAGATAAAATGATTTCTCTAGCCCTTGTATGTGGATTATGTACAGGGTTGGTCTTTTAAACGTTTTCCGTTCGATAATAAAGACCGAAAAATAAATTCGCTGGAGTTTAGTCGTATATTGCTAGCCAAAATGGGAAAGTCGCGTTTCCCGTACATAACTGCTACTTCTATAAGACAACCTTGCCTGTATACGTCTGTCTTTGACGCCGAAAGGTGAATGTCCAAGTGAGAATCTCGAAGTTTCACGTCACATGCTCTAGAACGGAGTCTCTAAAATTCTTATGCAACCTGCAAAGGTTATTAAAATCAGGGCTAATGTTCGACTAGAAGGTCGTTACTCTGGCCAAGAATGTTCGCAATTTTCTTAATTTGTTCTAATGAAATGGGATGTTTCCTGTTCTGGAACTGCCGCACAGTTCGTCGGGCGAGTACTTCCGTCCGCCACAGAGAGAAATGCTTGATGGTGACAATTTTTTGCCGACAAGCTGTGCGAGAAAAAAGGCGAGCTGCTTATTATCGGCCGGTAGAGGTGAAATCTCGCGTTGCCTGCACCAGATTTGCCATTTAGTGAATTTCCGTAGGTATGATTTAAAAGTGTTGGGAGAATGCGCGAAAAGAGACGCGTTGGCGTTTTTGAGGAGACCTGAAAAGTTTGAGAACTTTCAGTCGGGAGTGGGAAATTTAATTATGAATTAAAGTTATTTCTATGCACCGTCAAGTAATTGCATTTCCATGCACAAGGTTTCGCGAAATTCACATGAATACGGTAAGTAGGTGAATTAGAGCATGTCATCCATAAGATCAATTAGATTTCGAATATTTTGTAGATTTTTATTTTTGAATGTAGATTTGTATGTATAGGTGCCTATTTTTATTTTTTCAATTTGAGATTTATATATTTCGTTAAGCCTGATTTATACTTCACGCGGCGAGCGAAGCGGCGAGAAATCGCTGCAACGGCCGCCGCAGAAATTTCGCGCAAACCCATTTATACTTCGGGCTGCGGCGCGGCAGCCGGCGAATAATTCGCCGCCGCAATTTGATTTATACTTCACGCGGCCGCCGCGCCGTGGACTGATTCGCAAAAGTCTAGATTTTTTCGCCGCTTTCTAATTTATACTTCTGCCGCGCCGCAAGGAGTCAAAATTATTTTTAGCTTTTTCGGCCATTTTTTCGTCGCGCCGCAAAAGTCAAAAAGCCCATTGCTCTTGCGAATGCTAATGAGGCTTCGAGCCGAGTGTCGACGTCGAATCATTTTGAATTTTAATGAGGTATCGATTTGCGTCTGGTTCTGCGGCAGTTCGCAGGATGTATAAACGCAGTGCGCGAAGCGGCGGTGAGGTGCCACCTTGTCGCTGGTTTTTTGTCCACGCGGCGAGCTCGCCGCGTGAAGTGGAAATGCACGACGCGGCGCGGCAAGCGGATTTTGCCGCAGAATATTCGCGCAGGGTCGACTAATTTTTGGGCATACTGTGGCCGCAAAACCCCTTTGCGGCGCGGTTCGCGTGAAGTATAAATCAGGCTCAAATCAGGCTTTAGATCGACCGGGTTGCTTCTAATCTGGATCTGAAATCAAACTGTAAACCCATTTTATTGAATATCTTTGGGAGCATTGCAGACTAATCTATGTACATATATGCTGTTATCAGCTCCTCATCACAAGGGTGTTCTGTCAGAGTTGTAAGTACATACACTTGCTTCCTTGAGCTGTTTTTTGTGACGTCATCTTGAGTTGCCTATCGATCGTGTCGTCGTGTGACCTGTATGTATACCTACATACATATACGAATAGGTATGACTTGAAGAACTTGCATACCTAAGTCGACGGTTCGCATGTGCAATTTGAACTTCTACTGCTGTCAGCGCTGCTTCTGCATTTATTATTGCTCTAATATTCTGAAAAATCGTTGTTTCACCCACTCATGGGCAGCCAGCAACCGAATTCTGCGGGATGGGGCAAAGGCAAAAGTCGCAAAAATGTGCCAATAATTCTTTTGGTTTCTCGGGGGTCTAAACCTCCGCGCCTATGTGCGGTTCCGTCTTGCCCATAGTTCCGTTTATCGTTTGCTAGTCACATCCATACATGCACAACATGGGAATTGCGGGAAGTCAGGCCCAAAAAATTTTCAAAAGTTAGTTTTGGGCTAAAAAACGATGGGTACATGTCAAAAACACTGTTTAGATGTTTCGGATACAATGCTTGTTCTTTCTAGCGCATAAGAGCATAGAAAAATTTTGAAAAAAATTGAGTAATTGAACAAAATGTGCTCAGAAAATGTGTCCGAAAATTCAAGAGTTTTAGCCAAAAATGAGCTAAAAACGCTTAAAAAGGCACTCTTTTAACGTTTTTTGCGAAAAATCGACAATTCTTGGGGGGTGTCGCGGCCATTTTTTGGTGGGTCAGTTGCCATTTTCGGGGTCAAAACCATACCTGGGCGTGGGGGGGTTTGGGGGGTATGCACACCCCCAGAAACCAAAATATCCCCCTCCTCAGAAACCAGAATACCCCCAGAATTCAATGTTTGAAATTTTTTTTGTTTTTTTTTCGAAATTTTTTCATGCCAATGGATAGTACTCAATGAGAAACATTGAAAAATGGTGTTCTCTTCGCCTTACCATCATTTTTAAGGCCATTTTTTGACCTTTGAAAAAATCTTGCACCCTCCCCTGAGCTTTGGTGCCGCCCACTTATGGTTAAAACTCTTCAACCCCCGCCTCCCTCAAGAACACGTATGGTCACATTCATAAACGGGCAGCACCGAAATTCTGGCAATGAAAAAATTTCTGGGGGGGGGTGAAAAAATTTGCAAAGGTTAAAAAGTGGTCGTATGGTGAAAAACACCATTTTTCGACGTTTCTCATCGAGCACTATCCAATGGCATCGAAAAATCGCTAAAAAGCAAAAATTTCAAAATTTGAATCTGGGGGATATTTTGATTTCTGGGGGGTATTCCAACTTCTGGGGGATGCATACCCCCAAACCCCCACGCCCACGTGTGGTCACATCGTGTTTATTTTTCGTCGAAAATTCAAGTCTACCAGATTTCATTTTAAGTAATCATCATCGTTTTTTTACGTCACTCGTTAAAATACTGTTCAAAAATGTACGTACGAGTATGCATAGAAACATGCACAACTAAGGAAAGGATAATGCAAAATCGTAAAGGTTATTTTATTAGATAAATAGAAAGATTTTTGTTTAATCATGTTATTTTTCTCATCTCTCTCCTAGGACCTATGTATAGTCTGTTTCGCACAAGTTTGGGCATACATTTTAAAAACTATGTCCGACAATAAGCCGCCGACAGATTGCGAATATAGCATTGATTTGATACATAATTATCGTAATTCGTCGGCTAACTTGCGAAAAAATTATTAAAATTTGTATCCAAACTTACGTGAAACAACTATACATACACTTTACAGTAGACCTCATCGTGCATTCCATGACTGTTTCCACACATGGGCGTGGGGGTTTGCAGGGGTTCATACCCCCAGAAGTTGAAACCCTCCAGATTACCGTAGACCCCAGAGTTCTATTTTTAGTAAGATTTCTGGTAATTTCTGATCTGAAATGTTTCCAGTAAAGATAGAATAGCTCTGGTACAACTATGTATGTAGGTACTGATCGAAATTATTATATTGTGCGATTTCGCTATTTAATTGATAAATCAACATTTCGCTCCAAAGGCTCAATGTTACAGAGTCAAGTGTTTAGTGTAATTGAATTTAGTGTCCAACGAACACAAAAGAGTTGACCTACAAGGTAGTTTGTATGTGTTAAGATCTGAAAAACAAACATGATTCTTGACATCAATTATCAGATATTCTAAATTTTTTAAATTTCAATATGTATTTTTATGGGGCCTCCAGAGAAGTTCGCCTTACAGGGCTCCCAAATGCCTGAGACGTGGCCTAACAGTAATGCGATTAATTAATTTGTTTTCTCTTATTTTTCGGCCTTGAATCTTTTGTGTCTGCCTTTATCTATTTCCACGTTGTACTGATATCAACCTTGATGAAACACGGGCGGAAAGACAATGTGTTCCTGAATATTTTATCGATTGCGATACGAACTACTCGAAATTGAATGGACGTGAAGTATAAAACTAGCAAGAAAAAATGCTCTGATGGCGCAAAAAAGGTGAATATACTTGGATTTTTCTATTCTTAAGGAAGGGGACTAGGGAAAATTTCCCTATATGCGCAAAAGTCGTGAGAATGTGCTAGCAGTTAGACTTCCTCTTAAAAATGCAAAAATCGAAGTATATTCTGCGGCTTATGCCTGTTTCTGTAGAATGAACTGAGTTAACCTGGAGGTGTAAAGTTTACTCCGATAATCTTGTTTTCCATCAGAGCATTGTGGAAGGTAAGGTTTCGTGAAATAGATTATAAATCAATTGTTTAACAAAGACGAAAGCTTTTCAATTGTTCTTTGCGAAACAGTGGAAAATTTTTTGTGACTAAAACTTGATTTTTCACAAGCCGCAGAATATACTTCGATTTTTGCGTTGTTAAGAGGAAGTCTAACTATTTAGCACATTATTAAGGCTTTTGCGCGTATAGGCAAATTTTCCCTAGTCCCCTCCTTTAACATCCTTAAGAATAAAAGAAATCCAAGTATATTCACCTTTTTCGCTCCATCGGAACATTTTTTCTTGCTAGTATTCTACTTTTTCTTGGCATGATTTTGTTCTTAAACACTGCATTCTCATTACAAAAAGAGGCAATCTAACTAACCTTAATCAGAAGAAAGAACCTTCGTAAAAGTCCCAGTTCGATCGATTAAAAAATTAGCGCAAATATTTTCCTAATGTATTTCGAACCAGAAATGCTCGGAGAAACTTAAATCCAGAGCTTGCATAAGCAAAAATTGGCAACAGTTTTTACTTTTTCTTCAACAGTTTATAGGTTCAATATGAAGTGTTGACATTGAAAGAAAGATAACAACGATAGTCAGAAAATTTATTGAATTAAAAATTACACTAATGACGTTACTAACTTAAATCCTGCACCGACAGGAACAGCAAGCGAAAGCCAGGCATGGCAACAAAAACATCAGTGTGTAAAACCAACGCAATGATGTATCGGCCGCCAAAAGTTGCATGCAATTGAACAACGCACGATAAAGCAACAAAAATTAGTAGTCGAGCAAGACAACATGAACGATTCCGGCCACGAATCAATAATCCGGTCGACGCGTCAGCAAATGCAAACAATTTAAGAAAATTTATGAGCCGCATACGTTCGAAAATGGACAGACATAAATTTGCATGGATCTTAACAAGAAAAAATATTGGAATCGGTTTGATAAAGACAGCGCATAAGCATTATTATTATGAAGTAATTTGCAGGTAGTATTATGAAAAATTTTTCTCATTCCAGTTCACCTTCAAAACAATGCATGTTTGCGAATAAAAATGATTAAAGACGAGTCAAAAATTTTTGAAATAAAAGACTGATCAAAAAATACGGAGTTAAATATTGGCATTAGCAAACATGTGCATAATTTAAACTTCACCTTTTGACAGCTCAACAACCTCCGGCTGTAGAAAAGTTTAAAGGTCAGGTTCGTTATTCTGACGTTACGGAGATCATAGTGTAAACAAATTTGAAAAAATCAACATCGAGTTTTTTGATTATCTATCGATTAAAAAAACCGCACCTCCCAGGTGTGTGCCGTTGTTACTGTGAGGGGGACACAAAATTTGCACTCGCTATGATAAACATATAGGAAAAAAAGGTGGCTAAGTATATTATAGGTAGCGCTATCGCGCTACCTATGATTGGGCGCATGTTTTTGTACCATTGAGAATTTCGATGTGCCTATATATTACGCATGTGCCTTTAGGCACTGTCTGTGGATACGACAATGGCACCAATGAAAGAATGAGGCATTTGTACTGTCAGAGAGTCTGTCTTTGAGAAATATTCTTTAATCCTCGTAGCTCTCGTACGGCGACGGTTCAAATGTTGTGCATTTCAACATGCATGTAGCTTATTGTTTGTAATTATTGTGAATTCATGACAATTCAGGATTAGTTTTTCTTCGTTAAAACCAGATTTTGATAATTCAACATTGCAATATTAATTGTTAATCGATCACTTTTGGGCAATAAACGTGTCTGCGTACCACCATCACTCGTATATTTACTGATTGGTTAGTCTTTGTATTATTCATAGTGCTTCAGTGAGCAAGTTTCGCGAAAATAGCGTTTAGATGTTTTGATTCGTTATTTGCAGATAAAATTTGCAGTTACGACTACATTCCATGAATATAAGTTCAAATTTTATGTATGTACCTTTATTTTATTTACGTGCCTTATCTCGAGTTGCCCGTTTTGCTCATCAAAATTTTTTGCGTTCCTTTATCCAACTTTGACTCGATTCTTGACGAACGATTTTGATTAGTATTACTATTACGTAATCGAGCCTGAATTAATTTCCGTCTTGCTGATTTCTGGATCATTTTCTAAACTTACATTCTTCCAATTACCTGACTACACACTCGTATTTATACATCGTCTATTGTTTACTTACGTAAATGATAAGACGGACGTTTAAGCGTGAACAGCACGTGCCCGCATTTCTTTCTTACCGGTATTGCTTCCTATTTATCATTTGCTTTTTCTGCGTCAAGTTACTAAATCCCATTTCTTTATAATCAAATAACAGGCCAATCGAGAAAATTATAATACTTTTATAATTTACTCAAAGCGGAAGTCACTTTTTAAGAAGATCTGTTTATCCACAAGACCCGAACTGCAAAAGCGCATTAATTAATCTTGTGCGCGTACACCCCCGGAATTCGCGATTTTCCAAAAGTTTTCAAAATTTTCCGAAAAAATTCGCTGAAAAGGTGTTGTTTTAAGCGCTTTTAGCCAATCTATTTCCTCAGAAGCATCAAATTTTTGGCGCTTTGCATCCTATTCTCTTTTCTGACTATATTTTGATAAATTTGTTTGATTTTATCTAATTTTTTAAAATGTTTTTATGCTCTAGAAATGTTCGTTGGAAACGCCTAAAAACGCTGTTTTTGACGCGTGTCCACCAGTTTTGAGCCCAAAAAGGGCATTTGAAAATTTCACCCCCCTGTTCCCAGAATTCCCATGCTGTACATGTCTGCTTGTGCGTACGTTTTCTTCTGCCTATTCAATAAAACAAGCTTGCTGAACTTATACAGTGATTTTTCCTAATCATTTACGATACCAAAATCGAATTACTCTAGAACTCTTTGTCAGGAATTTCACACGTCGATAAGTTTTTGTATTCTGCTCCAAAAATATTATCTTCTTTATAGTCTCTAGCGGTACAAATCGATAAGCAATATTCAGTAACAATGTGTCAAGCAACGAAAGCTAACGAGATCAATTTTACGGATGCATTTTTAGAAATGATACTATTATATCTCATTATAAATTATAGGCTGCAATAATAGAGCTCAGTTTATCTATTTCAGCTTCGCTCAATATTCTTTTGAACGGAAAATGTATTGATTTTTCTCATATCATAGGTATGTTTTCAATTGTAAAATATGAAAATGTGGGATGCATGCTCAAAATGCATTTCGTTTTTTTCTATATTTTGGTTAGAGAAATATAAGATGAAACATTTCAACACTGCGTATCTATTACTTTCCGTTTTAAAAGTAGTGCATTTGCTTATTTGCGTCGTTGACATAAAATTGCTAGTGTTGTTGCTTATGTAAAAATTAACTGAATTACCTACCTTTTGTCAAGAATTGAGACTTATTTAACCAGAAAAAGTTATCATGTTTTAGCGAATTGACTTTCTCAAACGTATAAATATCATTCATTCTTCACAAATTAGATGAATTTGAAACCGATGAAATGTTTTTCAATCTGGCTAAATAACGGAAGATTCTGATGCATTTTATTCACGATTCCTCTCATTTTTTCAGTAATTGTATGAAAAAATCAAATTTAGCACGATACTAGTTTTTCTTAACTTTTGTTTCGTCCGATCCATGGCACTTTACATATTCCTCCTAGAAAACATTGAGCAAATCTTCTACGCCAATTTAATTGCATTCAAGTTGTAAAAAGGAATACTACAAAAAAGCACTAATACTCGTAGTTACTGATGCTATGAATAATTGAAGTAAAAGTTGAATTGCTTTTTAATTGCAATTCTTGCTCATTTTGCTGCCATTTTTCAGAAATAATTTTCGAGCCGAGAAAGTATTTAGCGAGTAGCTGACAGTTGACACATGCTCTATTCAAAGCGGATTCGTAGCCAGGTGCTTGATATTTTCAAAAATGAACAAAAAAATTTCTAAGGTAATTTTTCGTGTGAAAAAATTTGGATACAAGTTTATTGTAACTAATTTGATTAATATATTTTTGACAGGCTTCAGTTTGAAATGTCGGATTAGAACAAAAATGATGCAATTGCTCGAGCTCGCTTTAAATGAATCCGTGTCAAGGAAATAGTTGATTCGAGTCCGTAGAAAAATGCAAGGGAGAACAGGAAACTTTTGAAAAAATAGCTAAAAATATAAAAAGGCGTTTTTTTGAATGAATTTCTATCATCCTTCAGCCCAGTGAGTTCATTATATTTTTCGGCCGTCGGCGAATAAGCCGTTTTGCACCGAATCATATGTCTACCTTACATGAAATGATTTTTAATCAATCACTTGCTCTACTGGAAACAATTAAATAATATATAAGGTCAATTAAAAAGTTTGAAGATATTTCCTATCTCCTTCTTGAAGGAAAAATATAAGAGCAAATATTTTCATCACATTTTACGAAGATGGTAAATAGTTCGACGACAGGCTAGTTTGCATGCATCGCAGGCTGTATCTTTCAGGTAATACATCAACTGAACTGTTTTCGAGCGCTCGTCATCTATTGAATTTTTGCATTGCTGTCTTGAAAGCTACTAATGTCCGTCCATTTCGCGACCCCTCCTGCCCGACCCTAAATGCACAGTGTAGCTGATCTTGGGGATGGAATCAGCCGGTCTGGGGGTCAAAAATTGAGCTCTTTCGGGCCAAAATAAACCCCAAAAACTGGTAGGTAAAAGTGCTAAAATATCGTTAAAACGTAGTTATTACACAGTTTCTGGTCAATTTAAAGCACTTTTGAATAAAATTTTAAATTTTCATCCATTTTGGCCATTATTTTACCTCATTTTCTCCTGAAAATTTCCCTTTTGTCCATTCTGGGGTCAAGATTCTCAATTCCCCCTACACTTGCATGTCTGCTCCCGACTAGTGTCTTTTCGTTTTTCTTTTGCTTTGCTGTCAGAACCGTCGACCAAGGCAATACTTGTCTTGTTGTCTCATCTAATCCCTTTTTGCCGTTGTTGTAAATTTTATCAGCTGCTCTTTTTGCATCCTGATTGCTCCTCTTTCCATATAAGGTACAAAATGGATCAATCTTATCAAATATTTATGTACTATGTGTTTTTTTATCCATGCAAATTTTTATTATGCGTGCTTATTCAAAGAAATATGAAGAAACAATGCGCTGCTTGAATACCATGTGCGACAAAAGTCGATAATTTCTTACCTACAGAGTGGGACTTTGTCTTTCGATTAATTTCCTCTTTTAAATATCCGTTATATTCTCGTTTAGAAGGCTGATTCAATGAATTTTCTTGCCTTAATGGTCTTTTCCGCGTAGTTTCTAACAAGCGGAATCGGAAATATTGAAAGATTTGCAATAAAACTGCAATTTTTAGAACTGGAACTGCTTGTTGAAATTGCTCTTCGTCAAAAATTTTAACTTCCAATGTCAACATTTTTGCTGATGAGAATATGTCTGAGCTCTGCTTGTGCTTTTCAGTTAGTAATGCTTGTCACATATAATCAATATTTATTCCATCTAATCTGACTTCATATTGCCAAACATAAATCTATAAAAATTTCCTATCTACAGTATGTGAATTCCTTTCATTGTACGTAAGAGCAGTTCTGTTTTTCTTTGTGACAAGTTTAACCACCAATTCTTGTCTCGATCATAGAGCAATTTTTTTATACATTTGAAGTCCTGAAATTCATCCATTCCAAAAATGTGCTATATTTTTTTCGCTTCACTATTCTTTCATCGTCGAATTCCTAAGAGGCTTTAACAATCACTGGAGCTTGGAAAGATGCTGTGACCAGACATGCACGTGGGGGCTTTAGACCATACATGTTTAGCAAAAAAATTCTGGGGGTCAGGATGGGTGAAACTGTCACAAATGTTACTAAAAATAGAATTCTGGGGGTCTACAGTAATCTGGGGGGTACAAACCCCTACGCTCATGTGTGGTCTAGACTCCTCCCCTGAATGAAGAAAAGAAAATTTTGTGGGAAAAATGAGGCAAAAGGTAGGCCGGAAACGGATGAAAATTGAAAATTTTCTTCAAAAGTGCTTCAAATTGACCAGAAACTATGTAATAACGTAGTTTTAACGCTATTTTAGCATTTATACCAGTTTTTGAGGTCATTTTGACCCCAAAAAAGCTCAATTTTTGACCCCCCAGATCGACTGACCCCCAGATTGGTCATACTGCGCATCTGTGGTTGAGATCATTGATGCGAAATGTGGCCAGTCTGCAGGGTTCTGACTTCTATCAGTCTCTATTAGTCGGGGATGAAAAATCGAAAATATTTATCTTCATTGAGCCGAAATAGAATTATCGTGGAACACTTATTGAAATTGAATTCTAATACTGCATAGTTTCCCCATGAAATTTTCTATTCTCGTTCTCTGGTAATTAAGACCTTAAATTTTGCCCCACCACGCATGTACACGCTCAATTGAAATTGCGGCGATTGGTTTTCGACTGTATGATAAGGACTTAAGTGAAAAGCTCTGAAATTACTTGCATCCGAATATAATGAATTTTGCTCATCTGTTCTACAGTATCATTACATTTTACTGATTATTGATTGCTGATTCAACCACAGCGTCATAAATATAAACTTTTGTCGTTTTCGGTATTATTTATTTAGGTGGCTTATTTATTGAATGATAAGATTAGTTTTGTTATAAAGGTATTTCCTCGCCTATACCTATAGCGCTAGTTGAATGCAACAAGCAGCATTTTTCCGTTCTTGGTCGACATTAAAATTGTTGTATATTTATCTTTTAAACAAAATTTGCTATCACCTTGACGACCTAATTTTAACTCGGGCGACCTGTCTTATTATCTGTAAGGAATAACATACCTATAGTGTTGTAAGGTATAGGAAAAAAGATTAAAAAGTGTCTGTTTTATTTGAGTAGTGGAATCCACTTATCGGGAGTTGAGATAACTTATGACATTTTTCAAAAAATTTTAGTTTTATCTATTGAATAAACTAACCGTTTTGCTAGGCTCATGTATTCCCAATTGACTGATTGCATTATTTTTATAGCTACCTAAGAGGCGCAGGGGAGATAATCAGATGTGAATTTTTTCGCGATTTTCACAGAAATTAGTAGAAAAGGTGCTGTTTCAAGCGATTTTAGCTGTGATTGTTCAAAAGTGTCGAATTTTCGGTGCTTCGCGCCATTTGACTTCATTTTGTCCAATTTATTCTGATTTTTCGAAATTTCTTAATGTCTTTAATTTCTAGTGAGATTGAGCATCGTTAGAAGCGCCTGAAAATGATTTGGACCTAAGAGCGCTTGGAAAAATTTTTTGGCTTCACCTCCAGGATTCCCAGTGCATACGAGTATCTACTGTCTCCAATTTGAAATTTCACCTGATCTGTTACAACACTAAGTGAAACTCCTACCGCTAAACACCTGGATTTTTTGTATTTCAAGATGAATACTTATGTCATTTTAAATGGATTATTGGTGTTCGTCTATCTAGCTGCAGTTCTAATGTCAGTCCGTCCTTGTGGCTTCAAAGTCTCACTTTAGCTATAGAATTATACGGAAATTTCTGTTGTGTTGAATTCATTCTCCGTCTGTGCGTGCGTTTTAAGCTGTATATCTTTTTCATTACAGTCCACTGATATTTTTTGCATTGCACTCTTTCCTATTACTCTTAAACATAAAATAATCAAGATTATTATTAACTGGACTAAAATATTGTCAAGTCGATGCCAGCAGCCTAGTATTTTCATTTTGTTAGGAAATTATTTCGAGCATTAGTTGGGCTCAAAATAGCTCATGCTTTATCCAACGGACAAAAACGATTCTAAACGCAAGTCACTTGGTCCTCCAAGTTTATTGCTTTGCGATGCCAATACGTTTGCAGACGTTCTGGGCGTTTCTCCGTCTTACCGGCAGAAAGAGTGTTGCGTTTTTATTTCTTAGCTTTTATTAGAATAAAATTAATATTTATATGCATTTCTATGTTATTCTATGAGTATCATCATGATTATCATCTTATATTTTCTGCTTACTGGTGATATTGTAATAATTTTCTAAATTATTTATTCGCCACTGTCCTAATATGATTTTGATACATAAGAAACGGAAGATACAGTGAATGTAGGCACAAATACTGATTAGTGACAAAATTGGTTCGAAAGCAGCTCCATTTTAAAAGAGAAAGTTACTTCTTACTCATTTAGTTATCTAATACATTCTTAAATTGCTTCCAATTTATGTTGCAGCAAATTTTTTCTAGTAACGAATGTCGTGTGTGTGTTTTTTTCTTCTTTTATCAGAGGAAATCGTTCGAGTCATGTAGAGAAGGGACGCTTAAGAATAAGGTATAGAGGGGGTTAGTAAAAAAATCAATAAACATTACGAATTATAAACGAAATATACAGGTGTGTGTTTGTGTCTGTGTGTGTGTGTGTGTGTGTGTGTGTGTGTGTGTGTGTGTGCTGTGTGTGATTTGAATTTACATATATTGTGCCATTGGTATTAGTTCGGTAAATCGATACCGCACATGGGCGTGGAGAATGAAATTTTCACACCCCCAGAATCTGAAAAACCGCGTAGAAATCGATAAACCCCAGAATTGAATTCTTGCTGCTATTTTTGGTAATTTTGCCTCATCTGACCCCCAGAATTTGGCTGCTGACCATGTACGGTCGACACACCCTCTTTTATTTCTCACTATTTTTGAAGAAAATATATGAACCATAGACTTTCCGAGTAAATCAACTTCGTAGATTCCAAATTTGACGTTGATTTTATAGGTTTGTTCGCTTTTACATATACATATATCACTCTTTTTGTGAAAGGAGAGCCAAAGCCGAAATTCAAAATAATTCTGAATTAAGTGAGTGAAGCATGCTTTTTGAATGAACTGAGTAACCTTTTAAACCTGAATTTTGAGTGATCATTTAATCTTAGTGATTAATGGTCATTTTAAAGTTTTGTTATAATAATGAGAAAAATGCATCAAATAAATAATTTCTAGACAAATCAAGTTCGAAGATTCCGGATTTGACAAAAGTTGCACTTTAATTCACTATTTTACGCTTACAACTTTGCTTTCTCTTCGTTGCTGTTCACTGATAAAGAATTTGAAAATATCTGGGTCCAGTCTCGCCGTCATTCTGTATTTTGAAAAAATGTTACAAAGTGATGAGTGATATCAATGCAAAATCATTCAGTTAGTTCAAAAGTATATCGAGAAGCATGAATAAATTCATATGGTCGATGTGAAAAGCCAAAAAATGTTACATTAATCGACTTAGAATTGCGCAAAAATGAGTTGATGTAATATTTCTTCAAAAGTAACCTCAAACTTTGACTGCTTTGTCCGGAAAATATTTTTTGCCCATTTTCTTAAAAAAATTACGAGAATCTCGAGAAATGGTCGATGGCCCCTCACCCTATTAGTCACTTACAACCATACACGATCTTGGGAGAGGGGTTTACATCCCTCAGAAAAATTTTCAACCCCTCCCCCGAAATTTTTCCATTCTCCTCCCAGAATTGGCGATTTTTTGAAAGTTCTCGAAAATTTTCTAAAAATTTGTCGAAAAGATGCTTTTTAAAGCGTTTTTAGCTATCTGTTAGCTCAAAAGTGCGAAATTTTTGGCGCTTCGCGCCATTATACTCATGTTGTGATGTGACAATATTTTGTTCAATTCGTTCCGACTTTTGTGACTTTTTTCGAATTTTTTAAAATGTTTTTATTCTATAGAAAGATGGAGCATTGTCAGAAACGCTGGAAAACGATGTTTTTGACGCGTACCTACCATTTTTAAACTCAGAAAAGTCATTCAATAACTTCAACCCCCCACAAAATTTCCATGCTGTACATATATGCCTACAACCATACATGGGCAGCAAGAAAATTCTGGTGGGTCCGCTTGAATGAAATCGCCAAAAATGTTACTAAAAATAGAATTCTGGGGTCTGTAGTAATCTTTCGGGGAGGGGGTTTCCAACTTCTAGGAAATGTAAACCCTCCCAAGCCAACGTGGGCGCACAACTGAAGTCCATGCAAGAGTCACTCGGGAAGTAAGATTCATTCGCTTAATCAAAAGTTACCGAAAATTTGGCTTTTATTTCAGACGAATGTTTGATCTAAGGGTAAAGTTAATGGCAAACTCGTAATACGCGGGACTGATTTACACGGAAAATTGTCAGTTTTATTTTTTTCGGAAATTGTGGGAAATAAAAGGGTGTCGTCGACGTACCGAACTATTAGCTGTGCTATTCTACAGCCAATGCGATTAAATGAAAAAATCAGATTTTTAAGGTCTTCTAGACGTGCTTTCGAATCAAGTCGTGAATGAATCCTCTTTATGAGGCAAGTGATGATAAACAGAATAAGTTGACTGATATGCTTGTACAACATAAGAATTCTGCATCAGTCAGTAATTAACTGACAAAGCTTATTTCGGTGAAAGGTTGATCTTATTTGAAGGTCCATTATTGATGCATAATCATACTTTGAACCAGTGTTTTTTTTGTACAAGGTCCCTTTGTACATGTTTAAAGATAGTCCCCAAAAGTCTGTACATTTTGAACATGCAAATTTCTGGTTGCTATTATATGATATAGTAGCGTTTTTGGTGTGGTAAAATAGGATTTTTCGACCTTTGGTTGTGTTTTTATCTAGTTTCTGGGTTTGTCATGCAGTTTCTGCCATTATAAAAAGATATAGAACAAACGATCACTCATTTCGGCGCGAAGCGCCAAAATTTTTTGAGAATTTTAGACTTTTTTTATACTTTTGGTCTTACCAAAAATCTTTGTACATGTACAAAGACGATACCGAAAGTCTTTGTACGTCCTAAAAATCCTGCCGAATACAAGAACAACCGTGCTTTGATTTTAAATAAAGCGTTAACACCACGTGCTTATGTCGTCATCACAATCTGCTATAAATGGCTGCCTTCAGTTTCCTTTTTTGTAATTTTGTAGTTTTTGCGATTTGAGCTCTAGGCCGATCTTTCACGTCGAGTTTTTTCAAAACTTTTCCATTTTTAAATAACGTAAATTTGCGTGACCTTCTGTTGGTAAACATAATCATCCTTTTTGTGATAATTATTTATAATCGTATTTATTTCAATAATATTAGATTAAGCTAATAGTACGATTCATGTACCCAATGTAATTTAACGAATATTTAATTCATCTTCACCAATTTATCCAATAATTTTTTATCATACATAACTTGTGCCTCAATTGTTATCACGTATTTTCTGTTCGACATTGCAATAAATGCTTTTTGTAAAAAATGAATACAGTCTGTTTCGTATAATCTTCTTGTTCTCTCAAAAACTTGTTACCGACAGTCAGCTGACAAATTGTATATGGTACAATGACCTAATTTAAGTACACGAAATCTCCAATTAATGGTTATTAAAATTTAAAGGCAGGATTATTTAAAAGACTCAAACCCGCGAATGATATGGATAGACAACAGCGATCAATTTTGCCATTTTGCGCTTTAACATTGGCCTCAGTATTAAGTCCGGCTTAAATCTGGACGCATTGGAACCAGCTTGAGTCCGTCTTAAATTTGACCTAGTGTTAGGCTTAAGCTTGAGTTCAGTAAAAGCGGGTGTAGGCTTCATTGAGTCTACTGTGTTACCTATTCATATCGCTTGTATTTATCGCGAATATTCAAACAATTTTTTTTAAATTTTTTATAATATTTTTTTAAAGAGTTCCAGCGTTGGAATTCGGCTATGAATATTTATACACGTTTATCATCCCAAGATTTGACTAAGATTAATCGTCACGACTACGCTGATAATGTTTCATCATCCCAACATCGTGTTGAAATGTCAGCACCAGTTTCTACTATTGTGTCACCAATTTACACGCCGCCCATCGTTCCTTGCAAGGGGAGCGGCAAGCGCTATTCGGCACCGTCACCATTAGAGCCACGTTTCCTGTTCAAGTAGGTAGTGTTTTTAGGTACATTTTGATAGCTAAGATTCATCCTTGCAATGTATGCATATACGTACATTTTTTCCATTTTTCAGATTC
Source organism: Mermis nigrescens (assembly GCA_036768485.1). Taxonomy (NCBI): domain Eukaryota; kingdom Metazoa; phylum Nematoda; class Enoplea; order Mermithida; family Mermithidae; genus Mermis; species Mermis nigrescens. The sequence goes on along the minus strand of JAVLUZ010000152.1, from coordinate 4,965,486 downwards.
GCTTTTGCACGAATTTTTTTGGAGTTTTATGCTAATTAGTTAACGCATTACGGTGACTGCATTGTGTCAGTTCGCAAAACTGTTGGTTTACTCTTATAAAGTTCTTTAAAATCATGTTCAAACTTATCTTAAACGGACTAAGTTTGTGAATATGAAATAATTTATTATTGATTATTGCTAATTATAACATTTATAATAATAGTAATTATTATAATAAATAACTATAATAGTTTATTACTATAATTAATAGGTACTATCAGGCCTGTATCCAGAATTCGGCCAACGAGGGGGCGGACCTAACATAAATTGGTCTCTTATCTTAGAAAATTCGCTGGAACAGCTCCCAAAAACCGCATTGTTCGATGTTTTCCGACATGCTCTATCCATCCAAATCATAAAATGTGGTCTTTTCGGAAAAATTTTTCCCTTAATCAAAAGGATTTTGAAAGATTTGATTTTTTTGTTCGCGCTTGAGCCCAAAGTATGAGGAATACTTCACATCTGGCGCGAAGTGCCGAAAATTCAAAGACTTTACGTCAAAGACATGCAATTTTTCCATCTTTTCGTGCATTATCTTGCCTTTCAAACTTTTTTTCGGCCAAGGGGGGGCGGTCGCTCCCTCGCCCCCTTAAATACGGCTCTGGGTACTATCATAAGTACATCATTGATTATTAAATTTATAATATTTAATTTATTGGATTAGTGTGCGCTGCAATAAAGATATCCAATCTTCACGGAGAGGAAGCGTCAACTTGGCTTCTATTGCCCGCAATCGAGTCATACACGTATCCACGATCGTCGATGAAGACGAAAATCTTTTTGATGGACAAAGGCGTTGCGCTAGCTCGTTCGATTTAGACGACCTGGCCGCTGCGTATAACCGGGGACACGATAGTAAGAACAAATAATCTACTACGTTAATTTTTAAATTGCAAGAGCAAGAAGAGCAATAAAAATTTGGGCTTCTCTGAAAATGCACCTTCTCAATTTTTTTTGAGGACGGATGCATAGGTGGGCAGCACCAGAACTGAGGGGGTACAAGATTTTCTAAATGTTAAAAAATGGTCTTAAAAGTGGTGGTAACTGGTATGGCGAAAAAATACCATTTTTCAAGGTACTCATCGAGCACTATCCATTGGCATCAAAAAATCGCGAGAAAAAAAATTAAAACAAATTGAATTTTGGGGAGGTATTTGGCCTTCTGGGGGAATCTTCTCCCCCGCTCATGCTCACGTGTGAACGGGTGCACTGCAATGCACCGAATGATTCTAATTTTAATCTCTAATTTTTAAATACAACCTTAATTTCGATTTAAATGATTCTATAACGCCGAATAATCCTGCGAAGTTAGTTTGAGACAGAGGTCTCAAAATTTTCCCTTTACAGAGTTCAAATGACCTTAAAAAGTGATTTAAACCTTTAAACAACTCAGAAACTACTTTTTTTCGTGTTCTGAGGATTTATTGAGAATTTCGCTTTGTTGTTTATTTAAGCCTTTTTCCCTTTTTTCCTGACGAATTTTCTTTTTCTTTTTCTGTGAATCAAGTCCCCTGGTCATACATAGAGTACAGAGCTGGCTGTGTTCAGGGCTTTAGCGGCTCTGGGCGAATTAACTTTAAGCGGCCCTCAAAAAGTCGCAATTGAATACAGTAAGCGAGGTTGAGCATGACCGTTGTTGAAAATATGTAATCGGTTGCGAAATTCTCAATTTTTCAGCAAAACGTGTTTTCTGCTTTTGCAAAAGACATTTATCTTCATTTTGCATGTGTCCTATAATTAGTTATTCTAGAATTCAGTGAAGAAAGACATAGGAAGCTTTCCAAAGGAAATAATAATATTATAGCTGATGGCTGAAGAAATTCCTAGCAAGGTTTTTAAAAAAATTCAGCAAATTTCAAAGTCGGATAAAAAAAGGACATGATCGGAATGGTCATTCATTAATATAACGTTCGATTAGAAAAATCAATTTGATCTTTTTCATGTATATTTCTTTTGGGTACACAAATTTTGAAAATCTTTAAAATTAAGCTCTTACAAACGAGTATGTGTCTGATTGCCAGAGTTTGCATGAACATAAAAGCACTAAATCTAAGATCTGGGTCAAAAAATACACGATCTTGAGGAAAGGACTTTAGGTTTTTGGGGATTTCATTTCATCCCGAAAGGTTTTCGCCCTCTCCCCCTGAATTTTTTCAGTCGGCCTGAATTTTTGCTTTTTCAAGAAAATCGTAGAAAATATATCGTTTCTTTGACTTAAAAGCGATAGGTAGCATTAAGAACACTATTTTTGACGATGCTCTTTCTTTCCAGAACATAAAGACTAAAAAATTATAAAAATTCAAATGAATTGAATAAAATATGGCTGAGTTGATCAACTTTGAGACATAATTTAAAAACTAAAAAATTTCTAAAAAATGATTAATTTGATAGGATATGTCCGCGAAAAATTCACTCAAATTTATCATAGGTCGCGTCGCAGCGCGGTCGTTCGGCTACGGTGACCAACAGTGAGACCTTAAAAATGAAAAATTTCTAAAAATTTAAATAAAATTGGGTAGAATATGGCCAAAAATATTTCAATCAAATTGATCACAGGTCGCGGTCATTCGGCCGAGGTGACCGACATTGAAAACGGATCGAGCCTAAACGCACTGGAGCTCGAGGCTATAGCGGCCGTACACGAGCTGCAATTCGCCGTGCGCGACATCTTCGTTTCGGAGCTGCTTCCTCGAACGGGCGAAATAATTTTCCTGAACGTGACGACGCTCGAGGGTCAGCCGTTTTGCGTCGAACTGACGGTCAAAGGTTGGCGGGTCACTGCCCTGCGGCATGACTACATGAACGGAGATCTGTGCTTCATCGACCTGCACACGAGATACTTCGAAACTGTTTACGCCCTCATGGACACTATAAGCGCGTCTTATAAACAAACTTTTTCGAATGCCTTGACGCAGAAACTGCAGACGCTGCTCCTTACTGCCGCCGCCGATGACCAAAACGTCGACGTTGACGGCCATTGCAGAGTCGCCGAACACGATGGCGGTGGGGCAAAAGTATTGTTCGAAGTGGGTAAAGAACAGTGAAGGAAGGCTGCTTCCATATCGCACCGGCTGACCGAGGGTGCGATTTGTGTGAAAATAAATAATTGTTTTGTGGACGGTACGCCCTTAAAATCGCATTGTTTCTCAGACCTTTTGATCGAATCGTAATTTCAGTACATTTAGTTTTTTGCATACGTGTAGCAGGGGGTTTTGCGGGATCCCCTTTCACCGAATGTTGGACGTCCCCCCATCCCCCAATCTGAAATCTAGTATCCTGTAGGACCCTTGTAGCTAGGTAACATTGTGTGGTGTTGAGGATTCGCGATTTTACAAGGCGTAGAATCCGATTTCTTTCTTAAAAAGCGCCAAAGTTAAAAGTCTAGTATTTCGAGGACCGTGAGATGTGCAAAAATAACAGCATTTGTTAAGATTCCATGAAGCGAAACTATTGAAGGAAAGATGTGTGGTTTTCTATTAATCTAATACTTTAATTAGAAATATCTGTTACGCATGGGATGTTTTACTTGTAAGCACTAATAGTTCAGCTCAAAGCGCAGTAAGTCTTACGGTTCTTCCCGGTAAAAATGTCAGTGGAGGTAAAGTTGTAATGATTTTTTACGAATCTTCATTTAAAAAGTTTAGATTTTGTCTGATACGCGAATAAACGACGTTCACTATGTTTTTTAATGGTAAAATGGGGGCAGCACCAAATTCTGGGGGTCTGATGGTGTTAAATTATCACAAATAGCACCGAAAATTCAATTCTGGGGGTCTATCGATTTTGGGGGATCCAGCCAGAGCCCCTCCCACGCCCATGTTTGAATGGCACTCTGTGTAACAAATTCTTAAACCGATTAGAATGTAAGGAAGCATGTTTGTTATGCTTGAGTCGATATTTGTGAACATTTTCTATCCATTATTTTTTTCGGGTAAAGATGTAGGTAAACGTAAACGATTATCGTTATATTGCATGCTTTCATATGCATTATCTGCTTAGATTTGGTTTGACTGACTTCTATTTCGCCTTGCACTGAAATTTTTCGTTATATCTTTGAAAGTCGTTCGTGAAATGGTTGTCTTTATAAGATATATCGTTCGTGAAATGGTTGTCTTTATAAGACATTACGGTAATAATTGATGGTCTTGTTTAAAAGACGTTATGATTTAAGTTGTTTTACCTGAACAGTAATTGTCGCAAGATACGTAGGCAGCACCAAAATTCTGGGGGAGCAAGCTTTTTCAAAGGTCAAAAACTGGTCTTAAAATGGTGGTATGGCGAAAAAACCATTTTTTCAACGTTTCTCATTGAGCACTATCCATTCTGGGGGGTGCACAGTGCACATCCCACGTGTGTACGTAGTATCTTTCTACTATCGCAATTTATATGTACATACTTACTGTGCATCTATTTGAAAATTTTCAGATCGCATTAAGGGAAGAAATTATCTATCGATTGTACCTTAAACCCGCTCCGTTGACGAACTTACTTCTTCAATTAAAATAATTTGGGAATCTAGTTATAGTCTATTTCACACAACTTCGGTCATAAATTTTAAGAATTTCCATCGACAGTAAGCCCAGGGGTTACGATAATTATGTATCAGATCAATGCTATAAATGCAATCTGTCGGCTTATTGTCGGTGATAGTTTTAAAATTTATGACCGAACTTGCGTGAAACAGACTATAGGTACCTATGCACATGCTCGTGGAATAATCGTAGGTAATTTATTAAAGTGCTATTTTTTAGATATCTTCATGCTTTAGTTCTAGTACATACAACCATACCTGGGTTTGGAGGGGTATGCAGGCACCCCCAGAAACCAAAATACCCCCTAAGAATTCAATTTTTGGAAGTTTTGTTTTTTTTCGCAATTTTTTGATACCAATGGATAGTGCTCGATAATAAACGGTTTTTTCGCCATACCACCATTTTTTGATCTTTGAAAAAATCTCGCACCCCCAGAACTTTGGTGGCGCCCACCTATGCATACAACGCTGTTTTCATCTCTGTCAATTTTATCTAAATCTTGCAACTTACTTCGGTTTTATATATTTCCTTGACTGATTTTTATCAGAAAGAATAATATTTTACAGTAATTTCACTTTTTACATGGCTCGTTGAGCGCTGCGATAGCGGAATGTCGATAGTGCGACTGAGCATTTTAGGTTTCAATTTTTGACCTTTCCGATTGTTTGGTGGAGCCCGAATGTGACAACACATGAGCACATGCAGTGGCGAATCTACTCTCATAAAACTAAGAATTCGCAGTCGCTTAATGTCATTTTTGAAATTTTTGTAATTTTTTTATGCTAATTATGTAATTGAGAAGCCTAAAAACTGGGCAGATCCGAAGATCCGCCACTGCGCAGTGTTCGGTCGCTTTCGCGAGCCGAACCAGTGCTGGCTCAATTACCCAAAACATTGCGCTGTTTAAGCCGGAGATGAAACGTCATCTCGACGGGTTCAAGCGCAAAAGCTATAAATAGCACGTCCGAGCAGCAAAACGAGCTGACAGGAAAGCACATACATAACAGCGAAACGAGCTGCTGGGAAAGCACATCTGAACAGCGAAACGAGCTGACGGGAAAGCAAGCACATCCGAGCAGCGAAACGAGCTGTCGGGAAATAGCGCATGAGTTCGACGAGTGTGTATGTGCACCGCACTTACAATCAGTCTGGGAAAAGGTCAAAAAACGATGTTATCCGCTCTTCCATTATTTTTTGCTTCTAAAATTATGTACCTACTGGACTCTCCGATTTGGGGTCCTGTTTGCGCATTGTACGCTGTCCTACATAATTGAAAGCTGGCACCGCACGTGGGCGTGGGGGAGATGCAACCCCAGAACGCCGAAGACCCCCACATAATTCAATTTTCGAAAATGTTTTTTAGCGACTTTTTGATGCCAATGTATAGTGATCGATGAGAAACGTTGGAAAATGGCGTCTTTTCGCCATAGCACCATTTTTAAGGCCTTTACAAAACCTTGCACCCCCAGAATTTCGGTGCTGCCCACCTATGCCTGGCACTGAACTGCTACTTAACCCTCGCGTTCCCGTGAACTAGGACGGCGTCCTAGCCGATCACTTTTTTTGCAATTTATTCCATTGTATGTTTTGTATGACTACGAAACTTTGTCTAGCCTCATTTTAGACCTAGTTACATCATTTGAAATATTCAAGCTAGTAAATAAAATCATACATCCTAAAAAATTAGCATATTTTCATGATTATCACGTACAAACTTAAATTACAAAAAACGTTTTGGCCAATCATTAGTACAAGATTGGTGGGCTTCTGCTTTTTAATGAGCTACTACAGTCCTAAAATGATATTTTAGTCAACTAAAATATACTATTTGTATTTATTTTATGCATGTCCACCTCATGCCTATGCTTGAGTATAGTAGCGGTTTTTTAGTAGGCGAAAAATGACAAACATATTCGGAAAGAGCATAAAAAACCGCACAAAATGATACTAATATTTGCTATTTTGAGTGAGACTAAGTACGTTTTAACCAGGCTAGGACGGTGTCGTAGCACGGGAACCTTTGACTTCAAAAAACACACGGACATGCGAGGGTTAAATTCATAATGTTCACTGAATTGTGCCCTAGAAGTTCTTCTTCAAGTACATCCGTGGGTCAGCGATGATCTTGAGACGTTTAGGTAAATAATTTAGGATAATGAGGTAGGTCGTTCCTTAGTTTTTCATTAATTCAAGAGATTTTCTACTGAATGTTACCCCTACGAATTAGATACAAAACTGACTAATATGAATCTAATAGTGTTGCCACAGAATCATAATAAAGAACATTTTAAACGGTTTTGTAGCCAATTTAAGCTTTTCCAAAAAGCTTTCGAACAAATAAAAGTAGATACCTACTTATTTAATACATTTGTGGTGGACTACCAATTATCATTATAAAACGTTTACAAAACTTTTCTTAATTATTATTTTCCAATTATAGAAGAATTATTTCAATAAATCGTCAATGAAATTGAGGGGAACTTGTCAGAAAGGAGCTTAACCCTCCGTTTACCATCATTTTTTACAGTCGAAGGGTACTATCATAGGGAAAACTTCTAGTCTATATTCTACACCTTCTTTCTGACAGTTATTACTTTCATTTCATGCAATTTTTTATGCTCTTTCTAAATATGTATGTTACTTTTTATGAAAAATATTTTTGAAAGAGATACAACTAAAAAACTATTACAATGCAAAAGAATAGGCACCTGGTGGACATCCATGCAAAAACAAGAAAAAGTAGATTTCTGTTGTCTTAAACACAACCAGGGATGCAAGCTAAAAAGCAATAAACCACTAAATTTTTATTAGAACCTTATTTCCTATTTTGAGTTTTTTTATATCACTGTAAATAGGCCAAAAATTGTTTAATTCTTAGTGCTCTTCAATTCCTCATCGAGCTAAACCATAAAAACGATGTAGCTGGAGCCAGAACGAGGCTAGACAAAGTTCTATAATCTGTTTTACACAAGTTTGGGCATAAGTTTTAAAAACTATGTCCGACAATAGGCTGACAGATTGCGATTATAGCATTGATTTGATATATATTTATCGTAATCCGTCGGCTTACTTTCGAAAAAATTCTAAAATTATATGCCAAAACCTATGTGAAAAAGACTATAGACACAGGGATAAGGAAGATCAGAAAAAATGCCTATAAAGTGATTCACGTTGATTCCGTCCTAGGACACGGTAAATGAGGGGTAAGTTAAAGAGGCCTCAAAGAGTTCAAAATTTTTTATCTTATTTTCAAATAAAACGATTGAACAAGATAAAATAGGTACCGTAGCATGAAAGATAATGACTGATAAAAAGTATTCATCAGAAACCAATTAACCCACATCTTCTTGCAACATCGATGGATGCAAAAAGCCTGCATGTATGTCCCACCCACCCATGTAATACTTGATAAAATTAGTTTTAATAAAAAACAGTATATATCGTAAGTTACTGCATAGAACGGCGCTACCACAGGTGGGCAGCAATAAAATTCTGGGGAGGTTCGAAACGCCATAAAATGGTCTTAGAAATGGTGGTATGACGAAAAAACTCTATGTTTCAACGTTTCTTATCGAGCACTACCCATTGACAATAAAAAATCGCGAAAAAACAAAAAAATTCAAAAAATTGAATTCTGGGGGTAGTTTGGTTTTAGGGAGGGGTATTCGGCTTTCAGGGGCATGCCATAAGTGGGCAGCAAGAAAATCCTGGGGGTCAGGCAGGATGAGTAAAATTGCCAAAAATATTATTAAGAGTAAAATGTTGGGGGTCCACGCCCATGTGTGGTGCATACCCCCCAACCCCCCACGCCCGCGTGTGAACGCCATTGATTTCTTACAAACTTATACAAAATGAGATATTGACTCATCGGCTAAGAGAAATCATAAAGTAAAAACATGCATGCCGCGTTCAAAACGATAAGTCGAGGTACCGCAAATCATCAGAATAATTATGACCTTATGGACGAACAAACGCGTTCTACATAACATTGTGACACATGCAAAATGCGGCATTCGGAATCCAGTCAAAATCGAACTCGATTTTCTTCAAGGCTATTCAATTTTTATTCTAAAAGTTAGTGTAGATACCGGAGGCAATAATAGATGAGGACAAAACATTTTCACGCCAACTAAACTACAGTTTGATCGCACTGACTTAACGTTTATAAAAATAATTTTCTCGGATAATTATAGCCCGTTCCAAATAACTTTATGCATAAATTTTAGGAATCTCGATCGACCGACTACCATAATTACGTATCGGACCAATGCAATTATCACAAACTGTCGGCTTATTGCCGATGATAGTTTTCAAAGATTATTATGCCCGAACTTCTGTGAAACAGACTATAAGGTACTTATTTTCAGTCAATCAATCATACAAATGAACCAAAAAAGCAAACATTCATTTGTGTTATATTTTTGCGTACCTACTTCGAAAAAGCTAATTTTTTCTCACCTCTGGTATTGATTGATTAATAATGTTGAGTTCTAAAAATGTGAAAGAGCCTTTAGCACTGAAGCTTATATTTAATATACCTACATAGAAAGTTCGGCCTTTATTACTCTTAATTTACAGCTACACATAAAGAAATCGTGCAGCACGAGACACAAATCGATAGAATAATTAAGTTTCTTCCGATCTACCGCATTTCTTAAATGACGGCAACTCTCGCAATAAATAAAGTAAAAATGTATCGCTCAACAATAGCTTAGTGTGTTGCACACTAAATAAACGAATAAAAAAATTATTGCGTCTTATAAGCGAAATTTCTAGTACCACAAAGTCGCACCAATTTTTCGAAAGTTGGGTAAAAATTTGCATGGTTGTTGTTTCGCAGCGGTCGCAACGACTTTCACCTCTCGTTTCCATTATCAATGCCAAGATTGTTGTGATCACTGGAGTTCCCGTAAGTTAATTTATAGAGTCTGTGTTGACAACCGTCACCTTTCGACACCTCCAACACGACGGCTATGCATAGTAGAACTTCTTGAGTTTCTTTACTTGTCACGAGCTGTAAAATAATGCACGGTCAATAGGAAACAAATTATTAAGTCGTCCATACATGATCGTGGAAGGTTGGGGGATCATCCTCCCCAGAAAAATATTCACCAAATCCCCGAAATTCGCGATTTTTCAAGTTTCCAAAAATTTCCTGAAAAGTCGTAGAAAAGGTGTTTTTTAAAAGCCTTTTTAGTACCTATTTGCTCAGAAACAACTAATTTTCGGCGCTTCGCACTATATACTCATGTTTTGACTACATTTTGTTCAATTTATTCATCTTATTTTAAATTTTTTTCAAAATGTTTTGTAAATATGCTCTAGAAAAATAGAGCATCGTCAGAAACGTCGAAAAACGATGTTTTTGACGCGTATCCACCATTTTCGGGCCCAAAAAAGGCACTTTAAAATTTCACCCCCCCCAGAATTCCCGTGCTGTGCACGTCTGAAGTCATCTATTCGGATTTGGGCTAAAATCTTCAAAATACCATGATTTTGGACAACTTTGTGGGCGTCGAAGCCTCACATGAGCATTGAAGAAATTTAGGGGAGGGTTAGATAGACACGCCGAGAAAGGGATCCCCACTGCCGACAGATTGCGTCCGACCCTCAGATGGAATTTTCGACACTTTTTCGCGTTTTTCTCCCATCCAGACCCTCCCCCAAGAATTTGGTCGTTGCCTACGCATGGTCTCAGCAATCCTTTTATGAATGCGTGATTTCTAAGAAACCATGTTAGTGGGCATAATTGAATTTTACAGATATACAAATACGAAGGGAAGGTAAGATTACCATACAAGCTCCATTAATTAAAGTGAGATTTTCACTAGCCCTCAATACATGCTCAATGTCGCTCTTTTTCGATGTTTTATTCAAAAAACTTTATTTGAGGCGAGAACGCATATAACACAGATTAGCCATAATGCCAAAGACGCGAAATTCTCATTTTTGCTGTTCTCCCACTGCATTTCTGTTCTTTGGAGGAAAAGTTTGACACCCACCACAGAATGTCTGAGTGCCGACCTCCCGCAAAATGGCTGCGAACCCCAGAATTGTCGATTTTTCGTAAAAATTGCAAAAAGTGTACTTTTCGAGCGTTTTAGCTCATTTTTGACTCAAAAGTCTAGAATTGTCGGCGCTTCGCGCCATATAGACCTTTTTGACTATATTGAGTTCGATTTCCTCGATTTTTCAAATTTTATTTGTTTTTATGTTCTAGAAAGAACGAGAATTGTCCGAAACGTCTGAAAAACAGTGTTTTTGACGTGCGTTCGTCGTTTTCTAGCTCAAAAAAGGCATTTTTTGAAATATTTTTGGGCCCGACCCCCCATAATTCCCATGCTGTACATGTATGGTAGGAACCGATCGTCGATTCACTTTTAATCGAACAGATTGCTTTCCTTCGAATTCTAATCAATAAGATATTTGGTTTCAAAGTGAAAAAATCTGTGTGAAAAGACGACGTTAGCTCGCCAGGCGTACGTACTCTAGATTTACGAAATATTGTTCGGAAATGCGAATGCTTTACCTGTAAAATTGTAAAATTTTCCAGCACACTATTCATGAAATGACGTTCAGGCAGCGTCTTTAATTTCAGTATAAAATTGTTCATATACTCGCACAAAGGAGACCGTTGTATACGGTAGACGAAGCGCCCATTTTCGAACTTTGCATATTCGTGCTGCAGACAGTATACAGATTATGCACATTAAATGAATAAATCTGAAGCGGATAAACCGCACAGGCGACGTACCGATGAAAAAGTACGCATAAACAGCACATTATGCATGCATAAAAAGTGAGTACAAAGTTAGTAAACAAGATATTATCGGCAAATGCCTGTAGGCGAACAAGTTTGTTGTGAATGATGAACGCTTATAATAAGTTGGTCTAACAGATAAAAGTGCTTTTGCGTTGCCGAGGTTGGCTGATTGACTAAAAATCTAAAAATACATAATGCATGTTCACCAACCTTTCTATTCTGCGACTGGACTGAGGTTTAATGTAATGACTCAAAAACATAGTAAAATAACGGTTTTTTCCGGCAAAGAAGGAGATTATACAGAACTTACAAAAAACCATGTAAACACATGTGAATATCTGCTAAATAAACTGTTAAAATAAAATAACCTAATTAAATTCTTTAACAGACAAGACGCAAAGAATAGTAATATATATATATATATATATATATATATATATATATATATATATATATATATATATATATATATATATATATATATATATATATATATATATATATATATATATATATATATATATATATATATATATATATATATATATATTCCGTAACAAATAATTGATATATACATCACAAGAGTTGTGACAAGGTGCATTATTTCAACGCTTTAATGTTTTCAAAACAATATCATTGATGATAGAATAATGCAAACGTCTTCCGGTTGAAGGTCATGTCTAATTTCAATATAGCCAGGCACGCAGCTGGCCTTCTGAATTTGGAAGGACTTAAATTTTGAACTAGATTTTCTTAATAACTACTTGTAGGTAGGCAAAAGAATAAATTTTTTAGCTTTTCTTAGCGTACTCTACATATTAAAGATGAAAATTTTGTTTTTAAATCAAAAAACTTGCCTTGATTTCAGTCATATTCGAAAAATATGTTATATAAAATGGTGACAAAAATTATTTTAAAACAATGACCTGCTAAAAATTGTGTTGTTCTGAATTCTGATCATTTCAAAGAAAGCAATAGGGAAAATGAATAATTCTGCACGGAGCGCTAGAAAGTCTTGACCCTATAGCTCAAAGATGAGCTTGAAATCTATTATGGCGATATTTCAAATGCTCTTCAAGAATTAGAAATTTCTTACCTTAGGGGACTTTGCAAAAAATACTCGTGCTTCCAAAATTTTGGGGGGACTAGTCCTCCCTATCCCCACAGATATGTGCCTAAATATAGCGTCGCATGAATGTGAGTTGAAGAATCTAAGATTAAGAAATGAGATTCTGTGAAACAATTAACTTTCTGAATTACCTCGACTTTTTCGACAATTGGCTTGCCAAAGGAACAGGCTTTGGTTGAGACGGTTATCGTCATATTTTCGCAGCTTTCGTACCTGGAAATTAAATAATGCATGTGTTTGTAAATACCTTTATGTTAAATGAAATACAGCCGGATCAGAAGAGTCAATCAATATAAGAAGTGGCTTTTATATTTCAAGAAGAATTATACGTAGTATGAGGTCAACAAAGCAAACTTAATCAGGAGAAAATGCACTGAATTTGCACGATTTTGGATAAATAATCAGAAAAAATCAAGCACGCATTGCAACATACATTGGCTAGTTTGCACCTTGCGTGATCCTTTTTACATTTCGAGTATAAAAATTTCGGGTACGTCTCAACAGTCCCACCGTTCAAGCAAGCAAGAATCCCAACAGGTCCACCATCACGTATTATTAGTGAAACAAAATCATGCAGCATCAGCAAGCCAATTGCACGCTTTAACTACGCATCTGTAAATATCTCTTTTTAAAAAATGTTTCCTGTCTCCACTAAAGCTTGTTAAAATGCTTTGTAACTGATTTGCATTCAAAAGAGCTACACGAATTATTTCTCGACACCCATCTGAGCGCGACTTTGAAAAAAATTTTCACTTGTGCTTGCAAAAAAGATGTGTCCAGAAAATAAAAAATTTTGACTTACTATTCAATATGCATTATTGAAACCTAAGCTTATTTAGGAAACAAACAAAAACGCGTCTGAAAATTTCACGTTTATCAACCGCATGCTAAAATATTTTTCGAATGCGCTTTAAGAACTTTTATTTTTCCTTGAGGAGCCTTGTAAAGGTAAACGCAAGTAGATTAGAAATTATTTTAACAAGCTTACGAAGACACAGAAGCGTAACATAATCTAAAAATGATTAGCTGTTAGAATGGAAAACAGCAATACAAGTGATAACATGCATTACATACAATATGACATGAACCGGATGTTTTCCAATCTTTTAGGAAGTCACAGAAGAATCCGTTTGATACTATATAATGTTCTTTGCATTTTTAGAAAGCTTATTTAATTTAGAACTTGACCAGGTATAGCGTGAACTCATGATTCTGATCAGCAGAGAATCATTGGTTGAATTGAATGTATATCTTTTTTCGGTGAGCTCGAGAAACAGGTACATTTATTTATCAAAAACAAATAGCGAAAGAATTGTACCGGTCACCAAACTGGGTTACGATCAATCAGAATAAAGCGAATGAATTTGGAATTAAGCAACCCTTGCAACTTTCACACGAGAGTAAAAAGTCATTTAGTAAACGCGATAGCAATTTTTTGAAAAAAAGAAGAAAATTTCGGATTCTGGAATATCGATACTAACCTCAATTCCCTGGATTCAAGCCCGGCTGAATAGAGTTCTAGCCATAGTTTAAGATAAGGTTGAAGAGCTTTTGTGCTTCAAGAGATCAGGACCAGTCGCTATTTACCAGAAACGTTGAGCAAGAATATTGCAGCGGTCCTCAAAAACTAGAAAATGAAATTAATCTTTGTTGTCGGTTTATTGAATTGTTACTATGATCGTTTGGAAGCTGTAATGCAAGCTGGTAGAAAGCATAGAATTATTGAGTGTATACCAGTCAGTTCCGTTTTGAAGGTAAAGGTAAAAGTTTGGCATGTTCTTGCACGGCTTCTTCTGTGACCCCGTTCCATGAAACACCCGGTACATATGCAGTTTAAAGAGTGGTCAGCTTGATTACGCCTGTTGATAATGCGTGACTTTGTTTCACTTCGTAACATATGGTAGGACTCTTAAGACGGTAGGAATGTTGGGACGGTGGAACTGTCGGGTCAGGACGTTGAAGCTGGTTGAATTCTCGGTGAAACTGTTGGGACGGTGGGAATGTTGAGGCACAATCAAAGTTTCGATCTCGGATCATACATACACGATTATGTTGCTTCACTTTGTTACAGATTGTCAGCACGAAAATTCGGCATTCAATAAAACGCAACGTGTATTAAGTAGCATTCAGTTGCATATAAATGTCACACATGTAGATGGATGAATTTTTCGGAGATCTTTGTGCACAAAAAAGACTCTAAACACTAAACAAAGATTAGAATTGAACGGATGGAAAGATGTGCATATTCATATAATCCTTACCTGCTGTCAACTGCGAAAACCATAGACTGTTCATCTGCGACTTTAAAGCTTATATCGGCCCAAAACTTGACCAAGAAAAATGCATTTTGTGATCCTCGCCTATACAACTCGCGAAGGCCATTGGCACCCGAAGGAAATTTATCATATATCTGAGATATGTCGATTTCCTAGAAAAACAATGAAATTCCAAAATGACAAATCGATGCGAAAATTAGCGGCAGACTAAGAGAAACTGCTAATTGGAAATAACGTCCTTCTCAGACCTTTATAGCATATTCTCACGTGAATGACGCGGCAGGCTAATTTATTCTTTTAAAAGTATGTTCGTTTGGATAACATAGAAATAAAATTAAGGACGAAATCTCTTCGTACTCGCATGGAAAATCAATTTTAAGAAACGTCATCTTTCCGAATTCTGTAAGATTTTCAAGTCAACAAAGAGAGCCAATTATGCCTCTGAGAAACGCTACAGAAATTGATATTTATCCAAGATACACCGCCAATACAAATGTTCAAGAATGAGTCTAGATAGTCTACACTGACAGGTCCAACGAAAAATGAACCTTCCGTTGAATGACCAATTCAATAGCGCAATGACAACCGGACCTTAAAACCCCGTTTGATCAAACAGTATGCAAAAGATGCGAATGTCAGAAAAGCACTTCAATTGCTTTTAATAGGCATAAAACCCCCGTATCTAGAATTTTATTTCGAGCGAAATCAAAAGAAAATTTTTACAATATATAATGCCTTCATTTGTAGTAAGTGATTTTACGTGGTAAAACTACATTTTCAACGTGTTTTGCGTTCTTGAATCACTTATTCGGCTTGTAGTGATAAAGCATGTAAAAATTTGATGACTCGACAAAAAAATGGCATTTTCAGTCTTTTTAAAGAATTATAAAGCTTTCTTGAGGGAAAACGACGCAAAGATTGTACCTGCCGGAAATTTTTGACATTTCTGTCACGTTGAGCTATATTTAGAGCCTTCTACAGATAGGCAATAAGGAAACTATATCTGGCGCGGAGCATCAAAAATTTGCAAATTTTTATCGTTTTACGCTTAATTTTGCAACTTTCTGAACAAAAGCAACGCAGTTATGTTTGGCGCGAAGCGCTGGAAAATTTTGACATTTGTAATCTTTTAAGCTCAGTTTTGCACTTTTCTGAAGATCAGCAGAGTAGAAAATATGTCTATCTTGCGCGAAGCAACGGAAAATTTTTTTCATCCTTTTGAGCATAACTTTGCACCTTTCTGAAGAAAAAATGCAGAAACTTTTATCTGGAAAAAAATGAAATTGGAATTAAATGCTTGTTTTAGCTGAGCTAATGATGCGAAGCGCCGAAAATTTGATTAAAATAAATAAAACATAAATGTTTTAGAGGAGAATCAGCATATCTTGTACCTAAAGAGTGATTGAAATGTCAAAAGCGGACCATTTACAATAATACGTTGCGGAATCACAATGCTATAATCTGAATAATATGTATGTAGCAGCATACTTCAAGGAAAGGATCAGCGTGGGTAACGTCATCAGGAATACAAACTATTTCATGTCTGTTTTTGTAGTCCTTCGGCGTTAACAAACAATACGCAGAGAATTCGCAAAGCCTAAAAAATTAGAAATCCAATTCGTTTTATTCTTATATTACTTTGTAAAATATTATAAATTAAAAGTATCAACTTTAAGAACTCAGCCCAAAGAATTGCGGACGTCTTTACCCAATTTCGTTTTCAGAAAAAAAGAAAAATATACGCGATTTTTTCACAATGGTAAACTGACTCAATTTTCCAAAATCTTTACGGCAATACATGAACATTGTAAAAAGATGTTCAATAAGACCATTATTGTTACTGCTTAAAATTAAATTACTACAGTTATAGTTCGTGTGTCATATATCAGAATATTAACGAGAATTAAAACTAAAATATTAAAATATTGAAACAATAAAATACTAAAACATATATGAGAATCCAATTAAGAAGAAGTTTCAAAATATTCATATAAATAAGCATTCATTCACGTAGCTCTCTCTTTTCGCATGAAATTCAATTTTCCACGAAGTTTATTGTCTGTGTTTTTTAATGTTCATATTTTTATTGTCGTATTAATTTTATTCATCAACAAGGTTTATGAGAGGGACTATAGAACCTAAGTACCCCATTAAATAGTAACTGTAGTCTACACAAAACCTCCTGCATAGCTTTCAATTATTGAATCGATGAACACAGTGGCGGATCTAGGATTTTCCTAAGGGGGTCGGTACCCCTAAGGGGGGGGGCGGAACCCTGACTTGGGCGGAAAAATTAGCCGTTTTAACCCGAAAATCGCTAAAAATCACTCAAAAATGCTTAATTTTGGGCACTGTTTTGGGCCAATGGGGGCGGCTGCCCCTCCCGCCTCCCTAAATCCGCCCCTGGATGAACAGCGATTAAAAAACGGCTGATCTGGTGCAAGGACATGGAAACGCGACTCTTATATTTAAGTTTCGATTTAGCTATTTGAACCCATCTAATGAATCACTGCAGACTTACATATCTGACATTATATTAACTTGAATATGACGGATACTTTTTTAGTCACCCTGTATCATTAATTATTTTACCTGATTTTTGGAGTGCATATGGAACGACCCTGCCAAGGGGGCGGAGCAGACACAGGCAAGGAGGCAAAGGCACCCGGTGGAAAGGCGGTAGAAGGATGTCTGACATGGGGATGCACACGCTGTTGCTGCTGAAGGCTGGTCAACGAAAGAAAGGGGGCCAAATGGGCGAACTGCGGCTTAACGTCTATTGCAGAAGAAGCCGTTATGGTCAGAGGGTTTCCCAGCGCAGGCACCTGCAAAAATATACTTTTGGGCATTATATTTGTTAGTAACAAACGAAAACAGAAAGCATATTCGACAGAATAAACGTAACCATACCTGGACAATAGCCAAAGCTTCAGCCCGTTCAAATAAGGGTTCTCAAAGGTTGATTAGTCCCCCTAGTTGGCTGAAAATGGGTAAAAAAGGCAATTTCGTTTGGCTTTTCACTAGTTCTCACATTGTTTTTCAAATCAGCCCATCCAAACGGACCCTTTAGCCCGTCCAGCTTTAGTGTCAACCCATTCCATGGACGGGCTGGGATGGGCTTAGGGATCGACCGGAGGTCCATTTTTTCCTCCGGGCCGGAGCCGAAGCTCCGGCCATCGTCACCTCCGGCTCCGGCCGGAGCCGGAGGTGAACTTAGAATTTTCACAAGCCGTAAATATAATTCATATGATGTACAGTATATAGGTATGTATAAATATATTGCTCATGGATAAGTAAAAGATCTGTAGAAGTGAATGTTTAGTATCTAGCCATGCACTTAAGTACCCAAATAAACATAGCATAAAGAGCTTAGCAATGTGTCTGTATGTACTTATATCTACAATCTGTAATAGCTCAAAAAGTAAGTGAGCAGACTACGTCGCACTCAAGTTTATTATTCTGTCACTCGAAAGAGATTTATATCCATTTGTGCGCTGAATTAACGCGGACTCGGCTCGCTTTGCAATCTGAAATATTCTCGTTCATTATTAAGCAAAATATATGATATAATATTTCACCAATGGTGCATTCACAATGCCACATTAGTGTTCACATTCACAGCTTCACTTATTAAACCAGTGTTTGAACAAATTCACAAAATAGGCAATCTGAGTGCTAAGCTCCAAAAGAAAAGAAGAGCGTTAAAGCATTGAATGATTCGGTTCCAAAAACCTCCGGCCTCCGGCCCCTTTTTTGTACCTCCGGCCGCCGGAGGCCGTAGGACCAAAAAATGGCCGGAGGATCCGGAGCTCCGGTCGATCCCTAGGTGGGCTATTGCCCAGGTGTGAATAAAACATTGTGCACTTATTTAATACAGAGGATTAAAGAACGGAGAGCTGAAAACTGAAAAACTAAAAATTAATTAAACGAATTTTCGACTAATTAAACGAATAGCAAGGCTAAAAAATTTTCATCGAGTTCTAAATTACATTTCAAATTTTTAGCAACAAATTTTAAAAAAAGTCGAGCACGTCATTTCTTTAAACTTGCTGTTTCGAGTTTTAATTCGAAATAGAAGCTGAACGCAAGCAAATCGCATTCGCAAGCATAATAAAAGGGACACGGTTAATTATTGACAGTCTCGAATGAAAAGCAGAGGAGCTACAAGGAGAGAGTGAAGATTGGTGTTCAAATTTGAAGGTCTGATTCGCTCTAAATCACGCGTAACGTACGAATAATTTTTTACGATTTTTCTCGCGAATTTTAATTTTTCGGATCGAATGAAAATTTCTATTTTACTTTTCGGTCCTCAGCGAGCAATTTGAGCCAAGCTGCTGTCTAAAACACCTTGTTGAAGATGATTTTTGCCCCTTAGCAGATACATCCCGTTCAGAGTATTGTATTGCGGCCTGTTGCCCGAATGGAGAATGCTCCAGGGCTGAGGAAAGCGCGAACTCGTTGAAACCAATGAACAAGATCGAAATCTCTTTTCCCTCATCATCACCTGAGGTTTTTACGTATATTCGAAAAGTTAAATGACTGAATTGTAGAGTAAAATTTTATTAAATATAAATATAATACAAAATATATAAATAAAATAAATAGAAGTTAAATTTTATACGGTATAAATATAATATAAAATATATACAGTCGAAATCGGATAATGCACACTCCTAGGGACCAAGGCCAAAGGTGTGCATCATCCGAGTGTCTAGATTAACCGGAGTGCAATTTTCTTAAAATTCAAACTTTTACTTAAAATCAGGATTTTCCTAAGGGGGGAGCGGTACACCTAAGGGGGCGGAACCCTGACTTGGGCGGAAAAATTAGCCGTTTTAACCCGAAAATAGCTAAAAATCGCTCAAAAATCCTTAATTTTGCGCACTATTTTTGGCCAATGGGCCCCCCGCCGCCCCCTAATCCGCCCCTGCTCAAAATAAATATATTATCGCTTCGATACTATTACAGAAGGAATACAAGGCTGACGAATCTTGTACCTTGCCTGTTGCTGCAGAATAAATATGGTAACAATAACAATTCATGCTTTTGTTCTGCATAATATAACATAGCGTGCAATAAATATCCGTAATCCGCGTGTGCATTATTCGAGGTCCGCGTGCTCATTATCCGAGGTGTGCATGAAGCGGGTGCACTAACACACTGATTTATATGCTGCAGTCATGTCAGCCGTGTGCATTACGCATTATCCGAGTTCGTATTCACCAAGGTGTCTTACTATTTTAATACACTGTTTTATGCCGGGACCATAGGTGCACAACATGGGCGATCTGAGGGGTCGGCCAGTCTGATGGGAGGTCAAACTTGAGCTTTTTGGGACCAAAATGACCTCAAAAACTGGTATAAGGGAATAGCGTTAAACTACGTTACTACACAGTTTCTGGTCGATTTGAAACACTTTTGCCGAAAATGTTTAGATTTTCATCCGATTTTGGCCTCCATTCCGCCTCATTTCCCCCAAAATTTTCCATTTTTCCATCCAGTCCTGGGGGAGGAGCGGGGGCAGAACAGGACCCCTGAACATGCACATAGGGGGTTTAGGGGGTATTACCCCTCCCACCGAAGGGTCAGCCGGACAGGTACTGTCCGGCGATTTTTGAGCTGAAGGAACGTTTGTTGCATTATTTTGAGGTCAAAAGCAATAAAAACATCAAAATTCTTCCGGCGCTTCGCGCCGGATTAGTACTTTTAGATACTTTTTACTCAATAAGCGCCCAAAATTGATAAATTTTCGCATTTTTTAGTGTTAAAAGTGATATAATGCAGTCAAAATGAACTAAAAATGCTTTTAAAATGCGATATTACCTCAAAAATTTTTTTGGCTATTTTTATCATTAGAACAGCAAAAAATCCTGAACGTCAAATTTACTGTTTTGGATTTTCGGGATTTCACGCAACCCCTGCCGACCCTCACCTTGTGCACCTATGCCCTCCCCCACGTGCATGTCTGGCCGGGACCACATACACTACTATGCACTAACCGGAAAAGTGCATTATCCGGGGTTTGCATTATCCCAGTTCGAATTGAAAAAAAACAAATTTTAGAAATACCGTGATAGGAGCGTGTGGCGAAAATCTTGCTGCGGCGGCTGCCGCCGCTGCTTGAGCGGCAACTAAAGTAGCCGCTTGACTCCAATTTATCGCCGCGGTCGTGGCAGCAGCGACTGGATCCCTCGAATGTAACGCCGCCGCCGTGGACGGCAAGCCGCACGCGGCGGTGACCGCGCTCGACGGCGAAGTCGCTGACGCATCGCCGACTCCGCAGCCAAACGCGTTAGCGCTTATGACGCTGACGTTGACGAGCGTGTTCAAGGCGTCGGACGCCTTCATTGACGACTGCGACGTCGACAACGACAACGAATCGTGCGCCAGCATGTCGGCGCCACTCATGGCGCTCAAGGCGCTCAATGCTTTTTCCTTCGCCGTTTGGTCCTAAACAAAAAGGCGAAAAAAATCGGCAGAAATTAGGGGAGAAGCGGATTCAAGGAAAATCGTGTTTTGGTTATTTCTCACATATTTGTTGCGCCTTTCGCTGGATAATAACTGTCAATCACATTTAGCTTATTTCGTCAGCCTGGAAGCCGAATTTTTGGATTAGGAGCATACATGTACGGCAGGGCAATTCTGCGGGGGTGGTCAGCGCCGAAATTTTTTTCATTAAAAAGTGTCGGTTTTGAGCTAAAAACGTCGGATACTCGGCAAAAACACGATTTTTTGACGTTTCGGACAATGCTCGTCCTTTAGGAAAATTTTAAAAATAATTCAAGTAAAATGAACAAAATACAGTTAAAAAATAAGTATATGGCCGAAAATTTGACACTTTGAGCCAGAAATTAGCTAAAACGCTTTAAACAGCACTCTTTATGATTTCTTTCGGAAAATCAACAATTGTGGGAGGGTCGCAGCCATTTTGCTGCGGGTCAGTAGTTCAAAAACCAACCCCCTTCCCCAAACCCTGCCAAGAACACCTATGATCAGTAATAGTCTTTTTGTAGTCAAAAAAGATATTCGCAGCTTTTTAATAGATTTCTGGAGCGAAAACATAACGATTCCATCACAATTTATCAAGCTTTTTTGCAGAAATTCTAAAAATTTCCGGCGCTTTGCGCCAAATGCTTTATGTTTGAAGTGCACGAATATGAGAAACAGAACGTGATCAATTTCAAACCGTCGTTCTACCTGAATTGTAAACAGTTTTTGATGCATTGTGCGGGATTTTCAATTTACTTAAATAAACATACGCAGCTTAAACATTTTTATGCAGTTTCTTAACATTTTGATATTTTAGAAAAATCCAGCTCCAGAAACGATTTTGAATCAAAAATAAAAAAAGGAAAAAGACGAAAAACTATTTCGCATGTAAATAATCATCTATTTTTTACTACTTAGGAAGAAATCAGAGCAATACACAAATTGCATTTTGTTAACGCTAGAGAAATTTCTCCACAAAAAGAAAAATTGTGTTTTTCAAAACTTGTTTCACGTTGCTAGAAAATCTATAGTCCGTTCTACGAAACGTTATACATATCGGGCAATTTTCAATGCTGAAACATCGTGAAATTACGTTAATCCAAAGTTTTTGATCAATTTCAAGCATTTTTGCAGAAAATTTTTTAAACTCATTTTTGGCCTTCATTTTGTCGTATTTTTGCCAGAACATTTGCCATTTTGCCATTCTGGGTGTTTAGACCCTCGAACCTCATGTTCACGTCTTGCCATAACCAGACATGCATGTGGGGGTTGGGGGGTCCTGCCTGACCCACATCCCCCGAAATGAAAAAATGGGTAATTTCCTCGGAAAAATGAGGCAAATGAAGGCAAAAAACGGATGAAAATTGAAAAATTTTATCAACGGTGCTTTTAATTGATCGGAAACTGCGTAATAACGTAGTTTTAACGCTATTTTAGCATTTATACCACTTTTTTGAGGTCATTTTGGCCCAAAAAAGTTCAATTCTTGACCCCTCAGACCGGCTGGCCCTCCAGATCGGCCATGCTGTGCATCTATGGTCCTTAGTCCACTCTCGTATTATTATTAATGAACATAATTGCAAGAACTGTATTGCATTCTGACGCTTCAAAACTGTATAAAACAGAATGTTTTACTCGATGCAGCAGAGCAAAGAAAGACAATTTCTTATCAAATAAATAGGAAACCCATTAAATCTAAAAACGCGTGCTATATCGAATGCGCAAAGCTGAAATTGTTTTCTTATACCCATCATAAATATTGATCAGAATAGATTGACACGAAAGTAGGTAATGATTAAAGCTTAATTACTGACTCAGAGCAGAAGAACCAAATTATTTGGAGGACCAACCTTGATTTTGGCATGCACTTCTCGAAGTTTCTTCCGAGCCAGAACTTGAATGTGAGACGATACTTGCTTTCTTGTACGCGTTTTTCCTGTTCTCACTTTGATGTATCGGGCGATAAGTTCATTTCGACCTAAAATCAAATTAAAGAATGAAAATCCTGTAGGAAAAAGCTGATATCGAATAATAAGTTATTTTTCGTAGCACAGTCGATATGACTCACTTTTCTGATTATGCATTCTCATTTCATCACGAAAATTTGAGTAGCAGTCCATTCTTTGGTTTTGACTTACTGAAGTTTGACATATAGTAAACATACATGGAAATCTATTTGCTCATTAATGCACGAAGAAAAAAACAAAATCTAATCTACCTGATGAACTATGCGATCAGAGCTATCCGGCTACAGATAGATGTGCTAACATGTGATTGATCTAATATATACGAGTACACTCAGTTTTGTTAGCTTTATTTGCGAAGTTCACCACAATAAAAATTTAATGCAGCGCACAAGGAAAAATTTAATGTTGATTTAATCGAATCATTTAATTACTAGCAAAGAAAAATGCTCCGATGGAACAAAAAAAGGTGAATATACTTAGAAGTGCGCCTTATTAAGGATATAAAAGGAGGGACTAGGAAAAAGCTACCTATGCCTGCAGAAGTCAGAAATTAACATATTCTCAGCTTTGGCATCCAAGCCTACAAAAATCGCAAAATATGCTAAAAATCTGACTTTTTCTAAGCAACACACAAATCGAAGTATATTCTGCGGCCTGTGGAAGGAACTAACACTTTAATCTTAAGAATGAATACAAGGCATAGATAACTTACAGCTTAAAGCATTAGAAGTTGTGATGAACTTTCCCGCTGCTGCGCGGCAAAACTACATCAGACTTCTAAGATACATTTTTAGCCAATGTGTGCGGATTAAATTTAGTGAAAGCCGTTTTAGCAAGTAAATTGAATAAAGTTATATGCACCTAATTTTGGTTTGCAGGAGCTAAAAAAGGATAGTAAATTTAATGTGAATATTGCTTGCGCTTTGACACTTAGAATGACGACATCTGCTAAGTAACATGCTTAGTAGTAAAAATGGAATACGAACAACATAATTATACATTCGTTAACAGCATTCCACTTTCAGCCACAATATTAAGCAACTCAGAGCTGAATGAAATCAGCAAAAAGTCGCGTTATGTAATATGCTTTTAAGCTATTATGTCAATCAATGAAAGTTATTTAAGATGATACATTTTTTCAGAGGTCGCAAAATATACTTCGATTTTTGCCTTGCTTAGAAAAAGTCGGATTTTTAGCATATTTTCCGATTTTTGTGGGCTTGGATGCCAAAGCTGAGCAAATTTTTCTTTCTGACTTCTGCAGGCATAGGCAGCTTTTTCCTAGTCTCCTCCTTTTATATCCTTGATAAAGCGCAATTCCAAGTATATTCACCTTTTTTTGTTCCATCGGAGCCTTTTTCTTTGCTAGTACCCTACTTTTAATGAGCTAGATTTGAGTAAATCAATTAGTAAACATACGGTAACATGCCACCAATAATGACAGCAGTTCGAGAATTCGGAAAACAAGATTGTTCCGAACATCAGCATTATCTAGAGTGCTGCCAGGTCCGAAAACTAGAATGCACAAGATTGAAGCTTGAAATGCATTAAAAAATGCACTAGATTCTTTACAATTGCACTAAAAAATGCATGCATTGGAGTAAAAATAAAAACATTTAAAATATAGTTAGCCCGATTAAACATACAATGAGACGAGCTACAGCATAAAATGAAACTTTATTTAATAAAACCTCTACGCAAAAAGCACTAAAACACCAGTAAGTTCCGAATTACAATCAGCGTAGGTCATTGCATTTGTGGAGTACCTCAATGAACCTTTACACATTTGGTTGCCGTCAAAAATTCGAATAATTGCAATCTATAAGTCTAAGCCATAACAAACAGCAGAAATATAATGAATGTATTCACGCCCATATCCAGGATTTTATCTCTGGGGGCGAACATTTTGTGGTCAAACAAAAAAACATTTTTGAGCGTATCTTGGCGAGCTCTATGCAATGGCGAAGGAAAATGTTGGGAAAAAATTTCGAAAAATTTTCACGTTATTTCATACTCGTATCAAGCAAATATATCATTTAAATTATCTTTACAACGGATTTCTCATCTTTTAATTGACGAATAATTTCCTAGCTTCTGTCTTGTATTTGAGGTTTGTGCATTACAAAGAAAAACAATACAGAAAATAAATATTTGACATTTTCTACTTGTCTAACTCAAATTTGAGCAGTTTTGAGCGGGCTATGTAGAGGACAAAAAATATAGATAAATAATAGATTTGGTGTGCCACAAGAAATTTCATGTCCTTTATGTCATATTATCCATGTTTGAGCTGTTGTCAGTAGACTAGAAGACAAAAACTATACTAGAACAATGAAGCCGGCGCGAAGCACCAAAAAAATTGACTTGTTCTTCATGTCTAACTCAAATTTGAGCGACTTCGGGCGGAACAATAGAAACAATAAAATTTATTCAATAAGATCCACAGTGAGAGTGAATGCGCATAACTGCTGGTACAAAACTTATCTTGAATGCACAAAAATCTCGAATGCACAAAAAATGCACTGAAAAACCCTAAATTGCACCAGAAATCGCACTAAAAGCCTTATACACTAAATTATGCACTGAACGCTTCAAAATGCACTAAATATAGTGAAAATGCACTGCACCTGGCAACCCTGATTATCTTTTTCTTAAACAAGAAAACCTTACCGTATTTATATACATCAAATCTTTTCAGTGTAAACTTTACGCTACTACTGGGTGTAAAGAAGAGTTACACTCATGTTCGTAATCCTGCTGACATTATATGGAACATTTTTAAATGAATTTATGCTTTTGAAACGCTCTGGAACTAAATTTAATTTCCAGTGTAAAGTTTACACAACTACTGTGTGTAAAGAAAACATACAGTCAAATTCGAAATCCTAACCTTACGGAACATATTTTGAAGTAGTGTAAACTTTATACATCAATAATAAATGAATAGTGTAAACTTTATACAACTACTTGGTGTAGAGAATACTATAGTCTGTTCCACTCCAAACGGCCCATTTTTGCTTTAAGGCTTATTACTGCAGCGGAATATTTTACGGTTTAGTTTGTTACGGCAGTTTGTTAGATGCGATAAATGTTAAGCAAAGCACGTTAGACATCAATAAGAAGAGTTTAAAGCAACCAGCCGCTACGAGAGGATAATTGAAGAAGCCAATTCGTGCAGCAAAAACTAATAGTAATAATACTTTTGCGAAAATGCGCCGTTTGGAATGGAACAAACTATAACAATCAGATTAGTAATTCTGACGTTATATAGAACATTAAAGAAAATAAAGCTCTCACAACGCTCGGGAACTAAACTTCATTTTCAAAAGAAACTTTACACAACTGCATAACGTAAAGAAACGGACCATAATTATGACGTTACGGAGAACAATTTAAAGAGAAATTTACGTTTTACAACGCTCTGGACGTAAAATAAATTTTTAATGTGAACTTTACACCTCTACAATAACTGAATAGTGCAAAACTTACAAAACTAATAGGTGTAGAGAAAATTAACAGTCAGATTCGTAATCCTAACGTTACAGAGAATAATATGAAAAAAATTACCTTTCGCAACGCACTGGAAGTTAAATAAATTTTTAGTGTAAACTTAACACTTCTGAAATGACACAATATTAGGCATAATTGAACGCGCATACGTATATGCATGATCCTAGATGTTTAGTGTATTTTTTATAATTAGTATCATGCCTAAGCTCATATCGGGATAAGGTGACAGACACAAACCTGCCAAAAACGTCTTTTTTCACTCCAAAGAGGGAACTTTGCACCTCTGAAAATAGCTCAGTATTGAGTGTAAAGAAACGCGACCAAGTGCGATGTGTAACCATTGACGTGTACCTTTTTTAGAGGAATTCACACTATTCAATTCAAAACCGGAGTGCTTGATGGACAAAAAAAGGTCAAAAACGTATTTTTTTACCCGAGAGTTTAAACTTTACACCATTAGAATTAATTATGTATTGAGTCCAAAGAAACGCATCCAAGTGGGATCTGTAACCCTTGAGACGTACTCTATTTTTATATTTCACATTTCCTGAGTTATAACCGGAGCGCTTGACAAATTAAAAGGAGTTAAAAACGTTTTTTCGCCATAACTAACTCCGTATTGAGTTTACACAATCGCGAATAAGTCATTGTTCAGCCCTTGAGCGTATTACTTTTTCACAAACAGGTTTTTGGGGGACTCTTATACGAAGAATTTGGCAGACATGAACAAGTCAAAAACTCGACCAAAATCTGTCTTTACACCCGCTGATTTATACACTCTTTACACTCTACCTCAAGAACTGACGCAAAATTTAAAAAAAATTCCCCTAGAGAATTCTATCCTCTACAATTCTATAGCATTAAATTGTACGAGGCATTCATAGATAGTTGTGTACAAGTTATACAAAAAACTACCAAAATTCGCCATGTTATAACATTACGCCAAAACTTTACACGCTCGTTACACACTGAAAATTGAGTGTAAAGGAAAACGAAAAAAGATGTGCAGCAGATGTTTTTATTACCTATCTTTTAAAACACTGCACCTCCCACATGTGTCCCGTTATAGCTTTAGGGGTAGACATGTTAGGGGTACCCAAGTATATTAAAAAACGCGTTAACGCGCAACCTATGAATGACAGACAATGAATCCTAAGAGTAATGGATGCAGAGAGAAAAAGTAAAAAAGCATAAAAACTTGTTTAGAGTCATTGAATATCTGAGTAATGTCGCAGAATAAACACGAAATCAAGCCTAACCACATGAAATTCAATGAGGTCGTCTCTTTGACATAAATATGCCCCAAAAAACGGTATGGGTTTAAATGCGAAGAAAACATCTCGATTTTTTGTTTTTCTTCAACTTGGATCATTCTCCGTAAATTAATTTCCATGTCGATTCTATGAAGCTCGCTTCAGTCACTTCGCACATCAAAATTAATTTTGAATCGGTGTAAAAAATTTCGGCGAGAAGCGGAATCTGGCCTGTTGAATATGAATTTTGCATACAAGTATTCTACATTCAAGCGTTGTTTTTACAATCAACATCATTAAAATAAGAGCGAAGCCGTCAATTTTATTCAGTTTTCTCATATACAGTGAAGTCAGTTTGTCTATTAGATTAAATTAGCAATTCTAGCTAATAGTATTCTGATCCACTTAGCAGTCGCAAGATGAACAAATAATAGAAATAATCCGAATTTCGGGTTACGATGCGATTCTATACTACGCTTGATTTTGTTTTCCAGTTTTCAACTTACAGCCCCTCGATATATTGCGGCGCGAACTTCCTTAAGACACAACCGAATCGGCAGCAAAAAGTTCAATTTTTTCCAGCAAAAATCAATTTCGCGTACCATTTTTTTGGCAATTTAACTTCGAAAGTAAATTGCAGTCTTCGTACAACAGCGCGTAACGGTTTCAATACGTTATTACCATTATTGCTGCATGTACACGTAGAATATTGAACCTTTAGAACGCCCAACAGCGAGCAAAAACCAGTTTTTCTTCTCTAAATATTGTGTTGCTTTTTCAAGTCATATTGACCGTTACACGAAAGTACGTACTTTGTGCATCAAACTACGCACCCTTCTTGCAACGTGCGCAATTTACAGTAAGCAAGAGGCAAATAATGAAAGACAGTGACACCGTGTGGCATACTGTAATGATGGCTCGCACCGACAAGTTACCCAGTGGTGAATGGGTACGACGACACTATCCTAAAAGCACATCTTGCGCGCATTTTATTTACTTATTGACCCCAAAATTTGTTGTCTTTCCGTCAAGTTATTATAGGCAAATGAAGGCGATTTAGGGGACTAGAAGTGAAAGACTCGAAGAAGGGCGTACAAAATGCGTTACAGTTCAAATGCATATTAGTTATACGAATCGCTGCGAAACGTACGTATGCGTATGCACAACCCGAATTAATTTAATAGAAAGTCAGCAATATGATAAAAGTGAGTAGTATTTTGTACATCAATATAAAATAGTGATTAGTATTTTGTGCATCAATATAAAAAAACACGAAGGTAGGCGTTGTGAGAGAAAAAATTTCAGCGATTACGTAAACATTTTTTCGTGTCATTTGCAACAACAGAGCGCCAGGCGCGTAGCTATGGGGGTTAGAGATAGACTAGTTAGTCTCCCTAAAATTTTGGAAGTAGTTATGAGTATTTTTTACGAAGGGGGAAAAATTGAAAATTCTTGAAGCGCATTCGAAATATCGCCAGAAGAGATTTGAGCACACTTCAGCTAATGAGCCCGAAATTATCAGGCGCTTCGCACCGGATTTATTCTTTTGTAATAAGTTTTGTCTTCTAAAGAGCCCAAAGTTGAGTAAGACATTGTGAATAAAGCCAAAATTTTCCGGCGCTCCGAGCAGAATTATTTATTTTCCGTATTGCTTTTCTTTACAAAACAATTTTTTAGCAGTATCAAGTTTGAATATGCTTCGGAATCATTTTTGTGGCCATTTTACACGACATATTTTTTTAATATTATTGAAATCAATGTATATTTTTTAATTTAACAATAAATTACAATCTTTAATATGTGGAGCAGCCCGCTGAGAAACTCTCAAAAACATCATTATTTTTGCCTGTCAATAGTACTTGTTAAGATCAGGGGCGGATTTAGGGGGAAGAGGGGCGGCCGCCCCCCCATTGGCCCAAAATAGTGCGCAAAATTAAGGATTTTTGAGCGATTTTTGGGGTAAAACAAGCAAATTTTTCCGCCCAAGTCAGGGTTCCGCCCCCATAGGGGTACCGCCCCCCTTAGGAAAATCCTGGATCCGCCGCTGGTTGAGATATCCGGCATAAAAATTTTAGTCCTCGCAATTATGAAAGCCAGTTACGTGCCTGCAGAGCGTAGATATATTTCGTAATTTGTGAGATTTAATATTTCGATTTCTCACGTTGATATTAATTTGATTTTGTGATCGAAACGGAACCTCAAAATTTAATTTTATTCCTTTTGGTATCATGCACAAAAAATCGAGTAACAACGAATGTATTTTATCGCATGAAGACACTGCAGTCATAGTAACTTTTTAGGTTTTCGATGTATCATCATATTTTTAATGTTGCAAATGATTTTCCAATATTTTTTGAATTTTCACTGATTACACAATTTAGTGCTGATATTAGCACTGAAATGCCCGATTTAATTGTAATGATTAACTTTTTCTGTACGATCGTTCTACTAATCTGGGTTTGTCCTGTTTCTCCGACTGTCCCGATTCTCCGACCGTCCTGATTCTCCGACCTTTCCGATTCTCCGACCGTCCCGATTCTCCGTCTAACGATAAGACAAGTAATTTTTAGATTCCCGAAATTCCCGATTCTCGAGCCATCCCGATTCTCCAACCAATTGTATAGAACACTATTTTTAAATACGAAAAATTCCCTTTTCTTCGACCGTCCCAATTTTCCGACCATCCCGATTCTCCGACTGTCCGATTCTCCGACCAATTGTATAAAACTCTACGTTTCATGGTAAAGGATATTGAGATTCGTGAAAGGATGACGCGTTTTTATTACTTCATTGATTGTTACACTTTTTCATTCAAAAAAGAAGCAGAATTTTCTGGCGCTCTTGTGTGGTGTAAAATTACAAGTCAACAAATTCATCTATGGATTTACGTTTATACAGACACCACATTCTTAAATTCTCAGATCTCTTAACAAAATCTGATTCCGATTCGTACCGTCAATGAACTGTCTATTGAATATCGATTGACTTTGAATGGTTGCGAAAAATAAGCACGTAATCGAAATATAGGAGAAATATATGAGTGGTCGGAGAATCAGGACAGTTGGACGGTCGGAGAATCGGGACACAATCACTAATATAACTTTATTGCTATAAACAGAAAAAACAAGAGTTGAACTGCGTTGGATTGTTGAAAATATATAGCCAAGAATCTCACTTTTTAATTGATTTACAGCATGTTTATATTAAATTTGACGGCACTATCGTGTTTGCAGATTAAGATTTTAATTTTCAGACGTATTTATGACCCCTTTTTATGTGAGATTTTCCCTTTTCTCTTTCTGGTTCAAAGTCTATGCTCCTTCTTCGTACATCTTGTGCATGGGAAGTGGAGGTGTCACTTTCTAAGGGATCGGAAATTCTGCAATATTGAGCGGTCATGGTAATTTTTTATTTCTAGCATAAACTCTAAAAATTTTCGGCGCTAAGCGTCAAATGCTTCAATAGGCTTCGCTGCAAGTGCTCAAATACAGAAAACAGTGAAGTAAAACGTCTATTTGTCCGAAATTCACTAATTTTCTAGCGCTTAGCACCAGATTGTGGCCAGAAATTTAAGCATTTTTTCGCACAAAGTTGCCAAAAATGTTAGAATCTTTGAAAAAATTCGCGCCAGAAATAATTTTGAATAAAAGTAGATAATGTAAAAAAGCGAGAAAAAATATAATTCTGCACGTGAATAGCAAATTTTTTGATCTATTTTTTGACTATTTGGAGAAAATTTGAAGTACCGCCCCCTAACGCAAATCATGTACACGCCAACGGTGATAGTGTTTGAGGACGAAATCTTTCATAATTTTGCTTCCTCAAAATCGTAAAAGACCTCAAACTTGATGAAAATAGATGCCGAAACTTTTGTAAATTATTTAAATTATTTTAGGACATTATTGTAAATTATTTTAGGACAAATCTGAGTATCTAAGCCTTTTCTATTGACATGACAGGAATGCAAAAGTGTCCAAAATGCTAAAAAAACGCTGACAAATGCCGAAGAAATGCATCCGTGCCAAATAGAAAATATTTCAACTGTTCTGGTCGGCTCCGTTACTTGCTTTGCAAAAGACAAAAACTTAAAGTGGAGTTTACCGCATGACCCTGTCGAAGTTTCTCCTAATCTCACCCCTAATCTTGAACTTCGTCAGGAAAATAAGGAAAAATTTAGAGAAGTTAGATTAAAGTTTAAAATTTTCGTTTCAGTGCTAAAAACCATCCTTAAATCATGATTATCTATTGAGGTCTAAAGCAATTTTTTACTCTGATTATTCAAGAATGAGACCCGCTGGAAACCAAACTTTCAGAATGACCGTATTCTCTAGACTCAGATTCGTTAACCTAGTCAAAGTTTCTGGCTTACAGGCTTAACTTCTTTCCCGGCTCTTGTTTATCTTATTTTTGAGCTACATTTTTATTACAAAGACGAAGAAACACAAGAAGGATTATGCGGAACTACGTTAGCGACAAGAAGCGAAATCTTGAAAAAAACAAAATTAAAACTAAAGTAAAACTTGAAAATAAGCGCCAGAGACCGTTTCTACTTTCCTTAAGCACTTCTGCTACACTTTTATACATCTTTTGCTACATCTTTTCACGAGGGAATGAAAACACTTCTGCTACATCTTTTCAGTGTCTATGGATCAAAGTTAGGAAAATGCGTCAAAATTGTGAAAAATCAGTCAGGTTTACAACAACTTTTAAAAATCTGGCGATCTGCCTGGCTCAAAATATTTTCATGGGAGGAGTGTACGGTCATGATAAGACATGGACGTGGGAGATTTGTAGGTCTAGTCCACTCGTAAATGCAAAGTGGGGAATTATTCTGGGAAAATGAGAAAAAATAAAGGCCAGCCCCCGGATCGGCCATGCTACGCCTTTACCATTATGATACAGTGAGTCTTCTTGCGAGATTTTTTCTATTATCTACTTGGTCGGACCATGAAATTCGAATTTAGCATGCTGCTTAAGATAAAACATACCAAACATTTTTCCCTCGTCCGACAATATGATTTTGCGCCGGCCGCACGGAGGATACATTTCAAGCGCCTCGTAAAATGCCTGGTCAATATCGGGCGACCAAACGCCCTCAGCATCGCTAGCCATGCCATTAATGCTGCCGTTCAATGGCGTTGACGAAGATGCTAAGCCAAGCGCCGCCACGCCGGCGGTAGACGAACCGCTACTGTGCGCTGAATTTGGTGACCCAGCCTGCCAACAACCTAAAAATTTATAAGCCATGAAAATTATCAGCACAACTAACATGCTCACACTCACAAATTGGCATGGGGGTCTGGAGTATACATGATCATGGGGGAGGCCAGAAAAATTTTCACCCCCGCAAAAATTTTTTCACCCCTAACCAGAATTATCGATTTTTTGAAAGTTCCCAAAAATTTCTAAAAATTTGTAGAAAAGATGCTTTTTAAGCGTTTTTAGCTATCTATTTGCTCAAAAGCACCAAATTTTTGGCACTTCGCGCCATTATACTCATGTTTAGACTATAATTTGTTCAATTTGTTCCGACTTTTTTGATTTTTTCCAAAATTTTTCATGTTTTTATACTCTAGAAAGATAGAGCATCGTCAGAAACGCTGAAAAACGATGTTTTTGACGCGTACCTACCATTTTTGGACCCAAAAAAGCACTTTATAATTCCACCCCCCCCCAGAATTCCCATGCTGTGCATGTATGGTCTGGACCCCACCAAATCGATAAACCTCCATGAATTCAATTTTTGGCGAATTCGGCTGCTGCCCACCTACGCTCTCAGTCAGTCGATATGTTACGCGAGCTTCGCAAAGAAAACGAAAAAATAACATCTTTGACGGATTCGCTTCAAGGCTATTTTATTTTTATATTCGGCAGACTTTTTCGTGAGATCGTCATTTTGCAAGCATATACAGAATATCAGGGTATCTAAAATAGCAATTATGCTAATTTTCCGGCGCTTTACACATGCTTCAATAATTACTTGCACCGTTAACTTTAGAAAGTCGAAATAGAATTTGAAATGAGAACAATGATAGATTATTTCGCCGATCTGCTGTTTTTCTGTAATACACGTGCCAATTAACGGAAAATTTAGTAAATGAGCGAAGAATACTGTTAGTAAAAGGAAATCAAAAATTACCCGAGAAATATTAAAAACATTACGCGACATTACAGTTTTAACAAGATGCAAAAGAATCTGAATGAATAAGAGTGAGAATGTAAACATTTTTCACCACGATTAAAGAATTCATTTGCCTCCACATGTATAATCCCATAAATGAGACCTCAACACAGTAAGAGATCGATGGGTCAATCAGCGATTTTGTATTACATATTGAAACTAACTGTGTACGAAATGTTAAACGACATGGGCAGATAAATTCTTCATTCTGTTCACACGGACCTTTTATAAAAAAATAAAAAGTTTTGCTCACAGATTCACATTTTCCTACTTATTTCAGACTGCACATTAGCCAACCATTGGCTGCTATTAGATTTCTCTTTCTGTTAGTTATGCAAAAATATACTTTCGTGCAGTAGCTTTCCTAATCTAACATTTTCCTACGGGGAGGTACCCCAACTTTTCCAAAAACAGTAAAAAATAGGTATTAAATTTGCCCTTCGCGTGCGAAATGACGTTTTTTCGGGGTTTTAGAGTGTCTACTTTTATTTAAAATCACTTTTGACGCAACATTCTTTCGAAAAAATTCTGAAATTCTAAATAATTTTGCGCGAGAAAAACATTAAATTTCTTTGGCTTTAGCGAAAATTTGTGAAGTTATGGTCACTGAACTGTGAATTACATACATATCCATTCTTTATCTCGTTAACCATTATGGGCCAAGAGGGAGGAGCGGCCGCCCCCTTAAATCCGCCCCTTATTTTGTCGTAAACAACTTCAGGATACGTATAAATCGCCCCCACCCACAATTCGCCCCCACACAATTCGCCCCCACAATTCGTCCCCCATAACTCGCCCCTTCAACTCATTTCCAAGTACAAGTCGACCTAAAAAAACTCGCTCCTCCACAATTTGCCCCACTCAACTCATCCGTTCACAACTTCACTCAGGGACAACTCGCCCCCATATCTCGTCTCGCCCCAACGGGATCGCAATAGCTATTCAATCAGGGAAGATTCGGACCATATATATATATATACATATATATATATATATATATATATATATATATATATATATATATATATATATATACGCATATATATATATATATATATATATATATATATATATATATATATATATATATATATATATATATATATATATATATATATATATATATAGAATGTCAGTCAACAAAAAGTTAAAGTTCCTGAATAAGTGATTTAAATAATTATTTATACATCCAAAGGTGATATATATCGATAATTTTTTAGCAAAAAAGTGGGGCAGAAACGATCCAAATTCGAGACGTATTGATAAAAAAATTGCTCGAATGATTGTACTGGACGATCAGCCTTTTCAGTCTGTTGAAAATATTGGTTTTATGGAATTAAAGCGAGAAATTATCTTTTTTAATTGCCTATTAAATTTCTTTTTAATATAAACTAATCAAGTTTATTTTCTAGATTCCGTTATATGAGCTTAAATCAAGAACATTTTATAAAAATGAAGTACTGAGTGAATATGAAAGTGTGCGAGAAAAATAGCTGAGCAGGTTAAGAAATGCATTGAAGTCGGTATTTTATTCACGACTGACATTTGGTCTGGCATCAGCGAATCATTGTTTAGGCAAGTTTTCTTAACCTTGAAAACTCCGTAACATAATTGATTAATCACAACATTTTAATTTTTAAGTTTAACAGCACATTCGATTTCGAACGACTTTAAGCTGAAAAAGTGGATTTTGCATGCATCACTTTTAGGTGCTGAGCATCATACAGCACAATATTCAAGCGAAGTGCCCGAAAACAAGCTTTATTCGTGGGACATTAAAAAATAGTTAGTGAGTTAGCGCGTAGATTCTTGAGTCGTACAATATCTTTATGAATTTCTTGCAGGTGCACGTTATTGTACGCGATAATGGTACAAACATATGTAGTTAAGGCGTTAGAGGATTCAAACTTACCAAGTTCAAGCTGTGCGGAGCCTAATTTGAATTTAATTGTTAAGGCGGTAGTGAAAAAAACTTATTTTTTCGCAAGTTTCATGTACATACTTCTCAGCTCATTTATCCAGGCTCTAGAACAGCAGCAAACGGTTAAAAGTGCGCCTTATTTGCCGAAAAATGGCTGGCCATATTCACAGAAGCGACTCAAACAGACAGTGGCGGATCTAGGATTTTCCTAGGGGGCGTATCCCAACTTTTCCAAAAAAGTCAAAAAGAGGTCCGAAAATTTGCCCTTGACGCGCAAAATAGCGTTTTTTCGGTGTGTTACGTTGTATACTTTTACATAAAATCACTTTTGACGTAATATTTTTTCTTAAAATTTTAAAATTTTGCACAATTTTGTGCGAAAAAAATCATTAAATTTCTTTGACTTTAACAAAAATCTAGCGCAAAGCGCCAGAAAATTTGTGAAATCAAGGCAGATAGATGTCTAGAAGCATGATTTACTGCTTGATTTCCTGTATTTATGGCATTTGATGCGAAACATCGAAATTTTTAATTGAAAATAGAAGAAAACTATGCAAAAATAGCTGTTTCTGCTGTTAAAATTGTTTTGAAACCTACATGAACAGTAAATGGCTTCCAGGCAGTGTTATTTTTGTACAAGGTCCGTTTGTACATGTATATACAAAGATGGTCCCTAAAAGTCTTTGTACATTTGGTACACACAAATTTTTGAGTACTATGATATAATAAGGTAGCGACTTTAGTGTGGTAAAAACAGAGTTGTTGACCTTTGGTAGAGTATTTTAGCTATATAATTCCTGGTTTTATGAGGGCAAAAATCATTAAGATCGTCTTAAAACGGCGCGAAGCGCCGAAAAAATTTGACATTTTCCTTTCGAAATGCGATTTCTGCTATTATAAAGATATATAGAACACACAATTATTCCTATCAACGCAATGCGCCGAAAATGTTTGCGAATTTTAAACCTTTTTTGCAGTTTTTGTCATCGAAAAATTTTTGTACTTGCACAAGACGGTTCCGAAAAGTCTTTGTACATCGGTAAAAATCTTTGCTGAATAAAAAAAACCGTGCTTCCAGGTCGCCAAGAAAGTAAATAAATGTCATCCGGCGCAGTGCCGGAAAGTTTCGAGAAATTATGGTCACTGACGGCCAAAAATCATTGCAAATTGCATATCATTCTTTATCTCGCCGAATATTTTTAACCAATAAGGGGAGGCCGCCGCCCCCCCCCGCCCACCTTAAATCCGCCCCTGCAAACAGAAAAAAATTTGAACAAATTCAAAAAACACCTTGACCCTGGTTCATTGCCTCTTAAACTAATACAAGTAGATGAATCTGATTGTTTTTGAAATACTAGCTGGTATTAATGTGAAGATTTAGAAGTTGGAAATGAAGTCTATAGTCGCCATTCAAGTCTTTCATCATTCGCATCTTTATAAATTTTTTAATACCCGTTACCCGTTATTTTTCAAGCAAAATTTTACCGGTTCCGGGTCCGGGTCCGGGTCTCAAAAATTTTCAATAGCGGGTCCGGGTCTAAAAGAACCGGGTAATAACGGGTCCGGGTCCGGTACCCGTTGCATCCCTAATATATATATATATATATATATATATATATATATATATATATATATATATATATATATATATATATATATACATACACGATAAGGGAATTTATGGCGTCAGCCCCGAAAAAATTATTAAGCGTCTTTTTTCGGGCAAAAACGATAACTAAGTGTCAAAAATAAGGAATCAGTCCCGTAAAAATTTAAAGAAGTGCCTTTTTGGGCAAAAAACGATAAGTACGAGTCAAAATACGGGGTTAGCCCAAAAAAGTTTAATGAGTGCCTTTTTGGGTAAAAACGGTAATTACGTGCAAAAAACGTTGCTTTTTGACGTTTTGGACAGTGTTCGTTCTTCCTAGAACATAAAAAGACGAAAAATCTTTAAAAAAAACTTTGGGGAAATTCAGATAAATTGAAAAATATAATTAGTCAAAAACTGAGTAGATGACGCTAATCGAAAAAATTTGGCACCACCTTTGGATCAAAAATTAGCTAAACACGCTCAAAACAGCTCACTTCCTACGATTTTTTGGAAAATTGACAATTAAGAGTGGTGTGTTGTCAGCCATTTTGCAGGGTTCTGTAAGCATTCAGCGGAATCTAGAACTTCCACATCCCATAACCCCACAAGAATACGTATGCTTTGAACCTCAAAAACTAAATAAAAATCCGAAAAGACTTCAATTTTTCGAATTTAAAAAAATTGAAGTAGGCTCAAGCGCCCGAAATCAGGTATCGCCTGCACACCAGAACCGTGTGTTACATCGCTAGATACCGCAAGGGGTTGCGACCAGACATTCACGTGGGGGTTTGGGGGTCTAGACCCCCAGAATGGAAAAATGAAAAATTTTGTCAAGCAAATGAGGCGAAATGAAGGCCAAAAATGGATAAGAATTGAAAATTCTCTTCAAAACTGCTTCAAATTGACCAGAAACTGTGTAATAAAATAGTTTTAACGCTATTTTAACGCTTATACCAGTTTTTCAGCTCATTTTGGCTTAAAAAAGCTCAATTTTCGACACCCCAGACCGGAAGACCCCCGCCCCCAGATCGGCTATGCTCCGCAGCTATGGTCTCGACACAACCATAGGTGCACAGCATGGCTGATCTGAGGAAAGGGGTCAGTCGGTCTGGGGGGTCAAAAACTCAGCTGTTTTGAGCCAAAATGACCTCAAAAAGTTGTGTAAACGCTAAAATAGCCTTCAAACTATGTTATTACACAGTTTCCGGCCAGTTTAAAGCACAATTGAAGATGATTTTCATTTTTGATCCGTTTTTGGCCTTCATTTTGCCTCATTTTCCTCACAAAATATTTCGCTTTTCCAGTCTGGGAGGTCAGTACCAGACATGCACGTGGAGAAGGGGGTTGGGGGGGTTCTGACCCCCAGAATGTAATAATAAAAAATTTTGTCGGGAAATGAGGCAAAATGAAGGATAAAAACGGATGAACAATGAAACTGTGTAATAACATAGTTTTAAAGCTATTTTAGCGCTTATGCCACTTTTTGAAATCCTTTTACCCATAAAAAACTCAATTTTTGACCCCTCTCCCAGGCCGACTGACCCCTCGCCTGCAGATCGGCCATGCTGTGCACCTATGGTCGGGACCCCTCCAACCCCCCACCTGCATGTCTGGTCGCGACTCCCCGAGGGTTAACAACGCTACGGATGTATCCATTTATCGACCTGACTGAAGGATGAAAGATGAAAGACTGGGCTTGCTCGAGCCGGCTACCCGACACAATTTCGAATTTTATTTCTTATTTTTCAATGCCAGTAGATAGAACTAACGTTGAAAAGTAAGGTTCAGCCCTTAGTTTACAGCACAGCTGAGCTAAAATTAAAGTAAAATACTTATTTTCGGCAAACGTTTTCATATTCCTTCATGAAAGCTGAAATTTAAGGATTATATTTTTCGTTTAAAAAGCATTTAAGTTGCTTGGGAAGAATTTAAATGAATATATAAGCTTAAGCTTAATCATTTTCGACATCATTTTAAAAAAACATTTGAAATTATATATCAAATAATTAGAAAGCCCAATTATTTCAAAATATTTGCATAACTAGTCTTTTCAGTATAGCTTCTTTAAATGAAACAGTAGATTAATAAAGAATTAATTATTTAACGATTAATATAATGCTTATAAATTCTAATTATTTTTGAAGATGAAATGTCAAAATACTTCACATATAAATATTGAAGATAGTTTTTACATTTAAAGAATATTTACATAAGAAAGTTGATGGCATCTACTGTTCAAACTAGTTTATTTGCAAGATTTTATGAATAAATCTAGTTAATGAAATATTAACTAAATATTTAAATTTGTACCTTCTACCTAAGACACGTTGACGACCTACTTTGATGACTTTTATGAATAAACAATTTGCTAACGCTTGTTTAAATATTAAATAATAAATATCCCAACATGAAGCACACAAAAAGGTTAGACTATGAAATTATTCTTTATTTGTTAAATAAGAAATCATCGAGTAGTCATACACTCATCATTGCAAAAATCCACTTTTTCTCTGAATCGCTTTACAGAAAACATCTTAAACCGCAATTTTTATAATAACTAACTAGTAATTCCAAAAATTTTTATTAACATGTTTTGAATTTTCGAAACTTCGTTGGTACTTAAAAGTGTTCAAACTTTGAAAAAAATCTATTTTTTCTCAATAAACTATGAAAAATGACGTTTTTTGGCGGCGCTTGAGCCTAAATTAACGAAAATACTGATTTTACGGCGCGCAGCATCAAAAATTTTGAGATTTTTCCATAAAATATGCCAATTTTCATGCATTTTCTTACCTCTTGTTTTACATCATTAATAATCCACAATCCCAAATATATTCGTCTTTTTTGTTCCATCGGAGCATTTATCTTTGCTAGAACCCTACTTTTAATCAGCTTGATTTGAGTAAATCAGTAAGTAAACACATACGGTAACATGCCGCAAGAATGACATCAGTCCAGGAACGCGGAAAACAATATTGTTCTGAACATCAGCATTTTCTTTTTTAAACAAGACAACCATACCATATTCAAACAGATCAAAGGTTTTCATCATAAACTTTACGCAAATATTGGGTGTAAAGAACACTTGCGATCAGATTCAAAATCCTGAAGTTACATAAAACACTTTGAAAAAAATTAAGCTCCTGCAAGGCTCTGAAACTAAATTTAATTTTCGGTGTAAACTTTACACAACTACTGCGTGTAAAGAAAACATACAAATTCGTAATGCTGACCTTACGGAACATAACCTGAAAAGAATTCACGTTTTGTAACGCACTGGAAGTAAAATAAATTTGTAGTGTACGCTACACATTAACAATATATGAATAGTGCAAACCTTAAACAACTACTGGGTGTAGAGAAAACTAACAGTCAGATTCATAATTCAGACATTACGTAGAACATTTTGAACAACAAATTAAGCTTCCGCAATGCTCTAGAACTAAAGTTAATTTGTAGCGTAAACTTTACACAACCACATAGTGTAAAGAAGATTTTAGTCGGATTCGTAATTCTGACATAACTCTGATATTACGATTAACATTTATGAGAAAATTAAGTCTCCACAATGGCCTGAAGACGAATACATATTAGATGTAAACCTCTTTACACCACTGTTGAGTGTAAACAAACGCATTTCGCTGTCACATGTACCCCTTAGGAAGTACTTTATATTTATTCTATTCGACCTATCCCGAGTTCTAAACGGAGAAAGTGGCGGACAAAAAAACGGACAAAAACGTATTTTCCACCATCCAACATATTGTAAACTTTAAAAATCTGAACCTAAGTCCCCATTCAGTGTAAACAAATTCGGTGTTGCCCAGTTTGTAGCTTGTGAATCGTAGTATGTTTGTATGCGGAAAACTTCAGTTCCGCAAAATATTTGAGATATTTACCAAATCAAAATAGGGAAGAAAACGTGCTTTATCGCCCAATGTTACACCTCTGATTTCGAACTTTACACCTCCATAAATAACTCAATATTGCATTTTTTAAAAGAGATTTGCTGGGATCTGTAGCCCTTTGTAATTAGTTTATTTCTAGTTTATTCAATTATCCCGACTCATAACCGGAGAAGTTGGCAGTGAAATCTCACACAAAATCAGTTTTTTATACCATCCACTAAAGTGTAAAGTTTAAACCCTTAGATCGAACTCCGTATTGAGTGTAAAAAGTTTGCTGGTAAGCAGAAAGTAGCCTTTAAGCCGTAGTACATTTCTATCAGGAAAATTATTTGGCCGGAGTTGTTGGCACACATAAACAAGTCGAAAACTCGAATAAAATGTGTTTTTTCACCCCCTGATTTTCACACTCTTTACACTCCCATTCGAGAACTAATGCGAAATTCAAAAAATAAAACAAAAAATTTCCCCAGAGAATTCTATCCTCTACAATTCTGTACTATTGAATTGTATAAGACGTTCACAGAGATTTGTGTACACGCTGCAGAAAAAAACACCAAAACTCCCTATATGTTATAACGTTAAGCCAAAACTTTACACGCTCATTACAAACTCGGTATTAAGTGTAAACAAAATAAGCTCCGTCGATTTTTTTAATTATCTATCTTTTAAAAAAACCGCAACTTCAGGATTTGTCCCATTATAGCTGTACGGGGAGGGGTGCACAGGTGTTAGGGATACAATAATAACATCCATCGTCTACCGAAAGCCTTCGAAGTCTTCGCTATGCAAGCAGATACTGTCTTTCTGTACAAGATCACTTTGTACATGTTCGAAGATAATCTCCGAAAATCTTTGTACATTTTGTACATGCAATTTTTAGGGTACCTACAATATAATAGTACATTGAAGGTTTCTGTGTGATAAAACCAATTTTTCGTTCTTTGTTTTGTTAGTGTAGTTTTAAATTTAGTCAATTTCTGGCTTATTGACTGAAAAAATTATAAAATTCCTAATATGGCGCAAAAACACCTAAAAAATTGATAGTTTTGTACTTTTAAACGCAATTTTGGCCACTATAAGGACAAAAATTCGTTTTATGCGGCTTAGTAAGAACTCAGGAGCTTTTACGAAACATTAGATTTTTGAATCTTAATGAAAACCCTCAGCAACGTCCGTATCCTGAAAGTCAGAACCGCAACAATGGGTCAGCGTGTTCTTAGGATAGGGCGTTGAATATTAGAAAAAATTGGAGTGCTATCTTTGTCAAGCTACATGCAAAATGTCAAAACTCTGTTAAAACGTTACAATAACAGAAAACTTGGATTAAAAATTGAGATATTCACTGTGAGATAATCTATCTTAGTTCACTTTTCGAGTTCAAGCACGGATTAAAAACGTCTTGAGCCCTTGTTTAGCCTTATTTTTCCCACAGCATTGTCTGTTTTAGAAAATTGTTAAGCGAAAAATAAATGATGACCATACATGGGCAGCAACGAAATTCTGGGGGGCAATGGAGCAAAGTCCTCAAAAATAGCCCCGAAAATTCAATCCTGGAGGTCTTTTGAATTTTGAGGGTCAGACAAGACACGCACGTGAGGAGGGGGCAAGGTCAAAAATGGATGAAAATTAAAAATTTTCTTCAAAAGTGCTTTGTATTGACCAGAAACTGTGTAATGCAGTTTTAAAGCTATGTTAGCGCTCACTTTTTGAGGTCATTTTGGTCTAAAAAACTCAATTTTTGACCCCCAGACCGACTGATCCCCAGATCGGCCATGCTGTGCATCCATAGTCCAGACCGTCCATTCTCACGTGTGATCATGACACTGCAAATAATGA
The DNA here is from genome assembly GCA_036768485.1 of Mermis nigrescens. Lineage (NCBI taxonomy): Eukaryota > Metazoa > Nematoda > Enoplea > Mermithida > Mermithidae > Mermis > Mermis nigrescens. Next base: position 4,922,091 of record JAVLUZ010000152.1, on the reverse strand, counting down.
TCGAATTCGCCTTTACCATGGTCCGAGTCCCCAACGCCACAACAATCGCCATTGGTGCGACCCGTCAAAGAATGGTTACTACTGTTATAATTGTTCAGCACTGTGGACGATTCAATAATGGCATTTGTCGAATTTCGTCGCTGATCGACAACGTCCATGGCCATGCTAACGTTTACGTCTAAATTGGGCGCCGAAGTCGATTCGGCGATTCTCATGATTCTTCTCTCAATAGCGCCAGCATCGTTAAACAATCAATCGATCAATCAATCAGTGGAAAAAATGGGCGGGCGACCGATGATTCACCGTTGGTCAGCCGCTGATGACGTCATCACTGGTCTAATCACAACTATATTGTTAGCGCAATGCAATAAAAGCGTAATCGTCAACGTCGTTTCAATGACAATTTTGTTCAATAATTAAAATTCCAGTCGACGGGGCAGCATTTAAGTAAATACTAATTAATGGCAGCTAGAAAATATACATAAGTCGTATTATGTCGAAATGATTTTTTAACTATACATTGAATTTCGTGCTGCAATAGTAGCCAGGCCGTAGTCAAATTTTTTCTTCGCTTTGCTACTAAATTCTTTATAGAGAAATAAGTTTTTCAGTCTGTTTTTAGAATCTCTCCGTAACATGTCAAGCGACGTGGACAATTGATTTATACACATATATGCAATTTGACGTTATGATACGAATGAGATCAGCTGGAACAGTGACATGTTGAAGCAAAGAGGACTTATAAACATGCAAAAAAGTATAAAATTTATAAAAGAATGCGTACGGCCACGAATAATTAATTATAACAGGGCGTAATCGGGCGCTGTATAAGGCGTATTACGCTTGCACGTATAAAATGCAACTGAGCAGCGCGTCTGGGATGATTCTCATTCCCCAGTTACATTGCAGAGCTGTTTTACGGATTTTGTAGATGCCGCTTACGGTATTTCTCAACTGGAATATATAAATCCGAATGGGGCCCAAAATCGTACACAGCATCGTGTGCAACTTGACTAAAAGGTGCAGTACCTACATACAAAATTTTACAGTTTTTGTGCATGCTAAAAATTATTAAGGAAGTACGGACCGTGGAACCAGTCCTTGCATTGCACGCGCAGCCCCTGCTCCAGCTCGCTCGCGTATATTTTCCATTGATAGATGCGCTCGCTGGATTGCGTGCTTCGACGTGGAATATAGTGCACGCGTATACGTTTGTGTGCGGTGGGCAGTACCTACTGCCTAATTTTATGGGCAAATTTAGGTAAAACCGGTGCATGTCGCGCCGTACTACGCGATGTGGGCAGAGGAAAGCGAGAGTAGAATATTCGTTGAATTTAATATTTCTTCTAATTTTACTCCCAGTGATGCAAATTTATCGCATTATGCTACACCTGGCTTGCAAATTGAAGTGTACATACAAGGGGTATGCGTATGTATAGTTTATAATCATGAACACGTAAGTACTGTGAAGTTTTATCGCGTGAAAGAAACGGAATTCTCCGGACAAGACTACTTCGCATATTAAGAAGCTTGAAATCTGGATAAAATCATTGAAAAGTGCCGCTTTAAATCTAACCTTTAAAAACGTTTTTTCTAAATTCTAACTTTGTCACATATACGTTTAGCTTTTCAAAAAATGAGAAGAGAATTTAACTCCAGAATCAGCTGAAGCGAAAAATCATCACGCGCGCCAATTTTGGCGATAAAACGGCAATAGAATCATCTTGAGGAACTCGTAACAGATTCTGATAGAAAAATATACTTCTCACTAATTTAAGAGTGACTTTAAGTCCATACAAGTAAGGACTTCGAATTTTAGACGGAGAGTTGGGTTTTTTACTGTCGGAGGATAAATTGCCTTTTATTTTTGGTCGAAAATGGCAAAAAAAACAACTAAAAATGGCTTAAAACGTAATGTTTTGCCAAAAAATCGGAAGGAATAAAAAAATCAATCAAAGGGGGGGCGGCCGACGTAAAGTGAAGATCAGCAAAATACATATAAAGTGAAAACACAAGAAACATGAAGTGATGGAAGGAAATTTTGAAAACATACACATCTCAATCTTATTTTACTTCAGACTTCAGCATTAAGTGCAGCTGATGAGTGGAAGATAGTGTATGATAAATTCATGCCTCAAAGGAAATGTCCGACGATAAAACACAACTAACGTCAAAAGAAAAGGTTGTTGGAGGACAATCTTAGACAATATCAGAAGGCTTACAAAAGAAAAAGAAGATAAGTACGAAAATGTAAATTGAACTACTGAACGGAATACGGTGGACTGCTGTTGACCTGCCATTAATTTTTTGTCAGATTAAAAATGAATGATTAGATAAAAAATTACGTGATGACATCAGATGCTTACGGAAAAATGTAAAAATTAGGGATGTCCTGGGGCAGACTTTTAGCCGGGCCGGGCAAGATGTTATGTATACTAATGTATGCTGACCCTATAAGTGTGCACTTAAGATCATTTATGGCACTTTTTCACAATAGTTCTTAATCATATAACTGTGAAAAAGAGATCAATTACAGGTTTCTCACTGTATAAAGGCTTTCTGAAGAAGTTAAAAAACGGTTTGAAAATTATCAATGATGCTCGTGATACTGAATCAGTCCAATTAAATGACAATCTTTGGCGCTAAATTTTAAACGTGCAACTATCTTCAGATTTTCAAAAGTTCATGACTGATTTATGAGGAGGTTCAGGATTGCAAGGTAATTTTAACACTCATTATAGAATACCCACATCACTTAGGATCTAAGCTCTCAATTAATGATGAGTTTTTAAGAAAAATAGAAATTTTCTGTGATGCTACGTGCTAGTCATTTTATTTTTGGTAAAGATTAATTTGTCCGCTGAAAAATCAAGCAAAGTAAGCATTTCAGTTCATAGTATGCATTTTTATGTTTAACCTGATCATTTTTGTTCTGATTTTCATTTTAAAAGACTGAAGGCTATGAAAATTCATAATTTTTCCATAAAAAATGTTAATTTATCAATTGATCATATGCATTGCAGTTCTATAATTTAAGACTCCACAATTCTACATTTCCTATTAACAATTAGTCGTTTTACAATGTACAAAACCATAAAAAGATGCGATAAATATTCCCGACAGCATAAGCTTGATTTTCAAAAATTCAGTAAAATTGTGAATTACAAAACGATACTTATTTATGATTTTAGATCAGGGCACCAAGAACTGCGATCGCAACATGGACACTCGCTCCCTTCTAAAGCTGATCATTTAATTAATTTTATGCATTCTATCTGGTCAGAGTTAAGAGATCATCGGATATTGTTTATAAGATCTGGCAGAATAGAATAAAAATTTATTCGTCATCCGATTTAGGCTATTTATGTCAAGATTAACTATAAAAATAATAAATAAATCACAAATATATCAATGATTAATAATAGTAATATTAATAATAAATTATAATAGATTTATTAATCATTCATTTAAAAGTAATGCGAGCACGCTGGATTTAAACTGCTTAAGTTGAGTCCAAATCTACATCTGAGCTACAGAAACAATCCAGAGATCAAAGTTCGCTATTTGAATTCGTCAGTATTCTGAAATATACCTTTTCTTTGGTTCCTCTCAATTTCCTAGATTGATTTTGAAGGAGAATCTAAGAAATTTACAATTAATTACTAATATTTTAGCCCCAGCCCGGGGCAAGCCTTGCCCCGGCCCGGGCATAAGCCTCGGCACCTGGGTCGGGGCTTGGGACATCCCTAGTAAAAATGTATTACTTACGTATCGGTGAGCTAAGCATCGCGATCTGTGGACGCTGAAGGTAAAAGGAACGTAGAAGTGAATCGCCCGAGGCGCCGATTTTATTCACCGATTTGCGACGGCACACCTTTTCCAAATCTGCCTCTATCATTGAATCGGCGAGTCGAATAAGGAAGGCATATGATTAGATTTTTGATTAAAATTGGTTGCCGTTATATCAAACGGCCTAAAATTGGTACGGTATAAATTTCGGCTTCAATACCGGTTTTTGGTCAGTTGTAATATGGTGTGAGGTTACGCATTTAGTTAAACTTAACGAATTTTGAAACTGGGTGAGTCACGTCAGATCAATTTTTTTCGACGTTCTAAAAAATATTTTGGATTCTCTTTCCTGCTGAACAGAATAGCCGTTGCCTCACAATTTTCCATTTTCCAAAAAACTTAGAAAACGTGCTGTTTTAAGCGTTTTTGGTTATCTTTTGGCTGAAAAGTATCAATATTTAAATGCCCAGCTCCAAATAGCCATTAATTAATCAAATTATGTCCAATTTTATTGAAATTTTTTGTTTTTCATTCTCTAGAAAGAAATAGCATCGCCAGAAATGTCAAAGAACGGTATTTTCTGATGTGTACTCTTATTTTTTAAACCAAAAAAGGAACGATAGAAGAAAATTTCGGGGCTGCCTCCTTCAGTGACCCGCTGTGTACATGTATACCGTAGACCAACAATGCCTAGATTCTGCTATAATCACTAGCAATATCAGAGGCTAAACGGTCAATTAAGACGCCTATCTGATATTGGATGAGCCAAAATACTTTAAATTTTAAAGATGATACGTTGAGCTAATGATTTTAACCACACAAACATCGCTTTTATCAAAACGGCTTCTACTGATTTTTCGCTAAATTTATTACATTTTTCTGGTGCCTACTTTTTAGATTAATTTATTTTTTGAGTAATTTATCAATTTATTATTTATTTATTGATTTTTGCACTGTGTACCTTTTTAACAATAATTTTCTTATAAGTCAAGGTTAACGCACAGGCAGCGGTATGGTTTAAATGTAAGGGTCTATAATAGCAGCTTTGTATGATTAGAATGATAGTGTGATAAGATATCGTTGAGACTTAGAGACGATTTGGTTAATTAATTAATTAATTAATTAATTAATTAACTGATTAACAAATGATATAATCCGAGAAATATTTGAGATAATCAACGAAGACAGAACAAAATTGTAATCTCATAATAGGGCTAATCGATTTTTTCAAGTTCAACTTTCAATTCATTTGCTTAACTAGAGTTAAACACAACGTGCTATTTATTTTAAAACCAATGTTCGCCGGAACAGATATTTCTATCAAGGATAATTAGTTAACCAGAACCCGATTATATAAAATCCCCGAAAATGGAAATTTACCGTGGCCCTTGAGGCTGAGGTGCGAGTTTGCAAGTAATCAATGCAGAATTTAGTAGCGACAATGACGACATTGTGAAACGTGCCATTTGCCATTAAAAGTATAAAACAAGGATAGAATAGATAAAGCTTCGGCCGTGCTAAGCTTATTTCGTCCCAATAAATAATACATTTCCAGGTTAACAAATATTGCGCAACTGTTCACTTCGCACCGCGTAAAAGAAGTGAAGAAACTTTTAGAATATAGAAGAGGAAAGTGAGCACAGCGTTTCCCTGTGTCACTTTCAGCTTAAGGATGCCAAAAAATATTGACTTTGAAACTCGCATGCATGTTGTGCACACTTCTCAATGTGATGATAAGTAAAGAAAATATGTAATTGGTCTAAATCCGACATACAATTACCAATTCCATATTTAGAAAAGGCATCACTGATTATCACGGAAGTTCGATATTTGGAAGATACTTAAAACGCTTTCGCAGATTTTAAACTGCGAATGTAAGGCAAGTATGCGATTCGATAAACTGAGTATGCTTGTAGGAAAGCAATATTGTTTGACAAAAATGGTACGGTAATACGACTGATACTTTTTTAAATGGGTATAATTGCAGCAGAACAAACTGAAGCATTTTAGCATTGCTCAATACATTGCGGTATCTTACGTAGGAGAAGCAATATGATTCATCTGTTCTTATTCTCCAAATTTATTAAAAAATCAATTATACATGCACCGAGCTCAATTAATATTTTGAACTTGTTTGCAAAGAAGACAAAATAGGCAATGAGGAGTTTAAGAAAAGGTTTAGTCTAAAAGGTACAAAGACGCATATATAAACGTAAAAAGAATATTCAAACGCATCAGAAAATAAAAGTAAATCAAGCTCACTGACTCGAAACACGCGCCATTTGCAAAAATCAAGAAAAGCTCGGTCAATGAGTGGCTAATGAGTGCTCACGGATGGGCGTTTAGCGTCATACCATTAATTTTCGAATATTACTCCGGTTAGAAATTATACGAAAGTACGCAACTACGCCCTTGACGTTTCCGGCAACGCGGGACCCAATGAATTATGAGGTATTTCGGAAATTAGCGTGGTATATAAATTTCCTAGCCGATAATTTGTAGGCAAGAAGTAAAATGAGCGCCCGTAATATGCGCGTTGCAGAAGCAGAATTCGTGGGCTAAAGTGGAAATTTGCCTCATATTTTGTATCGTAACAAACAAGAATACGGACGTGGAATTCCTCTTTATCCTCGCGTATTCTTTGCTATCCTAAAATCTCGCATAGCCGCAATTCCCGAAATTTCCATTCTAGGATGCCCTTGAAAATGACCTGCATAAGCAGCTAAGAACCACCTGCCTTAGATCGCGCTTAAGCACGCAAAATGCGCACGGCTCGGTTTCCTATAATGTATACTACGATGGACATGTGGAAAATACGAATAGCTTGGAAAAAAGCGACGCCATCCTCCCGACAACAATAAACGACAAAAGCGGCATTCTGTTCTCGCAATGGTCAAATCCGGTGAAATTCGAAATTTACCATAATGATATTCTGCATATACGTACTTTTTGTGGGCGCGCGATATCTGACGCGCAAACGCTGACGAACATGTTTCCAGATTAAGTATCTTGAATGTCACGCAGACAGTTTTTACAGGAATACGGCACGAGAAATTTTCATCAGAATTAGGTTGTGTGATAGATACCTATTTCGGTTTTGTTCAAGGTTCCCAATAAATTGATCATGCTAAGCAGACGCATAGCCTCATTTAAACATGAGTGTAATAGGATTAGGAGTTCGGACCCCCATTAACCCGAAACCCCCGCAGGAATTCCACTTTTTAAACTTTCTTTATTTTGCGAATTCTTGATGCCGATTTGTAAAGCGGCTTAATGAAAAACGCTGAAAATTTTAGTTTTCTCTATACCAACAATTTTCAGCCATTTTCCGACTTGAAAATTTCCGAACTCCCAGAATTTAGGCCTTGTCGTATGATTTCATTCCACCTGCTTAATTCACCATTCCGCTTGACCTACACCAACTCCTTTTTTCGCCCACAACATACCACCTCTAGGCTCAATAGACACCGTGCATCATAAAATGATCTAATCTACAACTTGCAAGATCTACAAAATGGAAACGCAAGAATACATCCAACGAGTAACGATAAAACATTTGTTCACATCATAATGGAACGGTGTCGACGAAATCTACAAAATTTTAAATCGTAAATTCGAGAACAATTCATACAGTATCGATCGCATAGATGTAGAAAACTGGTTCGATAAGCTCGAATACTACAACTTTTATTAATTTTCAAATAATTTTTAATTCACTGAAAAACACGTTTGACTGACTGTATACACCTACACAATACTAAGTGATACCCAGGAAATTTCATTTCATTAACACTTTAGCCAAACATGACCTTGTGGGGTTATCCCCACAAGATTCCCACCCTCCCCCTCGCGAAAACATTTTCACCCCTTCGAATTCGCGATATTCGGAATGAATCGTAGAATACGTCCTGTCTTAAGCGTTTTTAGCGATCTTTTTAGTTCAATAAGTGCCAATTTTTTCTGCGCTTCGCGCCAAATGGCTAAAAATGATAATCGCTGTGTCCAAAGCTAAAAAGCTCTTATTTTCGAACTAGTGCAATTTTTAATCGATGTTCGCATATCTTACCAGTCCCGGTTATCGTTTCAAAGCGGCCCTTACCATATCGACTGCAAAATTTAAAATCTAATTAACAATTATAAAGCAGCAGACGAAAACTGTAATGTCAATTTTTATACGTCACGTCTGATTCATGGAATAGAAAATGAAAAGTTCGGGCATTGCTTACAAATACAATACAAAGCCTTAAAAGCACCAGCAACGGAGAGTATATCTGGGTGACAAATATAAGCAAAATACAGATGTGCACTTTCCCCGAATACGTACTTTTAAAGCAACTATAAGAATTTTGGTGCTGTAGGTGGCCGCCCGTCCAGCCTATCCTTTCGTCCAGGATGGCCGCCTTCTTGTTAAGCATATTATTCCAGGATGGTCTTCCGTCTGTGGACGCCCGTCTAGCCTGGTCGCCAAACCAGGGTCACCGCCCACAAGTGATTAGATGGCCGAACCGTTATGTTGCGTTTCTTCAACCGTCCCGCTTCACCGACCGTCACGATTCTCCGACTTTTATAGTTCACTGACTGTTCCGATAATGATAAAATAGATTATTTTTTGATTTCCATAAATTCTTAGTAAGTGCTTCTTCCACCCTGGAAAAATTTTATTAACAGGAAGGCGGTCACCTTGTACGGACTTGAATAAAATGTAAAATATGCTTTTTGCTGGCGGGAACATCCTGCGCACACATTTTGCTTAACAAGAGCACAAGAAAAATTAAAAAACGCATGCAAACGAATTACTTTTTATGTGCAAGAGCATATCAATTAGATGCATTTTGTGCAACAGAAGAATGTCAGTCAATGGTATTCATTTGTGTACAAACAAATATTGTCGCAATATTATGCAATAATAAGAAAATAAACTGTAGCGGGGTGCATAGGTGTTAGGGGTACCCGAGTATATTATAGGTACGCGCTAACGCGCTGCCTATGATATAGCCCCTATGGGTGATAAAAAAACACACATGGGCATGGGGGTCTGGGGAATACATCCCAGCAGAACTTGAAAACCCTCGCAGATTACTGTAGACTCCCAGAATTCTGTTTTTAGAAACATTTTTGGCGTTTTTTTGCAATTTTTGGCGATTTCACCCCCCCTCCAATTTTGTTGCTGCCCGTGTATGGTAATAACTAGTGTTGTAAAAGATATCTTTATCTTTATCTTTTTAGCAAGATAACGATAAAGATAAAGATATCTTTATCTTTATCTTGACGAATTTTTATCTTTATCTTTATCTTTATCTTATGGAAAAATCACAGGCTATCTTTATCTTTATCTTTATCTTTTTGATAGGAATTTATCTTGCAAAAAAGATAAAGTATGTACATAAGTAAGCAAGTAATCCAAAATGCAGGTTTGACGTGAAATATATTTAGAAGCATTCAAGTTTTACTGATACAAGAAAAGAAAAGAAAACGATTGTTTAAGCCCTATGGCGTGCGGCCCAAACTAATGCCTGTATATCAACATAAGTAAGCGGAAGTGATGCCAATCTAAGCGGGAGTACTACTACTAGCATCCACGTTAATCTAAGTCCAAGCCTAGGGAACATGAGAGAAGTTTGAAAAAATCAATAACTGTTGCGACTCTTTGTACAGGCGCACAGAGCAGGGTCTTGATGCTTGTGAAAAGAAAGAAGTGACTTGCTGTCTGCCAGTAGTAGTAGTACGTGGGTCAGTCAGATACCACGGGCAAACCCCCAAACCTACATTTATGTGTGCTTAACCCTTGCATTCCCGTGAACTAGGACGGCGTCCTAGCAGATCACTTGTTTTGTGATTTTTGTTGTTGTATGTTTTGTATGACTACAAAACTTTGTCTAGCCTCATTCTAGCCCTAGTTACATCATTTTAAATGTTCAAGCTAGTAAATCAAATTATACATCCTAAAAATTCGCATATTTTAATGATTATCACGTAAAAACTTAAATTACAAAAAAGTTTTGGTCAATGATTAGTACAAGATTGATGGGCTTCTACTTTTTAATCAGCTATTACAGTCCTAAAATGATAAAATATACTATTTGTATTTATTTTATGCATGTCCACCTCATGCCTATGCTTAAGTATAGTAGCAGTTTTTTAGTTATAACTTCTTACAAAGTTACTTTAGCAAAAAATGACAAACGTATTCGGAAAGAGCTGAACAAATCGCACAAAATGATACTAATATTTACTATGTTGAATGAGACTAATTACATTTTAACCTGGCTATGACGGCGTCCTAGCACAGGAACCTTTGACTTCCAAAAGCACACGGGAACGCGAGGGTTAGTGCCTATCACCTCTTTGATCTAAGGTTTAAAAATTAGGGCATTCAGTTGGCTGCTTTACATCACCCACTCTCGTTTATTGCACTTCACAAACATCATTCTCCTGGCTCCAGGCGACCATATTTACATATGTACACTTTATCTCTATCTTTTTGGTTCCTTGATCTTGCAATTTATCTTTATCTTTCTTAATTTTTTATCTTTATCTTTATCTTTATCTTTATCTTCTTAATTTTAAAATTTCAACTTTATCTTTATCTTATATCTTGCAAAAAGTCCTTATCTTTTACAACACCAGTAATAACCACAGACGGACGGCCACCCTAGACAGTACAATTAACCCATATTTTACTTTGGGCGACTATCCTTAATTGGCCGCCAAGCTAGATGGACGGTCACCCTAGAAAATTCACGCCCTGATTTTACACTCATACAGCGAGGGGTGGTCACCACACCTGGGCGTGGGGGGTTTGAGGGGTATGCACTCCCCCAGAAACCAAAATACCCCCCAGAAATCAAAATAACCCCCAGAATTCAATTTTTAAAAATTTTTTTCGTTTTTTTTCGCAATTTTTTGATGCCAATGGATAGTGCTCAATGAGAAACGTTGAAAAATGGTGCTTTTTTCACCATACCACCATTTTTAAGGCCATTTTTTGACCTTTGAAAAATCTTGCACCCCCCTCCAGAATTTTGGTGCTGCCCACGTATGGTGGTCACCCTGGATGGGAGGCCATGCTAAACGGGCGGGAACCCTGAACAGACGGCTACCCTGAGCACAATAGAATTTTTGATATATCATTTGAGGTTCTATTTTTCATATTTTTTACTTTTCTATTGACATTCTGTAATTGTTTTAAAAAACGTTGATTGAAATGAAATGTGAAAATGGTATGAATTGTAATTATTCAGATAGTACAAATATAAACAGCTGGTAAAAGCTACTCTTTACAATTTTACAAAACAGTAAAAGTAATCAGACATTCGATCTGACCATCATCCAGCAGCACACTAAAACAATGGCATAAGTTAAATTTTAAGAAATGAGTAATATCCTTTATTAAATCCTCATCTCTAGCATCCCCAAAAGCAAGCGACTTTTATGGTTTCGGGACTGATCACAAACTTGACTGTTGGAAAATCATAGCTTGACGAAAAATCAAAGAATGATTCCGATAATTTCTTTGTAACTGTGTATCAGCTCAGCATGCAATTTACGGTTTTGAATCTAAGGCATAAGATTTTAAACTGATCGTCTGATTAGGAGCCGCCGAAACCTATTGCCCTTGCAGTTAATCTAGGTTCAGAAAGGTTGATTGAAAGCGCCAGTAACATAAAAACGTATTATACAATATACAGGTCACAAGTTTTATCGTTGGTAAAGTTTTTGTGGCTTTAAAAAACAAGTATGCGCCCTAAGATTAGAAAAACGCAGGAAAGTGCAATTTCACGCGTAATGTTTATTTACCCAAACGAAAAACTGTATTAGTAGACGTGTATTTGTGTACCTATGTACTTGTATCGTAAGGAACATGGGAGGAATGAATAAGCGTGACAGCTCATGGCATTAAAATATGTGCATGGGTATTTTCATGTTTATAAGCTCGAAGAATTAGTAAGCTCATTATAAAGCTATACAGCTTGCGCGCGCAAACGAAAAGAGCGCGAATTTGATCGAGAAACGGCGACTTTTTTAAGTGGAATAAACTGCTGAATTAATAGGCTCACAAAACGCAAAGAGGTACTTTCCAATGTTGTACTTCAATTGATCCTTTTAATTTTGCAATGGTTAGAAAATTTTGAATTAAAAAGGCCATCCTATGTACGAAAAGTAGGGAAATCGCGTTTAGACCGTAGTGAATAATGTTTGAGAGTTGAACCATCTGGCATAAGCAACGTGAAATTGCTTTTGTGAATTTATTGGCAATTTTATTTTTCGAAAAATCGCGCCTTCCTATCGCTTGCTATGAATGAATAGTAGCAGCCGAACGTGATCAAAGACAAACGGAAGGAGTAAGCAGTGTATGAACATATATAAAAAAATTTCACTTAGGTGACACATTAAAATAGATATCAGCAAACGAAAATGGCGCAAAAAATACTTTTTGTCACTAAAGAAAAAACGCTTACGAAAAATTTGTTAGACGATTGCATGCAGACCTTATTATAAGGCAGGTTGCCTTTACTAAATATCTACATCGTAGTTCTAGGTTACATAAGAACAAAGTACGCCTAGTTGTGATGGCTCAGAGCAGCAGGATGGACGAAAGGCAGAAAGTTTGTTTAGGCAGGTATAAGACGCAAAATTTAGGCAGACTCTCTCATACTTACACATGTACACACTAACACATAGGTATAGGTAAGACAGGAAAGGTGAGCGAAATATTGGGTTATGTGGGCTCGCAAATAAATAGAAAAAGCAATATTAGTTTGTCTGTTACACATGCGTTCATACATTGCCTTGCGCATATTTACGGTATACATAATGAAGCATTAAGCATAACTAAGCGAAGGGTATAAGATAAGTAGGTATGCTGGAACGCAATTATGCGAATTGAACTTGAAGTTAATCATGATCATAAATACACAGCATGGCCGATAGGGTCGGAAATTTGATTTTTTCGGGCCAAAATGACATCAAAAACTTAAATAAATGCTAAATTAGCGTTAAACTACATATACGTTATTCCGCAGTTATGTACTGGTCAATTTCAAGCACTTTTGAAGAAAATTTTCAATTTTTATCCATTTTTGACCTTCATTTTGCCTTATTTTCCTCATAAAATTTCCGATTTTTCTGTTCTGGGGTCGCGGGAGGGGGGGGGGTTGGGGAGGTTTGTAACCCCAAGAATCCGGTAGAACCCCCAAATCGATATACCACCCCCAAAAATTGGGCATCTTTTTTGGGATTTTAGCCAGTTTTACACCACCCAGACCCCCAATTTGGTTGCTGCCATAGGTGCACTGCATGACCGATTTGAGAGGGGTTCAGCCGGTCTGGCAGGCCAAGCACTGAGCTTCTTTGGGCCATAATGACATAAAAAACTGGTGTAAGCGCTAAAATAGCATAAAAATTATATACGTTATTACACTGTTTCTGGTCAATTTTAGGCACTTTTGACATAAGTTTTAAATTTTCATCCATTTTTGGCCTTTATTTTGCCTTATTTTTTCAAAAAAATTCCAATTTTTAATTCTGGGGATCTAGACCCCCAGACCCCTTCCCCAGGTGCATATATGGTCGCTGCCCACCTAAGACCTAGACCCCAACCCCCTCATCTGCGTGTCTGGTCACGATTGAATTGATTCCATTTCATATGATTTTACAAAGATCATAGCTTCTGTATCCGACTAGTGAGGCCGTCAAAATATAAAAAATACCAACGTCAGTTGGGAAAGAATGTTAAAAAAGGAAAGTTGAAAAACAAAGAAAAAACAAAAAAACAAAAAACCTGCCCTCCCAAACTAAATCCAGAGACGTTAAAAAAGCAAAAAAGCTTGTTAATTTTTTTGAATTCTAATTCTATAGCGTTTGGAATAAAAACCTTTTTTATAGTCCTTGCACTCTGACTTCGAAATCGTGGCGCGAATTGAACTCGTCGGTTTTAGGTCTCTTACCGTTGTTAATATTCCTCCGCCAGTCAGTTGTACGAATATAGGGCGGTCACTTGGAAAGAATATCGACTAATTTTATTTTTCTTCAAAAAAGGGAAGAAAGGCGAGTAAATTCGTTAAAATATGTACGTATGTTGAATTGGTTTTCTGAATATTTTACAACTGACTTCTCATTTCAACAAGAAATTTTTGGAAATTCAGCATCACTTAATTAAGGTTAATACATTATTGGATTGTTAAGAGCCTAGCAAGGATGAATGCATCAATTGTAGCATTTCCAATAGCGCAACAAAAGAAGGTTTGATGTGACAAATATGGGAACTTTCGAACATTACATTGTTTGCTTCACTGATTTGAACGAAGAGACACATCCGACGTGTCAACAGTTTAAGTCGCTCGTCCATTTTCGCTGGTATTACAGAAATTTTGGTAGATTAAAAATAATAGCTGACCGTAACAAACAGCTAGAGTTTTCCATTTCATTCGCAAAAGATTGCGACCGTCGTATAAGTTTGAAGCATTTTTATTATGCACATGCACGCCTAAAGTGCTAGTAGGTAGCAAATTACTTCAACAAAATTTTATGTGCACCAGCAGTACTTGCATGTGTTTTTGGAGTAAATTTTCATGCCTTACGTTTGTGTAGTGATTTCCTGTTGAAACTCATGGGTAGTGTTGTGACCATAGATGCACAGTATAGCCGATCTGAGGGGGGTCAGACGGTCTAGGGGTCAAAAATTAAACTTTTTTGGGCCAAAATGACCTCAAAAACTGGTATAAGCACCAAAATAGCATTAAAACTACATTATTACACAGTTTCCGGTCAATGTAAAACACTTTTGAAGGAAATTTTCAATTTTCGTCCTTTTTTGGTATTCATTTCGCCTCATTTTTCCCAGAAAGTTCTCCATGTTTCCTTTGTGAGGGCCAGGAGGACTCCCCAACTCCCCTCGTGCATGTCTGGTTGTGACCTCATATGCTCATAATGGTTTGGAAAGTCTAGACTCCCAAATGGAAAAATTTTTGAGAAAAATGAGGCAAAATTGAGGCCAAAAATGAATGAAAAATGAAAATTTTCTTCATGAGTTCTCAAAATTGACCACAAATTGTGGACTAACATAGTTTTTACGCTATTTCAGCATTTATACCAGTTAATGAAGTCATTTTGAGCCGAAAAAACAAACTAGCTGACTCCCCCTGATCGGCAGCTGTGCATCTACGGCTGTGAGTTGTGGTGACCCTAGATGCACAGCAAGGCTGATCTGGGGGAGGAGGGGGTGTCAGCCGGTCTGAGGGTGAAGAATTGAGCGGCAAAAATGACCTCAGAAACTGGTATAAGTGCTAAAATAGCGTTTAAACTATGTTGTTAAACAGTCCCTGATGCACTTTCGAAGAAAAATTTTAATTTTCATCCGTTTTTCCCTTCATTTGGCTTCAGTTTCCTGAGAAAATTTCCTATTTTTCCGTTCTAGGGGAATCTAGACCCCAAACACCCCTCCCTCCAAACGTGCCTGTCTGTTTGTAACTCTTGCTATTGTTGAGACGACGGCAACGTTAGGGATAGTGGCAAGGCTACGGTTGGACACGATCAAGTGATATATTGGAGCGAGATTCTACTGATACATATATTGGATCTAACGAGATTTTTTCGGCACCTTACATACATGTCTGTTGCAGTTAGAAAAAACTATTTTTCGTGATTTCAGCAACTATGTTTTTTCGGTGAGTCCAGTTGTTTTCCAATTTTTTCCAATAATTTTTACAGAAATCCATTTTTCATTCATCTATTTCCATCCACACAAACATGCATTTCATGCTCTAATAAACTACATAGGTATCCAAGACAGAACCAGCGGACGCACGTCCGCATGTATAGCTAGATATTTTTGGACTGTTATGGAAGGGTGATGTTTATTTTTATGAAAATTAATTATTGATATCAAATTTATTAATTGAAAGTTAAAATGGCTTTCTAATTTTAATTTTTGCCATTATCTCCCATCGCGTTATGCAGAAAACCGTAGCATTTTCAGCAATTTTAGGTTTCTTATATACTTTCATTCGTTAAGATTCCATGTTAAAGTTTTCTGAGCTCGTTGCAAGCATGGGCAGATGGTTGTTTAGCTTCCTCGTTCAAACATTTTTTCAGGTGATCTCGTTTGTTAGGTTCACTTACAGGCAATAGTCAAGAGAACTTTGTCAAAAATCAAAAACCATCAAGGATTTCCATCCAAAATTAGCGGCCCTTAGATTCCAGAGGGAAGCACTGAAGAATTCGACTTTATTTAAAGATTTCTTAGCGTAATTAGTCTGCCAAGATGCAGATTTCACAAAAAACTTCATAAAGTCATCTAACTTCAAAGGTCAGAATTTCGACATTCTTACGGGTGTTCTGTAAGCAATCGTTTTTTAACGTTTCTTTTGACTTATCGGTCAATTGAGGGTTTTTCCCAAAAATATTTGACTTTTTGTCCATCTTGAGCAAGGCTACCATTTTATTTCTTCTAATTCACTGAATATTCTCTTTAAAATTCAGGGCATTTGTACAAATCAGGTCCATAATTCCAGTATGAAGGAGGTATAAAGATTTTTGTTTTTAGGCTACTATCCTTTGGTTTCACAGTGCGCCGGTGTGCAGGTCAACAGGATCAATTTTGCTAACATCTATATGTACTAAAAAGACCTCGATACGCATCAAAATTTAAAACGGCACATATAGTCACGGGATTATTCCGAGCGTGTAAAAATGTCGGAATATTTTTTTAAATAAAACTTTCCCTTTTTCCACATTTGAGGTCTTAGGTCATAAAAATTGAAAAAAAAATTTAATTCAAAAAGAAATTTTTCATTCGATTTAATTTTTTCTTCTTTTTTTAAGTTTTAAAAGTTTGATTCTAAAAATTTGAGGTCCTTTAAAATAAAATTTCTTTTTCCCACATTTTAGGATACCAAACCCCGGCATAAGTATAAACTCGTACGTAGTCTGCTTATACCCATGCCACCTATCGGCTCGATTCTGAATCGTCATAGCAAGTACGGATTTAAGTATCAGCCACGCTATTTCACTTCTTCACCCAGCCAACTATCAATTAACATTGAATTCGCGTAAAAAAATTTTCAACTGTTTTATTGTTTGAATTTTCTTGTCAAATATAAATTCACATGTTTAAATATTTACTTCTGTTTTGCCTAATGTACCACATTAATTAACATTAATTAAAACTTTGTGATTGCTGCATCATCAATTCTATTAGCGAAAGAGAAACCATCATTGTTATCTTTCCGGAATTTCGGACTCGCCGGGATCATCAGAAAGAAAAAATAAATCACTTTAAGATCAACCGTGTAAGAAATAAATAAAAAAATCGTATGGCTACCGAAAATTTCAAACTGAAAGCAAAATTTGAAACTATTTAATTTTCGACTTATTCAGTTAAAATAAGACTGAGTCTCGTACATTAGTGCTCCGACTTAAAATTTTGTAGAAATTTAAAATAAGGTGCACTGGAATTTTGATTTTCAGACAGAAGACTATATAAATAAATGGTGATGTCTCAAACATAGGTGCACAGCATCGCCGATCTGGAGGGTGGTCAGCCGGTCTGGGGGAGGGTCACAAATGGAGCTTTTTAAGGCCAAAATGACCTCAAAAACTGGTATAAGCGCTAAAACAGCGTTAAAACTACGTTATTACACAGTTTCCAGTCAATTTGAAGCAATTTTGAAGGAAATTTTCACTTTCCATCCATTTTTTGCCTTCATTTTGCTTCATTTGCGCCACAAAATTTTCCATTCATTATATTCTTGGGGGGCAGGCAAGATCCCCAAAACTCCTCCCTTCCATGTGCATGTCTGGTCTCAACAGTCCCACCGGTCCCAACGGTCCCACCGTTCCAAGTGTCCCACCAATAATGCTAATAGTCCCAAGAGTCTCACTGTCCGAACAATCCCACCGTCCCAACAGTCTCATCGCC
This sequence comes from Mermis nigrescens, assembly GCA_036768485.1. Taxonomy (NCBI): domain Eukaryota; kingdom Metazoa; phylum Nematoda; class Enoplea; order Mermithida; family Mermithidae; genus Mermis; species Mermis nigrescens. Next base: position 4,904,384 of record JAVLUZ010000152.1, on the reverse strand, counting down.
CCAACTGTCATTGATTTGCGCTCATTCAGGAAAAAAATTAAAAGTTCTTGAAGCGCGTTTGAAAGACCACGAAAATCCATTTTAAGCTCAAATTCGAAATTTTCAGGCGCCGGAGCCAAGTTAGGAAAAGGCGATTGAATATGTCAAAGTTTTCCGTCGCTTCGTGTCGAATTGTTTATTTTCTTTCTACCTTTTCTTAGCACTGTACTAGAATTAAATATCTAATAATTTTCTCAGAGTTGAGCTTGAACGGATGCTGAGAAGTTATTAATGTAGCTATCTTAAACACAAATCAATTATAAACCATTTTAACGAGCTTTAAGAAGAAACAGAGAATATATTCAAGATTAGTTACTTGAAGCATGGAAAAACAATTCGGAAGTGATTATGATATGGCATGCTTAACAAGTTAATACACAGCGAAAACCGCGATCAACTTGAGTCTACCTGTGATGCTATGTGAATTTGTTTCATTCGAAGTACGTTGAGATTGTGCGGAGAGTTGGGCTGTATGGTCTGCTGGTGGGACTTTTGGATGGCTGGACTGTTAAGGGCGTGGAACTGTTTGGACGGGTGGGACTGTTGGGATTCTTGGTGGGACTGCTTGGTCGGTGGGACTGCTTGGTCGGTAGGACTGTAGGGACGGTAGGACTGTAGGGACGGTGGGACTGTAGGGACGGTGGGACTGCTGAGACTGATGAGATATAACCAAATAAATATGATTAGGTCGTCGACAAAAAATTGTTTTAAATTTCCTAACGAAGTTTTTCAGTATCTAGCTAAAAGATATAGGTAGGTACTTGGATTATTATTTCAAAACAAGGCGTACTGGCCGCCCTCCCGTCTTCTTTTCTACCCCTTGAAGTGATACGTTTCAATCAGTTTATAGTTTATTAATGACCTAATCTCAAAATTTATCTCCTTACTTAACGAAAATACTAATTAGTTCAAATGGCTTGCCTGACATTTTCTCATACGATTGTGACCGCGTGTCGCAAGTTGTGGATGAGATTTTGTTCTATCTGGTTACGCAATACACACGTGTAAGTTTTATTAACCTTTTACATAATCGTAGAACAGGATAGAGTGCGAAGCGATCAATTTTTTGAACTTCTGTATTAAACTATGGAGTTGAATATCGTTTCGCAAAAATGTGGTTAAACTATTATAATTTAATATCATGGTTTTACAGAGTACGCAAGGCACGCGCTGTTACACGAATTTCTCTGGTGCCAGGTGCATTACCCGGGCATTCGAATCGTGAAAAATTAGTGCATGGAGTTGCGAATATTTTCGACAATCGTGCGAACTATAATAGTACTTGGTGATGGGTGTTTTATGCAATCATTGCTTTCGTACGCACTCAACGCTTTTGATTTGAAATTCAGTAATATTTTGTATTTTTGTGAAAAATGCAATTACGGCTTTACGTCACTTTTTTGTAATAATTTACGCGCTTTTGCTAGAGTAATGAGCGCGAAAAATTCAACCGAATATTGTGGCACCACAAGTCTTGACCGAAGTAACGACGAAAATTTAGCCTCTTCTTCAGACGACAACACCGTACGGTTGGAAGCATTGCCATCGTCAAGTGGATGCAGGTTAATTGTAAATTAATGGAAAATAAATAATCAAGTTTGATTAGAATTAAGAGCCTTTCTATAATGGCAAAATAGCAATCGCTGCTTTTATGAACTCGAAGTAGGTACGAGTATTGATTGGAATGCACGAAATACAGAATAATTTAAACACATTTTACTTGACACATAATTAGACATGCACATGGAAGTCTAGTGACCACACCTGGGCGTGGGGGGTTTGGGGGGTATGCACCCCCAGAAACCAAAATACCCCCCAGAAATCGAAATACCCCCCCAGAATTCAATTTTTGAAAATTTTTTCGTTTTTTTCGCAATTTTTTGATGCCAATGGATAGTGCTTGATGAGAAACGTCGAAAAATGGTGTTTTTATCGCCATACCACCATTTTTAAGGCCATTTTTCGACCTTCAAAAAAATCTTGCACCCCCCCCAGAATTTTCTTGCTGCCCACGTATGCTAGTGATCCTCAGAATGGAAAAACGAAAAATTTTGTGGAGAAAAATGAGGCAAAATGAAGACCAACAACGGATGAAAATTGAAAATTTCTTTCAAAACTGCTTCAATTTGACCAGAAATTGTGAAATAACATTGTTTTAACGCTATTTTAGCGCTCCAGTTTTTGAGATCATTTTAGCCCATAAAAACTCAATTTTTGACCACCCTCAGACTGACTGACCCCCCCTCCACCAGATCGGCCATGCTGTGCACCTATGCACGCAACCAATAATAAGGCGCCCAAATAAAAGTTTAATCAAATAAATTACAGTAAAAGCGAGGTAATATAAAACGCAAACAAACGAGAATGATTAGTAAATTGAACGAAGACACAGTTGAAACGGTGCTCTTCTATTCGATGGGGCAACTTTAAGTATTAATGATAAATTTGCGCGCGAAGCGAAATAATTATAATTACATTAGTAATATTAACAAGTTTACTTTGAGCAATTTACCACTTATATTATTCATATCGCTTTTAGCAGCGCTAAAAGCATGCAGAACAAACTAGAAAAAAAGCGAATGATTCAAAGCTGTTTGGGCGAAGTGCGTAAATTTTTGGAACATTATCGTTATTTAAAGAATGACATTGGTAAGGAAGATTTGTCTGCTAAGGAAGATTTGTCCTTCAAGTCGGCTACAATCAATACTCTCGAAAAGGTGTTAATCGTCTTGAGGAACAATTTTGAGAATTCGCAGCTAAAAAGAGAAGAAAACGATTTGCATTTCATGCTGCAAAACAATATCGGAGAAGCGCACGATTGCGCAGAATTGGCACAAGTAAAACGTTTGGAAGGGGCAGTAATCTCATGAATCATATTTACGAGTAAATGTCGCGTATGCTGATATCAGCTTTCTAATACAAATATTATTTTTCCATTGTGTGCATTTGGTTCCAACCAATATTAAATTAATTAGCTTACGCCGACTGCCCCTTATTTGACTTTTCCGCGTATTCATATAATGCGTAAATGGATATGAATCTTATGTGCCATAAAATTGCAACAATTTGATGATCAAGTCAATTTATTTGTTATACCGGATAAATTCTTATAATTTTCGTTCCTTTAATTGTGATAGATTTCGAACCACAATTTTTCGGTCCATGTTTACTTCATACCATCTAATTCAGTTTTAAGAAATAAAGTCTATCATTGCTGCATGAAAATATCAACAATGTACTAAAAATTACGTCTAATGTTCTAGTAAATGCAGTATTAAACTAGAGCAAAAATAATCGGAAAATATACTTTAGCATGAACTTAAATTTCAAATTAGTTTTTAATTTATGTAGTTATAATTCTCGCTAAATACCTGCCATCATTAAGGCGTTTCGCAGTGAGGAATACCGAATATTTTAATGTGTTGAAACTCGTTTATGTAAGGTACCTAAAACCGTTTTTTAAAGTCGTTTCATGTATAGAGCAGTTTAATTTTGGAATTGTGTCAAGAAGATGGTATTGCCAGAAAAGTTGTAGAAAACGTTGGAGAGGCAACTTTGGAGAGAATAAACGGAAGTCGTACGACGGAAGTTAATACAAAAAGCCTTGAACTTTGGCGATGCAAGTCTTTCTACGATTCTCTCTGCTACGGTAGTCCACTGATCAGAGATGTAGTCACCGAAAAAATAAAGACATACAGATCATCAAAATCCGGGCGACGGAATATAGTTTTCATAAAGTAATGAGCATACATGGACAGCACGGAAATTCAGGGGGGTCAGCCCCAAAAAATGTTCATGTTCAAAAATGCCTTTTTTGGGCTACAAAATGATGAGTACACGTCAACACTGTTTTTAGACGTTTCGGACAATACTCGTTCTTTCTAAAACATAAAAACATTAAAACTTTAACAAAATATTAAAAAATTGAGAGAAAATTGAACATAGGCGCTAAACATTTAAGACTGAGCAAAAATAAACTAAAATTGCTCAAAAGAGCATCACTTTTTAAAATTTTTCCGAAAAATTGGCAATTCTAGGGGGTCGCAGCTATTTAGCGGGGGTCATCAGCCATTCTGAGACCCCTAAGAACACATATGGTAATGATTATCATATAATTCATTCAATAAAAATAATATTTTCACTAATATCAAATCAGATGCACAATACCGTGCAGAAATTTATTATTTTAAAACAGTGCGACTTGAATTTTTATTGTATTTATATCTACTTTTCCTGATGCTCCTGACGGTAAGTCTATAAATTTGTTTTATAAATAGAAAGCCCAGCAACGAAAATGTTGAACTTGATCTATCAAATGGAGCGAAATCAAATAACGAGCAACAAATACTCATCGAGATGCATGAGATGTATTATTATTTTGATGATCGAAAGAAAGCATTAATGATTAATTTGTCTCCAACAAGCCGACTCTGCCAAGGTATTTTTTCAAAATTTTACTCTTGATTTTCTCACCGAAAAATTCTCATGGAAGTCACATACGAGTGCACATGGAGATGTGGGTCTAGATTTCCAGCAGGAAAAATGGAAAATGTTAGGGGCAAAACAAAGGTCGGAATATGAAAATATTCATACGAAATATGCAGGGGCAGATTTAGGGGGGCGGGGGGCGGCCCCCCATTGGCTCAAATAATGCGCAAAATTAAGGATTTTTGAGCGATTTTTAGTGATTTTCTGGTTAAAACGGCTAATTTTTCCGCCCAAGTCAGGGTTCCCCCCTTAGGGGTACCACCCCTTAGGAAAATCCTGGATCCGCCACTAGAAATATGTGAAATCTTCGGAAACTGTGATTTCAGGGAATTCGAGTTCTAATTTGTCAAGGACGCATAGGCGTAGCCAGAGGGCATTGTGGGCACATGCCCCCCCAAGTTTTCAGAAATATCGTTGATTTTTCTGTTGCAATAATGTGTGTCCAGAAAACTGAGTTCAAAAAGGCAAAAACGTCAAAATTTTCCGGCGCTTCGCGCTGAGTCATTATTATTTTTTATATAGATCCAATGAATTTAAATACTTGAATCAGCTAAAATAATCCAGCACTTCACATCACTTTACTAAGTTAATGTACTATTTGTTCGTTGAATGAAACTGCTCATGCTTGTTGAGCAAAAAAGTAAAAGTTGAAAATGATTGTGTACCAGTTTGTCCATTCTCTGCTTTGTTTGTCTTTCTTTGCGAGGACACATAATCCTATTTTAAATGAAAGGAATGGCCAAATTTTCTTATGTTTTTGCGCATTTCCTGTTTTCTGAACTGAATAAGAAGGCAACAAATGGGCCTAAAAACGCTAAGAACAAAATTTTAATTGATACATTTTTCTATATCTTATTGGCAGCGAGCCGTTGCTGCGCTATGTAATTAGCAGAGGTCGAAAACGCATTTCAGCTCAGAAGTTTTGTGCAATGTAGGAGTTCATCAATTTCAAGTGTCTTTGGGCTTGATTCAGAACCGAGATTTGGCCAATTTAGCGAAAATTTTAACCTTACTATTTAACATTAAAATGCTTTTTTTACAAAATTTTCCGGGACTCTGCCCGTACCCCGCTGGGAACGCTTGAGCGCGCCACCCCAGACCCCTCGCAGCCGTAAAATCTCGTTGTACATATGCAACGAAATTTTAGGGAGAACAAGCCAGGTAAAAGGATTAAAAATTTCTAAAAATTTCCGGCGTTTCGCGCCGGCATTAATTTGTCTGTTTTGTATGATTTAAGCTGTATAAATTGAGTTTAAAATGCAAAAACGTCAAATTTTTCGGCGCATAGCGCCGCCAGTTACTGTTCTTTTTTTGTAAAGCTTCAGCATTGCGTTTAAAAGCCTGAATCACTCGAAATATCTCCATACAAAGTTAATCATTCGCAGTTTTCTTGTTAGAAGCTTGAACTGTCAAAATTGTTTTGTACAAATTTGACGATTTTCTGCTCTGTCAGACTATTAGTATTCACAGAGCTACAAAATGTTAAGGGTCGTAAAAATGACTAAATTTCTTGGCACTTTGCGCCACTTATAATTTCCGAACTGTGTGTCAATAGAAAGGCCGTAAATTCTACATGAAAGCGGTAGAAATTCCAAAAATTTTCGACACTTCGCGCCGCTTTACACTTTTTGTATTTTTGATCGTCAGAATCCCATAAATTAGATAGACTACACTACTTAAGGTCGAAAAACTCAGTTTTACTATACATAACGTTACTGCCATACAATGCAAAAGTAGTCTTTAAAACAATTTTGTTTATGCCCCCTACCCGAACCAAAATCCTGGCTACGCCTCTGCAACGAATTTCGTTTGAACTTATGGGTCCGGTTCCACCAAAACTGACCATTGACAAGTTACTAGTGATTAGTGACTAACATACATGGGCAGCAAGCGAATTCTGGGAGGGGTGGGTGAAATCACCCAGGATTACCCAAAATCTCCAAAAATGTTACTAAAAATAGAACTCTGGGGGTCTACAGTAATCTGCATGGAGTTTTTCAACTTTAGCGGGGTTACAAACCCCCCAAACCCCTCTACACACCCACTTGTGATGACAAGGCTCGTCATGACAAGTCATAAAAACTAGAACTTCAGTAATCTTTCGTAGCATTATAAGCGAAGCGTTCATGATACATGAGTTATATTGCATTAGCCTACCACAATTTATCTAATTTTACTTCCTTAATCTTTCTAGACGAAATCAGACAAAATCTATTGAGCATGTCGAGTTGAACCTCGTTCAATTCCACTGCCTTAGACCATAACTTTTGTTTTACTTATTTCATTATGACGTTCAAGCAATTTTACCGCTGATTACTAATGGTAGGAACAATTTGGAAATTATGATCATAAATGGAGTTAGACATATCATTCGATTCGTATCGAGGAGTTCTACACGTTAAAAATAGTCTCGTACCATAATAAGGAAAATTCACTGTGCAAAACGTCAGAACCTAAAGGGTCTAAGTACACTAAAAGGTTCAAGTCAAAAACTTTGAACTCGTTTTTCTCAAAAAAATCAAAACTTTACTTAGACCCTTTTGCCGTGCGGGAGGCGAATTTGGGTAAACTAAAACTGGCGAGTTGAAATAAAAAAATTTGAAGAATTTCATGAATAAGCGCTGATTATGGGATTTTTACACTTTTCCTCACATAAGATGATTTCCGCAACACCAAAAATGTATATTTTTCGTACAAATCAGCAAAATAACACTAATCAAGGCAAATTACTAGCCTAATTTCGACTTGTCAAAGTTCCACTAGTTTCTACAAGTAAATTTTTTACTTGTCACTTGGTGAACGGCTTACTAGTATACTAGTAAATTTTACATGTCAAAACGAATGTTTTACCAGTTTTGACAAGTGACTAACATGTTCTTGCTAGACAAATTTTCCCTAGACCCCAAAAACTTGTCGGACTATCTTGTCAGACTTGTCAAGGTTTGGTGGAACCGGGCCCTCGCTAACCCCTAGATCGGAAATGTTGTGCTATGACTTGCGTTAATTACTATTTGGTTCTCTAATTTTTTGAAATAGTTTTAAAATTATAGTATTTTTTAGTCTTACAAAATAAATTTTCTTAATATAGTGTTATAATGTGAAATATTATAATAATATAGTGCTATAACAGTTTTTAATATAGTTTTATATCAGTTTTCAAACGTTATGTCTTTTAGGTACCTATATCGGTGTGATAATGGTTTTAATAATGCTTTTATATAACGATAATGATGATGATGATGATGATGATGATGATGATGATGATGATGATGATGATGATGATGATGATGATGATGATGACAATAATAATGCTGATGATGATGATGATGATGATGATGATGATGATGATCATAATGATGATAATAATAATAATAATAATAATAATAATAATAATAATAATAATAATAATAATAATAATAATAATAATAATAATAATAATAATAATAATAATAATAATATTAATAATAATAATAATAATGATAATGATAATAATAATAATAATATTGACGTATAGATAACAGTTTTTGGCATCATCTTGCTAGTCATTTAAATTATCGTTTGTAGGAACAGTCTTAAATGTCAGAATCGTGCTATAACCTGAAAATTTTGCCTTTCTACCAGAAAATTATAGTATTTATATTTATCGGTGATAAAAATAGAAAAATTTTTTTTGTCCACATTGGTTGACCTCTTTATATCTGAAACTTTTCGGACCCATCAGAATCATTGATAACCTTCTTTTTGTGAATTTCTTTCTCCTGGTCACTGCTTTTTTATAGATATTGCCGTTAATTAACCATGAAATGTTTATTCACGTCCCTTAATTTTCTAATCAGGATCTAAAGTTCAAGGTTTTACCAAACATGCTGCAAATGGAAGGATCATCTTTGTCGATGACAAGTAATAGTTACACTAGTATTGCAATTTGTTGATTTTTTGGCTCATTATAATGTGAAATGTATAGTCGTTTTGTTTTTAGTTTTTCTCAATCTCTTGGTTACACGACCGAGGATCTAATAGGACAGTCAGCTTTGGGCTTATTGAAACAAAGTAGTCTGTACAGTTTCGAAGAGAGTCAAATGGAAGGTGAATCAAATTTATTCTCTCTGTATTCCATGATAATTCATCTCTTTTCTTACCTTTTTACTTTCCTGCAATCTTTGATGGACCTTAATAAAATATTTTTCATTTCCATTAAATCGACAGTTTGGTTTGTTTGTTTATACTATAATAAATTTAAGTTATATCTTTTTGTTGATTAATGGCTACTATCTAAGCACTGAAATGCCGTGGAAAGATCGTAAAATGGCCAGAATATGTTGCGGTTTCTTCCGATGGCTCACTTTGCACTATTAATAGCGAGTGGTCAGCTTATATTGATCCCTGGAATCGTCGTCTGCAATTCATTGCAGGACTCCACTGGGTTCATGCACCAGAAATGCCTAAAAATGAGCCACAGGAGCCCTACAAGATAAATTTGAAATTTTACAAAGAAGCATGTGAGCGATTGAGAAATCTGGATGCGGAACGCCATCAGATTGAACAGAGAATGACAATTAATTTATCAGAGGTAAAAAAAGCAATTGAATTTTAATAAAGGTAATTTCGAAGAAGCTTTGGATAATCGTTTTGCACAATAGAAAATGTGCTTGTTTTATTTTAAAGATGATTAATCGTCTGCTTAGTTTCTCAATCATGTGAAAAGACATGTGAAATTAATAGCGATTTATTATCCAAATGTGTAGCTAATCAAGATAATGTAAGTATGTGGCAAATATTTAAAAAAGATACGTGAAAGATCTTATGAATGAATCAGTAGACGGAATTTGTACAAACTTTTTTGACGTATGTAATATATCTTGAACAAATTGCACGATATAGTTTTTCTAGTTTAACTGTTTTTATATATTTATCTGCTACTTGATATTTTAAAACTTTTTGAATTTAATTTATCAGCCTGTTGGAGGCGCAAAGGCAAAAAACCGTGACTTGTCTGAAAAAGCTTCTAAAGAAGAAAGCACTAGGTCCAAGTCCATTGGAAAGGTTGCACAAAGACGCTCCACTGGTAGCTCAGGTGGTCTGAACAGAAATCGTGACGCGGATGCGTCTGATGAAATAAACATAACTAGCCATTACGATGGTGCCAAAATGGATCCTGCTTATTCTACTAGAGGAATCAGTTGCCACGTGTCAACCTTTTTGAAAAAATGGTATGCATGAGAAATGCCTAGAAAAGTTCAAGTTAAAGAAAATATAGGACGCAGGAATCACATTGATTACTGGACGTCAAATGTGAGAGTTAATCTAATAATGCAGTAGTTAGTGAACTGGCATGACGCGCCAAAATTTTTGACTGTTTTCTTTTTCAACTCTATTTCAGGCTTTGTAAATCTAACTACTTAGTCCAGTTGGCATAGCTGAAATAAGTAAGTTACGTCAAAATTGCGCTTGAAATAAAATTAAAATTAAACTTGAAATTAAATTAAAGTTAAAATTAAAATTGAAATTGAATTAAAATCAAAATTAATATCGATAAGACACAAGATTTAATTAAAGATATATGTATAAATCCCTTTTTGCTGATTTTAGAGAATGTCCTTGAAAACACGGAGAGCCAGACACTTACACAGTTTAATCTGCATTTTTATCATGTGAAAAGTTCATGTTGTACGTTATTGAAATATATCAGTATCAGTAAAGTCATGTAAACTTTGTGTCATTGATTTTCACCGGACTAAGAAAAAAGCTGGCCCAGGCACGTCATTTATGTAATTAGTTCTTTCATAAATAAATAAGCTACTCGTACATACATACGAGTATGTACGTAGGGGAGAAGTAAATATGATAGACATGACAGAAAAATTCACTTATCACGCGTAAAAATTGTAGAATAACAGTCGTGCGTGCAGTATGAATGTAGCATGTGGTAGAGAAGTAGGATCATGATGGCCGATCCTTCCTCCACTTTCTGTTTTACAAAAAAATTAGCATAATTACGATAGTAAACAGAATATACGGCACGACTGCCATTTTTCAAATTAAGCTTCAATTCTAATCATCTTTTTATGTTTTAGTTATACGATTATAAAGTTGCAAACGTTCAATAGGTAGAACATGAGTACTTCATGACTAGAGCTCCACCTCTGCATTTGTCAAATGGAGATTTTTGGAGAACATTCGCTTCGTCCGGTGAAGCTAATCGAGAAGTACGTGCATCTGGGTCTACCGTAGATACGTTTTCGGCCTCGCCACCCGACAGCTATGGTTCTGGACCTTCGTACAATGAAATCGCCAGATTAGAAAATGTCAGCAGGTAAGCAAGACAAATTTTCATGTCAAATTGTAGCAGAGGTGCTACTACACAATTTGAAATTGATACTTTGAAGTTAAACCCGTGAGGTTAATGTTATATTGTTTTTCAATTATATCGAATATTAGCGCAGAAAGTGAGCAAGAGCCCGAGTAGTCGGTTAGTACTACACACGCGATACAGAGCGGCGGGGAAACCGGTGCGGGTAAAATTTTGCTCACGTAACGGAAGCTATGCGGCGCCGCCCGTTACAAAATATAAAGCAAATAACGTATTGGAAAATAAATTGAAGCTAGATCCTGTTGACATCATCGACCTTTACTTTAAGATAATGCAAAAATTAAGCAACATCGAACTGACTCGGAACAAATGAGTATATCTGATATTTTTATTTATATTAATTATTTATATTCCATACTTCTCTGAAATCTTGCGACTGACTAATTTTGCCGATTTAGTTTTTTCGATTAAGATGGAAGCGTTATACAAGATGAGCTTCAAATATCCTGTCCCCGTTTTCTGGTTCTTTTGCATTACATTTAATCATTATTCTGCATGGTTTTTTCGGTACTCCCAGACGTGCACGTTGGGGATTGGGTTCTAGACCCCAAAATGAAACAATCGTAATTTTTCTCGTGAAAGTGAGATAAAAAAAACCAAAAATGGATAAAAAAATCAAAATTTCATGCATTAAGTGCTTGAAATTGACCAGAAATTGGCGATTAATATAGGTTTACGCAGTTATATCAGTTTTTAAGACCATTTTGACTCAAAAAGCTTTGTGGCTGACCTCTCCAGACCGGCAATGCTGCGCATTTAGGGTTACTACCATAAATGTAAAAAAGGGATAAGATATCTTCACTCATAGTCGGTCGTCCCCTATCCTCCAAAAGTCATAAATTTTGGACCCCCTATTTCTGGCAAAAACTTGCAATTTTTTGGGCATTTTTAGGTACTTTTTGCTATTTCCGGGCAAAAATTAAAGCTCATTTTCTTCTATATATGACCACCAACTAACCCCTTCTAACATTTTGAGTTTTTACATGTCTGGTTAGTTCGATAAGCTGCTAAACATCAATCGTTTAATCATAGGTAGCGCGTTAGCGCTTAGCTATAATATACTTGGGTACCCCTAACACTTATGTGCACCCCTACCTACAGCTATAACGGCACACATCCGGGAGTTGCGGTTTTTTAAAGATATTATAATGGAAAATATTCGCTGCGGGTATTTTTTTATTTTTTGTTTAAATCAATACCCAATATGTTAAGAGCATGTGAGGTTTTACTGTAACGTTATAACATTTAGCTTTTTTAAATATTGGTAGGACGCTCGACTTATCTAACTCAGTTTAGCATTCTGTTCAGTCTGTTTTCTTGAATTGTAGGCAATTGAGTAAGTTCAAAAGTACTTTTTATTTTTTTAAAGTGAATTATTTCCAGTGTATCAATGTAAAGAAATATAAAGCATCGGAGGGTGAAAAACACATTTTTGGCCTTTTTTGGTCTTCCAATGACTCCAGTTACAAGTCCCATAAAATTTTTTCTGATAGAAATGTACTACAGCTTAAGGGCTACTTTCTGCTAACCAGGAAATTTGTTGCACTTAATACGGAGTTAGATCCAGGGGTTTAAACTTTACATTCTAGTCGATGGTGCAAAAAACAATTTTTGTCTAAGATTTCTCGGCCAGCTTCTCCGGTTATAAGTCAGAGCAAGTTGATTTGAATGAAAATAAAGTACGTTCTAAGAGCTACACGTCGCAGCAAACCGCGTTTAAAATCTCAATATCGAGTTACTTATAGAGGTGTAAAGTTTAAAATCAGGGGTGTAACATTGGGCGAAAAAACACATTTTCTGCCCTTTTTTGATTGGACAATATATCAAATATCTTGCGGAATAGAAGCTTCCTCGGAAAAACGTACTACAATTTGAAGGCTACAAACTGGCCCAAACCGAATTTATTTAGTTAGGGTCAGATTTTTAAAGTTTACACTGTGGTGGATAGTGGAAAAATACGTTTCTGTCCCTTTTTTGTAAGCAACTTTCTCCGTTTAGAAGTCGGGATAAGTCGGATAAAACAAAAATAAAGTACTTCCTAAGGGGAACCGTCACAGCAAATTGCCTTTATTTACATCAATATTTAGCTATTTTGGGAAGTGTTAAGTTCAAAATTGGGGTGTGCTAAAGCGTTCCTGACTTGTTTTTTCTCTCGCCAACTTCTCCGGTTATGAGTCTGGACATGATCTCAAGTCTAAAAATGTAATAGAAATCCGACCTGATACGGCAGTTGGGTGCGTTTCTTTACAACAGTGGTGTAAAGTGGTTTACACCTGATATTTATTTATCTTCAGGCCATTGTGAAGACTTAATTTTTCATAAATGTTGATCGTAATATCAGAGTAATATCAGATTTACGAATACGACTAAAATCTTATTTGCACTCTGTGGTCGTGTAAAGTTTACACTGCAAATAAATTTACTTCTAGAGCCTTGTGGAAACTAACTATTTTTTCAAAATGTTCTACATAACGTCAGAATTACGAACCTGACTGTTAGTTTTTTCTACACCCAGTAGTTGTGCAAGGTTCGACCAATTTATTTATTGTTAATGTGTAAAGTTTACACTACAGATTTAGTTTACTAATAGAGCGTTGCAAAACGTGCATTTTTTGAAAATATGTTCCATAAGGTCAGAATTACGAATCTGACTGAACCTTTCCTTTACACCCAGTGGTTATGTGAAATTTACACTGAAAATAAACTTTAGTTTCAGAGCGTTGCAGAAGCTTAATTTTTTCAAAATGTTCCATGTAACGTCGGGATTACTGATCTGTGTGTTAGTCTTCTTTTCGACCAGTAGTTGCGTAAAATTTATACTGAAAACATTTTATTTGTTTAAATACGGTAAGGTTGTCTTGTTTAAAAAAGAAAATGCGGATGTTCAGAACAAAATTGTTTTCCGCGTTCTTGAACTGCTGTCATTATTGTGGCATGCTACCGTTTGTGTTTACTGACTGATTTACTCAAATCGTGCTAATTAAAAGTAGGGCACTAGCGAATAAAAATGCCCCGATGGAACAAAAAAGTCGAATATAATTAGGATTACTGGTCATTAAGGATGTAAAAGAAGGGGACTAGGAAAAAGCTACCTATGTATATGCCTAAAGTTGCAAAACGTGTTAAAAATCAGACTTTCTCTAAGCAACGCGAAATACGAAAGTATATCCCGTGGCCTCTGAAAAAGTAAACTTCTTAAAATAATTTTCAATGCTTCACATAAGAGTGTATAAACATGATCTAAAATGTATACTTTTTGTAAATTGCTTGCATGTTGCGACGCTGACTTACTTCTTATCGTGATTGATGGAAAACTAAGTGCAATTGTATTTAAATGTGTTTTATTTTGTTATCATGAGCATAATAGAAAGCAAACCTGACGTCCATTGCTTAGTGCAAGAAATCGTTGCGGGTATAACTTGCTGCTTTTTTAATCGTTTTTGTTTGGTTTCAATAGTTTAATTCAATTTGCAGGCTGCATAATAACTTCGATTTTTTGCGTTGCTTAGAGAAAGTCTGATTTTTAACAGATTTTGCGACTTTAGGCATATACATAGGTAGCCTATTCCTAGTTCCCTCCTTTTACATCCTTAATTTTCAGAAATCCCAAGTATATTCGTCTTTTTTGTTCCATCGGAAAAGTTTTCTTTGCTACTTTATAAATAAATCATTTCTCTTAGGCTCTTGAATAGCCAAGAAGGAGGTATCTCTTCCGATGAATCAGCAGAAAATACAATAAAAGGCGTTTCGATTGCGAAACAACGCTGCTCCACAATCACCAGACCACAGAGCTGCACTGTAGATCAGAATAGAGCTGTAATCGAAGCTCTTTACAAGTCTCCGCCCGTTATTACGAATCAAATTCCCAGAAACCAAAGTGCAACTTCATTACCTGGTATGCTTATATCAAGGATGCAATGACTAAATGCTTTTAGTTCAGTAGAATTTTTCCGAGATTTTTTTGAAAAATTGAGCTTAAAAAATTAACAAGAAAATCAAAAAAAGAAAATGGACGAATCATTTATTGATTGCTATCCGGTCTCTTATAATTTTAGCAGCTTCCTACTTCTGCTAAATCTATCAATCTATGTATTGTGAGCACTGCGCAGGCATGCCTGACTTGATAGGTTGAATTATTTTTATCAACAGTCAGCTTACTAACTCAATCTATGTATGTGATTCGTAATCGATTCTCAGTCTTACGTTGATCGATCATCTCAAATGACCAAACGCGTATTCTTGGATCAGCTCTGTCTGGAATAGCTATATTTTCGATTTGGCACTCAATATCGATTTTTTTATAATGATTACTTGAATAAACCAAAAATTTAAAGTAAGTTCTGTTAATAAATTTTTAATTAATAAAACAGAAAATTAGAATGACCTTACATGAATTTTTTAAAATTCGTATCTAATGCAAGTTTTCACTGAATTGCATATTCGAAAGATTAATTCCCAAAATTTTTAAGCGCTTTCTGCATTATTTTTTGGACTTAAGCATACAAAAGAAGATGATCGATTTTGTCAATATATTTAGTTCGGTCATAATACTTGAGATAATTTGGTCAAGGAGTAATCCGTCGATCTACCGACCACAAGAGAGCAGATTTTAGTTTCTACACTTAGGTATGATTATAAAATGACGGTAATTTATTCACTCATATCAGGATTTTCAAAAAGTGTCCTCACTTAATCAATGAGTGAGCGAAAGATTACGTTTATTGAATTTAATTCTTAAAAAAGTGAGATTCGAATGCATCTGATTTTATCAAGTTCTGTTCATTATGATTCAGTGGAATACATGTAAATTTTTAATTATTTAGGTTTGTCTTTGGGTCTGGAAAGCGATAATATTAACCATTACTCACCTTAAAAATTATAGGTCTAGTTGTATTTATAGTCTGTTTCACACGACTTCGGTCATAAATTTTAAAATTATCTGCGACAATAAGCTGACAGATTGCGATTATAGCATTGATCTGATATATAATTATAGTAACCCTCGGCTTACTGTCGTTGAAAATTTCTATAATTTATGCACGAAATTATGTGAAACAGACTATAAAACCAAATAGAATGCATTTTATTAAATTAACTTCTACCATTTAACTTAAATATTATCTGTTTTAAATCAGGTTTTGACGTGTATTTGGTTGTCTGTAAAGGTCAGGATTGAAGCTGGCTCAGCATTTTGAAATGGTTTCAGTTTTTTAACTTGGTCTCAAACCTAGCGAGCTTTTTGAAACCAAGCCTAGTATATAATGCAATTAGTTCAAAGCCATCATTTTTCTTTTTTGTGAGATATTTGTCTGAAAACTCGCTTTCAGAAAATGATCTAACGTCCGAAAATTTGTATAAATTTACCAAATTACAAGCGCGTCAACATAAGGAGAATTGGAGACGGCGATTTTCACAGGGGACGTTAGCTGCGCGATGTGACCCGAACACCTCCATGTCAGATCACGGTAGCGTTAGCGAGAATAGAATCCTGCTTGAAAATAAGAAAGAATCATCGAGTAGAGGACTGAAAAGATCTTACGACGATTCCAAGTATTTATTACAAATTTGTATCTACTTGCAACAAAATTTTTCGAACGTGTTTTTTACATCACATGCTTTATTTTACCTAGGGAAACAGATAAATGGAAGGCTAGAAATAAAATGTTATAACGGTGCTTTTGACGTGTTCCTATCATTTTTGAGCCCAATAAGATACTTATTTTATGAAAAAATGTTGCAGTTAATTCCACACCATTGCTCCTTTACAACAGATCATAAGAAACCAGAAGCTTAAAACTCAGAATGAAGCATAATATGCATTATCGTCAGACCCCCAGTATTGTGTTTGATTATTCTGGCACGCAGACATTAGAGCGCACCACATTAGAGCGCCGACATTAGAGCGCGCGACATTAGAGCGCCGACATTAGAGCGTATATGCACTGGCGGATTTAAGGGGCCTCATTGAGACCGAAAATTTTTAAAAAAATGCGAGATAAACAGAGAAAATGAGGAAGAAAAGAGGAAAGAACGAAAGAAAAAAACACTTCAAATATTTGAAGCGTTTTCTTTCTTTCGTTCTTTCTTTTTTTCATTTTTGAGTTATAACTAAAATTAAAATAGAAAATATCTTGATCAGAAAATATCAGATCCTCATTTTTTTGGTTCTGTTATAATTTTTTGGTCCGCCCGTGCTCACGTTTATACACAAGGTCTCTGCCGAATATGCAATACACCATGCTTAATTTTGTAAGAAATGCAACGTCAAGTGATTCTTTTCTTCACTGCGAATTGCATCACTGATTGTATATTTCCATCTAGCACCTTTGAAAAAATTGCAAGACGTAAGATTTTTTGGCACTATACTGTTTTAAGGCAGCAGCTGAATTCTGTTTCAAGAAAGCTGTTTGACTTTGGAATTTTGTTGTACAGAAAATTTAATAACAGGTAGATAGAATGTCTTTTCTACATAAAAACGACTTGGAGTTCAAAAAAATCATAGAGACTTAATTTGGGATGAAAATCGAGCTGGTAGAATTTCAGCAGAAAAAAGAGTGCACTTTTTTTTTCGGAATTTGTGCACCGGTGCACAGGGACCCGTGCAGAATAAAGCCTGAATGTGAAGGTCGTACTTGGTGGATGGAATGGAAGTTTGCTAATCATTAATGGAAATGTTGGTGAGGTGAGTAATGTAAATTCAAATTCAAATTTTAGGTGTGACTTACAATCCTTATTTTTTTATCGTTACCTTGTTTCTTAAAAACTTCAAGAACTCAAAATTTTCTGCTGCTCCGCCTCAGACCCCGTCAAGCGGTCCTTCAGCGCGTCCCCTGAACCCCCAACCATATTTTCTTGTGCGCTTCGCACTCTCCAGCATATTTTGTATACGTGACCATTTTACAGCTCTGGCAGAAGTGTAAAGTTATCTGCTACTACATGTATGCGACGCTTTGGCATTTTAAGGGCAGATTAAAAGGCAAAATGCATTTTTGATAACTTCTGTGACAAACAAGATATGTCAAAAACTTTTCAAAAATTTTTCAAAAAAATTTTACATCAAAAGTCACTTAGGAGCAGCCAGAACAGTGCAGAAAATCTTAAAAATGCGTTTAAAAACGTATCAAAAGTCACTTAGGAGAGCCAGATCATACATTTATCACTACCTGTTACCGAGATATTCATGCGTAGGTAGTTAACTTTGCCCCCTTATAATAGAAAGCGTATCCATTTCTGAATCGGAAAGTATATTAATCAGTGCAAATAGTCTCGAGTGTAAGATACAGTAAGACTTTTTTCAAAGGCATGCTCGCTTTGTCCGTGGAGCTTTAACCGGCGAATTCTTTCATTTATCAGCATAAAAGTTTTGTAAAGTTACGTGAAAAACATCTATTATGGCTGCGCTCTGATGTCGCGCGCTCTAATGTCGCGCGTTCTAATGTCGCTGCGCTCTAATGTCGCTGCGCTCTAATGTCGGCTCACCGATTATTCTCTA
The DNA here is from genome assembly GCA_036768485.1 of Mermis nigrescens. NCBI lineage: Eukaryota > Metazoa > Nematoda > Enoplea > Mermithida > Mermithidae > Mermis > Mermis nigrescens. Next base: position 4,885,995 of record JAVLUZ010000152.1, on the reverse strand, counting down.
ATTAACTGTTTGATTTCGTCGTTCTTTAGGATAGTTTTGAGTCGGGGAAAAGTATCGCGATCCGTCAAATCTAATCACTCACCGATTTTTGGATTTGAAGCATGCATTGATTCGCAGTAAGATTGATTTTAAATTTTCTGGTGTCCTGTTTTTCCTTCATCTAACAACTATAATTTCGTTCATTTGACTTTGCGCAATGCACCGTTTTCTTTGTATACTTAATACTCGACAATACCATACTGATATGAGAAATGATTATAAAGGATACCATGTATGACAGCTACCATAATTTTGTTTGAAGTACTTAAGTACCTCAAGCTAATCAAAGTATTGTAAAAGAGGTCTTCGAAAACTGTTGTACAGCTTTTTCTGTAGCACATGCTCAGTGTAAAAAAATATATATATTAAATTCTAACATTTTTACAATTTTCTTTATTGTCTATATATTTATTTAAGCTATTTAAGGCGTCTAATTGTTTGGCTCCACTATGCCTGACTATTTTCATCAATTCAGGTTTAAATAAAAAAAATCACTTTTTACCAACTTGACATAAAACTAAAACTGCAGGTCCCATTCAAACATTTTCTATGGTGCCTAAAGATCAGCGTTTGAATATAATTCAACAGCCTCTAAATTTGAGCGTGAGGTACAAGGAAGAAGCAGAAAATAAAGTCGCATCTGCATCGAATTCTGAATGCATCAAAAGCATTATATTGCCTTCATTGAAACGGTATGATTCGCAAGGAGACTGTTGGTACGGCGGAGAAAATTCCTCAACGTTTGGAGATGACATATCCCTTCGAGGATCAGGACAAGTAAATATAAATTTAAAAAAATGAATTAACGAATTAATCAATTGATATAATAATTAAAAATAAATAAACATAAATCATAAACCACTGTGCAAAATTTTGTAACACTGCCTTGATTTATAGAAATACTTAGTAATTGACTTGCCAGTCATGCATTTTGGCATCATTACGCTCTTGTTGCTTGAGCCATTTTGCAATTTTCCATATAGTTTTAGATATAAAAATGCTTTATTGACATAAAATTTTTCCTCAACTTCGGAAGGGGGTCTATCTAAACTTTTAGCGAATGAGAAAACGTTCACTGGATGGGTATCCCCCATTCCCTCTATGCTTATCCTTTTAGTTGCTTATTGATTCATAAAAGAAGGATTGCTATTTAACTACAACGAAGTTCTCAGGAAGTTATACTCCTGAATAAAAACTTTGAAAAGTTCGGTTGTTTTTTGTTTTTTGAATTAGGTGATAAGTGTGATTGATTCAATGAATCACGGCATCTAGGAAATTTGCTGTGATTCATGATTTTCAATTATGATATTAAATTTTGTGTATGACATGATTAAAATTAACTTTTGTGAGAGATATACTGAAGGTCAGCTTGAACAAACACGTTGAAAATTGACTATATTGTCATAAATCGACCTAGTGACTCTGATTTTTTATTTCTTTCTGTGTTTGCTTAGTCCCCCCTGCCTTGCGTCATGTGCGAGATGACATGCTGCATTGCACTGCGGATTAGTGTATGAGTGACATCATATTTAGTTCATTTCATAATCACAAATGGCATGCAAGCTGAAGCGCTTTCGCTCACTAGCTTACATCAGTACAAAAACTGTTTTGCGCAACAGTCATGCGCAGACATGTGCATGGGGTCTAAAGACTGGCAAAATCAAGGTCGAAAACGGGATTGAAAAATTAAGTGTGCTTGAAATTAAGTAGAAATTCCCAATTAAGACAGTTTTAAGCTATTTTAGTGCTTATAGTAATTTCAAGGCTATTTTTGCTCAAAGCAGCTCTCCGACGGACCCCCCACCCATAGACTGTTCTGACTTTCCAGACCGACCATGCTGTGCATATATGGTCGTCGTAACTAAGGGCCTTGCGCCAAGCATTTCTCGAGATACCTACCTACATATTCTTGCACCCGAGCGACTGCGCTAAAGTGCGTCATGGAATGATTCGATTCATTTCCAAATTTTCGAACGAAGTCTCTTTAGACGCTGGATCGAGTTCGGGGGAGAATTATTCAGCTAAATTTGTATATCGTATTAATATAAATTTTTTAAGGTAATGGTTCAAATTATTGTGAGTCTATTTTTCAATTTTTTATAGTTTTTATTTTGCCAGTCCCTCTAGTTCCCGCATAGACGTGATAAGCCCGGTAGGGTCTAGTTGGATCCCAGAAATTCAAAAGACACCCGCATAGTCCCGAAATTGAATTTTCAAAAACAACGTTTTTTTTGGCAATTTTTGCTGCTGATGGCCAGTCGATGAGAAATGTTGTGTTTTTGCCCCACCCATCATTTTTTTGCACTTTTTATATTTGATTATATTTGAACGCCGCCAGATTTCCACATTTATGCGCTGCCCATGTATGCTTCAGTCTTATATTAAAGAGTCAATTCTATTAATGAGGTTTGTCGCGAAAAAATCCTACCTTCCTGAAGCAACACAAGTATTTAACTATATAATATAATCTGCAAGGCTGCACATAATCCAAGAACCATCAGAAAACGAAATCAACCGCAGTCATTCTCCAAAAGAATGCTACATTCAGTTGTGCCTGTTCTTTTTGCATCTTGGCTAATTATCATATGACAAATATTTTAGCTTCAGCTAGATATGCCAACACTAAGATATGCTCAGCCTGCGCTTAACTCGCAACCTAGTCACATTTGTGAGATTGATTCGATGACAAAATCCACCTGTTTCACTTTTGGTGGAAATAACAGCATCTTTAATCATGTTGGGGAAATATGTTCATCTGGAAATTCGCTTGCACTACATCAACAGCCGATTGTTTTTCAAGAAAATCAGCTATTGAGCTCAGACGGCGAAACATTGCTCCATAATTTTAGCACGGAACACTTCAACTCATGTTCTGAGGTACTAAGTGATTTTTAATTTCTAAATTTTTTAAATAAGTTGTCATTCAGAGTAAAAGCAATAAACGTCTTTTGAGCCAGTGGGCCCCTTTTTCTAGATCGACATTCGGTATAAATTGCTCTTAAATTAAAATTTGCATCTGCTAATTACTGTTCGTTCTGCCAGTTTACAATCATACAAGTTATCCTAGTTTATTTGATGTAAAGAGGCTAAATAGACTGTGCTGACCATAGGTGGGCAGCACCGAAATTCAGGGGGGGAAAAAATGTTCAAAGATTGTTTGTCTTCTTCTATTTTCAGTGCCAACTTTGGATTTTTCAACGCATTTGTGTCTTAAAAGTGGTCGTATGGCGAAAAAAACACCATTTTTCGACGTTTCTCATCCAGCACTATCCAATGGCATCAAAAAATCGCTAAAAAAGCAAAAAAAATTTCAAAATTTGAATTCTGGGGGGGGGTATTTTGATTTCTGGGGGGGGGTATTTTGATTTGGGGGGGGGTATTTCAACTTCTGGGGGGGGTGCATATTCCCCAATCCCCCACGCCCATATGTGGTGCTGACATGTACGCTAAGAGTTTTAATTAAGTTTATATATATGTATATGAAATATGCTGCCGATTTCACGTTTGTTCACGGAAGGCAGTTTCAGTGTCTTTGAAAGTGAATAGAAAAACCTTTTGTAGATAGGGTATTATTACGTTTCAATTTTTAATTTCCTGCGCTCATTTTAAGTTTTCAAAAGTGTCAACCACGCTAAACGTTTCATGAAATGGCCTGCCGTTAAGATTTCTTTTACGAATTACGAATGCAGGATTTCATATTCTCGAATTCTCCATGAATCTTAAAATTCCAGAGGATTCCCGATATTGTTTGTAACTCCAATATATTTGTTAGGTAGTCCTAAAGTATCATAATATCTGTCAAAAAATTTTCGAAAATTATTGAGATTTTTGCAACCTTATTAATTCCGAGATGTCCTACCCCATTAAAAGTTATTTAAATGTCATTTGTGAGCTTTATTTGGAGCAAAATGCACATAACCTTTCAAAATTTTGACTGGATGATTAATGTGAATTGTAAAAAATACAGTTCATGCTCGACCAATTCATTTTTCAATGAAGTGGTCAGCCATGATTTTTCAACCTGTAAATTTGACTTAAAATGACATTTGTTATATTATTGTTATTATTGTAATTATTATTATTATCATTATTATTATTATTATCATTATTATTATTATTATTATCATTATTATTATTATTATTATTATTATTATTATTATTATTATTATTATTAACAATATTATTGTTATTATTATTATCATTATTATTATTGTTGTTTATTAATTACCAATGCTATTATCATTAGTATAAAATTTCTTGAAAATTACTTCTTCATTTAATGCATGAAATACTTTAAGATCGAACTTCGAATTGATCAATTTTTGTACTTTACTTCATTCGTTTATTATCTGCAACACTGCTGCTTAGCATTTTTACATTCCTTCAGATTATCTCGTCAATTCGAGAAGCCACTGAATCTTCGATTATGCTGAGTGAAAGATGATTCCTTAGCGATTTTCTTGTTTTTTCTACCGTCTAGTGATAACATAACTTTTGTGTTGTAATCATTAGTACATATATATTGCTGCAAATGCATAAATGCAGAGAATAGATCAGCAATTTTAGTCATCTCTAATCGTCTTTTCCAAATTTGCATAATTTTTACACTTTGCACTTGGATTCGCGCTCAAATTGATGAGATTTATTTAGGAACTCACGAGGAAACCTCAGAAAATTCGTAATTTCGTATCACGAGGAAACCTACATAGTGAGACAGACGTAAGCAAACATTATTTATACGTGCAACAGAATATTCAAATCGCATTGAGTCATTGCATTAATTGTTAGTAGGTATCCATCTGCCTAATGTATGAAATAAAAATATAAGCGCCGATTCTTTAATACATAATGAATTAAGCTTATTTGTCGCTCAGAAAGCCTCATAGGCATCAACAAGCTTGTCTGTATTATCCGTCAAAATTAAATTTGTTTGAAGGATTTTCCGTAAATGATCGGTCAGAGCTTCATACGTGCATGGCTTCTCAGATTTCCATGTTGATCATTATAAGGCTAGAGGAGCGTAATGCCCTAAACGCAAGATGCCCCTAGTGCATTTTTTGCATAATAAAAAATAAACAGGTATGCACACTCGTGAGATCAGTTCGAATAAGAAATAGCGCATTATGTATTCAAGTAGTGCACTGGTTGCCTATCGGTTACCGGAGCGACGATCCCGATTGGACGCCCATATACGAGCATAATTTGCATTTCTGAGCACGATTTTTCCTCTCTGATTCCACCCTCCATTCAGAAATCCGCTAAATCCGTTACAGTACCTATCACACTAGTTGGCTATGAGAGATGATTTATCAAAAATTCAAGCCCTATCGAGGATTTCATAAGAAATGCACAAAAATATATCACGTCAGCCGAGTGACGTGTTTATGCACGTACCCACTCGTACATGTACTAAACCGTTTGTTGATGGGGAATACATAGATAAGGTTGCGCATTAATGTTATTATGTTAGCTATTTTTTGCTTCATTGTCCTTATTCATTTGTTCTATAAAAAATAAATGAATTCCTCACTAAATTCCTCAGTATCTCACGTGATTGTTAGTTTTATTTGAGCTAGTCTTGTTCACAACATTAGAATTATATTTGCTAACAATTTACGTAAATCTACGGAAATTATTTGGAGAATATCACTTCCTTCAGTCGGCAACTGATAAGCCAATTTATTACCATGAGTACACTCGAGGACACCCGTATCATACTGAACGTCGGAGGAGTCAGGCACGAAACTTATAAACACGTACTAAAGAAAATACCGGCCACTCGACTCTCGAAATTAACGGAAAATTTGTCGAATTATGATCCAGTTTTAAGGGAATATTTTTTGATCGTCACCCAGACGTATTCGCTCAAGTTTTGAATTATTACAGAACTGGTGAGCGGAAAAATGACTACAAAATTCAATTATTTATAGGTACAGTATGTACGAGTAGAGGTCGGTAAGGTGGTATGGTACGTTTTAACAGATCGTGTTTAAAGTCTAAATACTTGTAATAAAGTAAAACTTTAATTCGCAAAACCGGAAAAATGAGCAAGTAAAATTTTTGGATTTCCAATTTAAATTTCAAATTTTTAGAAATGCACCGTTGTGCTAAGTCAGAACAAGTTTTAATAGTAAGAACGAGTCTGATAGAGTGCTAAGCAAGAAAACAAATGTAGGTGTGCCTGTGCATAGCATACAGTACATCAAATTTCAAAATGGGTGATTACCTACGCTAATCTATAATATTAATTTCGAGTTGTGTGTAAGTGTGTGTGTGTGTGTGTGTGTGTGTGTGTGTGTGTGTGTGTGTGTGTGTGTGTGTGTGTGTGAAGCAAAAAAGTTTTTACTGGATAATTTTGTGATACTAAATATTTTCACTCAATGGGTATTCTCGGGCGTTAATTACAATTTTTTGATTAAAATGGCTCGATCGGACTCCTGAAGCCCGGAAACTACGGTTTTATGTAAAAGGTTTTAGTAGCTCTAGTCGCTTATGCAATTGCCGCAGGGTAAAATTTTAAAGCCACCCTAGATCAACTTTTTATGCGCTATCGACTGGTGTAAACCATCTCTACACTACAGTGTAAACTGATGTAATGCCGTAAGAAAAACGTAATTTACAAGTGTATTTTATCAAATATCTCGAATCGCAGCGGATAAATTTCTTTGAAGGTTTCACCAATTATTGGATATCTTATGGTTGACCTTACTGTAGAATTTGAAGAAAATTCACGGATTGGTTTCTGAGATACGGGAGCCCAAAGGTACCCTATGCATAGCGTAAAATTTAGGTTTTTGTCTTTTTGCAGAAGCACAGATTGACTGTTGCTTCCAAAATTTGGCCCCTGGGGTTTCTGGGACCGCTGATCCCATATTCGCTACTTCAAATAAACGATCTGGCATCATAAAACATGTATGAGACGGGCTGAAAGGAAATCACGTACGGGTACTTATAAACATGATTAATCACTGAAAAAGAGCTTGCACCAAGTCAAAATTTTTGACCTTGTAAACCAGCGCGCGTGAAATTTAATGCGAAGCAATCGAAAGCAGCGAACATGCGGCTTTCGAAAGAAAGCAGCAAAACATGCGGCTTTCGAAAATACAAATCCAAATGTTTTTGCTTCTAGCGGCTAATTTAATATGCAACTTTTTGCATTTGTTTACAATGAGGGCAAAGTTGAACATTGTACAAAGTTGAACCCGACGGTATAAGATGGGACGTGATACAACATACTCAATGCTATACAATAGGACGTGATGTAACATACCCCATGCTATACAATAGGACGTGATATAACATGCCCCATGCTATAAGATAGGACGTGATATAACATACCCAGTGTTACAGGATAGGACGTAATATAACATACCCCATGCTACAAGATAGGACGTAATATACCATACCCAGTGCTATAACATATCCTGTGCTGTAAGATTGGTGTCCCAAAACATCAAAAATATGGTTTGCACCGAAAAAATATTTAAACATCCCAAAACATCAAAAAAATGGTTTTGACCAAGAAAATTTTTTAAACACCCCAAAACATCAAACATATGGTTGGACCAAAAAAGTTTTTTTAATATTCCAAAACGTTAAAAATATGGTTATGATCAAACAAAATTTTTTAACATCCCAAACCATCTAATGGTATAATTTCCAGAACATCCCAGAACATCAAAAATATGATTTAGGATATAGAATTCTCAGAACCATTCTATAACGTCAGAAATATGGATTTAATCAAAGAAATGGTTGACAAAAGACAGTTTTAAAAGATTTAAAAAATACAATATGTTTTTAACAACAATTTTTTTAGAAATATCCCAAAAACATCCAAAGTCCCGAAAAATAAAAAAATACAAGAGACATATCAATCCCATACAGCTAACAGGCCTAAGTTCAGCCAGGGCAAAGCCGGGCAGCTCAGCTAGATATAAAAAATATAAAAACCGCTCGCCGATCCATTGCAGAGTCATTCAATTCTTTATACTAATTACTGGTCAAGATATTATTTGTTTACAAACACTCTAGCAAATGGGGCAGCGAAGCGCCCCATTTGCTAGTCAGGAATTAAGTGGAAACTTTCCAGTTGATAAAGTGAAAGGTGCCATGTACATGATCACGAGGTCGTTCTTGCTTGTGAATCGAGTGTGACTGAGTCTTGACCAGAGTTGCAAAGCATAACCGATTTGGGGAGTCAACCGGTCTGGGGGGGCAAAATTAGAATTTTCCAGGTCAAAATGTCTTCAAAACTGGTATAAGCGCTAAAAGAGCATTAAAATGATCAATTTAAAGTATTTTTGAAAAAAATTAACATTTTCAACTATTTTAGGCCTTCATTCTGTCTCATTTTCCCCTGAAAAATTACCTTCTTTTCCATTCTAGGGTTCTAGATTCTCCCCAACCCTCCGGTGCATGTCTGATCACAATCCATCATTCTTTATGTCGTGCATTGTTTTATTAATCTTGTTCTTTGCAGGAAAATTACACTATCCCTTGAATGTGTGCGGTCCTTTATTCGAAGACGAGCTAGAATTTTGGGGCCTTGACTCAAATCAAGTTGAACCATGTTGCTGGATGACATATACGCAGCACAGGTTAATCTAAATTAATTAATTAATCAATTAATAAATCAAATTAATTACAGGCTTATTCCCGAATGAACGAACATTTGCGAACCATTATAAACAGAAGAACCATTTTTATTTATGCAAAATTTATCGATTTGTTCAAGCACATTGAGGCTTTGAAAGTCTATACTCAGAAACAAAAACAGGAATATTCAATGAGGCAGAATAAAAGCTGAAATGAATAAAAATCAAAAATTTATGCTGAACAACTTGGAATCAATTAGAAACTGAGATAAGGGTATTTATGCCATTTTGTATCTACATACATCCATTTTTCATGCGTTTTTAGCTCAGTAACGTATTTCTCTGACCCTCTTCAGAACCGGCTGACCTCGAGACGGGCTATGCAACGCACCGCTCGAAATTGTTATGCGTATTCTTGGAAAACAAAATGACCTCGCATAAGCAATTTATGTATATAGACATTTGCGACACTAATAACATAATTGAAGTCGTAAACTTTTAAGGAATACACAGGAAACATTAGCTGTTATTGCTTCACTTGATGACAAAGTGTGGAGTGAACAAGAACTATCTGCCTTATTTGGATGGGAAGACGATTATTTGACTGGGAATCTGAACTGGTGGAAAAAGTTGAAGCCGCAAGGTTGGATGCTGTTTGAACAACCGTGGTCATCTTCATCTGCTAAAGTATAAACTTTTTATATAATGTAAATACACATTTTTGCTTTTTCGCATAGGTTCAAGCTCATGGCCTGAGAATTCTAGCCAAAAAGTTGAAATTTGGGATTTTCAGTGAAGTAATAGTCTTCTTTCATGAAGTTCAGCTGATCTAGTACATATGTATATTTATGTACTATCTACGAAAAGTTAGATTATAGCTGGTAAAAATTATGAAAGTTATGCCTAAAGGCGGATTCGAATAGAAAATCCACTGGCCCAACAAAATTAACAAGCTAAAATTTTGCAAAAATTGTTTCGGATTGATTTTCAGACTTTTCTAACGTTCTTTGCTGGAACACAATACTAATGACATTTAATGTTCTTGAGTCGTAAAAATCTCGATAACAGATAACGGAATTCGAAAAGTACCATAGCTTTTTTCTTTTAAAAACTATTTGTATTGGGATTTGAAAGTTTTATTCATTTTATTTATTTTTTTCTGCCGAAAATTCTGATAATGTTTGACGCTTTGATGGATATTCTTTTAAAAATTATTTACTCATACTTTGCTTTGAGCGCACTGATACAAAAAGCCTTGAAATGGCTACCTATTCATGTCAGAATTGATACTTTAACACATAATTTGAGTTACGCGTTGGAAAAAGCGTGTAGTGTCAGCTTGAATTTTGATGGCATGAACGCTAAACGTTGGAAAATGTCGAAATGTATAATATAATTACTTTTAACAAGTTTTTGTTCGACTGAAGTACTTTTGGTAACTATCGATGTGAATTTTATGCCTTTAAATTTGCACACAAGCTAACACACAAACAGCTGTTTCTTTGCACACATTGTTGCACACAAATGGCTACTTTTTTGCACACAAAATCCGATCTCTATTAATAAGTAATTTCGACATTGTCATGCTAACTGATGTAGTTTCTTTATTACTTTTTATTATTTTTCCAGTACGTTTCATGGGTCGGTGTCTTCTTCATCAGCTTATCAACGTTGGTTTTCTGTATGAAAACTCAACCGTACTTCACGATACCCTACATTGAAAACGTGACAGGCATAATGCTAAACGGACGAATTTCTGCGCACGGATTGATCGGCCTTGAAAAAATTGAATCTGTGACGGACCTATCTATGCTTTATATTGATCTCGTTTGCAACGTCTGGTTCACTTTCGAATTCACATGCCGATTTTTCTTCTCTCCAAACAGAATTCTCTTCATAAGAGGCAAGCTCTTCTTCTACTACCGTATGACTTTACGAAGCAAAGCAAAATAATCAATGATGATCCATCTGAATGATTTTTTCTTTCAAAACAATGTTCAAAGATTGTATCAGATTCCAAGATTTATTCTAAGGATGGGAGATCATACGTTTTGTTTTTGATTTATTATTTATTTTCAAAATTTTTTTGTTGAAAGTCTTAGGATCATTAATAATTGTCGACCAAGTGACTTCTCTGACCGAAAGTGGGAAACAATCTAGCTACAGCCTAGGCCAGGGAAAACAGTACCTATATCACATATGATGTAATGAGTACATATACATGTCACTTTACGAGAAGTGATAGGTAGTCACAACAGATATAATATTGTGCAGCTAATCGCTTAAAATTGTTTTCAAAATACTCGTGCAGATAGCTGTTAAGTTCTATCAGTCAGACAGAATTCTGCAATTCTGCAAGTGCTATTCATTAGCTTTTTCAGTAAACTTACATATACGAGTATAAGATAATAAATCGGAAGAAGTCAGAGGCGTAGCCAGGATTTTGGTTCCAGGGGGGCACAAACAAAAATTTTTAAGACTAATTTTGTATTGAATGCTTTGATATGGTACAGTAACACGTTCTGTATAGTAAAACTGAGTTTTCTACCTTTAGTAGTGTAGCCTAGCTAATTTATGGGTTTCTGACGATCAAAGATACGGAATGTGTAAAGCGGCGCAAAGCGCCGAAAATTTTAGATATTTCTACCGTTTTCATGTAGAATTTACGGCCTTTTTACTGATAAACAGTTCAGAAATCATAAGTGGCTCAAAACACCAAGAAATTTAGTCATTTTTACCGCCCTTAACATTTTGTTGCTCTGTGAATACTAATAGTCTGACAGAGCAGAAAATTATCGAATTTCTACAAAACAATTTTGACATAATGCCATATGTTTAGGCTTCTAACAGGAAAAAAGTGCGAATTACTAACTCAGTATGAATCACTACAATATTTTGACGGATTCAGACTTCCAAACGCAATGCTGGAGCTATTCAAAGAGAAATAACAGTAACCGGCGGCGCTATACGCCGGAAAATTTTGACGTTTTTGCTCTTTAAACTGAATACCGTCGTACAGAAGAGACGAGTTAATTCCGATTTTTAGAAATTCTCAACCCTTTAACCCTTTTTTGTCCTCCCAAAAATCTTTGTACATACATATACAATGAGATTTTACGGCTCGGGGCTCTGGGATGGCGCGCTAACGCGCCCCCAGTGGGGTCGGATTTTGTAAAAAATAGCGCCCCCCACAGCGGGGTACGGATTTTGTGAAAAAAAGCACTTTAGTGTTGAATAGTAACATTAAAATTTTCGCAAAATCGGCCAGATTTTGGTTCTGAATTATGCCCAAGAACAATCAAAATTGATCAACTCTCAATTGCACAGAAATTTGCTGAATAGCGTTTTTCGACCTCTGCTAAGTATATAGAACAGCAACGGGTCGCTGCCAATAAGATATAGAAAGATGTATCAATACAAATTTTGTTCTTACCGTATTTGAGACCTTCTTATCTACAAGATATTGTTAAGAAAACAAAAAATGCGCAGAAAACACAAGAAAATTTGGCCATCCTCTTCAATTACAATAGAATTATGTGTCCTTGTAAAGAAAGACAAACGACGGAGGATAGACAAACTGGTAGAAATCATTTTCGCACTTTTATTATTATGCCCGAGCATGTGCAGTTTCATTCAACAAATAAATAGTGCATTAGCTGGATTATTTTAGCTGATTCAAGCTTCTAAACTCATTGGATCTTCATAACAATAAATAACAATTACTCGGCGTCTTCAATCTCACAGGGAGCAATCACTCATGATGACCTGATATCGTTATATTGCCTTGAATTAATCATCTAAAAATAATGCATCATAATCAGTGAGACGATTTCTATTAAGATGAATACAATGCTAAAGAGTTAAGCAAATTGCGTGCTTTCCCACCTTACCTATCCTGATATGTACTCGTACATCAACATAAGAGCAGCTATTGAAGCTTGTCTCTACACGTTGGCGTGATGAGTTTAGACCCCCATAATCCAAAATACCCCCGCAGATTACTTAAAAAACCGGAATTCAATTTTGGCATGTCTTTTTGCAATTTTTCTCATTTTCGGCCCGTCCAGATCTCCCAGAATTCGATTGCTGCTCTGCCCATATATGCTTGTCCTTGTCGCATCTGTTTATATGTCTTTACTGCTTTAGAAGATTAAAAAAATAATGAGTGAAGAAAATACAGTTCATTATTCCATTTTAATTTTCGCAGAACCGTTAAATTGCGTCGACTTTGTGGCAACATTGTCTACCTACAGTGATCTGATGTATTTCTTCCTTATTCGCCAAGGCGGTGAGAATCAGGACGCGATTCAGTTTATTGGAATTATACGAGTTGTAAGCTAGATAATTTTGTGGATAGATATCTAATCGTACTTTTCACAATAATTAACATTACATGATTTAAGAAAACAAAAAAGTTTTTTCTCAAATATTTTTATTACCATATCTGTCTTAAGGAATCTTTTTTCAAATAATTGATTATCAGTGACTTTTGCAACACTCTCTTCAAATCTAAGCATTATCGTGTGTTCAGATGATACGTACCCAGTTAAGGTTACATGACCTGAATTACTCGTGTCATGATGGTATCGTATGTCCGTTCGATTACTTTTATTCACTCAGAATTCAAAAATACGCGCAAAAACCTATAAATAAACAATTTAACTTATAAAGGTGTGTTGGTCTAGCCTAGGATAATGGCAAGCTCAATGCTTGAGACCAAGCGACAAATATTTTAGCTTGAACCACCAGTCCTTGACAAAATATGTGCGCGAGTCAAATGTGAGCTTTTTTGTATGAAAATGACTTACTCATCTAGAATTCAGGTTAGATCCCTGCATCCCGGATGTTATACACTGACTCTTCCTCGTATCAAATCCGTTGTCGTAATGAGCGAAAATTCGGGCCCAACCGGAATATCCTACCTGGAGGCCAATCCTTGTATTGTTAAGTCGGCACAATCGGGACCATTTATTAGTCTGTTTCACATAAGTTGTGTATAAGTTTTGAAAATTATTTTCGACAATAAGCTGACAGATTGAGATTATAGCATTGATCTGATTTACAGGGTGGGCCATAAAAAACGAATCGCCTTCCGGACCTTGTAACTTGTTAACGACGAAAGTAAATGGAATGCGGTGCGGTTTGCTTTGATAAAAAGCCTATGATCACTGTATTACAGACAGTTATACTTATTGCCTTCTCCTGAAGCTTTTATTGAAATTTAGCAAAAGTCGTTTCTACGAGTCATGAAAGCATCTGTGAGAATCATTAATAGCATTTGTTGTCCTGTACCTTTGCAGCACTTTTTGACAATTAAGTGAAACTTATTTTATTCTAAAGTAACTTTATTTAGCTATCATTTAATTAATTTGTTTTTGGACATTTTAGGTTACTGTGAAAAAAATCAAGCTTTAATTAAAAGTAACACGTTTTGATAACCGGTTGCAAATTGAAAACGTTAATTATGAATGTAGCGACCCGTAGTAAAACTGCATTTGTCTCAAACAAACTAAACTAATCAAAGTAAAAATAAATAAATTAAGGAACAAACCCTTTTTTATTGTATAAAGCAAAGTGCGTTCAATTATCTTTTTCTGTTGAAGAAGTATAATGTTGTAAAGATAGCTTATTTTATGCAGTAAATCTTCAAAGTCCTTAAAAAACGACTTTTACTAAATTTAGTGTAAACCAATAGTCCACTAGCTTAAGTGAAACTTTATTACGTTCCTGCAGTGGCAATAGGCTTTTCGACAATGCAAAGCGTATTAAATTTAGTCAAATATAATTAATTACGGTAATCTGTCGGCTTACTGTATAATTAATTACGGTAATCTGTCGGCTTACTGACAATAAAAATTCTTGAAATTTATGCCTAATTATGTGAAACAGACTATAAGAGTTACACTATCCAAACTTAAGTGAATTCCAGAGAATATATTTATTGTATTTTAGAACTGAATTGAATGAAAGTGCATTTCAGGTTAGGTTATTCAGATTAGCCAAGCATTCGACCGGACTGAAAATTTTAATGGAAACGTTTAAAGCTAGCGCGCACGAGCTTCTATTGTTAGTATTCGTCGTTTCGCTAGCAATTGTCCTGTTTGGAGCTTTAGTTTATTACGCCGAACGCATCCAAGATAATCCGGATAATAACTTTGATTCAGTGAGTGGTTAGGAAGTTTCTTTCAAAAAAGAAATTTGCCATACGTGGGCAGCAAGAAAATTCTGGGAGGGGTGCAAGATTTTTCAAAGGTCAAAAAATGGCCTTATAAATGGTGGTATGGCGTAAAAAACACCATTTTTCGACGTTTCTCATCAAGCACTATCCATTGGCATCAAAAAATTGCGAAAAAATTTTTTTCTCAAAAATTGAATTCTGGGGGGGGGGTATTTTGGTTTCTCGGGGGGGTGCATACCCCCCAAACCCTCACGCCCAGGTGTGATCGGATAGTTCAGCGTCGGGTAAAGCTAAAAACGATAAAGCTTGGAAAATCAAAAAAATCAATCTCTTATTTAATTTTTGCTGCCAGCTATCAACGGAGAAATAATTTTATCGCATATAATTTTATAGTACTAGATCCGATTTCAATATTTTATGACTTGACATAGGTACATAAGCCAGACTAACACCAGTGCATATTAAATATGTATTTATGCATATATAAAGCAGTATATTTCGTTATTTTTCAGGTCTCTTTCGTATGGATGATAAATTCATTCATAGTATGTATGCAGCTTTTAGTCCGAATTCTATATTTTTTATTAGCTTATTATTTAGCTTGACAAATACCCAGCTATGTATGTACCTATAGTCTGTTTCAATTAGCTTTGAGGTACTTGGAAAAATTTAAAGTGACTACAAAAGTGCTTAAAACTAGTCCGTTATCCTAGATATTCTATAGTATACCGTGTCATATAGATACGTATGCCATGGTCAAGCCGCATAACTGCATCAAAATTTGAAACCACTTTTGTAGCCCGATCCTTGCAGATAAATTCAAAAGAAAACCGCAAAGATAAATGAAACAGACTATAATTCTCACTCGAAAATAAAAAAGTTCCAAGAATACTGATATCAGATATTTAAAAAAAGCAAAGAAAAATGCTCCGGTGGAACAAAATAGACGAATATATTTGGGATCGTGGATTATTAAGGATGTAAAAGGAGGGAAGTAGGATAAAGCTACCTATGCATGCATATGTCTAAAATTAATTGAAGAAGGTTGCATTTCTTCAGAGTTCGCAGAATATACTTCGATTTTTTGCGTTGCTTAGAAAATGTCTGGCTTTTAACAGATTTTGCGACTTTAGACATATACATAAGTAGCTTTTCCTTGATTCCCTCCTTTTACACCCTTAATAATTCACAGTCCCAAGCATATTCGTCTTTTTGTTCCATCGGAGAATTTTTCTTTGCTAGTACCCAACTTTTAATAGCATGATTTGAGTAAATCAGTAAGTAAAGACATACGGTGACATGCCGCAATAATGACAGCAGTCCAGGAACGCGGAAAGCAATATTGTTCTGAAGGTCAGCATCATCTTTTTCTAAACAAGAAAACCTTAGATTATTCAAAGAGATCAAAGGTTTTCAGCATACATGTAACAGGGGGATGTAGGGATCCCTCACCCAAAGTCGGACATCCCCACCCATCCCCCCAAAGTCAGAAAATTTTTGACCCCCCGATTTTTGGAAAAATAATCGAATTTTTGGCTGTTTTTTAGGCCGTTTTTGACCAAAAATTGGAGGTCATCTACCCCCCCCTCCCTGAAAATGGTCTGGACCCCCTAAATTTCGAGCAGTTGCATCTATGCTTTCAGCATAAACTTTACACAAATATTGGGTGTAAAGATCAGTTCCGCTCAGATTCAAAATCCTGACGTAACATGGAACATTTTGAAAAAGTAAGCTTCTGCAACGCTCTGAAACTAAATTTAATTTCAGTGTAAACTTTATATAACTACTGGAACTACTGGATGTAATGAAAACATACAGTCAAATTCGTAATGCTGACCTTGCGGAACATAAATTTGAAAAAATTAACGTTTTGCAACGCTCTGAAAGTAAAATAAATTTGCAGTGTAAAGTACACATTAACAATAAATGAATAGTGCAAACTTCACACAACTACTAGGTGTAGAGATAAATAACAGTCAGATTCGTGATTCTGACGTTGCGTAGAACATTTTGAAAAAATTTAAGCTCCCGCAAGCCCCTAGAACTGGAGTCAATTTGTAGTGTAAACTTTACTTAACCACAGAGTGTATAGAAGATTTTAGTCAAATTTGTAATACGGATTTTACCCTGATATTACGATCAACATTTATGAAAAAATTAAGTCTCCACAATAGCATGTAAATAATCGCATACATTATCATAGGTAGCGCGATAGCACTATCTGTGATATACTTGCCCATCCTTTTTCTTATATGTTTATCACAGCGAGTGCGATTTTTCTGTCCCCCTCACAGCAACAACGACACACACTTAAGAGGTGCGGGTTTTTTAACCGATAGATAATTGAAAAACTCGATGTTCATTTTTTCAATATTTGTTTACATTCAATACCGAGATAGCAATGAGTGTGTAAAGTGTAAACCAAAATATCAACTAATTTGCGGAGGGCCAATTTTTTTAAATGTTGCCTCCGAGTTGTAAATTGAAAATCTGACCTTAAAATTACTTTACACTTAATAGTTGTTGCACACAAGAGTAAAGTATACGTGTTTTTTACTCTTTGCGTGACCTACAGCTTACCTAACTCAATTTCAGTGTTTGCGCAGTCAAATTGGTTTTATAATGTAGAGGGTTGCAATATCTCAAAAGCTAAATTTTTTTCTTTCAACGCAATATTTCTTGATATGTGATCGTTTTAGTGTAAACGGTTAGAGACGGAAAAAGAAATTTTTCAAGCTACTCCGCTAAGTAGGTGGAACATGCTGATTATGCTTAATATGTGCCCTGAGCTAAGCATTACACTTCCGAGTTCATTTTGTTTCTATACACCCAACATTGCGTTATTAGCGCAAGTGTAAAGTTTACACTGAGAAGCACTTTTCCGCCCAGAGCATTGGGTATGGTCATTCTTTTTTCAAAAAATGATCTCCGTAACGTCAGAATAACGAATCTGACCTTCAAACTTTTCTGCAGCTGAAGGTTGTTGAGCTGTTAAGAGGGGAAGTTTGAATTATACACATGTTTGCTAATACCAATATTTAACTCCGTATTGCATATTTTTTGATCAGTTTTTTACTTCAAAGATTTTTGACTCATCTTTAATCATTTTTATTCGCAAACAAGCACTGCTTTGAAGGTAAACTGGAATGAGAAACATTTTTCATAATACTACCTGTAAATTACTTCACAATAATAATAATTCATATGAGCTGTCTTTATCAAACCGATTCCAATATTTTTTCTTGTTGAAATCCATGCAAATTTATGTATGTCCATTTTTTGAATATATGCGGCTCATAAATTTTCTTTTGTGGCTGGACTCATTCATGTTGTCTTGCTCGACTATTAATTTTTGTTACTTTCTCGTGCATTATTAAATTGCATGCGATTTTTGGTGGCTGACACATCATTGTGTTGGTTTACACACTAATGTGTTTGTTGCCCCATGCCTGACTTTCGCTTGCTGTTCCTGTCGATGCAAGATTTTACTTTAATCAGGTTAGTTACGTCATTGGCGTAAATTTTAATTCAATAAATTTTCTGACCACAGTTGTTATCTTTCTTTCAATGTCAACACTTGATATTGAACCTATAAACTGCAAGCTCTGGATTTAGTTTTCCACGAGCATTTCTGGTTTGAAGTAAATTATGAAAATATTTACGCTAATTTTTAAATCGATCCACCGGGGAAGGTTTTTTTCCACTGATTAAGGTTAGTTAGACTACTGCTATTGTTTGTAATAAGAATGCAGTGTTTAAGGACAAAATCATGCTAAGAAAAGTAGAATACTAGCAGAAAAAATGCTCCGATGGAGCAAAAAAGGTGAATATACTTGAATTTCTTCATTTAAAATGATCTAAAAGGAGTGGACTAGGGGAAATTTCTCTATATGTGCAGAAGCCATAGGAATTTGCGAAACAGTTAGACTTCTTCTAAACAACGCAAAAATCGAAATATATTCTGCGGCCTGTGAAAAATTTAAGGGTAAGTCACAAAACGTTTTTAACTGTTTCGCAAAAGCATCGAATACGCTTTGATGGCTATTAAATGATCAATGTATTATTCATTTCATGAAATCTTGACCTTCCACAATGCTCTAACGCAAAAGATAATAGTGTAAACTTTACACCTCCACGGCCAACTAAATAGTTGGCGTGAAAAACCACAAGAATTTTCTCTAAATTTTCTAAAATGAAGTAATCAAAATACTCCATATCGTTATCGAAATTACTACAGAAAATCTGCAGAAACGCGCATAGGCCGCAGGATATACTTCGATTTTTGCGTTGTTTAACTGTTTAGCACATTCCTTTGGCTTCTGCGCATATAGGGAAATTTTCTCTAGTCCCCTCCTTTTACACCCTTAACAATGAAGAAATTCAAGTACATTCACCCCTTTTGCTCTATCGGAGCGTTTTTTCTTGCTAGTTTTTATTCTATTCGACCTATCCCGACTTTTAAACGGAGAAACTGGTGAACAAAAACACGGGCAAAAACATTTGTATTCTCCACCATCTATCACATTGTAAACTTTAAAAATCTGAACCTAATTTCCCATTGAGTGTAAAGAAATTGGGTTTAGGCCAGTTTGTAGCCTTTAAATCATAGTACGTTGGTATGTGGAAAATTTCTCTTCCACAAAATATTTGAGATATTCACTGATCAAAATAGGGAAAACAACGTTTTTTTCTTATATTTTACATCCCTGAGTTCGAACTCTACACCCCCATAAATAACTCAATATTAAGTTTTTAAATGCACTTTGCTAAGCCGTGTAGCCCTTAAAACATACTTAATTTTTATTTCATTTACTTTACCCAACTTATAATCGAAGAAGTTGTTGGAGAAATCTTCGACAAAACCTCTTTTTTACATAATTCACTTGTGTGTAAAGTTTAAACCCTAGATCTAACTCCGTATTGAATGTACAAAAGTTTGTTAGTAAGCAGAAAGTAGCCCTTAAGACTTAGTACATTTCTATCAGAAAAAATTCCGTAGGACTTAAAACCGGAGTTTGGGCAGACATCAAGAAGGCAAACACGCAACCAAAATCTGTCTTTACAACAGCACATTTTTACATTCTTTACACTACCTCTCGAGAACTAATGCGGAATTAAAAAATAATTTTTACTCAGAAAATTCAGTTCTCTACAATACTATACCATTAAATTGTATGAGGCATGTATGCTGCGTTGTGTACAAGGTGGCCGAAAAACCGTCAAAGATTTGTATATGTTATAACGTTACGCCAAAACTTTACACGCTCATTACACACTCGGCATTGAGGCTAAACAAAAAGTCTGCAGAATCTTTTGATTATCTATCTTTAAAAAAACCGCACCTTTCAGATGTGTTTTCAGATGTGGCTCATATGTTGGGGTACCCAAGTATATTATAATAGGTAGTACGCGCTAACGCGCTACCTATGATTAAATAAATCGTATGCGACAATACCTCAGATAAGTATTAAACTACTTGTGAATACGGCTGATTGGGACTCAGATTATGATTTTGATCCGGGCTGTTTCAGTTTATGAACACATCCTTATAACATAAGCAGTGATATAAGCGATGCACAACCATTAGGATCTCTGAATGTTCTGACACTACTGATGCATTCTAATCTATAGTCTATTCCACGAAACCTTGTGCATGGAAATGAATTCTCGGCGATCTAGTGAACAGCTACAAAAGTGGTTTAAGGCAACCTCTGTAATACAATTTTGCATAGTAGAACTCCAAATGCTTATCAATTGCTATACATAGTATCGTGATAGCTGCTTCAGTTTAAACCGCTTTTGTAGTCGATTTACATCGACTCAAAAATTTAATCCATGTACAAGGTTTCGTGAAACAGACTACACTGCATACATCTCCTACGATTGGACAGTCAGGAAGTAAATCGCCATTGAAACGCAAAAAATTAATCAATGAAATACGAAAACTATTATTAGTTCTTGTTTCTAACGTTCTTAAACATTTTATGTTTTATGTATGACACGCGAAAAAAGAATTCAATTTGAAAAATAAAGACTAAAGCATTCTTAAAACCCAAATTTTAGCACTATATGCAAAAATTCGTAGTAAATGTGTAATTGAAATTCATTCCTAACAAGATTATTTTCTCTACATATCTCAAGCTTAGCTCTCATGTTTTGTACATAATGCCTTAAGCAGCTACTTAATTTCAGATTTCGCATGGGTTATGGTGGGCCATTGGTAAGCAATAAGAACATTGATTTTTGTGACTGTGCTGCAGCGTTCATTTCTTTTTAGTTACGATGTGCACAATCGGTAAGTTATCAGGTTTGAATTTTGATATTTTCTTGATAACTTTTATGCAATTTTTTAAGGTTATGGTGACATGGTCCCGAAAACAACGATCGGTAGGTAGGATTATTACGAGTACTAGCAAAGGAAAATGCTCCGATGGAACAAAAAAGGTAAATATACTTGAATTTCTTCATTGCTAAAGATGTAAAACGAGGGGACTAGGGAAAATTTCCCTATATGCGCAGAAGCCATCGGATTGTGCTAAAGAGTTAGACTTCCCTAAACGCAAAAATCGAAGTATATTCTGCGGCCTATGCGCGTTTCTGCACATTTTCCGTATTAATTTCGACTATGATAGCGAGTATTTTGATTATCCTTTATTTTGGAAAATTTAAAGAAATTTTTCGTGGTTTATCAAGAAAACTATTGAGTTGGCCATGCAGGTGTGAAGTTTACACTATTATCTTTTACTCCAGAGCATTGTGAAAGGTCAAGATTTCATTAAATAAATAATACATTGATTATTTAATAGTCATGAAAGTGTCTTCAATGCTCTTTTGCGAAACACTTAAATAGGCTTTGTGTGTGACTACACCCTCATTTTTCACAGGCCGCAGAATATTCTTCGATTTTTGCGTTGTTTAGGGAAGTCTAACTGTTAAGCACATTCCTATGGCTTCTGCGCATATAGGAAAATTTTCCCTAGTCCCCTCCTTTAACATCCTTAGCAATGAAGAAGTTCAAGTATATTTACCTTTTTTTGTTCCATCGGAGCATTTTTCTTTGCTAGTTCCCTTCTTTTATTTAATAATTCAGGCCATATATCCATAGGTGGGCAGCGCCAAAATTCTGGGGGGCGCAAGTAGCTGAAGAAATTTCTTTTTTCGTCTCGAACCCTTTACACTGAAATTATCACAGATCAAGAAATATTGCGTTAAAACAGAAAAAAATTTTACGTTTTGAGAAATTGTAGCCCTCTACATTATAAAACCGATTGGACTGCACAGAAACCAAAATTGTGCTAGAAAAGCTTTAGGACACGCTAAGGGTAAAAAACCCGTATACTTTACACTTTTGTGCAACAACCATTGAGTGTAAAGCAATTTTTATTTCAGATTCGTAATCTAAAACTCAACTGCAACATTTTTAAAAAATTGGCCCTCCGCAAATTGTTTGATACTCAATGCTCTGGGCGGAAAAGTGCTTCTCAGTGTAAACTTTACACTTGTGCATATAATGCAATATTGGGTGTACAGAAACAAAATAGATTAGGATCTGTAATACTAAGGTCAGGGCACATTTTAAGCATAATTAGCATGTTCCCCCTACTTAGCGGAGTAGTTGGAGAAATTCCGTTTTTCGTCTCGCACCCTTTACACTAAAACAATCACAGATCAAGAAATGTTGCGTTAAAAGAGAAAAAAATTCGATTTTGAGATATTGCGACCTTCTACATTATAGAACTAATTGGACTGCACAGAAACCAAAATTGAGTCAGATAAGCTGAAGGACACGCAAAGAGTAAAAAACACGTATAATTTACACTTTTATGTAACAATTATTGAGTGTAAAGAAATTTTAAATTCAGATTCGTAATCTACAACTCAGTAGCAACATTTAAAAAAAATTGGCTCTCCGCAAATTATTTGATTTTTCGGTTTACACTTTACACGCTCATTGCTAACTCGGTACTGAGTGTAAACAAAAAAAGACGGGCATCGAATTTTTTAATTATCTATCGATTACCGCACCTCCCAGGTGTGTGCCGTTGTTGCTGTGAGGGGGAGGGGTACAAATTTCGCACTCGCTGTGATGAACATATAAGAAAAAGGATGGCCAAGTATAGTATAGGTAGCGCTATCGCGCTACCTATGATTACAATTCATTCATAAAACATTCTTGCGTTTCATACTATGTATCACTAGAATCATATCAGGCGGATAAATACATTTTTTCGATCGAAACTGAAACGGTTAAAACAGATGAATCGGAGAGGAAATTCAGACGTATTGAAAAATTATAGTGCCAATTCATGTAGTTTTAAGCAAAATGAGTCTATATCGAGACAAAAATCATTCGCACCTTGTTTAATAACTGATGTAAGAATAAGATATGAACCTGACATACAAAACAAATTACTAATTAATCAATTAATTAATCAGTTAATTACTTAGTCTATGATGGTCCTAATTAAAAGCGTTTTGAATACGTTGCTAGGATGATGCAATATTAATTTTTAGCGTAGCTTAAAAAGTCACACAGACTTTCAAAACTTGTGGTGCTATTTGGTTATGGTTAGCGGATATTTTGATGTGCAAAATGTGAGGCTGGTCGACGGGTATGTCACTTGGATACTTTTATCTTGCACTCTTACTTTCAATTGTTAAATGATTAGAAAAATAGATTTGTGCATTCGAAAATTCCTTTTTCTGGCTACAAATCTGCGGAAGACAAGCACTTCAAGAAATTTCGCAAGAGTAAAAATCATATTGAAGCTTGGTAATGTGAGTTATCTGGAATAGTGGATCATCCGTATGATACAGTAACTCTCAGTCAGCCGTATGGAATTTTTTTGGATTATCAAAGGAATTTTTCTTTTGTCTGTGGGGCATGGTTTGTAGGTCACCCCGTTCTTTCACTTGTCCAAACTGAAGTCTTTGCTCCTCTGCACGTGACTTCGTCCTTTTGGCAACAATTCTTTGCAATAAAAACACTAATTTGGGTAGGTAAGTACCTATTTTTTCAAGGTATGATCGTTGGGTGCTTCTGCGCGTTGTTTGGAGTATTGACATTGGCGCTGCCTATGCCAGTAATTGTAAGCAATTTTGAAATGTTTTATTCACACGCACAAGCAAGAGCTAAACTACCGAAAGAAAGACGTCAAGTTTTAGCACCGGAGCAGACAAAGCTGATGGTCATGAAGCCCTCCAGCAAAATGCACAATATGATAAATAATGATTAGTTGAATGAAATTGTGTAATGTGCCTAAAAAATGCTTGTCTCGCGCAGAGTTCGCCATAAAGAACCAACAAACTTAATAAACCCATGGTAACAGAATAAGTTTATAGAAGCTTTGATTTTAGTATTTCCCAATTTAATGCCTTTTATTCATAAATTTTCGTTATCGACTCAATTTGTGAAGAAATGCTCTGTGTATGATGCAGCAAAATGAACGACCTAGACTGATTCAAAAAAAGAGCAAAAATAAAATTTTTTTGTAAAATTGATAGCTCGTCAAAACTAAAGAATTGGACTTTTTATTGGAAAACTGAATTCTATTCTTGAATAATTTCGTTAGTCGTTTGCCTATTTTCTAAATCCTTTATTAAGTTGAATGTCAGCTTGTTTTGATCTAGTTTTTCTAATACCGTAAAGAAGAGTAATCCATCGATATGGGGTGTAGAAATCAATGGTCAGTTAGCTGGTCTGCAGAAGTCTGCCCTAGATATTATCTCATCGAGTTTTCAGTGATTTATGTAGCCTGTGGAAGTAAAGCCATATTAAAATGTTGCCCATATCAGTGTTTATGTTCGAATCCAGGCTCGGCTTTCAGTCGCAGTGAGACCCCATATTGACTTTCATCGGTTTAAATCAGAGCGGATTTGAGGGGGCGAAGGAGCGGCCGCCCCTTCCATCGGCCAAAAATATATGGCGAGATTAAGAAAGGATATGCAATTTGCAATGGGTTTTGGTCGTCAGTGATTATGATTTCTGGAATTTTTCCGGCGCTTCGCACCGCATAATACTCGTTAATGACATTTATTTACTTTCTTGTCAACCTGGCAGCCATTTTTTGCTCATGGACTAGGTTTCAAAACAATTTTAAGTGCAGAAACAACTGTTTCAGTATAGATTTATTGTATTTTCAAGAATAACTTTTAAAATTTTCTGACATTCTGCGACAAATGCTACAAAGACAGGAAATCAAGCAGAAAAATCGAGCTTCTACATAAATGTCTTTCTGCCCAAATTTCACAAATTTTCTGGCGCTTTGCGATGGATTTTCGCTAAAATCATAGGAATTTAATGATTTTTTAGCACAAATTTATCGAAAATTGCAAAATTTTTCGAAAAACATGGCGCCAAAAGTGATTTTAAATGAGAGTAGACAACATAAAACGCCAAACACTGCTATTCCGCACGTGAAGGGCAAATTTTCGAACATATTTTAGAATATTTTAGGAAAAGTTAGGTTACCCGCCCCTTAGAAAAATCCTAGATCCGCCACTGGGTTCGACGAATTCGGCTTTTCTCTTTTCTACGATGGCAGTTCAGACTAATGGCTTTTCGGAGAAGCGATGTCTTTCAAGAGTAATTTTCAAATATGTACTTTTTGCAGAAAAAAACTTGAATTTTATTGACTTCTGGTTCTTAATTTTGTCTTACCCAAATCCCCACATGTCCATACTTGATTTAAAAATTCCATTTTCCGCTAGAATTAAAATCGATGACTTTCGGCCGAAAAGTTTTGCCCAGTAATTTGACAGTAAAAAACAAAGTTATGGTTATAATCACATAACTGCACGAGCATTCGTAGCTTATTTTTCCGGCTGATGTTTTGCGTCGACGTGTGTAGCATGGGGAGCCAGTTCTAAATACTTGTTGCTATGTTTATTTGTTCGAGAAACTTGTAAATTTCTTTTATTTTTATCGTCCATTTTTTCATTTTTTCACTTAAGCTCTGATGCCTCTGCACAATATCATCGGAAATTTTCTATTTCGCCGAAACCTATAGTCTGTTTCAGACAAGTTTGGGCATAAAGTTTAAAAACTATGTCCGACAATAAGCCGACAGATTGCGATTAGAGCTTTGATTTGATATATAATTATAGTAACCCGTCGGCTTACTTTCAAAAAATTCTTCAGATTTGTTCTCAAACTTATGTGAAACAGAACATAGTTTTCAAGTTTCAAGAAGATTAGTGAATACATACTTACATTTAGTTTTTTTATTGATACAAATGAATACTCTCTGTTTTAACTTTCGTCTAACAGCAGAGCTAATGCTTTTAAAAATTTAAAATAATTAGTAAAACAATTTTACAGCATATGTATAAGCAGCAAAACACAAGAATGAATAATCAGTATTCCAGAAAATAATCAGTATAGAAAATCTACCTATCATCTGATATAGTATCACACTTTTACGTATTAAAGTCGCAAAACTAGAAACTGATTTGAGAAACATTTAATCGAGCCAGTAGTTGCAAATTTCGACATTTGAGTTCAGAGGACTGCTTAATTTTCCTGCCATTTTTTCCGTGGCTTCTAACCTCAGTAGTTTTGAACAGCCATCTAAAACTGCCTGAAGCCCTTTTTCATCTATCTTCTTGCTTTTTCTACGTAAATACAACGATTCCAAATTCTTTCCATAACGGCCCATCGAAAACAAGGCCTCGTTTGTCAATTGCCTGCAGCCACGCAAGTTCAATGCTTTCAGCTGTAAAAAATTCATGACACACATTTATCCAAATATGAATCATTTGAATTACCTTCAGGCAATTTATGCCGGTATTTCTAACGTGACTGATCAAGATTGTGCATTCTAACGTTACTCCGTCGAATGTCTTACTCCATCGCGTTTAAAACTCTAATTTCAGAGTAAAATTGAAAATTAATCAATTAAAATTAATTCATGTTAAAACCTCGCAATTTCCGCTTCTTTGTGATCTTTTTCATTACACGACGAGGTGGTGAAGTGATCAAAGCGAATCTATAACGCTACGTGTTATTCTTTCATCTTTTAGAGATGTTCGGCATCAGGCGAATTTTTGCCTAGCTATAGAAAGGTTTTGTTTAATCTTTTTCCGGATAAATTTTTCGCTACTAAGAAAACAGTTGCAGCACCGCAAACTTTTGTTATTATCTGAACATATGAAAAATTGCCGCATGTTTATTATACCATTTGATTTAGAAATGGGAATATTGGTTTACTTGGATTCACTGTTAATTTGGGTGTCCGTAATACGGTATATGGATTATGTAACCCTTAAGCAAAATAGATTTATTTATAAAACTATTTTAAGTAACGCATATAATTGCATGTGATAATAAGGTGTGTTCATGAGGAGGGACATTCAAAGAACTGGAACATTCAAATAGGTCTGATAAATGATGAGCAGGGATTTTTTTGTGACAACTGTTTCCTTTTTATGCATGACATTCCTCGATAAAGTGGGCTCCGATAAGGTGAAATTTTCTTTCTTGATTAATTTTCATTTTTCATTTCTGGTGCGCCACGGGACGGGACGTACAGACATGTGAAAACAGGAGATTCGCCGAAATGGGACTAGCGGCATTTTGGAAAGCAAGCATACAAGCCCATCATGTTTTTAAAGAACTAATGGTGGTTTCAAATAATTTAATTCTAATTTTAAGCAAATTTAAATTCTTAAATCCTGCTTTTCTATTACCAAGAATATTTAAAGAATGCATTAATCACGCATAAAGCAGCGAATTTGAGCATTTTTATATAATACTTTTGCAGAACATAAAATTTTTATTGCCAATCGTAGTGAAAAGACAATGTTAAAAAATTTTAATTTTTGCAAAAACGCAACTATTTTATGAGACGGCCTTTTATTCTTAGCTTGAATAATACGACTCGCTTAGCCGAAATAGCTTGGCCTTTCTGTCATATTGCACAAAACAATCGACTTGTGACTTTTTGAATAGAATAAAACTTCATAACAAAATAAATAAGTCGAAATGCAGCAGTTTCAGTGTCTTCTTATAGTCTAATCTGATCCGACGGCGAACTTTTTAAATTATAATAGTTTTGACATGCAGAAAAGTCAGCACTAAACAATAATAAATTGGTTGATTAATGAAATGCAGATGTGAGCTTAAATACGGAGATATTAATGAATATGGCGCGAACAGTCAGAACTTTTTGATATTTCGATTCACAACCGCTATCAAAATGATAAAATTTCTGCTCATTTTTCGGAGAATTAAGAATGGCATGACTGCATAGAGTTTAATTCGTACGCATGACAATTGAATGATTGTAAAACTTCGACTTACTTGCTTTAGATATCTTTGGAATTATGCATGAACAAAACGAACAAACACGATTTGTTAATCGCCATTTAAAATGTCGCATTGAATTCTAAGCACACGTTGTGGGCAAGATCTAACTCCAATTTCAGGTTCGGGTCCTGTTTGTGGCATACTCGTATGCATACGTGGGCAGAAAAAAATTCTGGGGGCTCAGGATGGGTAAAATTTCCAAAAAATTCACTAAAAATAGAATTTTGGGGAGGGGGTCTACAGCGATCGGGGGATTTCAACTTCTGGGGGTACTGGGGGGTACAAACTCCCTTAAATCCTCTCCCCACGCCCATGTGTGCTCGTATGTGCACCGCTTATCTATGTAAATCCGTCAAAAAAGGTGGGGCAGCCCGATTCATCATCATTATTCAAAAAACGATGTACATTTTCTTACTTACATTAGTTTTTATTACTCTACATTTTTCGTTAAGAATAACATTTGACACTCCTGGGCCCGGTTTCAATATGCAGGTTTAAGCCTGACTTAACGTTAAGCGTGGCTTAAGACTGTCTTATTGGTTTCAATAAAGTAGGATTTAAGCCTGACTTAAAGCACAACCCAGAGTCAACTGACTTCTTAGTTTAAGCCAGGCTTAAGCCTAGCTTAAGCCTGACCTGGTTAAAGCGGTCCCAATAAAAAGTTCAGGCTTATCTTGTTAAAAAATTTGTGTACAAATCGATCAAGAAGTTACCACTGCTGAGGGCAGTCATAACCGATGATTTATCAAAACAGTTTGCTTATTCTAATGAATAATCAAATGGATCTAATTGGAAAATGAAGGTACATACCTTAACGACTATATAAAAGGCAGGGAATTAAGGTCTATGGAAAAATTCTTTGTTTTAGGAGAATGAAATATGCATGCTTTTTAGTCAGCGATGTTTACAAGCGAACCGCCAATATATACGCTCGCCGCAAAATTTGGGAAAGTTTCAAGAAATCAACAATAAATCAATATTTCTAAAATAGGTGTTGCAATTTGCACGCTATGTGTGTTTGTCTGTGCATGAGTGATATACCTACATGTATCTACATCACCGATGCATAGGTTTATTTATTAGGTATAGAACGAAACGTGCGAATGCGCATATTTCAAATTTATAAGCAACGCGCATATTATAATGTGATGTGACCATACATAGGCAGCACCGAAATTCTGGGGGTCAGGATGGGGTGAATCGCAAAAAACGTTACTAAAAACAAAATTCTGGGGTCTATAGTAATCTGCGAGGGTATTTCAACTTCTGGGGGATACAAACCACACCTGGGCGTGGGGTTTGGGGGTATGTACCCCGCAGAAACCAAAATACTCCCCCCAGAAATCAAATTACCCCCCCCCCAGAATTCAATTTTTGAAAATTTTTTACGTTTTTTTTCGCAATTTTTTGATGCCAATGGATAGTGCTTGATGAGAAACGTCGAAAAATGGTGTTTTTATCGCCATACCACCATTTTTAAGGCCATTTTTTGACCTTCAAAAAATCTTGCACTCCCCCCCAGAAATTTCTTGCTGCCCACGTATGGTACAAACCCCTCACGCCCATGTGTGGATGCGACACGTTCTCGCTATTTACTTAACCACCTATGTTTTGCGCAGCTTAAGCCATGGCTTAGCCTGGATCGGTAAGCGTAACTAAAAAATTTTATTGAAACCCTATCAAAGTCGTGCTTACCGATCCAGACTTAATCCTGGCTTCTGGCAAGCCGGGCGGCTGAAGCCACAACTTACATTGGGACCGGCTTATGTCACGCTTAAGGAACCAGGCTTAAGCCTGGCTCATATTTATTTTAAGTCATGCTTAACTTGATTGAAACCGGGCCCTGAAGTGCTGCCGGTGATAAGACGATATACGTTTAATTCTCTGAATTATAAAACTTACCTGCGGCAACATTCTAATCAAATAATCAATGGTCTTGTCATTAATGTCCGTTTCAGAAACATGCAAGTAATTCAAGTTTGAACAGGCGCTAATTAGTCTGAAATGATTTGACCGTATCACAGTCGGAGGACTAGAGATATCAAGAATGACCAGGCGAGGGCATGCTGCTATGATAGCCTCCAAAAGTAGTGGATCGAGGTATACCGCATTGGGTGCCAGGAACGCCTCTAACTTTGTGCAGGAAACCTTAGTACATAGACGCAAAGAAATTGAAGTGAAAATAAATTAAATTATCGAAGGAATAAAATAAAGTTAACAAATTATTATTATTATTATTATTATTATTAGAAATCCGAGTTTCACACCATTTACTCACAATATTGAGCTAGTATGCAATGGAGCCGATATCTAATACACGTTTCAATGTTTACTTTATTTTAAGCTAAAAGCTACGCCTGATTACGGACGAAAGCTAACGTGATTCAATAGATTGTCAAACTCTCAATTTACAATACATTTTTGTTCATTAAAAAAGTGAATCATATTGAGTATTTGCATTCATTTTGTCGTAATTTTACTTTTGCAAGCAAGAATATTTGCATAAATTTATGCTTAACTTAAACAACGATTGAAAGTCCTCAGCACAGACACATGGTGTTTATAGGCTTGAGGACGTACATAGCTCTGGGGGTTTATGAACCAGAGAATCATCAGAAGGAAAAAAGGTAAATTAGGTGGGAGAAATACAGCAAAATTGCAGTCAAACCGGACGAAAATCAGAAATTTTTGCCAAAATGCTCGAAATCAGCCGAAACTGTAAATTAAGGTAGTTTTTGCGTTATTTTGACAATTTAGGCAATATTAAGATTTTTACTATAACAGTTTTTCATCTTTTGTTCTGAGAGTTCTAAACCTCTAAATCCTTCTAACTAAATTCTGATGTGGACATTGCTGGGTTGGCCACTATGTGCAAGAAGATATAATATCGATAAATCAAAGTCCAGTTTCCGCTAATTATGCAACGAGATTAAGGTTGCCCGTAAAACTCATTGCACTATCAAAATCAGATATAAAATAAGCGCTCTGCAACTCTTCGACCTAATTTATCCGCTACTAGCCGAACAAATTAGTTACTTTGTTTGTAGTGCTTAAACATAAGTATTTTACAACCTTGCGCTTAGACGACAAGTTTTGAATCGTTGTCAGTGTTTAAATTAAAGCAACAATCTTGATTAAAGCATTGAAAAAATCACACAATGTATACTGAAATAGTAATATAGCAGCTGAATTCTGTAGGGTCTGACTGGTGTAAAACTGGCAAAAATTCCAGAAAATAAGTGAAAAATTCATTTCTGGGGTCTATCGACTTTTGAGTGTCCTGCCGAATTCTCGAGGGTCTTAATTTCCAAACCCCCTTACTCCACGTGTGGTCCATTGACTTAGTTTATTACTCACTTCCCACGTGATGCGGCTCAGAGCTGTCGTAAAATTAGCTCTTGGCATATTAGTTGGTCCACCCATTTCGAAAATTGTTAGATTCGGCAATGTGAAAACTTGGGTCAGCAAATCTTGTGCAACGAAGTCAAAGAAAATAATTTTCGAAAAATTAACTGCGGTCAATGATTGACCACATTTACTGGACACTAAGCTGAATAGAGGCGAGTATGGTGACCATTCGTACGCATCAAAATTTTCGAAGTCCACTATGCTAAGTTGGGCTTGTTGACGAAACTCAGCGGGAAAACCAATATGGGCGGTTACATTTCGTACAGACAATTTCTAAATATGTTACTGTGTAATAAATGCTAGATTTGAACCTGAAATGTTCCATAAAGCTGAATTTATTTTTTTATTTCTGCATGATGGAACAAATATGTGAAACACGAGTATAAGTGAGTGTTTGCATCAAAGACACTAATCGATCATCAGTTTTGTCTGTAAAATCAATCATCCGACATTTCTTTGCTTCAGTAATGGCGTTAGGTTCTTAATAATTAATAGTCGTTAATAATTAATAATCAATAATTATTTTTCCTTAATCCTTAATCTCAGCTTAAGAGTTGTTGAAAAACTGCAAAAATATGAGTTTTCTATATAAGCTCTTGCCTTTCGAAATTTCATGATCGTAATCAATTGTTCTTGTTTGGAGCTGTATCGGAAGCATACCTGAGCCTGGGGGGTTTGGTGGTATGCACCCCCCTAGAAACCAAAATACCCCCAGAAACCAAAATACCCTCTAGAATTCAATTTTTGTTTTTTTTTGTTTTTTTCGCAATGTTTTGATGCCAATGGATAGTGCTCGATGAGAAACGTTGAAAAATGGTGTTTTTTCGACATACCACCATTTTTAAGGCCATTTTTTACCTTTGAAAAAATCTTGCACCCTCGGCCCCAAAGCTTTGGTGCCGCCCAACTATGGTCGGAAGTGTTGGTTGATGATAATTGCAAAAAAGTTACTAAGAAACACAATTACTATTTTAAATCTTTGTACGTAGTACATAAGCTAATTTTAGATGTTAGATACACAAAGTAAATTTAACCAATCGATAAAAAATATGTTTTTATTAGACACCAACTTGAGTTATTTTTCTTGTAATTACGAAACAGATAAGTCGGCAGATAAATAAGTATAAAAAATATTGCATTCCTCAGTATTCTAACAGATTCCAGAAAGCAGGTCCAAGCCGAAGAACGTGATAAACCGTGTCACACAAGATTTTTAAAAAGCGTAATCACATTTGTCTCGCCAATCAAGCTTACTTGCAAGAACGGAAAAGAAGTTATTGAAAAGTCAAATCGCTTTGGAGGCTCATTTTCCATAATCCTAATGCATCCGTCGATATTGATTGCTCGCAAATTTCTGAATGCACCATCTAATCCTTTTAGTGAGTCATGAGCGACAATGAGACCGCTCCTCCTAGAAATCCCGTCGGTGTTTGTTCTATTTATCAAATTCAATTCCCGGAGCTTTGGTAAAGCGGCACCGATATAGTTTAGCCGTTTCACTCCTCTCGTCCCATTAAAAACAATATTGCAATCACTCAGAGTCAAGCATTCCAAACTCGTATATCTGCAAGGTATGCGCTATCATAGTTTTTTAAGCTTAAAATGAACAGACAGTACGATCAGTTGTAGATGTCATCAGACAAGAGGCGAAGAGACGAAGAAGACGAAAATGAAGACGTGCACCGTCTTCATGAAAGAATAAAACTTATTTTTTTCCACGAATGAGAATTAACAATCGCCATAGAAAATTAAAATGAAGCATTGTAAGAACTCGTGTAGCACGCATTCACAGAATCAAAAAACCGTTTATTAAGCATTATTTCCGAAAATTATAGAAATCAATAAACGTCTAGAATAATCTAAGAAATGAACGGAAAACTCATTGCTTTAATCAAATTGGTTCATGTATTGTTATTAAGGCAACTTAACACAATATTTGCCATTCCTTTATTTGTTCTTTAATTTTGAATATTTTATGTTATAAAGCTTATGTGGAATTACTAAAACGTAATGATGCTAAAAGGAAGTGATCCTGGTAATTGCTAACTCGTTTAAAAACAGACCTGTCCACCATACGTGGGCAGCAAGAAAATTCTGGGGGTGCAAGATTTTTTGAGGGTCAAAAAATGGTCTTAAAAATGGTGGTATGGCGAAAAAAACACCATTTTCGACGTTCCTCATGGAGCACTATCCATTGGCATCAAAAAATTGGGAAAAACACGAAAAAATTTTCAAAAATTGAATTTTGGGAAGTAGGTATTTTGATTTCTGGGGTATTTTGGTTTCTCGGGGGTGAATACCCCCCCAACTCCCCCCCACACCCAGGTGTGCTGTCCACAGCTTTATGACATTAATGCACATGCATAAATGAAAATTACTTATTAAAATCTATGACAGGCGAGGCTGAAATGTTAACCTGCACAATTCAATATAACCCAAATTCCATTTTGAAAAAACTTTCCCTTTCTAAGCTCGATGAGGATAAAAACGTTATTTGTTGCCAATACCATCAAGTAATTTGGCCTTTTCCGATCTTTGTTAAGCTCAGGACCCCAGACTTAAAGTCTTGTCGAGGAGTACCTTGCCCATGTTTGAGTCAATGCCCCAGATACTAAATGTAGATGCAGATCATGGACTTAAAAAAGTTAGCTCACCTATTCATTAAAGTTTATTGCAGTCGAATCACTAAAAATAAAATAATAAAGCTGCACCTGATTGCCATGAAAGTAGTCAAAACGTGCGGTTTGAGGCGCAGTAAACGTTTCTTGTAGCGAAGACGACTCAAGGGATATACATAATCTTGACATAAATCTAAGTCTACAACGTCAAGACACTTCTGAATGACGATTGCCCTTGCTTGCCTGCACACATGTTCTAGGATAGCCCATTCAAACGGTTTCAAGTAGTCCAGGATAAGCAGGCTTATTTCTAATGGTAGATCGAGAAGTTGAATCGAGTTCTTTTCAGCATGTTTATCTATCTGCAGTTTCGTTTGTCTTAATGCCGTAAAACAGAATGTTACTGAAAGGCTTATAAATTACAAATTTATTATATCGCGCGCAATAAAGACAGTTTCTACTTTAAATAATCTAGAAACTGAAGATTTGTTTGGCACCTGAATATTGGTAATTATTATGTATCTTCTTTTTATTTATGATGAATTTTTGCTTTTACATTGTGTTTGCTCTCGGCTAGATTCATCCGTGATATACAGAGTACAGACATCCTTATTATCATTATTTCTTCAAATAATTCCGATGGAATAGTGTTTTATTTTCTGGATCAGAATACTTATGGAAAGCATCTTGAGGTAGACAACTTTTAAAGAATCATTACGCGAAAATGATAGTGGATTGTAAAAATTCGTGATTCAGTAGGTACTATTTCATTTTTACATTGAAAATTCTTAATATCTAGCTTGATATGAAACTTAGCGTCCCAAATGATACAAAATACATTACAAATTTTTACGCAACTATTTGTAGATACAAATAGCATGTCAATTTTAGTCTGAATTTTACATTAAATTAGAATTTGTTCTTAGGCTAGAATAGCAAAAGCAGCTCACTTAATTGCACACAAAGGCTTAGCCAGCACTGCACTAGCAGTCTTGTTCAACTTCTTTGTGTAGAAATTTCAGCATTTAACGCGTGATAAATTCAAAGCGGCACAGAACTGAAGTCGTTCAACGGATTAAAAACCTTGCTGCACCTCTTAATTTTTTAAAAATTTAATTTGCTGAATCTGAATTTGTAAGCATTTTCAACTAATCAGGATATTTCTCGTGGTGGGGGTCAGGAGAGTCATCTCTGCCATTCTCCTACCCTACAATTCGTGAACGAGTATTTCCGATCATTTAAACTTACTTTTTGCATTGGGCACTCGATGAACGCACAAGCCGTTTTCGTATTTATGAATGATATACATATGTAATGCGTTAGAAGGCCTCCAAATTATCTGGTCGCCATATGCATATGTAGGATATGGACGACTTCGCCCGATATTGAGACAAGTTTGAGGGTATGACTTCAAAAACTTTTTATTTGAAAATTTGAAAATAAATCTACTAAAACGAAAACATTAATGCACAAAGTTAATCTGCATCACTGAATTGAGGATATATAAATTTTATACCTAAAAACAATATTATTCGTTGTTTTTATCAAATTTCAAGCGCTTCCGATAAAAAACACATTTTTTCGTTTTTTATATTTATCTACATATATACGGATGGATCCAATTAGCCGAAGTGCATATTAATAAATTTAGTAAAACCTTCACCGGCTCTTTAAATAAAAATTCTGCCTTATCCGCGTACGGCACACTGCTATTGGCAAAAAAATGGATGTTGGCCCACGATGATTTGTTTGCTTTCGTCGATTCGTATAGCATCGCTTAGGGCGGTTCAATAATTTTCTTTTTTTGCGCTTTGATTCGAGAGAAGCGTCGAGTTTTTGTTGAAATTTCATCCTCTAACGTAAAAGCTACGATCGTTTGGCAACTTGAAAAAAGTGTTTGTATTCCCGCTGACTTAGAAAAGCGCCCAGTCCAGTCCACTCGACTATCGGAACCGCGGAATTTAAATCAAATGATTTAATTTGATGCACAAGCATTGTAAAGCTCACCGCACCATGCAAAAAATAAAACAAGATGAACAAGAAGAGCAGAAAGAAAAGAAAGGTACGTATGTATGTATGTAGAGTCCGTTTTTAGCATAGTGCATGGATTCGCTCGGAAAACTAGTTCCCTTATTATTACTGCGGCATTTAATTTTTTCTTTAATCGTTGGAGTAAATGGCGAATTTTTCTTATTGATCGCCGGTCGAGCGATGAAGAAATAGGATTTACAATGAAAAGGAAACTGGGCTGCTGCGCTAATTTACACTCTAGGTTAAAAACAGACTACATGACTACATGTGCATACATACTTACATGGAGTAGTAAAATAAAGCAAAATCAAGCGGCAGGTTTTATGTTTCATACAAACAAAAGATACTTCACGATCGACTGTATGGCGTTCTCCGAATATGTGCGTGCGTTGCGTGCGTCTAGCTAGCAGGGTTGCCATTTGCCAAGCGTGGGGTTTTACCTCAAATTTTGAGTTTTTTTTACGTTTGAGGTTTTTTTGAGGTTTTTATTTTTTGGGGTTTTTGTTGAGGTTTTTGAAAATTTTTGAGGTTTTTTTTGGGGTTTTGGTGAAAATTTGAGGTTTTCTAAAATAAGCGAGCTAGATATCGATTACAATTAAAATATTATGTTAACTACTGTAGCTACTTTTAACGTCACGTTGCTCGTGACGCAATTGATTGAATTGGAGGAACTGACACTGAAGTGAACTGCCTAAAACCTGCTAGTGAGTTCCATGATAACGCCTATATATTCTCAAAGTAAGCTGGAGTACTTAATAATCAACCAACATGGGAGTAATAACCTAAGCAGGAGTGCTACCATATACTAGTGATCGACCGGGGCGACTTTTTTGGCCGGGGCCGGGGCGGTACCGGGGCTGGAAGAAAAAGAAAAAGAATTTATTGATACATATATATGAGCTCAGCATAACGCGCACTCCAACGATTAATTGCTGTAAGCACTTAGTGCACTACAAAAACGAGTAAACT
Organism: Mermis nigrescens; assembly: GCA_036768485.1. Taxonomy (NCBI): domain Eukaryota; kingdom Metazoa; phylum Nematoda; class Enoplea; order Mermithida; family Mermithidae; genus Mermis; species Mermis nigrescens. Next base: position 4,848,849 of record JAVLUZ010000152.1, on the reverse strand, counting down.
CCCTGTACTTCGACTGATAAAACAATGGCATACGTACATACCGCGCACAAAGAAACGCGTTATTTATTCGAAAATCGCAAGGTAAATGGTAAATGGTTATATAATAAAACAACCTTCTTTCGAAGTGGCAACCAACCAAAATTTTATGCTCTTGGTATCATCAAGAAGACAGGCCACTGCCCAAATATGCCTACATCCAGGCCCGTATCCGGGAGATAGGAGGGCACGTGCGCCGGCCACCCTCGAATTGAAATCTTGCTGAGGCCATGGTTTAATTACTGACCTGCACTTAAAGAGTATCGAGTAGAATTTTTTGTGTTCAGTCAAAGCAAGGGAGAAAAATTTTGCTTGATCATAAATTCCGTAAGAGGGACATCGTTTATATTCTCATTTATGTGAACAAAGTAATAGATGAGATATGTAGGTACCTAACAAATTGAGCGCGTGCACTATTAATTATTTTACTCTGAGCCATTTTTACATTGGGCTTTTGTAAAATGTTTAGTCGAACCGAAGTGAATATTGTATTTAAATTTTTAGGTGATACCAACATACATATCTGTTGCAATAGGAGAGTTGAATCAAATGTCTGTCGTGACCGAATCTTTAGGATTGGCAGGTAAATTATTGATATTTCTGTTAGAATTGTTGCTTATGTCGCTTATCACATCAGTGCGTTTGTATGCTCTTCGATCATGAGCTAAATATTATCTATTTGTATGTATTACGAGCAGTTGTGAACTTCTAAGTTTTTATCATTCAGACGAATAATCACTTTGTTGTGAAGAATTTTATAATAGGGAAGGGTTTTTACAGTAGGAAAGAGTTTTTATAGTAGGAAAGAGTTTTTATAAGAGGAAAGGGACGAATCGATCTATACAGTGCCACTCAAAAGTTTAAGGCCACCCTGAATGATTACTCCAAAATCCATTGGGTTTCAAATAGCTTTTTACTGTGAAATCAAAAGGCCTAAATTTCACTTTGAAAAAGTTTCTAGCTCCGTTAATTTCAAAAAGTGTAGTCGTTTTTAATTTTATTCACTGATAGCTGATTTATTACAGGTTAATTCCGGTCCATTCTGCTAGCCTTTGATCGAAAATCACGTCTATTTTCAAGGATACTAAACTATTCCAAAGAGCTATAGTCGGATGTTTCAATATAAGTTAATGTGTCATACAAAACAAACTTAACAAACACAAACACTTCAATTCCTTTATTGACCTTCCTCGATGCGGTCCTCTAAATTGGCCACTAAAGAATTATGTGGTCTAAAGCGAACATCTTTGAAAATTGGCGTCTGACCGCTCCTGACATGCAGGGTGAATTGTCTATTGATTGTGAACCATTGGTTTTGAGGCAGACAATTGGTCGACATCTTTGTCGTAAAATTGGTTCGTCGTAAAGTCTTTGCAATCGAGTTTAAGAGAAAAATGTTTTGGTTTTGCTCGAAATTTCGTTTGCTGGACTTTTCTCGATTGTGCAAAGGCTTTCTTTTGGGAACTGAAAATTCGATTATTTCACTTTGAAACTAAGAGGTTTTGTCCGCAGACGTTCAGACAAAAAATAATATGTCAAATGCATGGCCGGAAGCGTCAAACACTGAAGAGAATGCAGTGCTTTATCTGGAGTCCATTTGGAGCCCATGATGTGATTTAATTTTATTTCCTTCCAACACCAAATTTACAACTACTTCATATATTTGCTTAGTAAAGGAGCACTTGGTTCCTTCTTTAGTTACTGCCTCAGAAAAAACATCCAAGACATTTTTTCCGGAAGGGTGATGATCCAGAACATAAGGGAAAAACCACTGTAGCATATTATGTGGGGAAGGGATTGCCCTATTATGTTGCTGTAGCAGCGTTCAATCATTGATCAGTCGAATCCAGCCCCAGGAAGCATGCTACTTCCACTGAATGTTTCCATAGGTCGATTGCACAAAGAACCAGGCGCCCGGCCCCGGCCCCAGCCCCGGCTAAAAGTAGGCCGGTCACCGGATCTTAATTAAGTTTCTATAATTTAATTATGAGAAGCAATTATGATTGGACAGACAATGCACTTTCAAATGTATTCTCCGCATGGTAATTCAATTACAAAGCCAGTATTTAGCCTTACACAATCTTTCAAGTTGGATCGGAATTATTATGTATTATGTTGCACCGCCATATGTATATATATACATATATATATATATATATATATATATATATATATATATATATATATATATATATATATATATATATATATATATATATATATATATATATATATATATATATATATATATATATATATATATATATATATATATATATATATATATATATATATATATATATATATATATATATATATATATATATATATATATATATATAGTACGTAGGTAGGTTCCTAGTTCCTACTGCTTTTATGTACTATGTACGCGAGCACAATGTTTACCTATGTACGTATGTACTGTCAATGTAAATCTTTTGCCTTTTAGGTCTGTAGCAATGAATCAATGCAGAAGTAGGAATGAGTGAGTCATCTCATCATAGCGTACTTGTAAAGCAGGCATTAGTAAGCAAACGTAATCTGTATTAGTTCGCCAAATTGTGAACTCTGAAGCAAGCTGAGCTTCTGTTGGACGCGTATTTTCCTTATTATCGAAGTATTCATAAATGTTTTGACTGAAAATTGTTAACATGATGAGTGCTTTAATTAAGTTTTGTGGAATTACTTTGATTTGAAGCTCTGACTTGATCGCGTTAGTTCCGATAATTGAATAAAATGTTTGCATTATATATTACTACATTATGCATGCTTACATGGTAAAATATCATGAAATTATCAGTAATGCTTCACCATGTAGTACGTTTTATATGAGACCGGCCCCAGCCTTTTTGGTTTAGACCCAGCCCCGGTCGGGTCGGATTTTTAGGCCCGGTCAATCGCTGCCTACCGTCCCAGGAGGGCCTCAATCCAATTAAAAACATTTGGCGAATTATGAAAGAGAGACTTCAGAAACATAATTCCCAAGTGCATTTTACGATCAAAAATGATTGAAGAATTAAGGATATCTGGGGTTCAATCCCAAAGGACAAAATGCGTCAAATTGATCAATTCGATAACACTTTGTATTCAAGCATTAATTCAAGCTAGAGGCAATCGAATTTCCTTTTAGTCGATTCTTTTTTGTTGAATGTTAATTGATGATACTTGTTATTCATGGTTCTGTTCAATTTTGACACTCTTGAACAATAATTAGTTGAGAATTTACGATTAAAACACACTGCGTTTAAATCGTTGGTGGCCTTAAACTTTTGAGCGGCACTGTATATATGCGGTTTCTCGTGCTTAAAACCAAAATGACAGACGAAATGGCAAATACAGTTACGGTTTCTTTAATTAAACGTGAAAGCGAATAAATGTTTGTCGGTTATCTATAGACGCGCCCAAAATTGTGCTTCTCGTTCTAGTAAAATTGCAATGTTGTTATACTTTCGAGCGTTTACATATTTTTATTGTAAATTTTTTTGGGAGCTTATCTAAATACGGCTCCTGCTGCACGCTTAACCATAGATCATATGCCAGGTACTGTATAAGTGCGTGTGTGTGGCTCACTTGAAGAATATGACATGGCGTGGCATGCATGTAGCAGTCAGGGATGGAGCAATCGCTCAACTCAACTTGTCCATCCCCCACCGGCAAAAATTAGTTATAATCTCTCTTCGCCAAATTTTGAATCAAAATTTAAAAGATTGATTTCTTGTTAACAGCTCGGTTAGGTACCCCTAAAATGGCTTTCTTTTCCGCCAAGGTTTTGACCCAATGCATGTGCGTAATTTGCAATGATTTTTTGGATTGGATATCCGTTTTGGGGATCCTGAATCTGGCTAGAAGGTGAATGGGGTGAACATTTGTCAAAATATGCCTATTCGTTGAATGAATTGGCTTTCAAGCGTCGATCGTATTTCGTCATACGTGAGCTATTTTAATCAAAATCAATGTGCACAATGTTTTTCGCAGCGTCTTAAAATAAGGATGCCTTTAGTTACGGCAAATAAGCGCAAATCGTCGCCTACATAGCTCTTCGTAATGAAGTGAAATCAAGCGAGCCTAAAGGATATTAGCTAAATTTATTGAAAGGATTTGATCATTATGTTGTTGTAAATACTCGTAGCTTGCTTCTGTAGTCATGAGATTAATTTACATTCAAACTAAAATGACCACAGCTTGATGACAATCAATTTTTTGCCAACATTATTCTTGCCCAAGATCGGCCAAGGTTGATATACGAGGGTAGCTTCATTTGTTTAATACGCTTATCAATAGAAGCAGCTAGCCTTAAATTTTTAGGAAACCTTCACAAGGATGCGGTGGAAGATTTGTTACTGTGTGTCAGAAGAGCATTTGACGAGCTCAGAAATGATGTTTGCGAGACCATAGATGAGAAGTATAATCAGTATTTGATCTCGTCCTTGAATTATGCCGATGAGCTTGACCAGGAAATTCAAAACGTCAGTATGGAACTCGATGGTATGGCCCAGAAGATTAGCGCTCAGGTTCCAGCAATTGCAATTTATTGTCACTGCTCGCAGTTGATTAAATATACTTTTTTAAACAAAATGTTGTAAATTTTGGAAAAGTAATAGCAATAAAGCCGAAACAGTATAATGAAATAAGTAGAACGTCTTAACATAATTGAGTAATTTTCAATCGTTACGCGATTTGCTCGTTGAATTCCCTGTGTAATTAATGTTTTATGAAATTTATTTTTCCTATGATTTTTTTATCATCGCGAGTGCTTATTAGAACTGCATTCTCAATTAGGTATAGAGTTTACGCACCATAGATGCGCAAGGTCATGGTCGGCGTTGGGTAGTAAACTTCCAAAAATCGCGATCAGTGAATTTAGTTTAGTCTTCATGCTTTTTTGCTACTTAAGTGATGGAATAGTAAACATAGCCTTATTTATATGTTAAAACCTCATTTTTAGTCCATTCCAATAGCTTTACTGAGCTTCTAACTTTAAAAACTAGAAATTCATTCATACGGTCGAAAACCTTGATTTTGGCACGATTTTGAAGGCTTTTCGGGCAAAGACAAAAAATTATTAATTCGGCGCGGAACGCCACTTAAATTTTTGGCATTCAACGGCTCTAAATCGCCTGAAATACCCATCTGTCTTGCCTGACCCTCTAAGGCGATAATACCCCCGTCACTCGCCCTCGCTCTCCTAGGTACATATGTGCATGCACATTACGCACATATTGAAGGTACCAAAATAAATTCGTTTTTTCTATTCAATAATATACCTTTTTATTTTATTCTATCAATTTAATACTTTTTTATTATATTTGTTTAATAGCCGTATTTCAGACTCTTTGCAATAAGCAAGTATGTAGTAATTGCCTTTTCAGTCGCTATTGTAGACTACTCTAATAAGTTTAATGAATTAATGCAAGTTAGTTGTACGGAGATGAGTAAGGTAGGCTAAGTCGTTCGTGGATCCAGGATTTTCGTGAGGGGGTGGTGCCTCAACTTTTCTTCAATTAATTGGAAACAGAGATCCGAAAATTTGCTATTTAAGTACTAGATAACGGTTTTTCCCCTCTTACATTATCCATTTTTATTCAAAACCATATTTATTGCAGGATTTTTTTCGAAAAGTTTCGAAATTTTTCACAATTTTGTGCGGAAAAATAGTTGAATTTCTTCAACTGAAGCCAAATCTGGAGTGAAGCGCCAATAATTTTGTAAAATTTAGCAGAATGGTACCTATAAAGACTTGAATTACTCTTCTATTTCTTGAATTCGTGTACAATATTAAGCAGTGGATGTAGCAAACAAGTCGATTGAAACATCTAACGCGAAGCGCTGAACTTCTTAAGAATTTGTGGTAAAACAAATGAGATGAAGCTACGCTAAAATGGTCGTCTTTGCTCCAGAAATTGTTTATAGAGTCATGAAAATTTCGACAGTCCAAAAACATATTCTTGGCGAGAAAATACGGCTTAGGCCATCAAGATAGTAAATAAATATAAAAAATCGATATGTCCGGAAATTTTAGACATGACGATAATCGATAGCTAAAAGTCCATGAATGTATAAAGATGCATTGTCATCTCACCAACTACATATGCTGGGCCAATGAGGGAACGGCCGTTCCTCATGTCAGCCACTGGCCAGGCTTCGTCAATATTTCTTAGCAAAATTTTAAGTCTAATCGAATATAAAAATCGTAATTTGTGGTTTATTTTATAATCAACTATAAACCCAGTCTTTATTTTAAAATTAATTTTCCAGATGAAATTGAAGAAATGCTGAATTTCGGGTTGAATAGAAGTCAGTCAATTAAGGACGTGGGATGGCTCACCATTTTCTCAATTATACACACAAACATAAGTACAAGTCCGTATCCAGGATTCGGTTAAGGGGAGGACCCAACTTAATTTGGCCTATATCTCAGAAAATTCGCTGGATTGATATAGCAAAAACCGCATTTTTCGACGTTTTTCGACATGCTCTATCCATTGAGATATAAAATTCGAACTTTTCAGAAAAATTTTTTCCTTACTGAAAAGGCTATAAAAAAGTGTCCTTTTTGGTCGCGCTTGAGCCAAAATTTTGAAAAATACTCCACATCTGGCGCGAAGCGTCGGATATTTGATGATTTTACGTCAAAGACATGCAATTTTCCCATCCTTCCGTGCATTATCTTACCTATTTTTTTCCGGTCGGGGTGGGGCGGCTGCCTTGCCCTCCCTAAATACGGCCCTGCATACATACATATACTTAAATACATGCATCAACTCGATATTTTTTGTCGTTTAAGCTAGAAATAAGGAAAAATTTGTCGTCGTCTAAAATCGAGGATACGCGTAAAGAATTGAAAAATGTCCAAGATAGTCTTGACGCACTTGCGGACTTAGCAACACTCAGTGAATGGATGGAAAAAATTGATGACGTTCACGAAGACGTTGTGCTTAGAGCGAAGATATTGCAGTTAGCCGAAAAGAAAGTCCAACATTTCATTCTTACTAACGCTAAAATACGTCTGGAAACATACGACTCAGGAAATCAATCATCTTACTTATCTGTGAGCCCAACTTGTGTAACAGGAGTGAAGCGGGATTCCTCTACAAAAAGTCACCTGCCCTTCCTCCATTCACAGTCGCTTATAGTGTACATATGTATTTTTGTCGATTTCTAATATAAGTTTCTGGCCAGTGTTTTTTTTGTACGAGGTCCGTTTGTACATGTACAAAGATGGTCCCCAAAAGTCTTTGTACATTTTGTACACACAAATTGTTGGGTTACTATAATGTGGTACAGTAGCGGTTTTAGTGTGGTAAAAACAGAGTTGTTCGACTTTTGTTACTGTATTTTAGCTAATTTCTGGGTCTCTAAGGGCAAAAATCAATGAGAATCGTCTTAAAACGGCGCGGAGCGCCTATATATTTGACATTTTGCCTTTTGAAACGCAATTTCTGCCATTATAAAGATATATAGAACACACAATTACTCATTTTGGCGCGAAGCGCCAAAAATTTCTGCGAATTTTATACCTTTTTGCAATTTTTGTCTTCCCCAAAATCTTTGTACATGTACAAAGACGGTCCCGAGAAGTCTTTGTACATCGGGAAAAATCTTTGCCGAATACAAAAAAACCGTGTTTTTGATTATAAAATATACCAAAATTTATCAATTTTTATTGACTTGCTCAGAAATTTTGTTGCTTGTCTCTTGTTATTTTTACCATCTGAGACACAATATTAAGGCATCGTAAAGATAAACGATGCAGCAGATTGTAATACATTTACAAAATCATTTGCACGTCGTTACCATGATGTTCGAGTTAAACTCAGAGTTTTAACAGGCAGATAGCACATCAAGTCAGAAGCACCGACAATTTTTGGCTGATCTAAGCTTTGGAATTCAATACTACAGGATTTAAAGGGTGATACAGTAAAAGTTATGACGTTTCTTCCATTTAGAACTCAATTTTTTGGCATCATGAAGGCAAAGAGATGCGATGCGAAGCACCGGAATTTTTTGATATTTTTATTCTTTTTGTGCAAAAAATCTTTATACATATATGAACAGAGAAGACCCCAGAAAATCTCAGTACATTTAGAAAATTTTCCTCGAGGGCAAAAACCAAGCGCTTAACATGTGGGCAACCCTTTACCTTCTTAAACCATTTCGGGTGCTTTTGGTCAAGATTTTAAGCCGTTAAATTTATAGTAACGCACCTATCAATTATATACTAATCACTAATGATGATTTAGCCAATTTAGCACTCTTAGTTTCATATGTAGCATTTTGATATGCCTGCTTATATTTAGCCTTATTAGTTTTCTTTTTAGGTCACCTTTTTTGAAGAGGTTTGCTTAATTCGTCATGATTATCGTGACCATAAGTCCTTTTGTCAGTCCTCTTAATTCGTTTTCTGTACATGTATGTATATATTATTCCATGTTTTCATGACAATGAATTTTCTTCTTTTTTGAGTATGGGCGGCTGTTCAAAATTATTCCTTATTGATCGAAACCCATAGTTTCGTTTGGTCAAGTTTTAAAAAATTAGAGGTAAATTTGACCTTTTTTTAAATTTTTGACTAATTTTTTGAATGAATGTGGAATCACTTGAGCTGTTCATAAATATAGGGCGATTTTTCAGGCAAAATAGGGACAGACGACTATTTTAATAAATATTTTTCTGTTTCTCGACAGATATCGCTCGTCAAAATTCTTTTCAATTCATATGGCGTTTGTAAATCTTAAAAGTACATTTGAAACAACTTGGTTTTATAAATTTAAATTTTTCGGGAGAAACCGTTTTAAGTACATCACGCGTAATGAATAGTCTTCAACTCGTAAGCTAGATTGATATCGCCCCACACTTGAAACAGCTCGAAATTTCGGTTGGGGGTCCTCTACCGTTTTAGGGGGAGCAATAAATAACCTTTACTTTTTGGCCGAAAAAAACGTAAAAACGGTCAAAATTTTTAACTTGAATCGGGGGTGGAGGGGTCAAAAATTTTCTGACTTTCGGGCAGGCACGTGGCTCTGGGGGAATGGGGTGGTCCGGACTCCCCCAAAATTCAGAAAAATCGGACTTTTTAAACGTTATTATGTGCTATTTTTGGCCTTTCTGGGCTTGGTCCCCCCAAAATTGGTGTTGGTCCCCCCTGACGGCCAGCTGCGTGCCTGCTTTAGGGGGGGGGGATGGGAGAACGACCAAGTTTGGGTGGGAGGGTCCTTTATCCCCCTGTTACGTGTTTGTTTCGCCCATATTCTCAATTATTTAGGTCGACGCGAGATCATTCACTGGTTTGAAGAATGAATTAGTGTTGAAAAAAGAGCGTCTTATATACCAGCTGGGCAACGAGTGGGCAAGTTTTTTTCAATTTGACAAGGGAGCCGAAAAATTTTCGGGTCGCAACCAGATACGATGTAAGCTGAAGAAGTTATCCGATCGAAAACGCTTCGCTCGCTTGATCACAGCGATGCAAGTTGTCGAATATCTTCAATCGAGAGTTAAATACTTGGCCGCTTTTCTTTTGTCCAACGTGCTGCAACCGATTGTAGATAATCAAGCCGTTCTCGAAATTATCGATTTTGACGACGAATTCTTCGTACAGATAGCTGCCATGGAGAAAGATAATGCAGGGATGTGAGTTTTGTAATTAATTACACCCAGGTCCGTGTCCAGGGTCCGGCCAGGGGTGGGGCAGCAGGCACGTAGCTGGCCGTCCTATTTTGGGGGGCAACAACAATTTTCGGGGGACTGAGCTAAAAACGGCCAAAAATAGTACGAAATAATGTTAAAAAAGTCCTATTTTCCCGATTTTTCTGAATTTTGGGGGAGGGGGTCCGGACTCCTCCCATTCCCCACAGAGCCACGTGCCTGTGGGGCAGACCTAAAGTCCATTGGCTAATATCTTGAAAATTTCGTAGGGACAGCTCGTAAAAACCGCATTTTCCGACGTTTTTAACATGTTCTATCCGTTGAGCTAATAAAATACAATTTTTTCTCTGAATAGGCTCTGAAAAGTGTCATGTTTCGGTCGCGCTTGAGGCAAAACTAAAGAAAATACTTCACGTACGGCGCGAAGTGCCGACAATTAAACGATATTCGGGCAAAGCGACGCAATCTTCTCATCTTTCCGTGCATTACCTTACCTGCCAAAATTTCTTACGGCCAAGGGGGAGGGGGCGGCCGCCCCTTTTCGTTTATCTTATATTAAAGCTGAAATTTATGGGTTCTGGCGCGCTTATAATTGTACTTTCTTGGATCAACAAGTTACTTGTCTGTCAGTTGCGGAGTTGGTTAGTGAAGTGATAATTATGCATCCTATCGGGGAGCCAACCTTGCTGGGATGTACATACATATTAGAAATGTCCCAGGGCAGACATTTCAGCTGGGGCCGAGCCGAGGCTTATGCCTCGACACTGGGGATGGAGTCGGGGCAAGATGTTGTGTACACAATGTATGTCGACTCTATATGTGTACACTTAAGATCATTAATAGTATTTTCTGCAATAGTGCTCATTAACGTAAGTGCCAAAAGTGGATTAATTAAACAGTTCTCGTCTTATAAAAGCTTTAAATTAATAAATTGAAAACTGTGAGAATAAGAAAAACCTTTCAAAAAGTATTAATGATGCCTCTGACCCTGAATCCAGTCCACTTGAATGGTTACATTTTTTAGCGCAAAACGTCAAATGTTAAGTTGTCTTCAGATTTTCAAAAATTTATACTCTCTAGGGCGATTTTCGAGGAGGCCGAGAATTGCAAAGAAACTTTTGAGTTCATATTAGATAATCACATCAGACAATTAGTTGTCTACGCTCACATTAAACGACATTAGTCATTAACAAATGAGTAAAAATTGTCTGTTATGCTACGTGCCTACCACATCTGCAGAAAAATCATTCAAAATTAGCCAGAATCAACAATATAGAACTGCTGTTTTTCAACTGTAAAATGAAAGACTGTCCCGTTCTGTGAAGAAAGTTTCGATTTGCTAAACTTGACTATTCACGTCAAACACTTATGGTAAAACTGCAATTTCAGCTGATAGCATACATTTTAAAGTTTAATAGATCCTCTTCACTCCAATTTTCCCTTTCTAAGATCGAAATTCTGAAGAACCTCGTTCTAAGTAAAAAAAGCACTTTACGTACATCACAAGTAGCTCTTGGATTCATACCGCCTATTTATAATTACATATCTATATCTCCCACCCTGCTCTGCTACGCTATAAGAATGTTGATATACGAGTTTTAAGCATTTTTTCTTGTCAGAATTGTGGCTACGGCGTAAAACATCCAGGACAGCACAAGCTTAAATTCCAAAAAATTCGTAAAATTGTGAATTTCGACCAAAATTTATTACTTGGTACAAAATAATAACTGCATTGATGATATTAGGACAAGGCCCCGACAAGTACAATCATAGCAAGTAATCTCTGTTCTTCCCTAAGCTGATCATTCAATCAATTTTCCTATATCTTATAAGTTCAGAGTTAATAAATGGTATGAATTTTATTAAAAGATCTAACAGAGTAAAATAAAAATTAATGCATCTAAAAATAAATCACGAATATGTTAAGTGATCGAATAAACAGCTACTCAGCACTTCGATTTTGAGTTTCTACCAAGTCTTTTGAAGCAAGGCAAGAACATTTAATTTGAATCGACCAGGTTGAATAAAAGTCGACATTTTTGCTACAGAAATAGTTCAACTATCAAATTTTGCTCTTTGAATTCGTCAGTATTCCTAAACAGTATGCTTCATTACTATTTCCTAAAATGATTTTTTGAAGAGAATTTTCAATTTTAAATCTTAATTCTAAATGTTATAGCCCCGGCCCGGGGCAAGCCTTGCTCCGGCCCGGGGTCGAGCATAAGTCCCGGCACTGGGGCCGGGGCTTGGGACACCCGTAATACATATAATGTATAGTAAATGCGTGCATCTTGCGTTTCTATGTTGTTTTTAACCTTATGTCATACACTTGTTGTGCTGTTGCTGTTCGGTGCTTTGTTTTGCTCACGATTGCTTCTGCGTTGTTGTTTTGCTTGCATAACGTTGTAGATTTGCTTCTTAAATATTGTTTTTTATGATTACTATTTTCTTTCCTATCTAACTGTTGTGCAACATGTCACTCTATCGTCTCCAGAATATTTGCGGGTTTGATCAAATTCTATTGTGCATACATCGGAGTTCGGGATAGCAGGTTTGGCTCGATAGACATGCACACCATTTAAATTCTGGAGGTTCAGGTGAAATTCTGAAGTGCCTTTTTAAGCTCAAAAACGGGAGATACGCGGCACTATGCTATATCTTTCTAGGATGTAAAAACATAAGAAATTTGCGGAATAATGCCAGCGGAGTTCGAGTAAATAGAATAAAATATAGTCAAAAAATGAGTAGGTATGTGAAAATTATACACTTTTGAACAAAAGACAGCTAAAAATGCTTAAAACAGCATCTTTTCTACAAATTGTTTGGAAAGTCGCGAATTTGAGGGGCGGGGTACAAAATTTTTAGAGGTTGAAAAACTTTTTGGAAGGTGAACCTCCAATCCCCCTTGCCCCAAGATCATGTATGTTGTCAAATGCTCATTCATTATGGTTCAGTCATTTAACCGAGCAGGCCTTAGATTTTCTAGTTATTGATTATTATTTTGTTACTTATTGTTCTTATGCTTACTAAATTCATTATTTACTCTGTTTAATTTATATGCGCCATCTTTTATTTTCTAGAATGGCTTAAATACAACGGCCGCATTACTTCATGCTTTCCTGATTTTTTGTCCTATTTTTAACATTGCAAACATGTTTGTAATAACGAGAACGAAGCACCCTTCTTGAAGTCCTAATCCAAAGGACTTTTCTTCTCAATTTTCGCGCCAAAGTTTGACTATTTTATAGAACTTTTTTCTCGAAAAGTATGTATAAAGTCTCATATTTAAAGGAAAATTGATTTCTTGACAATTTTTACCCATCGTCGAATATTTATTAATATCTAGGATTACTACATATTGGTTAAATGTCGTTATGCACAATTTGATTATGAAAAATTTTCCTGTTAATCTCAACCATACATTTCTTTATCCTTCAAGATACAGGGTGTCACGCAACCTTTTGCTAGGGGTTCATAGGCATAATCCTACTTTCAAACGTAAAATACAATATAATGTTAGGAAGCCCGTCAAAAAAGAAAGAAAAGGTCATATTTCTTTCGAGACTTACGAGTATTAGATAATTTGCTAATTCTGCTCTGAAGGCTCTTTGGAGAGTTAATTTCGAACGTGCTCAGCTAAAACCAATGCCTCTACTAGACATGGAGTAGCATCCAAATTCCTGGATAATCCTATTGAGTCGGACATCGTGAAAATTCATGAAAAAACGTCAAAAATTTTAATTTTGGCGGGGTTCGAGATGAGCGTTTTTAGTTATGGAGTCCCCATCCCCATCTAAATGCCTTAGGCCCATATAGGCCTACTCGAACTTCAATTATCATGCTAACGGGTTTCTGATAGAAGCCCGAGTCGGAATTCGCAAAGATTTTTAGAAAATGTCGGAAAGAAATGCATCTTTTTCATTGATTTGTTCTGTACTGAACCTCATCATTTGAAAACCATTTGTTAAGGCAAACAGTGGTCATGAAGAATCCGATTCAGTGTAAATTAGTTCCTTTTAAATGGGCTTTCTAACCGTGTATTGCATTTCACATGAGAACCTTTGGGTATGTTTGTGACCCCCTAGCAAAAAGGTTACGTGACACCCGGTATTTGTTGACGAGTGATGCAAAGTAATTTTTGTTTATTAGGAACGATAAGCGATCCGAGCAGATTCTTGTTGATTTGAAAATCTTGTTCGAAAGATTAAAGTCGCTTTTTGATGTCTCCCTGACTGATGCACCAAAGGCTAATTGCGACAGCGAGTTTGCGCAGACTTTTGATTCGTTATCACCACCTGTTGCAGAAAGTGATTCGGCGGAAAAACCGAACTTCAAGGCTATTTTGGGGCAGTATTTAGCCGAACCACTTTCACAAATGATTGTAACCAAAATTTTGAGACCAGCTTTGAACGAATGCAGTTCAGGCAGTTTTTCTGACAAAGAAATGCTCAAGTAAGTTCAGATTGTTTAAAAGCTGACTAACAAAATCGCGTAGATGGAAAAGAGCAAATGTGCTCAAATGCGGTGGAAAATCTAGTGTTGAAAGCGAAATATAAAAATATTATAATCATATATGTATGTGGCAGGGTATGAAGGATTTCACACGACACCTAATGTTGTTCGTCCCCGTATATGGACACACCGTACAACTTCGTTCAACCCGCTATCATTGGAGGCCGGGTCGGTATCATACGTGGGCAGCAAGAAAATTGGGGGGGGGGTCAGGATGGGTAAAATTGCCAAAAATGTTACTAAAAATAGCATTTTGGGGATCCACAGTAATCTGGGGGTTGTCAACTTCTGGGGGTACAAGCCCCCGACCCCTCGCGCCCATGTGTGGTCGGTATCAATGGGAAGACCTGCCAGTATCAATGGAAAATTTCGAAATGCCATAAAAATCGAAGAAAAATGATGGAAATACACAAAAATTACTGTTAACTTAGTCAATAATTAGAAAAAGGAATATGAATTCAGGAAAATACATAGAAACTATTAAAAAATCAACTAATCAACCATGACTAACCAACCAATAATTGATAATCAAACAACCAATAATTAACCAATCAACCACTAAGCAACCAATCAACTAAGCAAACAAATATTTTTTAAAAGGACAATCAACCGAATAACTGGGCAGCCGGTATGGATGGGAAGACCAGCCTTTGTCCATATACGGTCGTCCACATTTTTCCCAAGGCTGAGAATTTCTATACCCCATTTTTGGCCAATTAGTATTATTTGTTTTTGCTTTTTTTGTCATTTCTGATCAAAAAATATAAGATCATTTACCTTCTTAACAATTTAAAAAACGGCCGGCTACTTGACTTCTCAGAATCTTGAGCTGTTATTACATGCATGATTGTCATATTTTTAAAAGATTCAGCTGAAGGCATCAGTTAACTATGTAGGGCTTTAAGACATTAGTTATCCAAAAGTTTCTAGGACAGCAGATTCCATTAACAATGTCGGTAGTTAGTCATCTCCTCATACACGATCTTGGAGGAAGGAGTTTTCACCTCTCTCCAGAACAATTATTACACCCCCCTCCCTTGAAAGTTTATTCACCCCGCCCCAGAATTCACGATTTTTTTCAAAGTTTTCAAATTTTCCTGAAAAATTCGTTGAAAAGGTGCTGATTTAGGCGTTTCTAGCTATTTATTTGCTCAAAATTGTCAAATTTTCGGCGCTTCGCGCTGTATACTCATCTTTGACTATATTTTGTTCAATTTGTTCGGATTTTTTATAATTTTGTAATCGAATTTTTAAAATGTTTGTATGCTCTAGAAAGGTAGAGCATCGTTATAAACGCTGGAAAACGCCATTTTTGACGCCTATCCACCATTTTTGAACCCAAAAAGGCATTTTAAAATTTCACTTTCTTCCAGAATTCCTATGATGTGCATTTCTAGTAGTCATTCTTTTGCCTTCATTTTTACGGCTTTTATCCCAGCTCCCTAATATTTTGACCACAGGCTGCTTTTTCACATTTTATTGCTAGTTCAATTTTTAATCAAAGTTGGTAGATAATACGGAGTTTACATCGAAAATTTTAGGTCTTCAGTTTGACTTCTGATTTGGACATTAGATTTTTAATTTTTTTATAAAAAAATTTTACCTGAAAATGTGCGAAAAATTGGCACTCTCTAACTAGAGGATCGCTGCTGACGCTTAGAACATGGACGTTTTCTTCGGTTTTTCGGAAAATTTAAAATTCTGAGCGGTAAAATTTTTTGCAGGTTATTACAATTTTTTGCGGGAGGTGAAATGAAGCTTTTCCAAACCTCCAATCAGCGCGTTATTCTTTTTATTTTCTTATTCTTGCACATTAGAATATTTTGTTTTCAATGATTCTGATTCGACAAGGATAAAATTTGACTATCTAATGGCGAATTGTCAGAGCCTTCAGGACATTTTAATCAGCGGCGGCTTCGCTGATTGCATAAAAGATAAGCGATTAATTTCGTTGGCTAGTTTTGCCGCCGATATTGATGATCTGTTTTCAGTTTCTCGTTGTCATTGGATTTTGGGAAAAGCTAGGTAATTGATTAATCTCGTCAGTGTTTTTTTGTACAGGGTGGTTAATAACCCTTTGCTAGGGGGTCAGCGCTATAACTATAGGGCTTGGGATCAAACCAAATATACCATTAGATAGAGAATTTCAAACGAAATTTATTGATGCCAAATTAAAAATCAGTGTGCCTAAGACCGGCAAGAGAAATAGTTTTTAAGCGATCGGGGTGTGAACACAATTAATAAATGTCGATTTTCGATACTTATCAAAAATATTTTTCACGTTTCTGTACAGGGTTTTATATCAATATCAAATAGGTCCTATTTTGGGCCTGGAAAATATTTGGTCGTTGGTCAGACTATTTTTGTTCACGACAAGGCGCCTTGCAGGCGAATTAATGCAACCCAACATTTCTTGAAACAATCAAACGTCGAATTCTGGGGTAACGATATTTAGCCCAGAAATTCACTCAACTTAAATGCCGCCGAAACCATTGGGCCATTCATATAGATGAAGTCGAGGCGCAAATACTTGCTAAAATCTGGCTGGTCGATAATCATATGAAATTTCGCACAGAAACGTGGAAAATATTTGGAAAAGTCTTGAAAATCGACGTAGTCTGTTTATTGGTTTGTGTTCATACCAGATCGTTCTAAAAGCTGTTTCTTGCGCAAGTGATAGGCACAGTGATTATTAACATGGCATCAATAAATTTCGTTTGAAATTCTCTATCTAATAGTATATTTGGTTTGATCCCAAGCCCTATAGTTATAGCGCTGACCCCCTGGCAAAAGGTTGCTAACCACCCGATACAAGGTCCGTTTGTACATATACGAGGGTTGTTACAAAAGTTAGTTCTAGCTGTCTGACAACTTTTTCTGTATGAGATATATCAAGATATGGTATTTTTGCATATGGTGACGCAACTCCTGATTTACATTACTAAAGTCACCATTATTTTCTATCTTTTTCCGCCTTTTTTGAAAAATTTTTCAAAATATCCCACTTCTCTCGTTCAGAAAAACAACTTTTATCTTGTCGCAGCTTAGGCATTGATTAGCATTTGATTTCAAATTTTCGGTAAAACAAAGACAGTCTGTGACTTTCATTGATACACTACCAAAAATCCCATTGTACATAATTCATTTTCGCTTTTTAGTGATGCATTTTTCATTAAAACTCAATTTTTGCTGAAATCTAGCTTATCACAAATGCAAGTTTTATGAACAAAAAACATTCTAAAAACTGCTCTTACAACGTTGGATTCTCTCAGCTGAATTATCGACCTTTTTCCTTGAAGAATGAAGTCATGGGACCTTCTGTTTAGGGCTATTTTTTCAGTATTTTTAATATATGATAAAAGGAAAATTGTTTTACTGGAAAGCGGAAAAAAGATAAGAAGAAATGATGAGTTCAGAGATGTAAAGCAGAAGTTGCAGAATAACGAGCGAACAACCGCGTGTCGATAACTCTGATAGAAAAAAGTTATCAGTCAGCTAAAACGAACTTTTACATATATTAACCCTCGTACAAAGATGGTCCCTAAAGGTCTTCGTACATTTTGTGCACACAAATTTTTGGATACTATAATATGGTACAGTGGCGATTTTAGTGGTAAAACAGCAGTTGTTGACCTTCGACTCTTCAGTACTGTATTTTAGCTAATTTCTGGGTTTCTGAGGGCAAAAGTCACTAATATTCGTCTCAAAACGGCTTGAAGCGCCGAAAAGTTTGACACTTTTCCTTTTGAAATGCAATTTCTGTCATTATAAAGGTTATATAGAACACATAGTTACTCATTTCGGCGCGAGCGCTGAAATTTTTTCGAATTTTAGACCTTTTTTTGCAATTTTGTCTTCCCAAAAATCTTTGTACATCGGGAAACATCTTTGCCGAATACAAAAAAACCGTGAATCTCGTTAATAAAAAGTTTTGAATAATTATGTTGAAGCCATTTTTATTATGCATATTAAGCCTCTTGGTATTTTTATTTATGTATGTATGCAGGCCCGTATCCAGGATGTGGGGGTGGACCCAACATAAATTGGTCTATATCTCGGGAAATTCGTCGGAATAGCTCGCAAAAACGACAGTTTTCGGCGTTTTTCGATACGCTCTATCCATTAGGATCATAAAATTGAAATTTTATATAAATTTTTTCCTATTTAAAATGCTAGAAAAAGTGTCGTTTTTTGGTCGCGCTTGAGCTAAAATTATGGAAAATACTTCATATTTGGCGCGGAACGCCGAAAATTTGAAGATCCTACGTCAAAGACGGGCAATTCTTCCATCATTCCGTGCATTATCTTACCTTTCAAAGATTATTTACGGCCAGGGGGAGGGTGTGGCCGCCCCCCGAAATACGGCCCTATATGTAACTTGTATGTATCTTTGCCCTGTACAAAGATCTCTGGAAAAGTACCAATTTTCAGCTTGTAATCTGCGACTGTATAGATAAAAACCTTGTGTAAATCCAGTTGATAATATCAGTCTGGTCGACATAAGTCGAACATTTTTACGACTCTCCGGCTTAATTGTGCATTGGACTTAGAAACGTAAAATAATTTGAATTACAGAATCAGAAATAATGTTCGAGAATAACTTATAAAAGGACCATTTTTCTAGCAAACAATAGATACTGGGAAAATATTGATTCACTGAAACATTACTTGCACTGGATAGCATGCAGAAGGGTCAGCCAGACTGGTACTGTCCGGCGATTTTGAGCCGACGGAACGTTTTTTCTAGTACTTTTATGTACTTTTGATTCAAAAAAGTGCCCAAAATGGATCCGCCGTATTTTTTGTGTTAAAAGTGATATAATGGAGCCAAAATGGACTGAACACGCTTTAAAAATGCGATATTGCCATGAAAAAACGTTTTATAGGCTGTTTTGACCATGTTTGGTCGTTGAAACAGCAAGACAATCGTGAACGTTAAATTTACTGTTGTACATTCTAGGACTTTAGCCCCCCTGCCGACCCTGCCATTGTGCATCTATGATACATAGGGTTCGTCTTATTTGGACATCCAGTTCGTACCTACATAATAGAACGTGAGCATACATTTAACGGCTCGAAATTTTGGGAGAGGGTCCGGTGATTTTTAGTGGAAGGGGGTAAATAACCTCCAATTTTTTGGCTAAAAACTGCTAAAAAACACCTTAAAACGGCCAAAAATCGCAAGTTTTTCCAAAAATAGAGGGGTCAAAAATTTTCTTACTTCGGGGTTTAGAAGGACGATCAATTTTGGGTGTGGGCAGCGCCGTATTTAAAAGGGGCTTGGGGGCGGCCGCCCTCCCTTGGCCGGGAAAAATTTTGAAATGTAAGATAGAGCAGGGAAAATGGAAACATCGACTGTCTTTGATGTAAAATCTTTACATTTTCGGCGCTTCGCGCCAGATGTGCAGTACTTTCTATCATTTTGGCCCAAACGCTGGATAAGGGCCTGGGTTAAATGTTAAGTAAACTTGGTCCTTCACATTTGCCTTATTACTTCATGTCATTTCTTGTTTTAGATCGTTAATAATGTCATCGCAACATGATTCGATTAGCGTTGGCCAGGGAACAATTACCGATTTTGATAATGACTCCGAATTGTTGGCTCATTTAGAAAAACGCTTGGACGAATGTAACATAAAAGGCTCGGCTCTTAAGCATGATTTCGGCATTAAGTCTGATGACAAGGAACCGCCAGCGATTTTCAGATTTCCCGAATGCAAAATTAGGTGGGCTAAATATAAATTGAGGCTAACTTTGATTTACGCAAAAAATGCGGCTAATGATTTCCATGCTGAGCTAAGTGACGTTGAAGCTGTTTGATGACCATTGAATTTCGGACGTATATTTTAGCCGTCATTTAAGTGTCTAAATTGGATTCTCTAGACGAAAAAGGACGAAATTCTTCTTGATGGAAATGAGATAGAATCGGGGTCGAATAAAAACGGATTACGAAATCCTTCCAACCAGTGATCGGACCGAGGGTACTTTTTGGACCCTCGGCCTCGGCCGAGGCCGAGGCAACTTAAAATCCTTGCCTCGGCCGAGGCCGAGGCCGAGGCCGAGGGTAATGCCGAGGGTCAAGCTTATATACCTATACCCATAAATAGTACTCTTAGAATATTTTGTATGTACATGAGCTAGAGAATAATCGTAATATTTAACACTTTATCAAACTAAAACACATGTTTATTGGTGTTAGCCAGAATTTTTATTTCAATCTGATGAAGCAGATAATTCATCATCGAAATCTAGATCATCTGAATCAAAGTTAGCCTCATCTATTTCGCCTTGTTGTGCTATCGCGTTATCGTCGTCGTCAGCCTTTATCAGATTCTTTAAAGCCACACTATTATAAGCAACTGCTTTGTGTTTTACAAAAAGAGTTTTTGAACGTTTTATGGTAGCAGACGAATGCGAAAATTACTGTACTTTCTGATCCATCCAGTAGCGGGAGGGGGCGGTATACAAACTTTTCCAAAAAAGTCAAAAGAGGTCCAAAATTTTGCCCTTAACGCGCGAAATAGCATTTTTCGGTGTTTTACATTGTATACTTTTACATAAAATCACTTTTGAAGTCATATTTTTCTTAAAATTTTAGAATATTCGACAATTTTGTGCGAAAAAATCATTAAATTTCTAAGACTTTAACAAAAATCTGGCGCGAGACGCCGAAAAATTTGCAAAATTAAGGCGGATAGACGTCTAGAAGCATGATTTACTGCTTGATTTCCTGTATTTATAGCATTTGATGCGAAACATTGAAATTTTTTTATTGAAAATAGATGAAAACTATGCAAAAATAGCTGTTTTTGCTGTTAAAATTGTTTTAAAACCTACATGAACAGAAAAGGGCTCCCAGGGCCCGGTTTCACCACAAAGCTACGAGTTACAAGTTACGGGTGACGGTTTCACGAGTACGGGCTACGAGTGCTACAAATTTCCGTTTCACTAAAAACTGAGATTTACGAGCCACGAGTTACGAGTTCTACGAGTACTTTTTACGAGTGTTTTTTCACGAATAACGGCTGGGCGGTTTCACCAGATATTACGATCGAATGTTACGAGTGAAAAGATTCGTAAATTTTGTAATATTATCACGGATCAAAAAGAGGTCCATAGGACTCGTAAAGAAGTGGCAGACTAGTGCGTTTAATAGTTTTCTGATTTGTTTTTTCTCAATTTGTTTCACTTTCGTGCACACACCTACATAATACATATACTGGCAGCACATGTAAAGGGTAAGAAGATTAGCATTAAAAAATAATATATTTTTCAAAAAACGTTTTAGAGAAATCCCATAAAATTCGATTCTTAAGGTGCATTCTTGAGTAGTAATTCGAATTTTATTTCTTTAGCCCTTGTTAGTGATGTTCGCAGCTTTTTTATGAAAAATATTACAATCACTTAGACATTTTTCCATGAATTGCGGAAATCAGACATTTTTGATTAGATTTCTGAAAATTAGAATTTCATCGCACTTCCTTCGGAAAAGAGCCGACTGCATATTTTATGTACGTATTAATGACAACTAAGAATGATTTGTTAAATTTGAAAATTGAAATAATACGCTGTGATATACTTTTAGCTTCGTAAAGTCTCTGAATTTGATTTAATTGATTTCGTTTATAAATTATAATAGTAATAATAATAATAATAATAATAATAATAATAATTAATTATTATTATTATTATTATTATTATTATTATTAGTATTACTGTTATTATAATAATAATAATTATTATTATTAGTATTAGTAATATTCTTATTATTAGTATCATTATCATTATTATTATTATTATTATTATTATTATTATTATTATTATTATTATTATTGTCATTATCGTCATTATTATTATTACTAATATTATTATTTTCGTTTTTATTTAAAGTCATAAATTTTCTGAGAAGCTTATTAATTCTTGTTGACTAAATCCCAAACATTTATTAACACTTTCTATGTTTTTCTATCGAGCGGCATAAAATCTGCAATTAATTACATAATTATGCTGTTTAAAACAGAGACAATGACTAACGAAGAATGTCATACGCAACAGAAAAGATATACATTTTATTACGAGTACTCGTAAAAAGGTCCAAAAAGTACTCGTAAAAAATGAGTTTTTATGAGTCCTACGGAAACCCTGGTGAAACCCTCGTAATACGAACTCTTAACCCGTTGCTCGTTACTCGTAACTCGTAGTCGTAATTTGTAACTCGTAAAAAGATGGTGAAACCCGACTTTCCCGTAAAACGGAACTCGTAGGACTCTTAGGAGTCGTAAACTTATGGTGAAACCGGGCCCAGGTCGCCAAGAAAGTAAATAAACGTCATTAATAGGTATCATCCGGCGCGTAGCGCCGAAAAATTTGAGAAATTATGGTCACTGACGACCAAAAATCATTGCAAATTGCATATCCATTCTTTATCTCGTCAAATATTTTGGCCATTGGGGAGCGGCCGCCCCCTTGAATCCACCTCTGCATGTAGCGACTGTACTTTCCGATCCATGTAGCGAAAAGACGCTTTTGGTTGTACAGATTATCATTGTGAAATTCAACGCGAAGCGCGAAAAGTCTTTCACGATTATTCTCACATTTTATTTCGAAAGGGACACTTTCCCCTCAATCCCCCTGTATACGAGCCTGAGCTCTTCGTTAGGGTCAAAATAGGAACTATATGCTATGCAGGAAGGTTGGTAGGATACTTAATCAGTGATACTGACACACAAAACCTCTAAAATAAAAATAATTCATGACAATGCGGTGGAAGAATAGAAAAGCTGTGGTGAATGAATGACAGACAAACTTTTCAGCTTCGCCCTCGGCGCCGAGGCCGAGGCTCCAAAAAACGCCGAGGCTTGCCGAGGCCGAGGCCGAGGCCTCGGTCCGATCACTGCTTCCAACAAAAATGTTCGATCATCCTCAGACACACACACACACAGCGTGGGAATTCCGGTGGGGGGTTGAAATCGTTAAAGTGTCTTTTTTGGGCCCAAAATGGAGGGTACGCGTCAAAAACATCGTTTTTCGGTGTTTCTGACGATGCTCTATCTTCCTTGAGCATAAAAATAAAAAATTAAAAAAATTAAGACAATTCAAACGAATTGAACCAAATATAGTCAAAACATGAGCATATGGCTCGAAGTGCCAAAACTTTGACACTTTTAAGCAAATAGATAGCTGAAAACCTTAAAAAAGAATTTTTAGGAAATTTTTGACAACTTTCAAAAAATTGCGAATTCTGGGGGGGGTAAATTTTTTCTCGGGAGTGAAATCCCCTAAACTCCTCCCCCAGATCATATGTGGTCATTCCTGAATAGTAGCTATGTTTTTCACAGTATTGTATCACTTAGGCTGTTTTTTATGTTACTGGAGCACGTCAAAGCTAATAACAAGAGCTTTTAAACTCTGTCTGACCCTAACCACGATACGGAGGACCTAAGGCCGCGCTTCTGATAGCAAACAAGTGTTGTCTGGCATTGTTGACAGGAAACATACATATATGTGAATGTGATCTGCGATGGATCGTCTACCCAATAGTTATCCATAGTTTATTTTTTATGTTCGGCAATTATTTTCCTCGATTTAAAAAGACTTTTGGGGACCGTCTGACATAGGACCTGTGCAAAGATTTTTGAGGGATGAAAGTAATAAATACATATTCATTATTATTATAGTCAAAAAAGTCAAAAAAAGCTTCAAGATTTTCGCTGATCACTATGCTATTTCTGCTTTTAAAGCTATAGCTCTGAGATCAAGAGCTTATATGCGTAAATCAGCGAAAATATTTTAATTCTTCTCAAACTGACACTATTTGAGTGAATAGTTTTTAATGCTGGTTGTCTATTAAGTTTAAACTCGACTTGAACGTATGGCAAATATACTGAAATTGTTTTGTAGCAGTTTGGAAATTTTTTGTCTTGTTTGTCTTTACAAAGCTTCAATTTTTACAATTGTGTTTCTAGACGTTAAAAATGAAGAATTCTTCGGCATGTCATGAGATTGGTCGCAAATTGTACTTTAAAGCGGTAAAATATGAATTTTCGTCATATTTATAATTGTGCGCGGACCGCCGGAAAATTTTGATATATTCTTCATTTATACGTCGAGTCTGGACTTCTAAGTTAACAAATATAGTACAAAATAAGAAATCCAGCGCGAAGCGCCGGGAAATTTTGAGTTTAGTAGCTCAAAAGTGCGCTAAAAACCTGTTTTGGCTGTCTTTTTAGTAGACTTCGAAATTGTTTCTTCATGGAACCCTTGTGGAAAATTTTTTCATTTAGGGGCTTTGCTTAATTCACTTTTATCTAGTATTATTGTGATTTCGATCGTTATCAATAGGAATATGTACAGAAGCTCTGGTTTCACGACCTTCAACCGAACTAGGAATCAATCGGTCTGAGAAACGAGTCAACAATAATATATTGAGTTGGTTAACATAAATAAGTGTTACGGATGTTTTTAGGTCCTACGCAGGAATTTTTCAAGGAGCCGGTTCCGAATACATACATTAGCTTTTTATCTTTTCAATCATCTTATGTCAGCATACATGCATACTGGGGGTATGAGGGGGTATCCCTTCTAGCAGGACTTTTGGAAGTATACTACCTCAGGCCGTTTCGGGACCAAAGCTATTGCTCGAACTATGAAAAAGCGCCAAACGACGTGTAACAGTATAATTTCAAGTGAAAATATTATTTTTCGAGCGGTAGAATGTTCAATCCATCTATTCAGGCACTTTTCTTCCATTATTTCGTATATATTTGATCATAGAGGTCTTTCTATCACCATTATAATTATTTTTTTCAAGCAAATCTAGCCGCAAATGTTTTTGAAAAATAAAATACAACGAATAATGTATGTATCAAAATTTCACAGTAAATAGTACAATTATGTACTCATTCCCCTCAAGGAAACTCAATTCACCTTCTCCCAGGACTTTTGATCACGAGCATGTACATATGTACGTTAGCTGTGGTGGTGTCCAATGCCGTTATATTGACATTAATCAGAGTTTTCACTTATGCGACTAAGACCAGCAGATATTTGTTCCTCACTTAAAAATATTACTTGGAATCCTATTAGGGCACACAAGCATAGGTGGGCGGCAATAAAGTTCTGGGGGGGGTGCAAGATTTTTTCAAAGGTCAAAAATGGCCCTAAAAATGGTGGTATGGTGGTATGGTGGAAAAACACCATTTTTCAACGTTTCTCATCTAAGCACTATCCATTGGCATAAAAAAATTGCGAAAAAAACAATAAAAAATTTCAAAAATTGAATTCTGGGGGTACTTTGGTTTTTGGGGGTGCACATACCCCCCGCCGACCCCCCTACGCCCAGGTATGCACACAAGTCATCAAGAATTAACTTTTTATCAGTGATTTATGGAACTATATGAGTAAAAATAATGAACTAACGGTGTATTATATTCTGTGATGAAAGAATGCAATTTTTCTGTATGCCTGCATTATCTTATCTTTTCAGAAAATTATTTTGGGTCTGAGGGGACGGCTGCCCCCTCTGCGTAAGCCCCTGAACTTTATTATTGATTTTATCCATATTGACAATTTTTAGCCGTCCAGTTCACGAGCTTGTGCAATTATTGATCCAATCGTTGGATGAAGCAAAATCTTGTACTAGTTCATCAAACTCCCTTAAATTGTTTCAAGCGGTTCGTTATTGCTTCGATTTATTCATTTGTATTTACTTGCCTTATCACAAGGAGCAGCGATTGAGCATCCCTTTGATTTCCGGTAATTTTCTGAATATATTTTATGAGTTTAGTGGCATTATGAATGTCGCATGCCCTCTTATAAGATACATAGTATTTTATAATCATCAGAGAAGTGAATAAACAACTGCTGATTTTCACGTCATTTTCCTTCTGTCGAACGCACTACATCGAAGAAGCAAAAATTTCATGCATTGAGAAATTAGATGATTTCTCAATCAGGGAATTTAAAACTAAATTTTTGCGCGTTTTAAACGAATTAAACCTGTGTTCAATCTTCTTCAACATTTTTTACCTTTCTATTCTGTTTTATGATTTTACACAGGAAGAAAGAGCTACGTATACAATTTGTTTTATGATGATTTGTCTTTTTCTGAATTTGTAAGAACTGTATGAAATGTCATTAGTATATTTTACGAGGCATTGTGCAAATCAGACAATATCAATTGACCATAAATGTAATTTAATCTGATGCGACTAGTGTTCTTTCTTTATTTATTCGGCAAAGACTTTTCCCGATGTACACACAATGACTTTTGGAGACCGTCTTTCAGTGATCGGACCGAGGGTACTTTTGGACCCTCGGCCGAGGCCGAGGCGACTTAAAATCCTTGCCTCGGCCGAGGCCGAGGCCGAGGCCGAGGGTAATGCCGAGGGTCAAGCTTATATACCTATACCCATAAATAGTACTTTTAGAATATTTTGTATGCACATGAGCTACAGAATAATCGTAATATTAAACACTATTGAATGTCAAACAATTCATTTTTATTTACAATAATAGTAGATTAACTGTGTGAAGGATTTATTGAATAAAGTCAGCAGCATGAGAGCATACTTAATTTAACAAGTTGCTGTTGATGAAGACTTGGAAAAGTTGATAAAAAATATGGCTGAACAAGCGAACAAGCACTTAAAAACTTTTATTACTATAAATAAGAAAACAGTGTCAAAGAAATAAACGAACAAACGAATTAAGCTAAGTAAAGACAGAACTGTAGCCAATGTTGTGCTCGCTTTTGCAGTAATGCATGTTTAAACACGCTTTTTCGGTCATCCAATTCTGGTGTGGCAGGTAATATGACGGAAACTGCACTGTACTTTCCGATCATAGTTTCCCAAGGTCCAGAGTTGAGGGAAGGGCGAAATCCTAAAATGGGGGACAAGTAAATTAAGTAGTGTCTTTGTATGAGCGCACAAATTTTTGTAGATATTTTATATAAATATATTTTTAAACATACACATTTTTACATACTGCCAGTGTGTGACCTGTAACCGGTATGCAGTCCTAAACAGTGTTTTTTGGTGCAAGATAGCTTTTTACGTGTACAAAAATGGCATCCAGAAGTCTTTGAACATTTTGTACATGCAAATTTTTGTGTACTATTATAGTATGGTACAGTAGCGATTTAGTGTGGTAAAACAGGGTTTTTCGACCTTTGGTAGTGTATCTTAGCTAATTTCTGAATTTCTGAATATTTGACATTTTTCCATTCTAAATGCAAATTCTATTATTTTTAAAGATATATATATATATATATATATATATATATATATATATATATATATATATATATATATATATATATATATATATATATATATATATATATATATATATATATATATATATATATATATATATATATATATATATATAGATTGCCGGGGCCGCTCTTTTACCTGGGCCCCGGCGCCAGTGGCCTGGCCGGGGCCTGTACAAAACATATACCCTATACTTACTAAGCTATACCAAGCATCCACATTATTTCTATACTGATTATGAAGGAATAGTTTCGAAAAATGAGCTTGCTAAGCGAGAGTTGTAAACTAAGAGGAGCTTAAAGTTTAAACCTACCATTAAATTATAAAGATAATAATAAAAGATTTAAAGCTTTAAGAAAAAGAAAAATGTGGTAAATTAAAACAAATTTAAAGGATATGATGAAACATTATTATTGAGAATAGGACGATCACGTGCTATGTATAATGACTCCTTGATTAAAAGATCAAAAGAGTTGGATGCTCGACTGATAACCTTGAAGCAATCTGATGTAATTGGATGATTGCTATTTGAGATATGTTTGTGAATAGCAGATAAACTATCACCCTGAATTGGCTTTCCTGTAGCAAATGAGATGCCAGTATGCTCTGCCATTCTACTCCCAAAATGTCGGCGAGTTTCACCGATGTAACTAGCCATACAGCTAGAACACGTATACTTATATACTAAATTTGAGAGTAGCTTAGCAGGTACAGCATCCTTGTTCTTGAAAAACCGGCTGATACACATAACAGGTTTGTAAACAAACCTTACTCTAATCTGAGGGTAAAATGCAGATATAACCTTTAGAATTCTGCTGCGTACATTGTAGCCATGCACACCAGTGTAAGGCAAAACAAGAGAATAGCATAGTTTATCACACCCGAATTTTATGTCATCACTCTTACTATAAACTTTTGTCATAAAGTCTGATATGACCTTATCAATCAAGCTAAGCGGATACTCATTTTGCAGTAGAGTCTGCTTCAGCTTGTCAATATCAGAGACAAAAGTCTGATATGAGTTACAAATCATGTGAATACGACTCACAAGTGTCTTTATTAAACCAACTTTATAGGCAAAAGGAATGAAGCTAGACAATTTGGCATAAAGGCCAGAAAATGTGGGTTTCTGATATGATGATGTGACAATATCATCGGACTTCCTTTCAACAAGCACATCAAGGAAATTTAATTTCTTGTCACATTCAGTTTCAAATGTGAAATTCATATTAGGATGTTGCTGATTCATGTAATCACAGAACTTTCTAGGCTGATTTCTGTCAGAAAACACTACAAATGTGTCATCAACATAACGTACATAAAACTTGGGTCTAATCTTTATACTACAGTCTCTGAGCCACTTTGTTTCATGATGGCTCAAGAAAATGTTGGCAAGAACTGGGCCAAGCGGATTACCCATAGCAACACCATCTATCTGTTGATAGATTTTACCATTACAAGTAAAGTAACACTCTTTAACTGCAAGTTCTAGAAGCAGTTTGAATTGATGACAATTCATGTTATTTACTAACATGACATTCTGATCATCAAATAGTTTCCTAATACATATGTCAATGGTCTCATTGAGTGGAATATTAGTGAACAAGCTTTGAACATCAAGACTAGCCATAAAATGATGGCTTTTGAATGTAAAAGCCTTGAGTCTTGTCAGGAAACTACCAGTGTCACATAAAGTGTATTCATTAGTACTTATGTCTTGTAGGATCGGCACAAAATACTTAGCCAACTTATAAGTTGGAGTGTTGATGGCTGACAAGATTGGTCTTAAAGGAACATCTCTCTTATGAGTCTTAGGCAAGCCATATAGCCTGCCATAACTGCATCCTACAGGATTTATACTTTTATAGACATCAGCAGATAGTCCATTCTGTTTATGAACCTTCAGTATATGGGCTGATATGCGTTTCTCAACTGAGCGTATAAACTGACAAGGATTACAGTCAATGACTTTGAACTTTGAGATATCATTCAAGACATCATTCAACTTCCTAATGTAGTCATCTTTGTTCAGAATTACTACTTGATTACCCTTATCTGCCTTTAGAACAATGATATTCTTGTCTTTTGACAGATTGCTGAGGATTTCATAGTCACGCTTTGATAGATTATCGCAATGCTTCTTATCATAATTAAAATATGAGCTAAGAGCAATGTCTCGCAATTGATTCTTGATCATCTGCATTTTTACATTGTCACAGTTAAAGGCAGTTTGTTTCTTGAGGAAACCCATCAGTTTCTCAAAAGGTAGCAGATAATCACCATACTCGATCTTCCTAGGTGTAATAGAGTACTTCATACCATAAGACAACACCAGCTTCTCATGAGCTGTCAAAACTCGGTTACTTAAATTAACTACAACCTTTTCAGGATCGATACTATTGACACTTTTATGCATAAGCAAGTTTTTTACCTTCTTGCTATGCAACTGTCTAACATGGTTGAGAGATTTAGACACATTGCGTCTAATGTATGTTAATGCTACCTGAGAATCCAGCCAGGATACTCGTGAATTAAACAAAGTAATCTGCGCCTTCAAATCTCTTAGGACTCTTTCAACCTCTTTGATTTTAACTTTCAATTCCTCATTTAGCAGAAGCCTCTGGCATGTTATGTAACATTTAGAACGCTTAAGCATCCTATTAGAAACCTTGAAAGCCAGAAATTTAGGAAGCAAATCATTATCAATGCATTCTCTAAGAAATGCAACATCCAACTGAAGCTTATCATAGCGAAGTTGAAGCTTCTCAACTTTTCTCAAAAGTAACACAACTCCATGATCATACTTATTCTTCAAATTTGTGAATATATTTAGCTTTAAACGAATCTTGAAAAGAAAAGCAATAATAAAGAAAAACTTTTTAAGTCTAAAACTCACCAGCCCCTCCAACCCGCCCTTACCTCCACCCATCCTAGATGTCGTAGCAGTAGTGGAAGTAATCTGACTAGCTGAAGTTGTTTGATTGACAGGCGATTTTCTCCCATTATGCCTTAATTGACTAAAAATATTCGGAAAATTGACTTCAGTAGCAGAGGGGAAGCAATCTGACCAACCAATGCTGCTGGAGTAAGGGATGCTTAAGCGTTCTAAATGTTACATAACATGCCAGAGGCTTCTGCTAAATGAGGAATTGAAAGTTAAAATCAAAGAGGTTGAAAGAGTCCTAAGAGATTTGAAGGCGCAGATTACTTTGTTTAATTCACGAGTATCCTGGCTGGATTCTCAGGTAGCATTAACATACATTAGACGCAATGTGTCTAAATCTCTCAACCATGTTAGACAGTTGCATAGCAAGAAGGTAAAAAACTTGCTGATGCATAAAAGTGTCAATAGTATCGATCCTGAAAAGGTTGTAGTTAATTTAAGTAACCGAGTTTTGACAGCTCATGAGAAGCTGGTGTTGTCTTATGGTATGAAGTACTCTATTACACCTAGGAAGATCGAGTATGGTGATTATCTGCTACCTTTTGAGAAACTGATGGGTTTCCTCAAGAAACAAACTGCCTTTAACTGTGACAATGTAAAAATGCAGATGATCAAGAATCAATTGTGAGACATTGCTCTTAGCTCATATTTTAATTATGATAAGAAGCATTGCGATAATCTATCAAAGCGTGACTATGAAATCCTCAGCAATCTGTCAAAAGACAAGAATATCATTGTTCTAAAGGCAGATAAGGGTAATCAAGTAGTAATTCTGAACAAAGATGACTACATTAGGAAGTTGAATGATGTCTTGAATGATATCTCAAAGTTCAAAGTCATTGACTGTAATCCTTGTCAGTTTATACGCTCAGTTGAGAAACGCATATCAGCCCATATACTGAAGGTTCATAAACAGAATGGACTATCTGCTGATGTCTATAAAAGTATAAATCCTGTAGGATGCAGTTATGGCAGGCTATATGGCTTGCCTAAGACTCATAAGAGAGATGTTCCTTTAAGACCAATCTTGTCAGCCATCAACACTCCAACTTATAAGTTGGCTAAGTATTTTGTGCCGATCCTACAAGACATAAGTACTAATGAATACACTTTATGTGACACTGGTAG
This sequence comes from Mermis nigrescens, assembly GCA_036768485.1. NCBI lineage: Eukaryota > Metazoa > Nematoda > Enoplea > Mermithida > Mermithidae > Mermis > Mermis nigrescens. The sequence goes on along the minus strand of JAVLUZ010000152.1, from coordinate 4,817,310 downwards.
TTTCCTGACAAGACTCAAGGCTTTTACATTCAAAAGCCATCATTTTATGGCTAGTCTTGATGTTCAAAGCTTGTTCACTAATATTCCACTCAATGAGACCATTGACATATGTATTAGGAAACTATTTGATGATCAGAATGTCATGTTAGTAAATAACATGAATTGTCATCAATTCAAACTGCTTCTAGAACTTGCAGTTAAAGAGTGTTACTTTACGTGTAATGGTAAAATCTATCAACAGATAGATGGTGTTGCTATGGGTAATCCGCTTGGCCCAGTTCTTGCCAACATTTTCTTGAGCCATCATGAAACAAAGTGGCTCAGAGACTGTAGTATAAAGATTAGACCCAAGTTTTATGTACGTTATGTTGATGACACATTTGTAGTGTTTTCTGACAGAAATCAGCCTAGAAAGTTCTGTGATTACATGAATCAGCAACATCCTAATATGAATTTCACATTTGAAACTGAATGTGACAAGAAATTAAATTTCCTTGATGTGCTTGTTGAAAGGAAGTCCGATGATATTGTCACATCATCATATCAGAAACCCACATTTTCTGGCCTTTATGCCAAATTGTCTAGCTTCATTCCTTTTGCCTATAAAGTTGGTTTAATAAAGACACTTGTGAGTCGTATTCACATGATTTGTAACTCATATCAGACTTTTGTCTCTGATATTGACAAGCTGAAGCAGACTCTACTGCAAAATGAGTATCCGCTTAGCTTGATTGATAAGGTCATATCAGACTTTATGACGAAAGTTTATAGTAAGAGTGATGACATAAAATTCGGGTGTGATAAACTATGCTATTCTCTTGTTTTGCCTTACACTGGTGTGCATGGCTACAATGTACGCAGCAGAATTCTAAAGGTTATATCTGCATTTTACCCTCAGATTAGAGTAAGGTTTGTTTACAAACCTGTTATGTGTATCAGCCGGTTTTTCAAGAACAAGGATGCTGTACCTGCTAAGCTACTCTCAAATTTAGTATATAAGTATACGTGTTCTAGCTGTATGGCTAGTTACATCGGTGAAACTCGCCGACATTTTGGGAGTAGAATGGCAGAGCATACTGGCATCTCATTTGCTACAGGAAAGCCAATTCAGGGTGATACTTTATCTGCTATTCACAAACATATCTCAAATAGCAATCATCCAATTACATCAGATTGCTTCAAGGTTATCAGTCGAGCATCCAACTCTTTTGATCTTTTAATCAAGGAGTCATTATACATAGCACGTGATCGTCCTATTCTCAATAATAATGTTTCATCATATCCTTTAAATTTGTTTTAATTTACCACATTTTTCTTTTTCTTAAAGCTTTAAATCTTTTATTATTATCTTTATAATTTAATGGTAGGTTTAAACTTTAAGCTCCTCTTAGTTTACAACTCTCGCTTAGCAAGCTCATTTTTCGAAACTATTTCTATACTGACCTAACATCTTAGTATTACTATTGTAAGCAATTACATATCGCTTTAATGAATTAAAGACCTAAAAATAAGCAGATAAAAGAGAAATAAACAAAAAATTAATAAATAATTGTGAATATAGCTGTTAGGCATAGGAAATAATAAGCTAAGCTGAACAGAATATAACTTTTCTATAGTGTTTATGCTGATTCGATGAAAGAAATAGACGAGCAAAACAGTACAATACAAAAGATTACGATTACATTGCACGAGAAATAAGTAACCCAGAGATTAACTACACGCTTGAAAAACTTATCTCTAGAATATCAACAAAATCATATGGGCGAAAAATGCTTGTACGACGAAAATCATTTACCAAGATTAGGGAACATGCATAATCAAAATGAATTATATTTAAAAAATTAATTGAAAACCACTTAAAAATGAAGACATTTGCTCTATTATTTGGCGCACAGCGCCCGAAATCAGTGAAAAATCGCATATAATAAAGCAAACGAATTCTATCTGGATGATGAAATAAGTTGCCGTACTCTAGCATTTTTTTAAGGTACATAAGTAGTACATACATCGATTTATTAAACAATTTTACAGACACTGGTGAAAGTCCCTTGCATTTTAAACTTTATTGTCTAAGAATTATCGGTCAAACGTGCTTATTTTCGCAATAAAAATTGTTAATTGAGCTAAGCTATTCAAGAATGTATCGAATTGTTTCAATGCTCACTCAAATCTTGATTATTAGATTACCTGAAGCGAAGCACAACAGTAGCCTAAGCTTAATTTTAACGAAATTTAGCTTATTTTTGCGAATAAATAAATATTATGTTGCGTAATTCGGCAAAAAAGATTAATTTTGTTCGATTTTCATTGATTTTTCATCGTTTTTACAGGCCCCGGCCCCGGGCCCTGCACATCTCTAATAATATATATAAATATAAATATATATATATATATATATATATATATATATATATATATATATATATATATATATATATATATATATATATATATATATATATATATATATATATATATATATATATATATATATATATATATATATATATATATATATATATATATATATATATATATATATATATATATATATATATATATATATATATATATATATATATATATATATATATATATATATATATATATATATATATATATATATATATATATATATATATATATATATATATATATATATATATATATATATATATATATATATATATATATATATATATATATATATATAGGACACACAATTACTGATGCGCCGAAAATTTTCGGAAATTTTACACCTTTTTACAGTTTTTGTCTCTCCAAAAATCTTTGTGCATGTACAAAGACGGTCCTGAAAAGATTCTGTACATTATGAAAAATCTTTGCCGAATACAAAGAACCGTGGCCCTAAATGTGATCATTCGGCTTGAATTTAGTTGATAATATTAGTTCGGCGCGAAGCGCCGAAATTTTTATCAGCTTTTGATGAAATTTACACATAAAACTCGACTGAGAAAGCTAAAACAACTCGCACTACAAAATCAGAAATATCACATATATTGTAATACGCCAATTAAATCTTGTAATAAGCACTACTGTGCTTAGAAATCCAATGCAACATCAGGATAAATTAGTCAATGTGATCTTTGAACGGCAAAAAAGTGCAGAGTTATCAAATAGTACTTATTTTGCATAACATTTTCAAAAACAGTATAAATAGATACAAAAGATATTTAAATCTGCATAAAGATGCCTAGATTACACAAAAATTGATTTTGGAGTGTTTATTTCCCCTGCTTCAATCTAAATACAGTATATTAGCGATATTTTGCGCGAAGCGCCGAAAATTTTTTGAAATTTCCTAAAATATACTGAAAAACGATATAATTAATATCACTTTGTCCAAGAAAGTATTTTAATATTGTATAAAAATGGCTCCAAAAAATGCACGGAACCGAAATTGGTTTTTGGCAAAACCTGCATTTATTGGCCATTTGTGGGTGCGTTTTTGCGATTTTCGGCCGAAAATTCGCGATCATTTACCCCTCTCCCATAAAAATGGCCGAAAACCATACGTGTAACAGGGGGGTTTGGGGAATTCCCCATCCACCCAGGGTTGAACGTCCTCCCCACACTCTTCCACCCAACGTCAGAAAATTTTGACCCACCTTCCCCGTTTTTGGCGAAAATTTGCGCTTTGTTGGCTATTTTTAGGTGCTCTTGCCATTTTTGACATAAAATTAGAGTCGCTAATCCCCCTCCTTCTAAAAATGGCCAGGGAGCCCTACCCGAAATTTCAAGCCGTTACATGTATGCCGAGGAGCCCCGCCCGAAAATTTTGAGCTGTTGCATGCATGTTTTATAATGATAGTTAGTCTATTCACTCTTGCTTACATTCAAAAATACTGTATCACTTCGGTAAATTCTGATATTTAGCTGCACTTTTGCCATAGTAAAAATTAACTTCAGAAATTATTCGGAAGGTTTTCACCAAAAATCGTCTGACAGTGACTTGAGTCTTGTACCCTGAGAGGAGGGTAATAACCCTCCCTCACCCCCCATTGGGAATGTGCGTTTCCGATCCATGTAGCGAGCATGATAATTAAAACTTAGTCATCACATGAATAATAAATCGGCACTTTGCTGTATGTGACCTGGTGTGACTGGGTACGCGACTAAAACCATAAGAAAAGTCTATAGGTAAAAAAATAGCCTGTGTACTGCAGATGCATTCTAAATACTTAATATTCAACGGATATATTAAACTTATTCAAATTTGATTTTAACCCTCGGCGCCTCGACACTTTTCAGCTTCGCCCTCGGCGCCGAAGCCGAAGCTCCACAAAACGCCGAGGATTGCCGAGGCCGATGCCTCGGTCCGACCACTGCCGTCTTTGTACATGTTCAAAAATTTTTGGGAAGACAAAAACTGCAAAAAAGCTGTGAAATTCGCAAAAATTTTGGCGCTTGCGCTGAAATGTGTAATTGTGTGTGCTATACATATGTATCTCTTTATAATGCCAGAAATTGCATTTTGAAAGGAAAAATGTCAAATTTTCTGCGCTTCGCGCCGTTTTAAGACGATTATTAGTGATTTTTGCCCTCAGAAACCCATAAATTAGCTAAAATACACTACCGAAGGTCGAATCACTCTGTTTTTGCCGCACTAAAATCGCTACTGTACCATATTATAGTACCCAAAAATTTGTGTTGTACATGTACACACGGACCTTGTACAAAGAAAGCACTGGATGCGACCATTCATATTCTTGGGGAGTTCGCTCCCCCCGCAGAAAGATTTTCACTACCGACACATTTTTCTATTTTAAATATTTCATCCTAGATCAATCATGCCTGTTCGTATCTGCATACGACGACCGCGATATTGTATAACGTTTAATGTTTATGCATAAGGTTTCGTGAAATAGACTACAAACATTATTTAGATTTGTGAGATTCAGTTTTTTTAAATGTGTTTTATCAATTGGAAGTCGTTTTTTATGTCTGTTTCGACTTAAAATAATTTTTATCTATTACTTTTTAGCTCTTTCTTACAACAACTGTCAATATCTTGCACACAAAGCCATTTTGCTCACTTTTGAATACGGAGGCATCGTATCAAAAAATGACGCATCGCTGGGCTCGTTTAGCGCGATTACTTTTTTGGACTTCGTGCCAAAATTAAAATTAATGGCTGAAGAATCATTGCTGGAATTTTTAGATAAAAGAAAACCGATGCTATTGGAATGCTTAACGTCTTTTGGTAATATTGCAAATTCTATAAAATGGCGAACTTGGGAGCATAGATGAACAAGGTCAGCTTAGCCAGGGAGGGTACAATCGGGATTTTGGGGTCAGGAAGGGGTTTAATTCAGGATTTTTACTACAGTGAATTGCGTTTTTGATTATTTTTGTACGTCAAAATCGCTTGGAAATTTACTATTTTGGCTCAAACTGCTTGACACTGACAATACCTAATTTGGGACCATTAAGCGGGGGTAATACCCCTCTCTCACTTCTCCCTATGTGCATGTATGATTGGGAGTGCGGTAGCTTTACACTAGGGGTGCTCGGTGGTCGACTTATCGCGACAAACATTCATGACAGCGCGAGCTTAATTTCTGGTAATTACGTAAAATCGTGAATATTTTGACCAAAATGTTATTGTTTGACGCAGAACAGTGACAATTTAGACGACAGACACCAATAAACATACATAGAATAGAGGAGTTTCAGGATCCCCCACTCAAGGTCGGTCGTCCCCCTTATCCCCCATAGTCAGAAAAGTTTTGACCCCTCTTCCCGATTTTCAGAAAAACTTGCGGTTTTTGGCCGTTTTGACCAAAAATTGGAGGTCATTTACCCCCCTTCCCCTAAGAATGGCCAGGACCCCCTCCTGAAATTTTGAACCGTTACATACATGTATGTTAATACATGCAATTTTAGCATAGAATCTCATTTACATTTAAAGCTAGTCATTTAAGTAAACAGGTATGCGCTACCTATGATTTGTTATCTTCCGTTCGGCCAATAAAACAGGTCATATGAATTTCATCTATAAGATCTAACAATGAAAAAAGTCTATGTGAAAGGACACGGCTACTCCACAGAAACATGTTGATTTTCTCTCACTCCTTTATGCATGTACAAACGTAAGACAAATACGCTGAATTTCAATCATATGAGTTAGATGCAAGTCTGAAGTTTTGCTACAAAAACGGCCCAACTATCAAATTTTTCTACTATAATTCATCATATTACTAATTAGACCATTTATACGCGCCGCACAACTGCCTATATTGATTTAAGAAGAAAACCTGGAATTTTTATGCGTACATATGCATTTACTTATTAGTGTTTTGCTCGGACATTCCTATTTCATAAATTTGTGTGATTTAATATTCTTTTTTATTTCTCTTTGGCTTCTGCTAGATGAAATGAAAATTGTATTTAATTCTGAGATGCTACGTACCTAAGTCTAAACAGATATTAGATACCTCCACTAGTTACATCCAGACATGCAAGTGGGGAGGGGGGTTGAAGGGTCTCGATTTCCCCGTCCGAAGGGAAAAATGGGAATTGTTCTGCGAAATGAGGCAAAATGAAGGCCAAAAATGGATGGCAAATGGAAATTTTCTTTAAAAGTTTTCAAATTGACCAAAAACTGTGTTATAACGTAGTTTTAGCACTATTTTAGCGTGTATACCAGTTTTTGAAGTTTTTGAGCTCATTTTGACCCAAAAAAGCTCAATTCTTGACCCACCAGACCGGCTGACCCCCTCCCCCCACAAGATCGGACATGCTATGCAACTGTGGTTGCATCTTGGAATTACTCGATAAAATTTTTGGCGCCAGATCAGATATATATTTAGATATACTCGTATATTCGGCTCATACATCAGAAAATGTTTTAAAATGTTACATATCTCATTGTTAACTAAGAGACTCTGGCCTTATTTTGGCTGTTTTAAATGTTTTAATAATGTGCATAGTTTTGATTGAAAAATAGTTAATTGACTTAGATAATAGTCCACGTAGGCGCAATTTCTTATTGATTTTTTGATTGTCCTAACCTGACGAACCGTTTTCCAGATGTTTAATGTTAAAACTGGAAAAAATATTGAAAAACTTCGATATTGAATCTTTATATATGTATGTTCAGAAAACAATCCGGAATTTCTTGATTTTGTTATCTCTCGTCTCTACCCAGTGTTTTTTTGTACAAGGTCCGTTTGTGTATGTACAAAGATAGTCCCCAAAAGTCTTTGTACATTTTGTACATGCAAATTTTTGTGTACTATTATATAGTACAGTAGCGATTTTCGTGTGGTAAAACAAGGTTTTCGATCTTTTGTAGTGTATTTTAGCCAACTTATGGGTTTCTGATGCCAAAAATTACTGAAAATTGTCTTAAAACGGCGCGAAGCGCCTAAAAATTTGACATTTTCCATTCTAAATGCAAATTCTGCCGTTTTAAAGATATATAGGACAAACAATTACTCATATCGGCGCGAAGCGTTGAAAATTTTTGGGAATTTTATACCTTTTCGCAGTTTTTGTCTTCCCAAAAATCTTTGTGCATTTTGTAGACACAAATTTTTGGGTACTATAATATGGTACAGTAGCGATTTTAGTGTAGTTAAAACAGAGTTGTTCGACTCTTGGTACTGTATTTTAACTAATTTCTGGGTCTCTAAGGGCAAAAATCACTAGAAAAATTTGACATGTTGCCTTTTGAAATGCAATTTCTGCCATTATAAGGATGTATAGAACACACAATTACTCATTTCGGCGCAAAGCGCCAAAAATTTTGCGAATTTTGGACCTTTTTTGCGAATTTTGTCTTTCCAAAAATCTTTGTACATGTATATACAAAGACGGTCCCAAAAAGTCTTTGTACATCGGGAAAAATCTTTGCCGAATACAAAAAACACTGATTCTGCCACGCCTCATGTTCAACCTAATTCGCTTTGACTCAATCAAGATCCTTAATTTCCAAGAATGCGTGTATTCCTGAACCTACTAAGTTAAGAGCGTTTCCTGAATATGTTGACTGTTCACCTAAGTTTTTCTATCAGTGTCATCCTTGCCTTTTTTCAACCCTGTTAACGTTGTAAATCGCATTATAAATTTATATTCAATTTATATGTGATTAAATCTTACTTCTAACCATTTATAATTTCAAATTTATATTTGGCCGCACCACTTTTTGATTAGATTTGCATTTTGAGTATTCGAGCTTGAATGACGATAATCTCTTGTCAAATTGTCAGAAGTCGTTAAAGCAGTGCCTTATGCAGCTACAGTCCATACACAAAGTTTGGATGGAGGTGAATTCAGACTTCTAAACCACCTTATGATTTAATTCACTAATCTTCATGATATTGCGGTAATTTAAAACTCTTGACAGAGCGTTTGGGTCTAATTCATACATTCCCATAGAGGGGGTGAAGGGAGGGGTATTACCCCCACCGCAGGGTCCGAGACTTGAATCACTGTCGGACGATTTTGAGCCATCAAACATTTTCTGCATGATTTTTGGGTATAAAAGCAGCGAAGATACTAAAAATTTGTCGGCGTTTCGCGCCGACTAATACATTTCTGTTTTGTTTACCCATAAAATACCTAGAATGAACTTAATGATCTGAAAAGTCTAAATTTTCGATGAATTCTTATATTTTTTACTTACAAAAGCAACGAAACTAGTCAGCATGGTACAAAAAGTAGTTAAAAATGTAGTTTTTTTACAGTAAAACATGCTATGTAGGACGCTTAAGCCATTTTTCATATTTGACCTGCAAAAAAGGCTAGACTCTTAATTTAGTGGCCCTAAATTTTGGGATTTCACCCCCCCCCCCTGCTGGACTTTCGACCTTTGGGAAACTATGGTCTAATTGATAAGTACCGTTCAAATCACTGCTACTTATTTTCATTATCTTGCTAAAACATCGAAAAACGAATTCGTACATTATACGAAAACTTGCAGGAAGATGGAATGTTGTCAGGAAAGGGCGAAATCTTTTATTCTTACTATAGTTAGTTGTATTCCTGAGGCATATTATTCGAAATCACCTGAGAATACGCTGATTTTCAGCCTAAATTGCTTAAGACTACCTAAATTTCTATCTTCCAGCAGGGCTAATGCTTTTTCTCTCACTCACCCACCCCCTATGTGCTTGTATTGTAAATATCTATCCAGGGGCGTAACCAAGATTTTATTTCGGGAGGGGGGCAAAATTTTTGAAGTCTTAAATCTCGGGAACCATTAGGAGATACGCGAAAATAACGGCATTTTTGAGCGTTTCTCGACGAGATCTATGCCATGGTGAAGTAAAAAATTTAAAAAAATTTTCCTGCTTGATTTCAAATTTGGAGATCAAAAATCTATCTTTCAACCTATCGGTATGGCTAGTTTCTCGATATCAATTTAATGCTTGACTCCAAAACATATTGAAATTATTTTCTTTGCATTTAATTTTGCGGTTTTGCAAAGAAAACTAATGCAGAAAATAATAAATCGGCGCGAAGCGCCGAAAAGTTTTGACATATTCGCTATTTTTAAGTCAAATCTGAGCTTCTAAAGGTAAGAAAAAAGATAGAAAATGAGAAATCCGGCGCGAAGCGCCGGAAAAGTTTGAGTTTAGAGGCTAAAAAGTGTGCTAAAAACGCATTTTGGCTGTCCTTTTAGTTGACTTTGAGAATTTTTAATTTTTTCCTTTGGAGGACCCTTGTGAAAAATAAAAATATTTTCTCATTCCGGGATGGCGGCCCCCCCATCTCCTCCCCCGGCTGGTTACGCCCCTGTACCTATCAATTTGTTCCGAGAGGATACTCAGGTCCAGAGAGTGTATCCAGTCTGGGGGCCGTCTGAAAATGAAAAATCCTATATTTATGCCTTTTCGAGCGAACAATAGCCTCAGAAAGCGGTTTAAATTTTGAAGCTGTGAAATCAATCATTTCACGATCCTTAGATGAAATACTTTCACGTATTATTCATTCACCATGTATAAGAATGTTTTAATTTTTCAATAATATCATTAGAATTTTGATCATCTATCAGCAGTACGGGTGCTGCAGCCGTTCGTTTACACCCTAACTCGATTTTGTTCAACCCCTAAAAGCATGTTCGGTTATGTCATTAATTGGCTTATCCTTTTGACGATATTTAGCACTTTTTGCATCTAGTAGGAAGAAGTATCTACTCTAGGGTTCAGCCAATGTCCTTTCGTCGACTGGAGATATTGTCAAAAAGGGTATTAAATACTCAGTAATCACTTTTTTTGGTACTAGACAAAGATTTTGAGCCTCGTACAAAGGTTTTTGGAGCCATCTTTGTACAATGTACGAAGACTTTTTGGGGCAAAGTATTAGTAATTTTAACACTTTTTTAGGTTTTTTAGCAGAATTTTAAAAATTTTCGGCGCTTCGCTCCAAATATTGTAATTGCAATCTATTTAGCTCCAAGCGCGGGCATAAAGCACTCTGAAATCTGTCTTTAAGCATCTTTGTACGGACTTAAACATCTTTTACATTTATCTCTACTGTTTCATAAAGTTTTTTTGAGGAAAATAAAAGCCATTTGACAAGTTTGCACTGTTTTCTGCCGATTGAAGATAAAATTGACTTTTTTATCTTCGTGCTGCATTGAATTCATAAGCGAATTGGTGTCTATTATGAGATTCAGTCGGCGCATTGCAATCGCTGTATCTATTATTCTGATGGTGTGACACAAGTTATTTTCGGCTTTCTGAGTCGAGTTATATCTATACATTCAACTAAAAACTCATCAAAATTTTGGCGCTTCGCGCCGAACCAATATCATCAGCTGAATTTAACACAAAGTATACTATATTTTATAGTATATCTATAAATTATATGTACAAAAAAATTTTCGCTCGTACAAAGACTTCCGGAGATCTTTTTACATGTACAAAGAGGCTCGTACAAAAACAACAGTGGTAATAACACACAATGCAGAAACCATGGTGTTTAAACATTTTCAAAGTAAGGTGTAAAAAATTACCATAGCGCACGAACAACTGATAAATGGCCAGAAAAATTGTGCAATGTCAAAACAAGCACATTATATCTGTTGAATGCAACCAGCCTCAAAATTTTACGTTTGGATTAGCTCAAGTTATGATATAATATTGGGGTGTACCCTTTTTGGCCCACCGTGTATAATAAGTTTATAGGCTCCGGCCCGGCTAAAAAGGCGGCCGCAGTACAGCTCTAGTTCAAATACTACTATCACCTCCTTTCATTATGATAGAATATAATGTTTTATATAAGAGGACGAACTTGAATTTCTAAGTGCATTGAATCGTGAAATGTAAGTTTTTTTATCCTGAGATAAGATGTCTACAAGATTTTTTAAATAAATATTAAACTAAAATTTTTCATATCTTCTTACTGCTTTAGGTTTTAGTTCGTACAGTTGCATTCAATTGTCAAGCTGTATTATGCAAATCTGTGCTGATCGCCCTAATCGAGAAAACATTGAAAATGGAGGACATCACGTCAAACGACGCCAACTTTAGGAAAGACTCTTTCTCTGAATTTCTGAATGAACTTGAAAAAATGTTTCAGGTAGACATAGTCTTAGGTCACATTGCACAGGGTCAGGATCGGCAAAGGGGGAATAAAATAAATCCAAAACAGTAAATTTGACACTAACGATTTTTTTGCTGTTTAAACGACTAAAATAATCAAAATAGCCTGTGAAAGATTTTCCGTGGTAATATCACATTTTTGAAGCATTTTAGTCGATTTTGACAGATAATATCACTTTTAACATTAGAAAATGCAAAATCGGTCAATTTTGGGCGCTTTCTAAGTTGACGTTTTTACTGCTTTTGACCTCAAAAATGATGCAAAAAAACGTTTCTTCAGCTCATAATCGCCGGACAGTACCTGTCTGGCTGACCCGTCAGCGGGGGGAAAGCTTCCCTCACCTTCCCCCTATGTGCATGTATGGACATAGTGCAAAATTGAATTTCGAGTATGATTTTCTGACCGTCAATTTCTGATAATGTTAGATTTGAGAGACATAAAAAGAAATATTTATATAGCTTATATTGTCAGAAAAACACCATTCTATCGCCATTTTAAGAAAGGCTAACAAGATGTTTAGTGCATAGTGCTTATTGAAAGATGGATTAAAAGAACGAAAAAATTTTCACATGTCTGCTAAATTTTCTCGGATGGTAAGGTGCCTTATTGAAATGCTGCTTATTTTTTAGGACTCGCCCATGTACAAACATATTAGTCTGTAATCTAATTTTTTGCTTTTTTCTTTACACACCTAGGGATTTATCATGATAATGATGTATATCCTACCACATAATTTTGAATTTTGACTGGATATTCACCGAGCAGCTCTATTTTTTGATTATTTTTTGAATCTGTCATAAAAGTTGTGTCGCGAATGAAATCTTTTGCTTCTTATTGTATTCAAAGAAAGTTCGGTCACAATCAGTGTTTTTTTCTGTACAAGGTCCGTTTGTACAGAAAAACACGTACAAAGATGGTCCCTAAAAATCTTTGTACATTTAAGACACAAATTTTTAGGTCCTATGATATGGTACAGTTGCGATTTTAGTGTGGTAAAAACAGAGTTGTTCGACTTTTGGTAGTGTAGTTTAGCTAATTTCTGGGTTTCTGAGGACATAAATCATTAAGAATTGTCTTAAAACGGCGCGAAGCGCCGAAAAATTTGACATTTTTCCTTTCGAAATGCTATTTCTGCTATTTAAAAGATATATACAACATACAATTACTCATTTCGGCGCGAAGCGCCTAAAATTTCTGCGAATTTTAAACATTTTTTGCAATTTTTGTTTTCCTAAAAATCTTATGTACAAAGACGGCTCCGAAAAGTCTTTGTAAATCGGTAAAAATCTCGCCGAGTACAAAAAAAACACTGGTCACAATTCTGATCTTTTCTGGGCTCATATACATATGTACATAAAATCCTATTAAAAATCAACTTCTATCCTGCTGTAGATTTTGAGTAAGCTGTTGCTGTATTGTATTCGATCTATGTAAGCTTTTTACTCTTTTTACAAAGATAAGTCTCATTCGCTTTTCTCAAATTGCCAAATATGTCAAAAATTGCATGTGTGTCGGAGGCTTAACCGCCATATGTTAAATCGGGCGTCAGTCTCTTTCGGAAATATGTATATAACGGAGAATTTCAATAGTTCTTTTTTTATATGTATTCATCCAAATTGATTTTTTAAACCAGTTTTATCGATTTTTTGTTTCTGACAACAAAAGAAATGTCATATATGCAGTAAATTGCTGTTAAATTGTTGCATTAACTGTTTTTAATTCAATCTTCGTCTTGCTTTTTCTTTCACTAATCCTCGTCTTCTTTTAAAGATGCGGTAAAATGTCAAAAACATGAAAAGTAAAGATAAATTAAAGTTGTATGGTCAAAAATTTATACTTTCCGTAAAATCGTCATTATAAAGTGGCTTATACACTCCTTAACTATGTTCTTTTAAAAATCCATCGTTTGCTTCGAGTTCATGTCCAAAAAGGGGTAAAATGCATACGTGGGCAGCACCAAAATTCTGGGCGGTGCAAGATTTTTCAAAGGTCGAAAAATGGCCATAAAAATGGTGGTATGGCGAAAAGACACCATTTTTCGACGTTTTTTTCCATTGGCATCCAAAAATTGCGAAAAAACTGGGGAAAAATTTTCAAAAATTGAATTCTGGGGGGGGGTATTTTGGTTTCTCGGGGGGTGCGTACCCCAAAACCCCCCACGCCCAGGTGTGGTAAAATGACTTAAACCTGCGTACAAACGTATATGAGAGAAAGAATTTTTCGGTTTGTCGTAGCGAACAAGGCTGACCGCTCTCCAAAAATTTAAGCTTTATAACTCATACTTGTTTGTTTGACTGTCATACATCCTTGGACATCAGTTTAATTTTGAAGACTCGCGATTTTCAACGAAAATAAATATATTCGTTTCTGAGAAAATCAGGAATTCGCCTGCCTTATTTTTGGAGAAAATTAATTGCTTCAATAATCGCGCATTACTTTGTTGTATTCCGAAGATTCTGAATCGTCACGTCATTGTACGAACAACCTATAAAAAGTTACCTTGAATCATAGCATTCTTCGAATACAAGTTTTTCTATTAGCACTTTTTTGTAGGATTTCAATTCGTATTTGTTTCAGCTTGGGAAAATCAGTTACATGCATAAATTTTGCGAAACGGAATACAACAAATTTAAAGAAATTTTGATATTATTGTCAGCGGGTCTGGCAGAAATCGAGAATCGCTGGTCATCGGGTCAAGGTCCATTGGCCCTGTGGCTCAGTGCTGAAGAAGTTAAGCATATGGTCAGAGCCTTATTTCAGAATACTGACAAGCGGGCCAGGCTGTTAGCCAAGATCAAGTGACTTTCCGTCAATATTCTCCGCGTCTGACATTGGCAGGATGGACCAAAAGGAGGGAAATCGGCTTTCTGATCTATAAATGTTTATTTATTGTGTTAAAACTCATGCGGTTTACTGGTAGGAGTAGGGAAATGCATCTGCCCTCTATGCTTTAGAATTTTTCGCAACCTATCATTCTGAAAGGACACAAGCTAAACCACACTAGTTTGGCTGAGTCTAATACGATACAAGCTGAATCGTGTCATCCTTTTGTCTCGTAATTTAGATAGTGTCTTTTGTAATGCGTTTCTAAAGGTAAATTCTTTTTTTCGTACGTCTATATTTTCAAATGGCGTGTTTTCTGTTTTATTTTATTTTTAATAAAACTTCGTTACAAATTTTTTTTATCTATTTTGCCTGACTAACGGCAAATAAATCGATGAAACATACATTGCTCTACAGAGTGCCTGCTTCTTAGTAGATTACCGTCTCATTGAAATTTCGCTTCTGTCGTTATCGTCTTTTTCGTATTTATTGCTTTAAACTATAAAAATCTTTAGCCTACACTTTACACCACGTTATACAGCTTTACGATTGATTGAATTTTAACGAATTAAAAGCTTGTCTCTGCTTCCAATTTTGTCGAGATAACAGTAAAACTGTGATAAAAAATCGCCTCTAAATGTGAACGTCGAGAATACTTTAAAGTATACCGCTTTACACTGCATGAATTAATCGACTTATTTCAGAATGCGTGAGCCGGAGAGTTGGCTTAAGTGTTTAACATGCCTTGAGTACATAAACTTATTTTTACCAATTTTTTGGCGCATTCTACGTGATTGTATGTTCTGTGCTCCTTATAAAATATTTCTCTCGTACGCAATGAATACACAGCTATTTGTTTCGCGCAGTCAGTGTATGGTTATGTATTACCTGCTATAGATATTATGTAGGTACGTATGTTTTGTCATTATATGATGTTAGCATGGTACATATATTTACTTTTACGGAAAAAGGCTCGCAACACAAATATTATTTTTCCTACCTTCAGGTGGTAGAGATTTCTTTTGAATTTTTTACTCTCGACCACACATCGATAGTTTATAGAACTTCTTTGCATTGATAGTAATTTTTTTGCTAAATTTGGACGAGGTGTGCATATTTTTCATTTTCTGTTTTCAGTAATGTCGGAAATTTTTCTTTATGGTCAGTTTACATTAGACGTAGATGTTTGATTTTTTGACTTTAATTCTGAGAAAATTTTGGGTTGCTCCACGAAAATCTAGAATCCACCACTGGCAGTAAAATTTTACGGTTTTTGAAGAATTTTCGGAGCAACTATAGTCTATTTCACTAAACCCTGTGCAAAGATTCGAGTCGAGGTAAATCGATTACAGAAGCGATTTACAGTGGAGCAGCGATCATGAGACTGTGTATAGCAGTTGAAAAGCAAATGAACTTTCGCTAGGCCAACGAAGTGCATTACTGAAGGCTACCTAAAACTTGTAGCTGCTCGCCTGAGCGCTACTATTGATTTCCATGCACAAGGTTTATGCCTGAATGCAACTAATTGAGCTGTCACAGACATACTTAACCTTTCCGCATTTGAAATTTCTGAAAATTGCAAAATTCTCTAAAAAATGATTGTGAACGCCATTAGAGACACGAAAATTGTAAAGGAAAGCGCTATTGGACGGGTGAAAAGCGGATTTTAGGGCGTTTTTTGGGAAGGGACAGAAGTGCTTCTCCCGACGTAAATCCTCGATCCATCACTGATAATCATTTAATTGATTTACGCTCTGATCTGTACATTTGAATAGCTCTTCAATTCTCCTCTTAACTTCGGTATTGCTTTGGCGTCTCGAGAACGAGTCTTTTTTATGAATTGATTCTAATTTTCTTAAGTTCAAGTAAAGCGAAATTCAACGTTTTTATAAATAAATATTGTGATGAGTCATATCTCTGATAAGGGTCTCGGTTTTTCGGGTCGAATAATACCTACTCATAGATTCCGTTTACTGTCTATTGAGTTTCTTAGCAGTCTGCAAGCCTTATTTTTGCGTCGAAAGGTTCAATTTCTGTACGCAGCATAAATTTCATTGATCTTGCAAAGATTTTTTACGAGCTATGGATAGATCCGTTGGTCATTTTTTGATATTTTTAAGCATCGAGCCTTAATTTCCTACATTTTTGCACTTTGCTCCGAGTATTGCAATTTAAGACAATTCCGAAACATGAGCACATTTTCCATACTGAATATTCGTAAGTGCACCACCAGCAATCTTCATCAAAAAATGATATTTTGCGAATAATCGAATTTTTGAATAATTCTTGATATGCAACTATCAGTAGCCTAATCTTTTCCAGAAGTGTAGAAGATCATTCATTCTTCCAAAGAGGCCTCCTCCTGATGTTGGGAAGCGCACCAGAGGGAGGATTTCCATAGAATCTCTTGCCTAAGCATAACGGAGCAATGCCACGCTAGGGGGTTTGACGCCGGCTCGGCAGACTTTTCGTCTAAAAACACCTATACAGTGCGCCGATCTCATTTATTGATAACACGCCCAAACTCTCGTATTTTGCAAATGGGGCGCTCGCTGCTCCATTTGCTATAGAGCAATCTTTTTCGCAAATGATTCACCTTGCTCCCCATTTGCTGTATTTCTTGCCCTAGTAGCTTTTGATACTATATTGCTTGTCTATAGGGAAGCGGCCAGAATTCGGCAGCTCAAGCTAACTTTTAGGCTAGTCATATTGAACTCTGATCCGCGCCATACATGGACAGCAACCAAATTCTGAAGGTCTGATGCGTATAATCGTAAAGATCGCCACAAAAATTCTGGAGAATCTGTTGGATTTTGCAAGTGTTTTTTCGGGTTCTGTGGCCTGAACCTTCCTCGCAAGTCGCACGCAACCCCTTTCTACGTTCATACGTGGTTTTTTCAATGTACCTGATCATAATTTTCAATAAAATGCTAAATTTATATAAATTGCCTAAAAAATTTAATTGACAGATTCCTAGTCTATTTCACGAAACCTTATGCATGGAAACCAATTCTCAGCACTCAAGCGAGTAGCTACAAAAGTGCCTTTCAGGTAGCCCACTGTAATACGTTTTTGCACAGCAGAACTTCATATGCTTATCGCTTGCTATGCACAGTATTGTGATTTTTGCTTCATTTCAAACTGCTTTTGTAGTCGATTTGAATTGATTTAGAAATTGTGATCCATGCACAAATTTTCGTGAAATAGACTATAAATTTTTTTACCTTGCACTCGAAAGTCAAATGATGAATTTATGCTACAGGATGTCACATTGAGTTGAGAGGTAAATAGAACATAATTGATTGAAATGCGTGTCTAAAGTTGCAAAATTTGTTTGGAATTAGGCAACTATGCAAGAAAGTTTTAGTCGGTGCTCTATTTTGGATCACGGAAAAAATAATATGATGGGCACGAACTTTGCGTAATACGCGCCTTAATTAAATAAAACGAGTATTCTTGGCGATTTCTGGAAAATCGGGTCGCAATTCCGGCTGAATAAAGTGTTGAGTTTCGACAACAATAAGTAGAACAAAATGATGAAAAAGTGACCCAAGGGGCAAGAAGTTTGTTCAACCACGTCGTAGAAATATCAATCAGATATAATAGATTTCATAAAAAGCAGTTTCAGCCGAGTGATTTAATGCAGTTCTAGAAGACTGAGTCTTATTCGAATTATTTTCTGGCAAAGGGATCTTTTGGCAAAAATCTTCATTGACCATGTCATTGTTACAATACAGTAATGCAAGGTTTGCAGGATATGGAGCCATTTTATGCGGCATGGTTACTTTACTTGGATGCCTTACGATTGTTCCTCTGATTCACAGGAAATTGGATAACTTGAAGCTGAGCGTTGAAAGTCAAATGGCGGACTTCAAGGTATGTATGCATTTCAAGCTTAAACACTTAGCCAATTGCTTAAACTTCATCATTCATCTTTTTACCATGCAGCTTCCTCAAAAATTGTCCACCTCTTCTGCATCTCCTAAAACATGGCAAACAGTGCCAAGCGCGCTTACGTTGAAATAGTGGATTTATTTGACGGATTATCTCTTTCCTGCTCTGCCAATGCATTTAGCGTCATTAATAAAAATATGAAAATGGCAAAGAATAAAACTAGTTATTTTCAGACCGATTCGATCATTTTTATTAAAAAACATTGAAGTTTTTCGTTGAGTTCTCATTTTTTCACAATTGTTGACTCCGTTTTTCAGGCCTGTTAGCGCGGTCAACATACTGTGTAGTTTGAAAATTCAATAGTTGAAGTTCCTCTTAAAGCCTATCTATTGCGGCATCGCTAATTGCCAAGAACTGCAAGACCAATTATGGAACTCTGGTATGTCTGGCCGATTTTCAGGGAGCTTTTTCGAGCCGGATTGTTTCAGAAACTAGCATAAATGCTAAAGCGTAAAAACCATGTTTAATTCACAGTTTATGGTCAATTTCAAGCACTTTGGCGGAAAAGTTACGATTTTCATCTATTTTAGCCGTATTTTTGTCTTATTTTCGCCAATATATTACATGCTTCTACTCTTAGGGTAGCTAGACCACAACCCTTCACGTGCGGTGCAGACTCGACAAAGGCTCCAATAGGGCTTTCTGCACGAGTCAGAGAAAGAACATAGCAAATAAAGAGTCAAATTTTAAGAAAGCATAAAACAAAAGTTTTCCCACGGAAACATCACTTACAGTCGATTAAACTCTTTATCCTCCCTACGCCTTTGGAATTATTTCAGACTATTTCAACTAGAAAAACTGAGAAGCATTGCAGTTCTTTATCCCATACGTTGACGACAAGGAGGGTTGATTTTGAGACTCTGTTTTTTCACTCTTATCCGTATATATTTTTGCATCTATTTTAGTCGCATACTGATGCCACTTGGAAAGACATGGCAAGATTGAATTCAAAGCTGCGTAATGTCAGGCAGGCTTGGGGCCAACCTTTAGATGGTTCTAATCTTGCTAAGAGACTTGCTGTTCAGCAGTACGATCAGCTTAATCCACAAAGTTCTGCGCCAGCTGCAAATGTACCTTATCAGCAGACAGCTGCTTCTTATCAAGCACAGCCACCCGCTCCTCTACCATATCAAGCACAGCCAACGCCTGCTTCGTATTCCAACCAAGCAGATACTACTCCGTATATAGCACAACCATTAACTATACAATATCCGTCGAATCAGCCGTCGAACAGTGGGCCACTATATTCTCCAACCAAAACAGATCAATCAGCAAATGCAAATAGTTATGGTCCTTCCACTGGCTCCCCTGCTACTTGTGCACCTGGACCAGCAGGTATACATTAGCATAGGTGGGCGGCACCAAAATTCTGGGGGTGCAAGATTTTTGGTCAAAAAATGGCCTTAAAATGGTGGTGGTATGGCGAAAAAACACCATTTTTCAACGTTTATCATCAAGCATCAAAAAATTGCGAAAAATACAACAACAAAAATCAAAAATTGAATTCTGGGGGTTATTTTGGTTTCTGGGGATATTTCGATTTCTCGCGGGGTTGCATACCCCCCAAACCACCCACGCCGAGGTGTACACATTAGTCTCTTCGTAAATGAAATTTTACCAATCCAGAAAGAATGAATTAATCTAATTTTTATCATTAGTATACAGCTGTGGTCAGTACACCGACTTGTGGCCTTGAACGTTTTGGTCCATGATGTGTCTAGGTTATCAGACGATACAAAAGCTTTTCAGACATACACAACTTTATAATGCTCAACGAAGTAAAAGTGAATCAATAAAAGTAAGTTTATAAAGCAAGAGGAATTTAAAAAGCAAATTATAAATTAATAAAGTAAATTATGCATAGTATAGCGAAGAGACGGAGTAAGGATAAAAAGGGCAATTTTTCCAATAATTAACAACGGAAAGGAGGCAAAAACTAAAGGAACGAAATTCGTTATAGAGTAGCATCCAATCCACTCATGGGCGAGGTGGAGTCTGGACCGTGAGGGATTTGGGGGTCTAGAAACCTCAGAATGGAAAAATGGAAAATTTTGTAGGGAAAATAGGGCAAACTTAAAACCAAAAACGGATGAAAATTTAAAATTTTATTCAAAAGTGCTTCAAATTTACCAGAAACTGTGTAATAACGTAGTTTTAACGATATTCAAGCGTTTATACTAATTTTTCATATCATTTTGGCCCAAAAAAGCTAAATTTTTGACCCGCCCCTGGACCAGCTGACCCCTTCCCCTCCCCATGTCGGCCATGCTGTGTATCTATGGTGTGAACCAAAGATGTACAGCATAACTGATCTGGATCTGGGGCGTCAAAAATGGAGCTTTTGGGCCAAAATGACCTCAAAAACTGCTATAAGCGCTAAAATAGCATTAAAAATACTTTATTACAGAGTTTCTGGTCAATTTAATGCCCTTTTGGCCTTCATTTTGCCTCATTTTCTACAGAAGATTTCCACCCCAAACCCTCTCCCCCACGTACTTGTCTGGTCTGGACCCCCAGAATCTGAGAACCCCTCAAAATCGATAGATACCCCAGAATTGAATTTTAATGCTATTTTGGCAATTCGACCCCATCGGACCCCTCAGAATTTTGTTGTTGCTTATGCATGGTAGTATCGCTTGAATCTGTGTAGAGCAAAGAACTTTTAAAAAATTACAAACATAAAACTTTGAACTAACCACGCTTTTTTGTGTGGAACAGAGATTTAGAGCGCTTTGCTTAAAGATTTTTGTAGCCATTTTTGTACAATGTACAAAGATTTCTTGGGATAATGTGATAATAATTTTAACTCTTTATTTGCGCATTTATTTGCGAAATTTATAAAAATTTTTGACGCTTTACGTTGAATTTTATGATGCGTTTTGCCCCAAGCGCCTACAAAAACTCCAAAATCATTCGTTGTACATTCTCGATTATTCTGTACAGACTGAAACATCTTCTGCGTATCTCTTGTGTTTTTTAAAGATTTAATGCAGAGAACTATTTGATGGCTTTACCACCTATTTTTGGTAAATTAACTTCTTTATATTCATGTTCCATTAAATTCTTTGAACGCGTTGGCCTTTATTTCAAGATTCAGTCAGCGTATTGCAATCACAATATGATTTGTGATTCTGTAATACAAACTATTTTATTTTTCCGAGTTCAGTTTAATGTGTAACTATAGCAGAGAACTCATAAAAATTTTGACACGGACTAATATCATCAACAAAATTCTGGACGAAGTAACACTTTTTGGTTATACGTAATACACGCAGGTTATACGTAAAAATGTGTATATTTATAATATACATTTGCGTGGTATGCACAATAAATTTTTCGTTAGTAAAAAGACTTTTCCGCAGATATTTGAACATGTACAAAAGGGTTCGTACATAAAGCAGTCTGACTAACTTTAAATATTTGATGAACCAGTGTATAAGCAATTTAATGTGTTAAAGTGCGACAAATATTCAATCTTGATATAAGTCTTGTGGGTACTTACTCACTACACGATAAGTCCTAAAATTCTAAATTAAATTATTGACAAATGAAGGATGAATAACAAGCACAAGCTCGGTCGTGAATGCTTCAAGTGACACTACAGTAACAGTTGTGAACATATGTATGTCCAAGTATGAGTAACGATAGCTCAGCTTGTTGGTGCGAACCAGACATGCAAGTGCGTTTAAGGGGAGTTGACTCCATAATAAAAAAATAGAAAATTTTGTGGTGATGTCAAAATGAAGGCCAAAAACAGATGAACATTTAAAATTTTCTTAAGAAGTGCTCCAAATTGATCAGAAGCTGTGTAATAAAATAGTTAACGCTATTTTAGCGCTTATACCAGTTTTTGAGGTCATTTTGGCCCGAAAAAGCTCAATTTTTGACCCCCCCCAGAACGGCTTACCACCCCCCCCGGATCGGCCATTGCTATGCACCTATGGTTCGAATTTGATGCAAATCAATTAAAGTTATTGCAGGTCTTTTAAGCAGAAATAATTTTTGTAAAAAACATCCTTCCATGCAACCACTTTGTTTTCATGGGAATTTCTTATGAAGGTTTCCTGTTTATTTGCATCTTATTGAAGACAAAGAACATCCGGAATGTAGTAAAATGTGCACTACACGTGCAGATTCAAAGAATTGAATGAAATGAGAATATATGGAATGCAGGAAATAAATAGGCATGGAATGAACAATAACAAAAATATGTTCTCATGATTATTTTGCGCAAATCAGATCGCTTTCATGTGATATCTACTTATCACGACAAAGACGCAAACAATGTTTTTCAATGATCGAAAGAAGGATTGCGCAAGCACGCGTGGATTTAGGGGAAGGAGCTTGAATCGGACATGCTATTGCTCGGGGGTTTGGAGGATTATATCCCAGAGAGACGAAATCAAAATTTTCTGGAAGTAAGGCAAAATAAGGGCCAAAATGGGCAAAAATTCAAATTTTATTATAAAAATACATAAAATTGACTAGAACCTTTCAATTACCTTGTTTTAACATATTTGCGTACAGAGTTTTAAGGCCCTCTAGGTCGGAAAAGTTTTAAGCTTGTCTCCTTAAACCGATCTGACCCCTAAGACGACCACGCTGTGAATTTGTAAGTTGGATCCCCAGAATCAAAAATACTACCTTCAAGCAATTTAATTTTAATTTTTTTTCGTTTCATTGCGATTTTTTATGCTAATGGATGGTGGCGCTTGATGGCAAACGTCAAAAAAATTGTTTTCGGGTCCTTTTCGACCTTTAAAAATATTTTCTCTTCCCCCAGAATTTCGAGGCTGTTCTGTATTTATGCAACAAGCCTCGAATGCATGTTTGCTTTCACGGTGCAGTTCATTGATATTGATCTTCATTTTAATGTCTATCCCACTCTCCCTTGACATTTATACTTTATTGACTGTTACTTTCTTTTAAAACTGTTTTCTATTCTCAGATTTTCGCTTTCGCAAATGTTTATTTGTTGTATTGCATAATCATGGTAAGCATATAATGTTTATTATATGAAATTTTCAAGCTATTCGAAGGTACTAATGTTATAGTAAGGCACGTATCTGTGAGGGATAGGGGGACTAGCCCCACCAAAATTTTGAAAGTGCGATTATTTTTTGTAAGGGTCCCAAAGGAAGAACTGAAAATTCTTGAGACGTATTTGAAAGACAGTTAGAATAGATTTTAGCATGCTTTTGAGCTGATAGGCCCAGAATTTTTGGGCGCTTTCAGAATCAATTAATTTTTTTAAAATTATTTCTTCTCCAATTACAAGAGCTAGTTGAGAAACGCTCAAATATACCATTATTTCGATCTGCTTACAAGTATTTGTTGGGATATTTGACTTCAAAATTTTAGTCTGCTTAAATACAGAGGGCCAGCTACATTGCTGGTTATAGTACTGCGTTAAGAATGGCTCTATTAAATATCCGGCAAAAATCTCGGGTTAAATGTCGGTATGACAGTAAACGGGTTAAACAAACGGCGGGTTAAAAATGGTCGATTTAACCCGAGAAATTTATGCATGCTCCTAGTAGTGTTAAATCTTGGGTTGTCTATCTTATTGCATTACTGGACATATATTTTTTGATTCTGCTGAGTTGAGAAATTAATCAGTGCAGTGCTGTTTTAAACTTACAGCAAATCGAAAGATTAGTGCCTGCTATTGGTCAAAGTAATTTTAAAAGCTCGAATTATTTCGAACATATACAAAAGGTGGTCACATCGTTTAGATACTGATTCAGACTAAGAACTTCTTATTTTATTTTTATTTTCGTCATTTTATGTCTTTACTATTTATATTTATTATTTTGACTGATTTCAATTTCCTTATTTCCATCGCATATACGTACATACTGCGCAATGTTTGACGAATCAGTTACAGCATTACTGCACATTACATGACATGGCCATCGGACGGTTCGCTGTATATGCTGCATATGATTCAGCAGTTCAAATGAACATTTACTGCCTTTGATACATGCTCGGCATTAAAATACGCGTCTATCTCGGGTTAAAGTAATACAAAGTCGGGTACCTTGCTTTAACCTTAGGTTAGCTTACCCGAGCTTAACCCACCTTCTGTCATACAGGCTAAGTTTAACGTTGGATTAGCTAACCCGAGAATTCCCGTTAACCTTAGGTTAAACTAAGCCACGTTCTGTCATTCTGACCTTAGTGTCAAAAGGTATTTTTTACTCCAATTATTTCGCTTAAAGGTAAGAGTTTTAACTTGCTGTTACTTTTAGCACTATTTTTTCTTTTTTATTAAAACTACGCTGATTTCCATATTTTCTGAGGAAATTCCAAAAAGTTTTAAAAAACAAGTTCATAGTGTTACGAGATTCATCTAAATATGTACGTATGTCTAAGCGAAAACAAGAAGATGTGTTGCGAATTATAAGTATTACGCTCTGTTTAATTTTTTCTCGCTTTAACCTCAAATTTGTGGTAAGAAGCTGGCTAGCAAAACGTTAATTTTTGAAATCTTACGTATATTTGTCGTAAACGCCTAAACATTGATTTTTCGCTCAAGGGCTTCCTGGCTCACCAGGTCAGGACGGTTTAGCTGGCGCACAGGGTCAAGATGGCGCTGTTGGACTTCCAGGGCAGGACGTAGAACCAATTGCTCCAAAGAATGGCAAAAATCAGTGTTTCGTATGTCCAGAAGGTCCCTCTGGGCCATCCGGTCTTACGGGCCCACCTGGCACCCCTGGACGCAAGGGCCCACCGGGTCAAGCAGGTGTGCCAGGAATGCACGGCGTTCAAGGTTTTATGGGGTCAAAGGGTCCGATGGGCCAACGAGGTGACAAAGGAAAGCCTGGTGATGCTGGGGCAAATGGTGCAGATGTAGTTTCAGGGAAAGGAAACAAGGGCCCAAAGGGTGAGACAGGTAGACCTGGGTTGCCAGGACCGCCAGGACCTAATGGAAAGTCGTCTGATCAAGGATGTAAGTTCTAGATTCGAAATGTCAACGGATTGTAAGCATAGGCACGTGATCTTAGGGGGTTTAGGGTTTTCACCTCCATCCCCTAGAAATTTCCCCCGAGAATTCTCGATTTTCTAAAAAAATGTGTAGAATAGGTGCTGTTTTATGCGTTTCAGCCACCTATTTGCTCAAAAAAGTTCCTTTTTTGAGTTTCTGGTTCTGTGATGCGTTTCTACACGCTATTTCGCATTTTTGTTATTTAACTGAAGTTTTAAGACTAAGTGTCAAAAAACCGCCATCGACCAGTTCAATTATTTATTCGAGCTTTGTCAATCGCAACCTTCGTTTTGTATAAAAAGGATCTTTTATTCCCTATTCTACTATCTTTGCAATTTTCCATGCTGCTGAGGAAAACCCAATTTGACAAATCACATTAAAGACCTCCAGAATCGAGCGATAAATTTGCTTGATTACAGCTATTTGTAATCGTATCATTATGTATTTCCTCTTCAGGTTACCGTGTAATTATTTGCAATATTTCCCCGAGGAAAAGTATCAACATATCGATGGTTAAATAATTTAGGGCAATTTCGTCGATAATTTACTACGTCAAATAACAAATACAATAATAGATAAAGATTCCTTTTCGTGTAAACGTGCGCATTACGTATACACAGACCCGTATCCAGGATTTGGCCAAGGGGCGGACCCAACAGAAATTGGTCTATATCTCTGTAGATTTGCCGAAATAGCCCGCAAAAACCGCATAGTGTCATTTTTTGGTCGCGATTGAACCAAAATGATGGAAGATACTTCATATCCGGCGCGAAGCGCCTAAAATTTGATGATTTTACAACAAAGACATTCGATTTTTTCATCTTTCCGTGCATTGTCTTACCTTTCAAAAAATTTTTCCGGCCAAGGAGGGAAGTGGCCGCCCCCCGCCCACTTAAATGCGACCCTGCATGTGCATGTATATTAAAATATCAGCCAAAATTTGCGGTCAGAATTTTCTTAGAAGGGTGACGTTAAAGCTAGACGAACTGACTGGGAAAGAAGATATCTGCATTTATCCAAAATGTGGTTTTCAGAGTTTTGATAAAAAGTAAAAATTTCTAGGCAACAAGTTTGGATTCTTGTTGCTTTTTAAAATATTATTGTTTTTAAAACCCTAAATCCATTTTAAATTTGTTTTGCTTGTTTCAATCGCATTTTCAATTTTAGACCCTGTTCCGAAAACGGCTGGTCCTCCAGGCCCTGATGGACAGCCAGGCATACCAGGACAACAAGGGGCACCAGGTGGACCAGGTGAATCAGGCCCTAATGGTGTCGATGGAGCCTACTGTCCCTGTGGGAAACAATTACGTGCGTATTACAGTATCGTCTAGTTTTGTTTGATAATTTATTTAAACTGCCTTCAAGCTGCACATAATCCTCATCGTGGAGTCAGGTTTTGAATGCAATTTATTTACCGAATGTAGTTTGATCATTCAAAAAATTGTAAGATCGTCATTTCTGTGACAATAAGATTGTAAAAAAATTAGTTTGCTGAAATAAATTACAAGTCTTCTTCAATATTAATGCATTGGAGATGATGACCCTTTGATATAAATTACCTCTCTTTATGACGAAGAAAAGCCAAATATTAGTAAAATTTATGCAGATATCCTGATTTATACGTGTACATATGTGCAGCTTCGATGTAGCTTATGACGCTAGGCAGCGAGTTTTGCTCTTAAATATATTATTCAGGTCATATGCGGAATTCAATTCGATAATATGTATGCGCATTGTATATTGAGTCATATGCCATGTCATATGCATATTTTGTATTTTCATATTTTATGAAGTAAAATTTGCTGCCTAGCGTTGGCGTTATATGAGCTTGCATGTTTCATGCATGAGTGCATCTGTACCCAAATTGTTGATTGCGGACAGCAGTAGGTACCTACATAAATATGTACGTAGTTACGTTTTGCATAAATTCTAAGCGGAAAGTGATCCTTCTTCAGACATAAATTGCAGAAGGATCATGGTGATCGGAGAACCCCAGTCCATCAAAAGTGAATACTAACATCTTCAATTCTTGTTAGGCAGATAAATGCATCATGACAGCTTAATAGATAATGTAGGTAGGTACCTACAGTAGAAAATCGACATTAGGCATGTTCTAAGGCGATACAATCTTATCTACAGTGGAGGTAATTATATGATTAGGCGTGATTACTAATCAAAAAGTAACTTTATTAGTCAAATAGGAACAAAGCCTCAAGAACTATTTTTTGTTTTCTGTCTTTTGTGCACATATACGAAGGCATGTCTATTCATTGGATTTATTATTTCAGCTGGCAGTAATGCAACGATAACTTCTATTCTTGCGTCATCCACACAATCAATAAACGTCGAAACATCTCGAAGTTCTCCCGAGACGATAGCAAGTTCTACCGAGACGATATCAACACTTTTAATGTCAAATCAGACAGGGACAGCTACTTCTGAGCTCGTTTCGACCATAACTGAGATCACATTGACGAATGAAACTACAATATCGCAAAAATCATCCTTGGTGCCAGGCAGCGCAAGTCCCGGGACTTCAGGAGGGCCAACCTCATTACCTGATATTTGCGAGCTGGACCCCGCTGCTTGTGTTACAAATAGTAGCGTCGGATCAACAGGGTTCACTAATGCCTCCAAGGACTCTTCAACTGCTTCCTTAGTACGTACCTCTATGTTATTGAAGGAATCCGAAGTTCTGGTGAGCATTTATAAAATGTAGATTTAAAGAGGATTTAAAACGCGCTCTCTTCCAATACATTTCGAATAAAAAACGTCAGAAAATCGCTCTAAATCACTTTTGAAAATAACACTGCTAGATGCTGCCTGGTGGTACTGGCTAAGTTTTGAGCATGGCCTGGCAAGTTGCTAAATTTTGTTTTTAGATTTAAAAATTAATCAAGAATTACTTAAAATGGCGGAACTATTCAAAAGATAATACGAGCTGAACATGATTCCTATCGTTTTGCATTAATTCTTAAGCTCCTTTCGTATTTTTACATTTTTTATCTTTACCTAACTGGACTGGAGATACGGTCGCGCCCCTCTCCCTGGCTACAGGTCTGGATGGTATAGCTAAAAATTTGCTTGACCGGTAATCAGGAAGCCCGGGTTCGACTCCTCCGGCTAGCCAAATGTTTTTTGCTATTCATAATTATAATGTAACTATTACAAGCTTGGGAGTCACTGTGATCTTACTTTAATCCTTTATTTAATACACTGTTGACATTAACCTCAAAGCGATAAGCATTTATTAGATATTCTCAATACTCATTTATGCCGTAAGTAAAGATTATGCTATTTCAGATGGAAGACTATTAAGACTTTTGTTTGTTTTTAGCTGTAAATACTCATGAGTGGTGGGGGTCTAGACAACCAGAATTCGGAAGACCTCTTAAAATTGATTGCTTTTTCTTTTTGTCCGTACCATAAATCTTGACAATTTTTCACCATTGTAAATTTTCTTACTCTAGAATTCAGGCCCCTCCCTATTCATTTGTGCTCTTAAAATGACCGTGAAGATATCGATCTTTTTTATTGGAAGACTTTCGGTAGAAAGACGATAGGTGTACCAAACTCGATGAAATCTGATCTTCTTATTCTGTGTAAGACGTTGAAAGCCTGTGTGGGCAGGGTCACTATCCTGAATGGGCGGGTCAAAAAATTGCAACGGTCAAAAAAGGGACCGAAAACTGATGATAGGAGCGAAGAACACCATTTTTCGATGTTTTCCCCCACATCCATTGTTATTATTTTAGGTGAACACTAGAAAGCACCAAGTGTTTTCGGGCCCTCATGCGTAAAGAAAGTGAAACGAACAGCCTAATAGTTCTGGGTCCAATTTCCACATATTCAAACTAAACCTCTATTAGTGTTTAAAGATACACGGTGAGGTTCAAAGTCTGGCTTGAACCGATGTCCATATATGTGCAGCTTTAGACCAGGCTTAAATCTAACTCTAATGTTTGAACTCACGACTTCAAAATTAAGCAGGTACTATACATTCCCACAGGAAGGGTGAATGGAGTATTACCCCTACCTCAGGGTCCAAGACTCCAGTCACTGATTTTGAATTCTCAAATATTTTCTGCATGATTTTCGGGAACGAAAGTAGCAAAGATATTAAAATTTTTGCGGACTAGTGCATTTCTATTTTGTTTACCCATGAAATGTCTAGAATGAAGTTAATATCATATGAAAAGTCAAAATTTCTAATGAATTATCATATCTTTCACTTATAAGAGTGGCGAAACGAGTCAGAATTGGATAAAAAGTAATAAAATGCAGTTTTTAATATTAAAACATATTATATAAGATAATGAACTCTAGCTATAGTGGTCCCAAATTTTGGGATTTCGCCCCCCCCCTGATTTTTCGACCTTGGGAAAGTATGGTCGGTACCTATAAATATTTATCATGTGCAGATTTAGGCCTGGGCTTAAGTTTATCTACTATGTCTGTTTATTGCTTAGAAGCTGAATTGTTGGGTTTGTTGCAGCCACTACCGCCCAATCCGTGCGATCTTGATCCAGCACTGTGTTCCAATACTTCAGCTCTACTCGAAACGACAGCTACTCCAAGTCCATGCGAGTTAGACCCTAAATTATGCCCGAAAACATCGGCATCGCCCTTGATAATCACCACAAGTCCACCTGAGGCGAAAGCATCCCCGTCCCCGACGCTTTTACCTACATCGCCAGGTGGGAGTGAGCTAAGCGCTTGTGATTTAGATCCCACATTATGCGCCAACACGGAGTCAGGTGCCGCTAGTCCTCCTGCTCCCACCGCCGCTGATCCCAACCCTTGCGACATAGACCCGACCTTATGCCCCAAAAGTGCTTCCAGCAAAGTTACTGCCCCCGGAGCATCCTTAATTGACCGCGAAACGCCGGCTATCGATTTGGTAAATGTAACTGAAGTTGAAGAGCAGGAGAAAAAAATATCGCCTACTATCAACCCGGACGAAACGACTGAAGGTTTGATTGCTTAATTTAAATGTTTGATTGTTTCGAAGTGAGTAACGCAGCACGTCAAATCGCATCTAATTTTTTGTTCCTATTTCTATATTTTGTTTTTTGCCTATTGCTCTGTTTTTGCATATTTTTCTCCACTTAGCCTTCTATTATTTCATCGTGTTTCATTGAAATTGTTACGCACCTCGTAAAGAAGATTTTTGGGGAAAATTTGTATCATTTGGCTGTTTTGCATTTCTTTTTAATAATATACATATTTTCATTTTCCTTTGCCCGTTCTTTTTCCTTTTTTCCTTGTTTTGCTTCTAGTCCTAATAATGACTTCCTATAATTTGATACAGATATGTAACTGTGAATCAGACTAACCTATTTATAATCTAGAAAACATGTCATAGGCTCAATATGACTTTAGCGGCATTGGGTTCTATTGCCCTTTAATAGCATTGTTTCGTCCAAATTTTTCTTGCTTTATTCAATTTCATTTTTCTTCGTCGAATTTAGAATTCTGTTGTGAATCCTTTGGCTGCAGCAACTTTGAAATACAGTATTAGTTCCTCAATAAGTGGCAAATCAGACATGGAATAAATATTCACTCGTCCGTAATCAACCGTCAAAATAATTGTCAGCATTAATATTCCCTGGCTTTTGTGCATGTCTGCTCTATTAAGATGCTTTATGTTATTTTATGTCCTCCTGGAGCATGAGAGCGATAAAAGCAGGTTCATCCTGACTTATATACATACTTGGATAAACCATAAGGCTTTATTCAATCCGGTATAAATGGTAGTCGGGTCGGTATAAATGGGAAAACCAGTCAGTATCAATAAAAATTTTTACATAAAAACAAAATGAACGACAGAGAAATGAAAAGAAATGTAGGTAAATGAACAAAAATGATTTTCAAAACCAATTAATTGTCACAAAAGTTTTACTATCGTGGATTTGACCTCGACTACATTTGGTTGCTGTTCATTCATAATTTTGACCTACCAGAAGAAGAAAATTTAATATCTTATGGAAAACTAGCCAAGAATTTGGTCCATAATTCAAAAATATTGATGTTTTCCACACACGCGTTCAAAACTAAGTTATAATAGCTAATTAAGGTTTCATAGCTCGAAACTGCTTTGGACCTAACCTACAACATTGTGAATTTTTTATTTTCTTAACCTTATTATCTTGCAATAAATTGGCACATATATTATTGACTGATAGTAGCTCAAACTGTTCAACTTGTTTTCTTTAAATTATGGCTTGTAATGCTTTCCTGTATAGACAACATAAAAACTCAAGTGTCAAAAATTTTAATGAAATAGGCTAGTCGGTAGTATGCGCAAAAATTTAACCCAAGCTTCTTATAACTTCTATCTTTCAGCATTAATAAGAATGCTGAGAACGACTACGAGTTGTCTAAAAATTTGGAATGTCAAGCCATTTTTTGCTGGGAGTAATCTTTTTTTTAGAATGAAATTCTATATATTTCCAAAATTAGCATGGTGCAGGATAACGATTCGTCCGGTTTGTCCATTTTTCTAGATCTGGATAAAAATTAGCATGACAATAATTGCTGTAAAGCATTTTTTGCACACATTTCACCTGTACTTTCTGTGTTCGTCTTGCCTCCGATCATGAACATACGATTTGTACTTTCCACGAATAAGATAACTATGTAATTATATGCTTTAGTCGCTGACGGATCCAGGGGCCGGTTGCAATACCTAGCGCTCAGGCTTAGCTCGAGCTCGAGCTTAAGTCCGACATGTCGAAGCTCAGCTGATCGCGAACTAGAAACCGGTTGCAATATTTTTCTCGACCTCGCGATCAACTGAGCTCGAGCTTAACCTCGAGAGGCGGTTGATCTCGAACTAAAGCTCGAGCTCAGTACACATTAACTAGGCGACCTAGGAAGTATATCGCAATACGTACCTGCATTTATATGTGACGTCGCATATGTGTGTGCAACGTGTACCTATATAGTCTGTTTCACATAAAATTAGGCATAAATTTTTAGAATTTTCTCGAAAGTAGGCCGACGGATTACGATAATTATATATCTTATCAATGCTATAATTGCAATATGTCAGCTTATTGTCGGATATAGATCTAAAATTTAAGCCCAAACTTGTTTGAAACACAATTTAAATGTAAATTATGTAATGTGTATATGCGCATGCACGTATCATGTTCGAGTACAAATGTTTATATAAAAGCATAACATTTTATGATGACAGTCATAATTTTAATTGAATCTATTTAATTTTGATTTCAATTTTAAATTTTACTTGTTTTTTATTAAAATTATTTTTTGAATTAATTTCAATTTTTTTATTGATTTTAATTTTAATTTTAAGTTTTATCGTGTCATAATGTTCTGCATTCAATTTTTTTAAGAATTGCTAAATTAATTCTAAAGTAATAAAACTGAATTTACTCAAAATTTAATTTCCTTTTTGTTTATTATTTTCACTGAATTTTTTTATAATTTTATATATACTCGTATAATACTAAAATCTCTTGAGGATTAATTCAATCATTTCAAACATCGTTTTGACATACATTTGCCGATCTAAATACGTTTCGGAATCGGCAAATGCACTTAGAAGTTCGAGCTTAAGCCTGATAGGTAGCAGGTTTAATTTTAACACAGCGCTGATCGCGACGTCGAGCGCAATTACGGAATGATAATAATATTGCAACCCGCTCGAGCTTAAGCTCGAGCTTGGACTTAAGCTCGAGCTTAAGTCCGAGGTATTGCAACCGATGAGCGCGAGGTTGGTAGGTTGGTGAAAATAGGTCGAGATGATTGCGAGACTGCAACCGACCCCAGGATTCTCTGGCAGGGATGGCCGATGTCAAAAATTGTCTAAAAAATCCGTCTATTATACTTAAACTATCGGTATTTTGCCGTCTTTTGATCGACTGAAGCATTTTTGCTTTGAAGAACATTAGAAATTTTCGGAAGTTTTCAACGAAAATTGCAAAATTAGTGCGAGAATCGGCGCAAAGCACCGAAAAATAATCGAGAAATCATTTTAAGAAATAAAAAATCACCGTTTTGTACATAAACAACCGTCTGATAAACCTAATAATAAGGCTTTTAGAACGCAAAGAAAGTCAATAAATGCCATTAATGAATAGTACCCGGCGCGAAGCGCCGAAAAATAAGAAAAATCGTGATAAAAAATGGCTAAAATCATCAAGAGATACAAATTATTCTCTATCGTGCCCAAATATTTTTTTGACGACGAGGGGGGGATTGCCCCCGATCATACGTGGGCAGCAAGAAAATTCTGGGGGTGGTAAGGATGGGTAAAATTGCCAAAAATGTTACTAAAAATAGAATTCTGTGGGTCTACAGTAATCTGGGGGATTTCAACTTCTATGGGGGTACAAACTCCTTCAACCCCCTCCCTCCCACGCCCATGTGTGCCCCGATCCCCTCTTAATCCGCCCTAGGCTTTAATTCAGTCATGCGTTCAAGTAGATTATGACTTTTCGAGTATTTTTAAAGCAGAAGTTGCGGAACAAAATCAAAATTTGGAGACTGAATTACCTGCTACGTCAACCGAGGAGCCGACTATTTGCGATTTGGACCCGTCTGCATGTGAATCTTTGCCTTCTACTAAGGCAAATGAAGCTGAAAAAAATGGGGCAGAATTCCGGGCTACCACTCTAACCATCTGTGATCTAAAGCCATCGTTATGCAAAACAAAGTCGCCTAAACTTGAAGCTACCAAAAAAATTCGCGTAGAAAAAAAGACGAAAAAACCACCAGTTTTACAGAAAAAGACGCGAGGTCGTTCACGAAATTCAAAGACGACTTCTCCTTTTAGTGGAACTTCAAGCGCGCCTGATCAAAGCATTTCAGAAAGTAATCAAGGAAACGAAGAAATAGCTTAGCATCGCCGGTAAAAACGAATAATTTCCACTTAAGTTGATTGTGTCATATTTTTCGAGGAAGCTAAATACAGGGCCTTTGGTATAAGATGTTATTTAGCTTTGTTAATACGCATTTGCAAATTATTATTTGTCCAATCGTTAAAATCTTCAGTAAATATCGCAAACATTCGACCGTATACGTTCAAATACGCACATCCTTATATAAGAAAGCGTATGAACGCGACCTTCCCCAATCATACTCTAAGGTCTTGCATTTCGCAGTTTTTCAAAAATGTATTTTGTTCAAAAGTAGGCACATGAAGAATATCTATATAGAAGATTCACGTAGAAAGAGAAATATGCAAGCAAAATAGATAGATGGTAAGCATACATGGGCAGCAACCAAATTTTGGTGGGAGGTTCGGATGGAGGCAAAAATCGCTTAAAACTGCCCGAATATCAATTCTGAGTAATCTGTCATAATCTGTGGAAAGTACTCGTATTCCGGTATCTAAACCCCACAATTTTTCCCTGCTCGGATGTGAATAAAGTAAATCATAGGCTGAACGGCGGAACTAAAACGAATCTAAGAAGGTAAGCATAGTTATTTCAGCTTTAAATGCCTAAAGTCATTTCGATTGCTCTTGTGATTTAAATATTTGCAATATTTTTCCATTTTAAATACTCCTGATTATCTTCTATAAACTGAATGGTTGAAACACGGAAAAAGGCAATTTCAGTATTATCTACTTGAACAAAACGAGTTGGGGGATAAGTTCGAAAATACCTGAGGAAAAACAAAATACGAGGCAGGAAACTTGTAGTCGACCAAGGAGGTGGTGAAAAATTTTTATAAACTGCATTGATTAACACTAATCGTCTTGACCTATTTTAATTTTTGATATAGGTTCTTTCTGAAGCTGAAAGATTTGATATTTTTGGGTTTTAAGTAAAAAATATTTATGCAGAAGATGTATAATATTGAGTAGTTTAGCACAAAAATCTGACCTACGTTCTTGCGAGTATTGTAATAGTTTTTTCATACGCAGTTTGCTTTTCGTTTTTTGCATTGTTCCTACTTTAAGAGTGCTTTTATATTTTGAATGTCTTTTTTGTCGTCGTTTTTTATCCAACGCTTTACTGTCAAAAATCTCATTCGATTTGAATGTGCATGCATTTTTCGTCATATTTGTTCGCCTTTTATTTGCATTGAGCCATACATTGGCTTTTATAAAAATAGACTGGTGCTTTCGGCGAGATTGAATAGTTTTCTACAGTGAACTTATGCTAACGGCGTATGAAAATTTTCGAGAGCTTGTACAGCAAAGTTCACTTATGCCTGATAATAATAGCAAGAAAACAAGAATAGCATTACGATTCCTATGTAGCCAAATTTATGTTTAGTTTGTTTTCTGCGAAAGGCTGTCAGCAGGGATAGTCCTTGAGTCAAAAAACTAGATTTCTGGAACTTGCGTCAAAAAGTTTATCACAGCTGACAGTGAATTGAAAAGTCAATATGATTAGTTAATATTTGCTTATAACTAACTGAAATGTGTGACATGTTGTCACAGAAAGATTTGAATCTACATACGCGAGGTAGGTAGTTACCAGAAATAATGCTTTGTCAATTTCTCTTGATCTTCGGATTGCTTATGCCGTCATTGCTTGGTCAGATCATTAACACTTTGCCGCACGAAGATTTGAGTGTAAGGTTATTAATATGTCACAATATTAAAAGTTGCGTAATTTCAGGTCATTACAGAAAAAACTGGTATTTTGCTATCAATATATTGTAAATATATGTAAATCAATAAAGCATGAATCATTTGTGCTATTCTCCAATATTTGTAAAGATAATGCTGAAGTATTCGCTTATCATTTAAAAGTACATATTTTCAAAATTAATAAGTAAAAGAAACTGTGTAATCAGATTTTTAAAAAACCTTTTCGAGATATATTTTAAGCTGGAAGTCATGTTTTTGCATAGCAAAGGCAGCTTTAAAAAAGCGCTTAAAACACATAAAACGATACCAAAATTTAGCAGACTTAATTTAGATGTTTCTCTTTGTACGAGTATATGATGCACATGGCGTAATCATGTTTAGATTTTCATTATTTTTACGCATTCTGTGACAAAATTTATACATTTATTTATCTCATTTAGATAAATATTATTCAAATTTTAAGTAACCTACAGTAAATTATTACATTTATTATAAATCACTTTATTCGTAATATTATACACAATGCTCAATTTCTTTGACTCACATGGCTATGGCCAATATTTCGCTCTCGTTTTTGTCTTTTTTTGCACCGTATGACGTATTGCAGTATCTTGTATCTTATCGATGCATTATGAGAGCAAAAAATCGTTTTCGCCCATCTATTTATTCCTTCAAAAATGTTCAGTTTACGTCAAAAAATTATGCTTAAATTTTATAAACAAAATTTTCATTTTTGTAAAACAATCTGAAACGAAGTCGTTGAGTGTAGTTTCGATTGCAGTTTTTGCACTATTGCATGGCTGAAAAACTCATTCAGTAATCTTTTTTGAACCAAAATGATACAAAAAATAAATCTAGATGCTGAAGTATATTATAATAACTTATTTAATTCAACTTTCTTGTCAACTTCGAGCACTTTTACAGACAAATTCAAATTTTCATTAATTTTCGCCCTAATTTCCCGCTAAAAATTTTCTTTTTGTCTTCTTGATTCTCAAACCCCCACATTTCAATGCGCCACCGTTGACAAGCAATCTGTTTCGGGTCAATTTTTGAAATTTTTATTTTGATTTTTTGATTTTCAATTTTTGCAATTGAAAAATAATAGATTCTGGCTTTTTATTTTCAAGTTTACAAAAGCATGAATTTTCAACGCGAGCTAAGCGGGTTTTCGTGCATCTCGCATATGAACTGAAAATAGCCTCACATGTTTAAAAGTTATCCCTAACTTCCCGTTTCTGTGTTTAGCTTTTTCAAAAACTAAGGATTATTTATTTGTCGATTAATTTTCATTTCCCTTTGATATTAAATAATTTTTAGGAGAAGTGTCGCTTTCAATATTGGCGTATGCTCGAGTGCCTTTTTACTCTGAAGGAGAGTAGTGAACTACAGGGACAACTAGCTCTTAAGCTCGCCCTAAAGAAGCGCCAGACGTTCAACGTTTGCTTTTGAAGCGACATTTTCAGCTCGATAGCGCTTATAGCCGATGTCAGGCGATCGATCCACAGTAAGCAGTTGATATAACCATGAACGGTAATGAAAATCGTCAAATTCGTTTGAAATAAGGATGTAATATATGAACGAAACAGAGAAAAATTGAATGAAAGAGAACATGTTCTCGCGTAGAATTTTCTAGTTGTAGATATGAAGGTAGGCCCAGTCAAGGCCGTATTTAGGGGGAGCGGCCGTCCCCCTTGGCCGAAAAAATTAGAAAGATAAGATAGTGCACGGAAAGATGGAAAAATTGCATGCCTTCGACGTAGAATCTTCAAATTTTTTGGTGTTTCGCGCCAGATATGAAGTATATTTTTCCATAATTTTGGCTCAAGCGCGACCAAAAAACGACACTTTTTATAGCCTTTTAAGTATAAAAAATTTGTTTTCAAAAAGTTTGCATTTTGTAATCTTAATCGATAGAGCATGTCGAAAAACGTCGAAGAATGCTGTTTTTGCGAGCTATCCCGACGAATTTCCCGAGATATAGACCAATTTATGTTGGATCCGCCCCCCGACAATCCATGGATACGGGCCTGGGCTCAGTTATATAATACTTATTCTGTTTTTTTGCAGCTGAAACATTTTTTAAACAGTATAAAATATGAATAGATTCTATTGAAAACATTAAAGTTTTATTATGCGAAGTTGGGCACAACCTGCGTTTTACACTTTACGATTAGCACGCTTTTGCGTGATCGCAAAATTTTCTACTTCAAATAACGCTCGCGAAAATCGAACAAAACTTTTCCGCGCATTTTTACTTTTAATATTATTAAGAAACGTGAGTGATGCAATTTTTTAGTTTCTTAATGTTTGAAGGGTGCATTTTGTAAACTTTTGGATTTAATGAACTCCATAGATAAAATCATACGGCTTCATGTTGAGAAAACTAGGAGGCCAAAGAATGGAAGGTGATCCGTGACTCATCCAGCCATGGCCTTATCAATTTCCTGACTAAATATATATCGTGCGATTTTTGTTTTTAGGGATTTTTTAAATCTTAAGCATACGCACAACGCCCCCAATAAACATTCAGGAGTTAAAAAATTGCATTATTAAGGCTTTCAATCAAATTATAGTCGAAATCCGCCGAAAAGTTTTGACTGAATGTTGCTACATTTATTTTAGGTTTCGAAAAATAGTAGCGATGACGTAGAATTGTATTGCTTGCGAAATAAGGAATTTGACAATGCCAAACTTTGTAAAATAAAATTTTTATGTTTGCTTTATAGTCTAGTAAAGTTTTATGTTGTTTGAACAAAACTGTTGTAGTTATGTAAGAACAAAATATCTATAAGATAAATCGGCCACTTTGTATGTTGGCACGTGATGTGACATGCGGTTACTCTTAAGTAGTAAGTCTTTACTTGCCCATTTTTAATATTTCTGTTAAGGACAAGCTCTAAAATAATAGTTCCATATGCTATTATTCACTTTTTTAGTACAACGTAAGAAAGCAGTAGGATTTTGAGGTGGTCGGTAGGGTTCGTTTGACCCCTCAAGATATTTTCTTCTAAAAACCCATTTATATGACGTGTTCCTATAAGCTTTTATAGCGATTTTTAGCCCAGAAATATCAAATCTTTCAATTACTTCCTAGACATACTTATATCGTGTCCGGAAAACTATTCGCCCAACAATCACTCGTCAAATGTGTTTAAATATTAATGTAGCGTTGTGCGTTCACTATTTCGGTATGAAATGCATGCTTTGATGTTTGGCTACTTCTTTTTTATCGTTTAAAACTATTTTAATAATCATTTATTCTCTTTAGCTTAAGTTAGCTTGGAAGTATATAAAATTCTCATGCTGCCGATTGATAGCATCTGAAGACAAACAGCGCGGTTTCGATTTTCAAATGCAGCACAAAATCTCGATACATTTGTGTAAATTCTTTTTACAATTCTAGCTTTTTTGGTCGTAAAATATCTTTCTTATGATATTTGATGAGCATTTGTTGATGAGCGATTTTACGGGACCTTGCTATCGTAATTTCATTGAGTGTTTTAGTTTTTTTATGTTCTATATTCTAGAGGGTGGAAATGTCGAAAAATGTTTTTTTATCGTTTGGAAAAAAATTTTTTTTCCAAAAATTTTCTAAGGCTACCCCGTATATCTTGGGACATGAGGATTCAATTTTTTATCATTTGTTATATTAACCAGATCATGGCTTTTGACGTACTATATTTTTTTGTTTTGTCCATCGAAGCAGATTTAATTTCTGTAGTGAGTCAGCTCAGCCTGAAATTTCAATTTCTTCAGCTAAGTTCTCTTGAATTATTCTTTTTGTTTCACGAAGGTTTCGATCGTGCAGCGTTCAGATTCCGTTTGAGGAAATTGATAGTCCCATCCGTCAAGACTACCTGCTCGATAAGTTAGAATGCCATGAACAAATCGGAAATATAACTGTGAATGAAAAACAGACTTTTTCCATATTTAAACAATCTTTTGTTGATCGCACAATTGGGAATTGCTTCGACAACGCTGGTGATAATACTTTAGAGTAAGCTAGCAATGTCTTAATTGCTATGACCAGATAGGCACGTACATGCTGCTGATCTTGACGTCTGCATCACAAGGAAGTGAAGGGGAAATATTTTTTCGAATAGAATAATGCAAGGCCAAAATATTATCTTAAAAAAGCAGATTTCTGCAAAAATGGTGGGAATTGAATAATTTTTTGGTGCTATTTCAGCTCAATTTGGCTTTGTTTGATCCTAGACAGGGTTGATCTCTAGATCGGTCCACATTTACATCAGGTGCACAAGTTTTGGTATGATCACCTTCGTTAGTGTAGAACAGTAGTCTCATATTCCTTACGTCCATTATCACTTGTAGCCAGACATATGACCGCATATTATAAATGCTTCCTTTGAATCGTTATCAAAAACAAAAATCGTAATAATAATTAGAAAGTATGACGCAGATTATTGCGCTACTAGACACATGAAGAAAGATTATAGTCTATTTCGAATAATTTTGGACCTAACTAATGAATATTTATTCAATAAAAGCAATTATTTTTTGTATGGCTTTGATTTCAGTCAGTTATGTGCTATCTGCAAACCATCAAAAAATCCGTGCAAAAACTTACGTGAATCAGACTGTTAATGGAACTATAAAATAATTTTTCAAATAGAATGAAAATGATTGAACTCGAAGCGAACAAATAGCAGCATATTAATTTCTAAATTCGGTATGCTACTTTTTCCGATTTACGGAAGCGTCGTCACATGACCACATGTGGGCTTGAAGGGATGGGGTATGCACCCTCCAGAAGGCCGAATACCCTCATTAGAAACGAAAATACCCCTCGAGAATTCAATTTTTGAAATTTGTTTTGTTTTTTCGTAATGTTTTGATGCCAATGGATAATGCTTGATGAGAAACGTTAAAAAGGGTGTTTTTTCGCCATACCATCGTTTTTAAGACTATTTTTGACCTTTGCAAAATCTTGCAACCCCCAGAATTTCGGTGCTGCCCATGTATAAACATGACCCCCATCTACGTTAATTTCGACCTTATATTTTTGCCCCTCTTACTACGTTCCAAAATATTTTTGCATATGGCGCCATCTTAATTGATTGCTTTATGAGCTACAGTTAAACTTAATTAGCGACTTCTGTAACCCGCATATGATTTACATATATGTACATATTTAAAATATATGGATTTGTACTCGTTAAAGGACAACGCCTTAATTTCCTGTTTAAGCACTTCAGCTAAGATGAACAGTCCCTATGTCATGATGGAGAGAAATCAGTTATCAGTGTTTATTGTGATTAAAGCTTGGTTTGAGTCCAATGCAACGGTGTCAGACTCCAGTTGACATGTTTCATATTAAATGATTTTACTTCTAGAAATCGTAATCGTAAGCGACGACTGTATTTGCTAAACATGCCAATTGATAAACGAGTCTGATGTATGTATGCTTGAATGAAGTCTTGAATCGCAAACGGTAGGCTGTTTCGCAATATATTTTTTCAAAACAAAAAACAATTTCTGCTGAAATGAGTATAAAAGGAATTGGCCACTTGATTGCGTGATAGACTGAGTGGATATATTTTTTGTGGTGTAATGTGGTGTAAAAAAGTAACGTGCAATCATTCGAGCTAAGTCGGGCTTAAAACGCTTGGTATTTAAATGAGTGGCTGGGACGCGGAATGTGGGGGAAAGATATAGAACTAAAAGACTTGGGGCGAAGTATGTATGAGCAAAAATTTTGGGGGCAAATACATGAAGGCGAGATATAGAGCTGCACTTTCAGATTCTTCTTTTTTGAAATTTTGTAATTTTTAGAAACATTAAATTTTTTCTTTTACTCATCCTTGAATTTTTTCATTAAGTCGCCTCAATTGATGGGGTCTGCTTACAAGTGAGGCTGATTTTTTAAAATGAGATTTCTGGTCTTAAGCGACTTATCAAAGGTGTGCGAACCGAATTCTGCCGTCACTCGATGCCTAAAAAATGAATCCCTTAACTTATTCATCGAATGGACTCAACAGAATGATCAGACGGCGATCAGACTCAACAAAGCTTTTTTGGAAGCCCGCAAGAAAAAAGTTAATCCTTGGAGGTGCCATGAATGCATGTATTTGTAAGTTACGCAATCATAATGATTTACTTTGATTTATCTCACCATTTTCGTTAAGCCGGAAATTGTTGAGCCAAATTATTTGGCTTGAGAGAGCTTCTAACTCGGTTTAGCGTTAATAATGCTTATTTTAGCTACATAAGCATTAGAACAATAGAAAGTATGGTAGCTTTAAATTCAGATGATTTTTTCAGCTAAAATTTCATGTTTTGTCCTTTTTAACCTTGAATAAATCTAATTTCGTTCAAGGTTTTGCTTTTCTGCTCTCGATTTAACGAGGAAAAATATATAAATTTGCGTACTTAGCATGTTTGTTTTATAAAATCATTTTTTTCTTTAAATGTTTTTTATTGATCGATTGATACCTTTAGCAACAAAATATCATTGTTCCATTAAAAATTCCATTCTAACGTTAATGAGTTGTTGTGTCGACAAAATATTCCGGTACATTTTTTGCAGAATCTTAATGCGTTTATTAGTTTTAAGCTGGAAACTAGTTGCTTAAGTACTTTGATTACTATAAAAGTTGCATGGCGTAGCACTAAAATGTTTATTAAGTAAACTAGATAAGTCAGTCAAACTAAAAATAAAAATTAGGAGTGAAAAACACATAATTCATTGACCTAAATATAGGAAGTAATCAGCGATTTTGAAATAAGACAAAAATTAGGGAAAATGTGAATAAAAATCGAGATATTCAAGTTTGTGTGGAATTTTTAGCGCCATTACGAATGGTATAACCCTACGGTAACTTTTTAGGAACACTTTTGTTGTTTTTCATCGCTGGCGGACCATTCATGGACAATACTTTACTTCGTGGTCTGAATGGTCAAGCATCGAAAAAGTCGCGGAAATACGTTAAAAATTTTCTTCTGGGGGTCTACGAGTGTATTTTGAGTCTGCGGGGGCATTTTATTTATTAAGATATTCAATTAATGGGTTTGCGAACCATCGCGTCCATGTGTGCGGCGAACCCGCCAGGTCAAGATAGTCTCAGATTTGTCCTGTTGTACCACATGACTAGCCTTTTTGCTGTCTAATGGAATTGATTTGATCGAAGTGCAAGTTGCTATATAATCTTATCGACCATGCTTAATTTTTTTAAATTCAAATAAATGTGCTACATAATCACTCATGGGCGGGGGGTCTCTGGAACAGATATGCACGTGGGGGATTAGGGGTATCTCTCAAAATGGAAAATGGGAAATTTTGTGGGGCAAATGTGACTGAATGAAGGCTAAAAATGAATGAAAATTGAACATTTTTTCTAAAAGTGCTTGAAAATGTCCTGAACTGTGAAATAACTCCGTTTTACCGCTATTTGGAATGTATAAAAGTTTTTGAAGCCATTTTGACCCAA
The DNA here is from genome assembly GCA_036768485.1 of Mermis nigrescens. Classification (NCBI taxonomy): domain Eukaryota; kingdom Metazoa; phylum Nematoda; class Enoplea; order Mermithida; family Mermithidae; genus Mermis; species Mermis nigrescens. Next base: position 4,773,947 of record JAVLUZ010000152.1, on the reverse strand, counting down.
AAAAGCGCTATTCTTGGCCTTAAAAATGTTGATATGGCGAAAAAAACATAATTTTTCCACGTTTCTCATCGATACTATCCATTGATCATCAAAAAATTGCGAATAAACGAAAAAGATTTTAAAAAATTGAATTCTGGGGGTTATTTGGATTCTGGGGGAGGGAGTATTCGGCCTTCTGGGTGGTGCATAACCCCATACCACCCACGCCCACGTGTGGTCCGGACTCCCCAGAATCTGCGGACCCTCCAAAATCGATCGACCCCAGACTTTCATTTTTCATACTATTTTTGGCAATTTTGCTCCATCAAACACCAAGAATTTGACTGCTGCCCATTTATGTACAAAAAGCTATCTGCGGTTGGTGATATCCACCTGAGCGAATAGATGCTCGTTTTTATTATGTTACTTCTACAATGTTCTAGATTGTCGTAATGAATCATCAAAAAACGAGTTACTGTTTTACCTTATTGACTACGCTTAAACCATAAAACTAAGCTTGAGTTTTTTAACTGGCTGAAAAACTGTACGATTGATTAACGATGAAATATGAAATTGCTAATTTAAGAGGTACCTACTTAAAGTGAGCATCAGTCCAGATATATAAAAGACTTTTTTGCAAAAAATTGGACGAAAATCGAAATCCCACCTAATTAACTTTTAAGAGCAACGTGTATGTAGGTACATTTTGAAGTGTTTTTACAGCTGGAACAGCTTGGGAAAGTGCACGCAACATTCTGAATCCGTCGCTGATACTATTAGGCACTTAGCTGTGGTGAATAGGAGGTGGGAGGGACTAGTCCCCTTTAATTTTTAAAGAACGAGTATTTTATCTTTAAGGTCCACCAGAGAAAAAATTGAAAATGCTTAAAGCGTATTCGAAAGACCGCCAGAATATATTCTAGCATGCTTTTGAGCTAATATGCTCAAAAGTTCTAGGCGCTTCGGGCCGAATTCATTGCTTATTGCTTAACTTTTGCCTTCCAAGCAGCCAACGTCTGTGTAAATATTGTGAATGCGTCCGTATTTTCTGACGCTCCACACAGAATCATTTATTTTCCATAATGCTTCCTTTGCAGTGTATCAGAAATCAGTACTTATAAAACAAATAAAATTTTCCAACCGGATCGAGCAAGGGTATAATGTTGAGAAATCATTTGAGTGGCCAATTTATCTTACATTTTTTTGAAAACAATTGAAACCGAATTCTTTCCTTCAATAATTAGAGCTCACTAAGAAACACTAAAAACACCGTTATTTGTTCTACCTACTGGCTGAGATATCTGTCTTCAAACTTTTACCCCCCCCGGCCAGTTACGTGCCTGGTACTGTAATCGTGTATCCAAATTTTTTAACTAATTTTTGATCTCAGCGTTGAAGAACAATGCAAAGAAAGTTTTCTCCGACGAACGTGCATCCGTAGCATCGAAAATGATTTGCAACGGAAGTACAATGAATTGATCGAACGATGCATGTTAGATAAAGGTCACTTGTTTTCGTTGAACTTGGAGCCACACGTGGAAGTCTCTTTGTTTCATCAAACTCTTCTTAGCGATAATTCCTTTTGCTCGTGGGCTACGGATGATTACTATTTTTATTGATTATTTTCGCCTTTGAGTATTAGTGAGCATGAGCAGCAACAAAATTCTGGGGGTCCGATGTGGTCAAATAGCCAAACATAGCATTAAAAATTTGATTCTGGGAGGTCGATCGATTTTTTGGGTTTCTTTCAGATTCGGGGGTTCAGACCATACATGATCGTTAGGGTTTGGGGTGGGGTTTCGCCATCCCCCAAAATTTTTCACTCTGTTCCCCAGAAATTTTTCATCCCCCTAGAATTCGCGATTTTTCAAAAGTATCCAAAAATTTTCCTGAAAATTCGTAGGAAAGGTGCTTTTTTGAGCGTTTTTAGCTACCTATTTGCTCAAAAGTGTCAAATTTTCGGTGCTTCGCGCCATATGCTCATGTTTTAACTATGTTTTATTCAATTTGACTTTTTAATTTTTTTAAAATTTTTTTGCGGTCTTATGCTCTAGAAAGATAGAGCATTGTCAGAAACGCCGAAAAACGATCTTTTTGACGAGTCCTTATGTGTTTTAGGCCCAGAGAAGGCACTTTATAATTTCACTCCCCTCCCCTCAGAATTCCTGTGCTGTGCATGTCTGGTCCAGACCCTCTCAAATCCTCACATCTGTCGTTCATTTAACTTGATTTTCATGCACACCATGTGTTTACCTCGATTTTTCCGCTTAGTGCCAGGCGATTCAGTCACGTATTATTTGTCTAAAATGCGTCGAATTTAAAGTGGAAATTTTTAAGATGAAGGCGCAATAAAAGCTTACGCGTCTCGTTCAAATGTTTTGAGCTGCTTTGAACCTTACCTACCGAATAGTCTCTCGTAATAACTTTGTGGTGATTCATAAATTCAATAAATTGAATGCTTTTTCGAGATTTCCTCAAAAAATCACATGCTACGGACTGTAGATGGTTCTAACTGCATCAGCATAAAATTTTTCCTAATACGATTCACGTTTAAATAAACCTCTTTAAAGATGCTATGCTAACTTTCTTATTTCGGACGTTTCCAATAACGAATCAAATACGTAGGTACTTTTAAAATAAGACATGTTTAGTAAGCATAGATACTAAATCCAGAAAAGATTGATTAGAAATTGGCCAATTTCTCAGAAATTCATAAAGCTTGCTTATTTCATCATAAATACCTAATTTCGAAAAACGACAGGATCGTATTTGTTCGTGCAGTTAGGAAATTTTAAAACTTCTTTGGGAACCGGGGAATAAATTCTATTAATAAGGCATTATCTTTGTCCGGGTATAATTTTCTGTATCATTTTTCGTCCCCAAAAGCTAACGGTAATGAATCTTAAAGATTATAAATTTTAATATTCTTTAGTGTTTATTGCCTACGTAAACGTTGAAGTTTTTTCGCACAAAGATTAAAGAGACAAAACAAAAATCAGATTTCTGTATTGCATTTTTAATTCTTTGTTAATTCCTTTTAAGTTTTACTCACCTTTTATTATGCATAGTTTAGACAGGCAAGTCAGCATTTTTCTATTACTTTTTGTCCACAAAAGCTTAGTCTCACATTAAACACGCATAAATGAAATGCACACGGAACATATGTGTAAATATGGCTTCTATCCATTTCATTCATCAAATACCAACACTTACCAAAATTCACAATTTTTGCTTAGCAAATTTCTTTAGTCATTTTGCAACGACTCATTTCATTTTGCTTACAGCCTGTTTCACATACATACATAACTTTGGGCATAGATTTTAAGGATTTTTATCGACAGTAGGCTAACAGATTATGATAACTATATATCAGATCAATGATATAATCACAATCTGTCAGCTTATTGTCTGAGATAGTTTTTAAAACTCATACCCAAACTTTTGTGAAACGCATTATAGTTTTTAAAATGACTTTATTATTCTAAGAAATCTTGTGCATGTACAGTCTGTTTCACACGAGGTGAGGAGGCATACATTTTAAAAACTTTATCCGACAATTATAGTCTGTTTCACACGACTTGGGTCATAAATTTTAAAACTATCTCCGACAATAAGCTGACAGATTGCGATTATAGCATTAATCTGATATATTGCTATCGTAACCCTCGGCTTAATGTCGATAAAAATTCTTAAAATTCATGCACGAAGTTATATGAAACGGACTATAGCTGACAGATAGCGATTCAGCATTGATTTGATATGTAATTATCGTAATACGTCGGTTTACTTTCGGAAAAATTCTTAAAATTTACGAGTATGCCCAAACTTATGTGAAACAGACTATAGGTATGTAGGTACATAAATCCATTTTCAGCGCTTAGCGAGTACCTACAAAAAAGCTTCAATGCAGCCTAATTTTGCATACTAAATCTTGAATCTTGATATGCCGATTAATTGCTATGCACAGTATCGCGATTATTAATTTAGTTTGAATAGTTTTGTGATTGATTTGCATCGACTCAAAACTTTGATTCATGCACGAGGATCGAAATTGTTTTCTTCCGCTCGTGTAGCAAGTAGATGAAATTGTAAAGTGTGCGAGAGAGAAATTTCATCAGACTGCCTGTTTGCTAATAAATGTCATTAAAACATAGCTGCAGTAATGCTATGTGTAAAGAGATACGTTATCCCATTGCCTCTTAATTTGCAAAATATCGATATGACATTGTGTAAGTTTAAACCACTATATTAGCCTTTCTATATGCACAAGGTTTCGGAAAAAGAGTGAGACGACAGATAATAACTGTCTCGTGCTTTATAAATTGCAATCAAGTTTTTCGTGAAAATGATATTAAAGGACTATTTTGGAGCTCGCAGTACAATACATCATTTTAAAACAAGCTTCAACTTAAATTTACACATATATAAAATTATATTGTTTACAATGTTGTAAATTTCGCATATTCTTGAAATCAAGCTTTTAGTTGATTACGTATGTACATATAATTTCTAAAATTATAACGGGCTTCTAACGCGCTATCGTTCGGCACGTGAATCGAACATAATGACATCTAGCGAGATCAATGAAGAACATAAAATCACCAACGACGACTTCTTAAACGTTAGTAGAATGTTATCTGTCTGTTTCACATCAGATTATGGGTTTTTATACAAGAATTTTATACAAAAAATGGCGAAGTTTGTTTGATACAACAATGAACAGTCGTAAAATATTGTCAAGAAATAATGAAAAGTTTGTTCGTCCTCGATCAATAGATAGAAAATGTCACAAGACGCAGGGAAACAATATCGAAAGCCGATCTTGCTATTTCGAGTATTGGCTCTTTTGCTGATTTAAGAAAGGAATCTAGAAATTCTTCGATAGAAGGATTTTGTAGTCACACTTGATGTGTTATGACGCCAATTCTTTTGTTAAAAATTTGTTTTCACGATGTAACGAATTCTTCCTTGTATGCATTTATATGTCATAGATTTATTTCAGCGTAAATGAGACTACGACGACCGACTCAAAAAGCCTCATATTTAAGTCATTCTATATAAGCTCAGCCCAGCCCAGGCTTACAAGTGAAAAGCGAAATATATTTTACTGAGGGAACGCAAAAACCACTTTACCTATTTACATATGAAAAACGGAAGAATTCAAGGAAATAGCTCTATGTATTCACATTACCACTTTAATCAATACCTACATTCCTTTTCGAAACCCCCCATCATAAGGTAAAACTTCTTAAAATTCCGGCGAAATCAAGACGAAACAAGCATTCGTCATTCTTTTTTTACAAAAGTGCGGAGTAACTTAGGAATATGGTACTTTCAAAATACTGATAAAAAACTTCAGAAGAGCGGTTTTTTTGCTCAGTACTTAAAACATGTTGAAAGAAAGCGCGGAAAAAAATTTCATCCGTCTATGATCAATATTACAAAAGCTATGGGTTTCGTTAAGTAGCCTCTTCTCGACCTAAGCAAGCATCTTCTCGACCTAATTATTCAAAGATTCAAACAGGTGAATGCAGAATCACATGTAGATACCCAATTTACATCGACCTAAGCATCTATACATCGACCTAAGCATCTGTACATCGATCTAAGCAGCTATACATCGACCTGAGCGGGAGCGACCTCAACCTAAGCAGCTTAAAACACCTTTTCAGATATACTAATCCTAAGCCTAAGTATAATAGAAGCAAAAACTTAGATTTTCGTATATCTTATCAAGTAAAACCGAAAAAAAACATGCAAAAAATATGAAAATTTTTTAAGTTTTCAAAATTTCGAACAGGTTTCCTCGCCTTTTTTCTTTTTTCTCCTTAATTGCTATGCTTCCTTCCGTAATTTTAGCCCATATTATTTATTTCTGACAAATGTGTAAGTCCTTGGATTGAGCCGTTTAATCGTCCCACCCAACACTCAAATCGAGAGTTGCCTGCAACTTTGCAAGTATGGCTCAGATTTTCACCAAATTTTTCTTCCGCGCTTCAATTTATCATGTTATACCAGTTTGGCAAAAAAAATTTGGCATGCCGTATTCGTTTTGCTCCTTTTCTAAAAGTACCATATTCTTAAGTTTAGCCCAAAAGTGCTTAAAATCAACTGAAAACTTTGGATTAGTACATTTTCGCGATATTATATTGTTTCAGTTGGAAAAGACGATTGTAATTTTAAATTTATCATGTAGTATTGTTCGTCTTTGAGCAATACATAGAAAATGTCTTAAGACGCAGGGAAGCAATATCAAAAGCCGACCTAGCCATTTCGAATATTGGCTCTTTTGCTGATATTAGAAACGAATCTAGACATTCTTCGATTCTCTAGATTAGCAGCCTTTCATTTGTTCTAATTGTATTATTCGACACTTTCACAGGCTGCGTTGAGTGTCACATAGAAATGTGGTCGCACGTTGAATTGTGAACTGTAAAACCCTGCAGTTTCCTTAAAAATGATCACATTTTCAGCAAACTTTTTCGAGCCTGATTTTCACTTTTTCTGTACATTTTATTCAAAAACCCGGACTTTCTAATCCCATTTTCACTCATTTCTGACGAAACGCATATTCTGCACTTTAGCCATGGGTTGGCAAAAAAAGTTTTTAACATTAATTATTCCACTTTTGAGTAGATATATTTCCAATTTATTCAAATTTTTCTCTAGGAAAACATACACGTCTGTTTACCTTCCCAAACTGATTCGATCTCACTCGATGAATGCACGCACGCTGAAGGAATAGAACCACATCATCACAGATTTCCGGAGTCTTATTATGCTCCGCCGTACCACAAACCTTGGGATGAAATTGAACTAAAAAATCATGGTCTGATCAATAGCACTTGTCAGCATCTTTCAATTCCACGCGATGATTTTGAGATGCACAAGTATACATAAATATCACTTGAACCGGATATTTCACGTATAAATGATTTTTAAAATTAATTAAATGTGTATATGATTTTTTTCGTATTTTTTTATTTTGACAGAGATAATAGCTTGAAGCTTAATAAGCAGTTGCTTATCCGGAAAATCGAGCGGCTTGATTAACATAACACTGATTATGTCCTATTTCTAAGAACGTAAATCACTTTTAAGGAATAGGTTGATCTAGTTTGGGGGACTAATTATGTGCATCAACCCTCCTGGTTTCTTTCCTTGAAGGACTTAAAAAACTACTGATCGGTTACTAGCTGAATTTCTTCTATATGAAGGTTTATTTATCAATGCACACGTGATACTGAATAAAAGTAAAAAAGTTTGCAGATTTGCTTTTATTAATACACTAAAATATTGAATACTGTTCACGCGTCATAGGCTACATTAGTCTGTCTATCAGGAGATTTTATTTTGCATAAAATGGTTTATTATTAAAATGAAGTGACATATTTAGATTCGGCATGATAGATGGATCTGGGGAGGTAGTTCCTGCGTCGGACCGTCGACTATTTCAGCTACCTTTTGACGAAGTAGCACTGAAATACTCTGGATTGATTGACTCGCACTGTCATCATCTTAGTTTGACTAAATTGTACCACGAATATTCTAAGCCGGAGCCGTCATCATTTACGAATGAGCAACACGTCGAATTCCGTTCGAAGGTTTATTTTATCATATTTTATTACACTTTGATATTTGGTTTCTGGGTATTGTGTCCAATAAACTAGATCGAATTTGTGCTCGCATTTTTTCGAACAGTCATTTCGAAAAGGTGGTTCAGTGCTGAAAGACTCTTTACTTAAACTTATTACTTAAGTTTCATTCTTATTTTGCATGCGATAAATTTTGGAAAGGCAATAAAATTCAACAAAAAGCAGTAATTTCGATTAACGCAGTAGAAATATCATTTATTAAAGTTTTATCGAACAGAAATTGTACACAATAATTTTTGACGCACTAATGAGAAGCGGTATGAATGTTTGAAGCAAATTTTTATAAAATTGTATAACTTTCAATTTTGAAATAAGTAGCTCATAGATTGCGATTTCACGAGTTACGCACCCGATTATATAAATCTTGTTATCTTAACTAAATAACAAAGAAAGCTTGAAAGATGTACAAATTTTGCCCGGCTTAGGGATAAATGCTCATCAACAGAATAATGTTGAATCAAGCAAATAGTATGTTTCGCATAATCTGCAGTTTTCGATTAAAAGTTCAGCTCCTGCGAAGTAGCAATTATCTATAATTACATTTGAATCAATTAATTAATTAATTCCATTTTAATTGCATTTGTAATTACAGTTGACTCACCCTTATTCGCATAAACTGCGCCACTGCATTTTATAGTCATGAATTGTAGTAACGTAATAATTACAAAGTTGACAAATCCAAAGTTTTTAGGTTTGTGGTAGCATTGAATCGCCTTCTGCAACAAATATAGAATCAACCTTCGATACGGCGTCGACCGCTACAAATTTAGCTTCATCAAAGGTTATAGCCCTGCATGCATCGTAGTTGTCTTCTTTTGAGAGCACTTTCTTACGGCTTGTTATGCAGGCGTGGATTTAGAAGGGGCGGGGGAAGCGGCCGCCACTGTCGTCAAAATATTTTGAGCGCAAGAGAATAATGAGTTTTTTCATGATTCTAGCCATTTTTTATCACAATCTTCAAAGTTTTCCTGCGCTTAGCGTATAGTAGTACTCATTAATGACATATTCTGACTTCTAAAAACTTTATTTTCACTTCAGCAGAGTAGTTTATGTACGGAACAAGGATTTTTTAATTCTTACAATGATTTTTCGTGTATATTTTCGATGCCTTGTGCCGATTTTCGCATTAATTTTGCGCGTTTCTCGTGGAAAAAATTTGAAGTTTTCTAACTTTTCCGGATCGCAAAGGGTTCTGTCTATTAAAAGACGAAAACATCGATATTTTAAGCATGATGAACGGATTTTTTAGGTCAATTTTCGACACTATTCGGAAAATTTTAGATTTCGCCCTCCCTCGTCAGATATTACTGGATCCGACACTGCTGTTATGTAAAAAGCTTTTTTTATATATCAGTAGTATTTATTATACAAGATTGTTAGCAGGAAGTATAATCTGGAGGTGGCTACATCAAGAACTAAATCAATTTGATGAAATAATATTCGAGAGAAGGTTGTCGTTGGAAAACCGTATTTCTAATTTAGTTGAAATTTTACTATAGTCCTGAAGGTCCGCAGAAGGTAGAAATGGCAAAGCGAGCGAAGACCTAGTTTTTGGCGTATTTTTTCACGCATCATTTCATCCTCAAACCATCATACCCTCGATTAGTGTTTGATAGCTGAGGGCACAACTTATCATTAATGAGAGATCAAAACGATTGCAGGCTGCAGCTTGCAGAATTTCAAGCTCATAATTGATTTTTAGGAATAATAGGTTGCAATTAAAGCATGTCTTGTACAATTGTGTTCTAAATGCAGCTTTTTAAATCCAAGAAATCATTTGCCTACTTAATTTGTAAAGGTACTTAAATATTGATTCGCCGGTGTCACTCTCCTCCCGAGAATTCGAGAAACCTCCGCAGGTCCCGAGAATTTAATTTTTGAAATTTATTTTATTATCCCGTGATTTTTTCGGATGCCTTAAAGCTTGACGTGAGACGTCGAAAGGGATTTTTATTTTTTCCTTTAGGAGCGAAAGAGGGTGATGGGTTCAATATAGCTGGCGAGATAAAGAATAGATGTATGCTATTTAATGATTTTTGTACACTTGTTGACTCTATTATCAGTCTGGAAGCCTTATTTTGCGTCAAAAGAGCTTTTTGAATGCAACAAAGATTTATGCTTATACGTGGACAGCTACCAAATTCTAGGTAGTCTGATATATGAAAAATTCGAAAAAATATCAAATAAATTTTTTATTGGGCTTTGACAAAGTATGTTTTTATATTAAGGGTAGTGTGATCATGACTTTTGCAAGTAGAGCGAAAACGTAGTGATTCAGCACACTTTATTCAAGGCTTTCAGCGAAAATTTTGACTTTTTATGCGATTCTTTTCAAATAGTTTGATATGCTTGTGTGTATTTTGCTTTTAATGCACGAATGCAGAAAATTGAGCATTTACGTACGTATTTTATATACTCGTATCCATACCTGGGCGTGGGGGGTTTGGGGAGTATGCACTCTTCGAGAAACGAAATACCGCCCAGAAATCAGACTACCCCCGGAATTCAATTTTTGGAATTTTTTGTTTTTTTTACAATGTTTTGATGCCAATAGATAGTGCTCGATGAGAAACGTTGAAAAATGGTGTTTTTCGCCTTAACACCATTTTTAGGGCTATTTTTTGACCTTTGCAAAAATCTTGCACCCCCAGAACTTTGGAGCCGCCCACCTATGCTCGTATCTCGCGCTGTTCATATTGCATGAGTGTCATAAAGTTTTCGGAATTTCAAGCAGATTTTCAATCAAATGAAATTTGGACAGAATGAGTTTTATTTCACACAAACTAAACCGTGTTTCGCATTTGGAACTATATTAGGAAAATTCAGGAAAATTTGAGAGCAGTTCTCTCAAAAAAACATGCATCTATAACTGAACTAGCCGTTTTGATTTAACCTAATGATTAAACTTTGAATATCTTTCATGAAAACTTGGCTGAGCATTCATGAGTCACAAAGCTACTTTAAAAAGTTGAAAGGCTTAGTCGGTATTCTCTTAAATTCTCATCATTCATGGCCAGTAGCCAAATTCGTGTGATCTGATAGCGCGAGAATGTGCAGAAAATGCAATTGTATGGTGTTTTCCCCAGCATCAATTATAGATTCCTTCTTTACCTTTAAAGGTTTTCTCATTCAGATCTCCTGAATTTCGGCACTGTGCATCTATAGATTGAAATAAGCAACAGAGTAAGCACATAATCTTTGAGTGTGCAACAATATTTAACGCGCTTTCTGAAAAAGCTGACCTAATTAAAGAAGCAGATTAACTCTGGGAGCCGCTATATTTTTGCTTTATAAGCTGAATGCATTTACTCAAACCATGAAGCTTATTTAGGTAGAAAGCGAACAAGTTCCGACATTGGAATTGCCTCGACGCCCATTCAGACTTGAAATTTCAGTAAAGGGTTTCATTGAAATTCGTGTCGTACCTAGAAAACGCGAACACTCACTGAATACCCGACGGATGAACAGAAGAAACCTTAAAAGGATTGCGCTTTAAGAGAAAAAGTACGCGACTGCGATTTCATATGTCACGTTTGCCCTATTAATCCATGTCATTATTACACTTTAATGCGCTTCTATTAAGATTTTTGACCACTGAGTTCTTTTATATTAAAAACTGACTGCTCTAACTAGTTTAAATCTAGTCCTTAGTTTGAGTTTTTTTGTAGGTAGGTACGCTTTTTTAAATTTAGCAGGTATACACATGCAAATAAGATTAGTCACACGGCTCCAGTCGAAATCTAGAGTCCTAGAAACGTTCTGGGTATTTCATGTCAAGTTTCAGCATGATCAATTCGAAAAAGTCTAGTCCTCTTCCAAATACAAATACATGTGGACTTAGACATGTTATCCCCGATATTTTTGTTTTTGGAATTTCTCAATTTTTTAAATTTTTTATGTCGCTGGATGGAATGGAAATTAACGCTAAATTGTAGAACATTGCTGTTTTCTGCTTGTGATATCAGCCGTACGAATGTTTGACCTTAAGAAATTTATAAATCTCTAGATGTAGTAAAGTGGGCCAATTCATTTCCACTTGGAATTCCAAAACCCAAGTTCCAAGTCTTGGAAAACGTGAAATTTTCCAAGTTTCAGGTTATTTGTTACGTCATTTTCCAAGTCCTTACAATTCCAAGTCTTGAAAAACCAGCTTTTTTCCAAGTTTTGTATCATCTGCAGCTCCGTTTTCCAAGTTCCAAGGCTTGGAATTTCTACGTGTTTTCCCAAAGTAAAAGTGCATTTTTCCAAGAGTCGGTTCATTTGCTCCTAAATTTTTTTGACTTGGAGAATGAGTTTATTTTTTCCTTGTCGATTTTCGGTTGGAATCCAATTTCGAAGTGCACGATTCGCTGTTTATTATCGCTCTTTTGTAGTCTTTATTTTCGTAAAGTCGACTGATCATAGGTAGCATGTTAAGGCGTACCTATAATATATTTGGGTACCCCAACATATGTCCCCCTTCCATTACAGCTATAACGGTATACATTTGGTAGGTGTCATTTTTTTAAAGATCGATGTTGAAAAAAATTCGATGAAGCTTTTTGTATTTTTGTCTACACTCAATACCGAGTTTGTAATGAGCGTGTAAAGTTTTGGCGTAACGTTATAACATATAGCGAATTTTGGTGGTTTTTTCCACGGCTTGTGAACAACTCAAATGCTCCAGATGCTGCTTTCTTTTTTAAAGTTCGCATTAGTTCTCGAATGGGAGTGTAAAGAATATTAAAATCAGGGGAGGGGGGGTGAAAAAACACATTTTAGTCTAGTTTTCGACTTGTTTATGTCTGCCAACAACTCCGGTTACATGTCCCAAAAACTTTTTTGCTGATAGAAATGTACTACAGCTTAAGGATTACTTTCTGCTTACCAGCAAACTTTTGTACACTCAATTCGGAATTAGATCTAAGGCTTTAAACTTTACACTCTAGTGGATGGTGAAGAAAACAGGTTTTGTCTAGGATTTCTACGCCAACTTCTCCAATTATAAGTCGAGATAAATTGAATGAAATAAAAATAAGGTACGTTTTAAGGGCTACACGTCGCAGCAAACTGCGTTCAGAAAAACTTAGTATTGAATTACTTATGGAGGTGTAAAGTTTGAAATAAGGGGTATAATACAGGGCAAAAAACATGTTTTCTTCTCTTTTTTGATTGGTCAATATCTCAACTATTTTGCGGAACCGAAATTTTCCACATACAAACGTTATACGATTTAAAGGCTACAAACAGATCCAAACCGAATTTTTTTACAATCAATGGGGAGTTAAGTTCAGGTTTTTAAAGTTCAAAATGTGATCGATGGTGAAAAAATACAACTTTATCCTTTTTTTGTTCGCCACTTTCTCCGTATAGAAGTCGGGACAGGTTGAATAGAATAAAAATGAAGTACTTTCTAAGGGGTACAATTCACTGCGCTTATTTACATCAATTTTTAGCTTTTTTTATAGGTGTAAAGTCAAAAAGTGCGTGTGTTGAATGTGTTTCTGTCTTGTTATTTCTGCCAACTTCTCCGGTTATGAGTCTGAACACGACCTCAAGCCTAAAAATATACCAGAAATAAAATGTTATACGTCAATTGGGCGCGTTTGTTTACACTCAACAGTGGTGTAAAATGGTTTACATCTAAAGTTTATTTGTCTTCAGACCAGTGTGGAGACTTAATTGTTTTATGAATGTTGATCGTAATATCACAGTAATATCAGAATGACGTATCCGAATAAAATCTTCTTTACACTCGGCGGTTGTGTAAAGTTTACACTGCTAATGAACTTCAGTTTCAGAGCGTTGCAGAAGCATAATTTTTTTAAAAAAATCCATGTAACGTCAGGATAACGAATCTGAGTGTAAGTGTTCTTTACACCCAATAGTTTCGAAAAGTTTATGCTGAAAACCCATGATCTGTTTAAATAGGGTAAGGTTGTCTTGCTTAAAAAAGATAATGCCGATGTTTAAAACAATATTGTTTTCCGCGTTCTTTGACTGCTGTCATTATTGTGGCATGTTACCCTATGTATTTACTGACTGATTTACTAAAAACATGCTAATTAAAAGTAGGGTACTAGCAAAGAAAAACGCTCCGATGGAACAAAAAAGATGAATATATGTACTTTGGATTACGGATTATTTAGGATATAAAAGGGGGGACTAGGAAAAAGTTACCTATGTACATGCCCAATGTCGCAAAATCTGTTAAAAATCAGACTTTATTTGTTCAAAATCGGAATTAAATGAAATTGACTAACAGTATGGAAGCAGCTTATCCTTCAGACTGCACTTGCCGCACCCGCCTAGCTATTCAAGCTCTAATTTGTAACTTGCGGAGATAGGTAGGCATACCTAAAATGTGAATTCGAAATGTTAGTAATAGAAATGGGTTCAAATTATGTACCGCTAAATCCAAATGACAGAATGCAGAATGAAAACTTTTACACCTTACATTTTCTTTAACAAATTCGAAATAACCGTGTATCGCAGAAAACGTTTTTTGTCCTGTAATTCAAATTCTCTAAAGGATCGGCATAAGAACAATCTTAAATACAATCATCAATGTCTTCGATCAAGCTACAGAGAGTCGATACTGGAAATTTCGTGGAGCAGAGACAATACCGGAGTATGGCTCTGTCTGTCTTGTGTACCCCTATCCCATTCAGCTAGCAGTCTCCTCTCCTCAGCAAACTCGTACAGCACAATATAGTCAAATAGGATCAAATATATTTACAGAAAAACAAACGTTATTTTCACGATATTCTTTACCAAAATTAATATAGTTTTCGTTATCGACGGCTTTTAAAAAAAGGACTAACCGGACTAAGTCCGCCAAAAAAGGACTAGTCCTTTTCCGGACTAGCGGGCTAAAAAAAAGACTAGGACTATAGTCCAAAGACTAAAGGACTTAGTCCGGACTATAGTCCTTGCTAGTTCTTAGTCGGACTTTTGCCAACGCTTCTCAGTACACTGACCCAGCCGAGTGATTATTAAAAAGGATCCCAATCCGGGGCTCCATAGTTAAAATAACACAAAAACCTCTGCTCATTGAAAACATTATTTTCAAACACAAATTTGAAACGAATATGGACAAAGAGCTGCTCCAGTCACTAATGGCAGTGTTGAGCAGCCAAGCACTAATTAGAGGCATTTTCGATGTATTCATCAGCTTTCACGAAACTGGCTAATTCACTAACAGAAAACTACCGGCTAGTGAATACCGTCGCGTCTATGAATATCTTCGAGCTTATGAATCCTAATTCTTGCACTAAACAAAACATTCCTTAGTTTTAAAGGACAATGTGATACAGCATGCCTGTATATAGTTTTTAACGATTGAAAATTACACAGCATTTAGATTTAGGTCTACAGATTAAATTAATTATGACAATGTGTACGAAGAGATCGACAAAATAGGATTAAAAATAAATCGCCAGATACTTAAAACGTACAAGATACTTGTATTTCTTACGTAATATGTGTAATAACATATATTTCATAATTCCCGAAAAATGAACGAACAATTGACATTAAATTGAAATGCACATTGTAAAAAAAACAAAGGCACTGGTACTCGTAAAAATGCGATTCTACAAAGTATGCACCAGATCAATGCTTTCAAAGGTACGCCAAAATTTAACATCTTCATCAGAGTCCACTGGTTGCATGTCGAAATTATCCAAATATGCAATTCCGGAAAGCTTTTAATTTTTGCGCTAAAGATAAAAGTGAACTAAGTTTTAACAGCTTAGCCTCAGCAATCATTACTTAAGAGAGAAGCTAAATAACATCTGCAAATAGTTTTTGTTCACGACGATGCACGATAAAGACAATTAAAAATAGAAAATATCAATGGATTTGAAAGTTTGGAAAAACTTCTCAGCGAAAGTGACGGTTGCCACATGTACTCAGATTAGATTACACTAGAGAAAAGAGAAATTACGAATGATTAATAATTATTAATTAATGATTATTGATTAAAAATTACGCAAAAGGCTAATATTTTAAAACTGCATTACTCATTGCAGCAGTTTATGAGCTTGAGACACTTGTTTGCGCGGATTTCGTATTATTTCAAGCCACTGGTTCCGACCTGGGGCCTTTGCGTAAGTTCCGAAAGAGACTCGACCTAAGCATATAAATGGACCCGCTTTATTCTTCGTCCTCGTTACTCCTCGAAGGCTTGCTAAAATTGATTTTACTTACATATATGCTTCTTTTACTGGGTATTATTACATCATATGGACTTGATTTGGTGCAACTAGTTCACAGGGATAATGTCAAAAAAATCGTGGCCACAGTAAGAAGTATATAGGTATTAAAAATAATTCACCTTCAAAAGTGCTTTTTTTGTTCTTTTTTGTTTGAATGTCGCATATTTAACATGATCAGAAAAAGCAATTAAGCTTATGTTCTAAAATAATGAATTGCTAAATCGCGTAACTCGAGGGACTTTAAATTAGTATCATTATCATTAATAATACAGTAATTCGAGGAACTTTAAATTAGTATCATTATCATTATTACCCCGCACAGACTCCCCAAGATGAAATTTTTGACGTTTTCTTCAATTCTTGATTCGCTAGACCCCAGGATTTGATTACTGCCTGCGTACGTGTAGTAGCAAGCATTTTTCAAAGGTCAAAAATGCCTTAAAAATGGTGGTATGGCGAGTGGTAACGAGTCTCCAGAAAATTTTTTTTCAATTTAGCAACATTCCACTCGTGTGTGTAATTATTTCTCGCAGACATTCAATTCTGAGTTAAACTCACAAATAGGTGTTGATCAATTTACTACGAACCTAACCATATAGATTCACTCATTTCTTCCTAAAATTTTGAAAAGTCAAAAATTTGTTCAAAAATCTTGTCTGAATTTTTCCCAAACAGTGATTAAACCTATTTATTATTTTATAAAACGTTAATAATTCTCGCATGACAGATTCAGCAGAAGTAGGTATTTGACCTCGAAAATTTTATGTTCCGAAAATTATGGTTGCGGCACTTTGTATACATACATAAATTATGAAATATTTCGCAGATTCGGCTTTAGAAAGCTAAGAAATAAAAGGAAAAAGTTAAAATTTTCAAATCCGTACACATAAATTTTCCAATTATTTGCAATTTTATAACATGCACGACGATTATCATGCAATAATTTCCGAAAAGTGCTTATGCTCTACAAAAAATGTAGTTTCTGCTATGTAATTAAAACCGACTAAGTATATATCTTACCATAATCACTTTGGTCACTGTATTCGCTGCCAGCAGCCGACGCTGTTGTCTTTTTATCAGTAGAATTGCGCCACGGCGTTCCATTCGCCCACTTTTTTGGCGAAATGCGGTAATCCGATAACCGTCTCTGTATAACAGAATCTTCTCTGTTGACTATGAGTCGGGAGCCATTAGCGGTTGTAGCGTCACCTACTCGCCTCCGGGATTCGTCCTCGGTTGGCAAAGACTCGGACGGGGGCATTATCTGCAATATGACCGATTTTAAATTAAGATTGAACGTGTAAGAAAAGTCTTTCCCGTCTCAATCATACCTGTTGGGGGAGGGGTTTGAGCCCCAGAATGGCTACCGACCCCCAGCCGCAAAATGGCTTTGACCTATCAGAATAGTCGATTTTTCGTGAAGTTGTAAAAAGTGTTGCCTTTTTAAACGTTTTTAGCTCATTTTTGGCTCGAAAGCCTCAAATTTTCGGTGTTTCGCGCCATATGCACATTTTTTGACTATATTTTGTTCAATTTACTCGATTTTTTTAGATTTTTTTAGGTTTTTCTTATGTTTTTATGTTCTACAAAAAACGAGCTTTGTCCGAAATGTAAAAGAACAGTATTTTTTACATGTAATCACCGTTTTCAGCCCAAAATGTCACTTTTTAAAGAATTTAGGCCTGACCTCCACTAAATTCCAATACTGTACATGTATGGTCTCAGTTACCTAATTAAATTATTTAGTAAGAAAGAATTACCATTCAACATAAAACTACGAAATCCTTGAAGCAATATTTCCCAAAGTAAAAAACATACGAGAGAAAATACATAAAAGAAGTAAGAGAAAAATTAAAACGAAGTGTTCTGGTGCAAAATAAACGCTGTAATTATCATTACTTACTATTTAATTTTTATTCGTTCCAACGTTAACACTTTCATATTTAGAGAGCGGAAGGAGTGACGCCCTTGCCTGCGCAAGATAGTTCGCTAGATAAAGAATGAATTTGTATCTTTCATTTATTTTTTTCTATCGTTTATTATGATTTTCGAGTTTTTTGAGCGCTTCGCGAAGGAAGCACTCGCTTTTCTTGATGTTTAGAAACCTTATTTTCGAACCAGCTCTTGATCGTGAAGGTTTTGTAGCTCTTCAAAATTGCTTGAATAAAAATCAGCAGTTTCCGCCATTGATCAGCATCGCACGAAATTATCTGCACTAGACTCTTATTTTAAAAGTATGAAACTTGAAACTCTAATCGATGACATTTAATTCAATTTTTAAATAAAAATGAAAAAATATAATTTAAATCGCTTTTTGTTTGGTTTTTTTCTCTTTTGGTATCCCTTCACTTTCACTCACTTGCTTTATAAAATCTATGCTGGATATTAAAAATCAGCGATTTGAAGATCATTTCTGGAAAAGTGACTAAAAATAAGTCGACATCTGTTGGCAAATGTCGGATGCGAGAACGTTTTGGAATATTGTTTTTCGACAAAATTAATCGATCTAATTGAATATTAATTTTCAAATAATTACCCCTAAATTTCAAACGCTTCCTATAATGTGATTGCACTGCATTATATAAAACTGTGTAAGTACGAGTATGTATTACTACCTTGTGATATACACTGCATAACAGAACAACTTTGTTCAATTCGTTAGCTGGTAGGTCAAAGAAAAATTGTTCGTTAAAGGCACACTCTCTATGACATCCGTGATGCACGTTGGTAACGTGCTTCTCCATAGTTCTGCCTTTTTGCATGAGAGCCAGTTTTACAAGGGGATCTAAATGATGTAAAGATATTTAGAGGGTTTCGACCATAAATGCACAGCATGGCCGATCTGGACGGGGGGTGGGTTAGCCGGTCTGGGGGAAGTCAAAAATTAAGCTTTTTTGAGCCAAAATGACCTCAAACTGGTATAAGCACTACAACAGCCTTAAAACTACGTGATTACACAGTTTCTGGTCAATTTGAAGAACTTTTAAAGAAAATTTTCAATTTTCATCCGTTTTTGGTCTTCATTTTGCCTTATTTTCCCCAACAAAATTCTCCATTTACAATTCTGGGCGGTCTAAACCCCAAAATTCCCCCTCACGTACATGTCTGGTTAC
Organism: Mermis nigrescens; assembly: GCA_036768485.1. Classification (NCBI taxonomy): domain Eukaryota; kingdom Metazoa; phylum Nematoda; class Enoplea; order Mermithida; family Mermithidae; genus Mermis; species Mermis nigrescens. The sequence continues at coordinate 4,755,002 of JAVLUZ010000152.1, read as the reverse complement.
GATCATACATGCACGAAAGAAGTTAGGTGGTTTACCCCTGGTAAAGTTGGATAGAGGAAGCTTCAAAATCGAAGGTTAGCCAGGTCTGAATGTTTAATCAGAGATGAGCAACAAGGACCTTAAAATTGGTATAAACTTTGAAATAGCGTAGACTCTGTTCAAGCACTAATATTGTTTCTGCCCTGATTTTGTCAAAATACATCAAATGAAAGCACTTGATTTTCCATCAGTCAAAAAAAACCGACAATAAACTTTCAATTCATATTATGTTGCGACGATTTTTAATCCTGGACATCACTGAATCGTGCCAAGTAAAGAATCTTCAGGTATTTGTGACTCAGAATGTGTATGTGTACATTCTAAGGAAAAGCTAATTAATCATATTTCATATTTATCATAAAAACGCTTAAATGCTTACTAAGGGCCTTATCTGATTCCGGATATTTAATGTTTGTGATTTTGACCACTGTCACGTTCAATCTCTGTGATGTCGGCAAATAAGTCAATGCGAGCAGGATTTCACCAAGATCCTTTAATAGATAAACACTGTAGATTTTTTCAAAGAATGATATTCAATTTTTTGATGTGCGTAAACGCACATTATTTTGTCAATGTATAGTTTAAAAGCGCAATAAGCCTCTAATCACTAAAAAAGGAAATTGATATTGTAATCGTGTTTTCTTCAGGCAGCAAAAATTTGAGATCAGAAACAGAAAAAAAGAAAATCTAGGATAGTTCGTTTAATTACAAATCCTTTCAAAGGATGAAAACTTCTGCTCGCGTAAATCGTTGTATTAATCGAAATACACAGAGCACCCTAGGTGGGCAGCACCAAAATTCTGGGGGGTGTGTGTGTGCAAGATTTTTCAAAGGTAAAAAAATTGTCTTAAAAATGGCGGTATGGCGAAAAAACACTATTTTTCAACGTTTCTCATCGAGTACTATCCATTGGCATCAAAAAATTGCGGAAAAAAAACAAAAAAATATAAAAAATTGAATTCTGGGGGGGTTTGTTTCAGGGGTATATTCAAACTTCTGGGGGGTTGAATACCATCTTAACCCCTCCCCCGTCCACTTGTGCAGAGCACCAAGTGCTTAACATGATAAATCGATATGTCAATAAGGGTACCTACTTACACTTATCGTTTAAACGACAATAGCCTTAATTGCTCATTTCCAATAAATTTGAGTGCATCGCTCGAAAGGAAGAATCACATTAAAGAGGAAGTTTACCGTATGAACTTCTGTCAGAGCCACGTTAAAAGACGTCAGTCCATTCAACTCCATTTTTCCTAAGTTGGCGTCACAGTGGCCAACAGTTTTTGCCTTCAAATATTTATCAATCGTACACAGCACGAATTTGATGATTGTGCGCTTTTTATCTTTTTCACTAAGATTGCTGGCGCAAAAATATTCGTTAAAAACAGGATTGGCACTTCTTCGGACTATTTTGGACTTTTGTTCACGTATTTCGTAGCCCAGTCGATCACCCTTAACAGAAAATGAGGTACTTATTTTAATTTGCATAGGTCTGACGAAACACCGTTTTCATCAACTGTTTAATAATAACCGATAACACTAACTTTTTTATCCAAATAGTTGACTATCTAAATACTCACATTTCGATGCTTTAAGGCACAAACACTAGATAAATTTTTCAATATTTATATTTCTAGACATTGGTGGTACCTACATATGACCGATCTGAGGAGGTTAGCCGATCTGGAGAGTCATAAATTGGGGCCAACCCAGAAAACCTACTACAAGCTTTTAAGGAATTGGAGTTTTACACATTTTCGATGGATTTCAGGGCGTTCAGGGATTTCAGAAAAATTAGGATTTCAGGGACTTCAGGGAGTTCAGGCTCTTTGCTATATACTATGCACGAAGTGGTAAGCTTGTGTCGTGTGGATGAACTTGACGCAGCTGACGTATACGCATCTAAAGCAAGCTAAGCACTCTCCATAATATTCGTGTAATTAAAACAACGTTTCGACTATAGCAAAGGGTGAGCTTGCACCTTCGCCTGCAGCTGACTAAAAGGCATCTGAAGCAACTGATGCGGGTGCGCGGCGATGCATTACACTTCTGCAGATACAAATGGTCAACGGGTGATGAAGGAAAACACAGTTTTAAATAAGCTCCTGGAAAAACCATGATAGACAAGTCATAAGCACATATGTACACACGATTTTATTGAGTCCAATTTTGCGAATATTTCGATCAGGAGGTCGAGCAGAATGACCTGTCGATCAATTTTTATACAAATAAAAAGTAAGCAACCAACGTACATAATTTAGATGTTACAGTCTGCTATTTCGTTTACAATGTTAGTACCTATGTAAAGAAGCGTAAGGAAAAAATGTAAGAAAAATCGAAAAATCTTTTGATTGATTTTAAAATTGGACATAAAAATCTATCATTTAACCTATCTACATGACTGATTCATCTACATCGAGTCCTAGTTTGACTTCAGGAAATTTCGAAATCCTTGTCTAACTCTTGACATATTACCATTTTAAGTCGTGTTTTGACTGTCTTTTTGGTATACTTCGAGGTTTTAATTTTTTCCCTTTGGGGGACCCTTGTTGAAAATAAAAACAAAATAGCAACACTGAACGCACGAGTCTCTATTAAACTTTCTGGATTTCGCAAAACTATTAAACAGCGTAATTCGGAATCCCTGAAGTCCCTGAAATCCCTGAAGTCCTGAAATCCCTGAAGTCCTGAAATCCCTAAAGTCCCTGAAAACCTTGAAGTCCCTGAAATCATGGAAGTCCCTGAAATCCCTGAAGTCCTCTAAAATCCCTGAAGTCCCTGAAGTCCCTGAAATTCCTAAAGTCCCTGAAATCCCTAAAGTTCCTGAAAACCTTAAAGTCCCTGAAAACCTTGAAGTCCAAAAAAAGTTAACATCTCTGAACTACCTGAAATCCTTTGAAATCCGCAAAAAAAGTTTTTATCCGCCTCAGCATGTAGTAGGTTTTCTGGGTTGGGCCATAAATTGAGCTTTCTTGGTTAAAATGATCTCAAAAACTGATATAAATGCTAAAATAGCGTTAAAACTAAGTTATTCCACAGTTCCTGCTTAACTTTTGTAAAAATGGACAGAAATTAAAAGCCTACATTGTTGAATAAATTGGTACCTATAAAAATTTGTTTTATTCTCTTTAGAATTTGCATTTAAATGAAGCACTTAATTGCATATTAATTTCCTAGTTCTAAGAACACACAATTGTCAAGGATTTGAAAGCTTATTTTTAATGTGGATGAATGTTACCTGCAGTGAAAATGATTCGATTTTAGGATCTTTTCCAGAATTTGCCTGCTTTGTACGGTTTTTGTTTTTTCATTCGGGAAAATGGGGTAACGTTGCTCTTGCATGCGATCCAAAGGTAGCCATTTAATCATGGCATGTCAATTCCGACTCAGAAAATACGGATGAATTAGAAGAAAAACGGTGCAGGGTAAATTATAGGGAAGATCCCGATTTATTTTCAAAGATAAAAGTTCTTTCTATTTGATACGATTGGCACAGCATAAAGGCTAATTGGTCTCAATTAAAGAGCAGATGTGCTTAAGCGGTCTGGGGTTCTGGACTACAAGTGCACCAGGTACGGTTTGGGCATGTGCCAAAGAGATTCATTGAATTAAGATAGTCCTAGCAATAACAGAAAAACAATTCAGACGTAAATGCTATTTCGTACCTACTTTAAATAAAGACGCATGTTGTTTGTTTATTATCTTAATTATGCCTTAATTCGCTAGAAAATTTGTCGTTTACTCGTTCTAGAGATTTAGACTATACTTGAAGTGGAAAGTCTGTGGGTCGGACGAAGTCCCATAATCTAACAGACTAATAAAGCTATATATTACTCAGGACAATGTCACTAATTGAAAACAATTCACTGGATTTCACACGACTGACCAGCTTCCTTGAACAAAACTACTGGCACATTGATTACGCGAGCGAAATGCAATAAAGAAAGTGTATAGGTATCATATCTCTATGCGAGTTGCTACCATATATCGGCGTTGGGAGAGTTTGGGGAGGGTTTGTGCCTACAGAATCCGGTAGACCCCCAAAATCTATAGACCACAGAATTGATGTACGGCATGTTTTTTTGGGATTTTTGCCAGTTTTACACCATCCAGACCCCTAGAACTTGGTTGCTGCCCATGTATGGCTGCTACTTTTTTAAGGCCTAGTAATCATTGCACAAATAAATTTTAATGGAAAACAAGCAACACAATGTCCGCTGCATTGATGCGACAGATAGAGCTTAAATTGTTACGATTAAACTGGTGCGGGTAGAATTTTGCTCACATAACGGAGGGTTTGAGGTGCCCCCGCTACATTAGAGGAACTTGTTTAATTTCTTTCGTTTTAAAGATTTTAAGTTTCACAGAGCAAAGTCCTCCGTCTCATGATCCGTCTACAATCCTCACATGCTTTCTTTACCGCCAGTTTCTCCTCAATATTCAGTAGTCAGACAATTGTTACACTAAAGAACTAACAAAAACTGACCTGTTCTAGGTTTTCCAGACTGATTTCCGGCCTGCTCAACCATGAATGACGGTTATCTTTCACAAAGAACACACGAACGAATGAATCACTGAGACCACCATAAAGATTAAGTGCCACGTTAACAGCGTGAGATAAATAAAGCGTAAGCTTTTCGGATTTTACGTCGTACTGCAATGAAAACGACAGCGATGTTGGAAGGTCATCATTCAAGCTGCCTCCGTTTAGAAATGTAGCTTGAGTCAGCTTCGCTCCATTAGCGACCGGCAAAAAGCTAGATTTCATATTCTAAAGATTACAAAAAATTATAACATTTTATAATAGTTACACATCAAGCAATATGGAGATCTGCCTACTTTCCATTCAAGTTATCACGGGTGCAGTGCACTGCTCTGTTGCTCTTGAATAATTACAACCAGACATGCACGTTGGGGGTTGGGGTCTAGACCCCTAGAATGGAACAAATGAAAAAAATTTGTGGGGAAAATGAGGCGAAATGAAGACCAAAAACGGATGAAAAAAAATTTCTTCAAAAGTGTTTGAAATTGACTAGAAACCTTGCAATGACGAAGTTTTAACGCTATTTTAGCGCTTTAACGAGTTTGTGGCCCCGAAAAAACTGAATGTTTGACCCCCAGACCAGCTGACCTCCCCCACAGATCGGTAATGTTGTGCATCTATGGTTACACAACTCATCAAGTCAAGGAAGAAATATATGATATAATCTGAAATATTCTTAATAACACAGTCTTACTCATTTCTATATCTCCTAACGGCTTCTTCGTTTTTCTAATGCTTCAAAGTTTTCAGAGCGACTTTTTGGTCCCAAAGTTTCAAATCGCTCATTTTCGGCTGTTTTGCCCATGAATATTTTCCCCAGACATTTTTCCCAATACATTTATCCAAGGACATTTTGTTTCCCATATCTTTTCCCTGTTGTTTACTGAGATGCGTGTGTCCGGACCTTCATGTCTACGCTTTTATTGCTAAACGACGATGTGTCAAAGCAAAAAATAAACATTAATAAAAGCTAAAATTGTACGCAATGGCAAATATTCCAACAATTCAGTTTCCGCATATGCCTCAACAGTCACTTGTAGAAATTCTTGCCGCACTGCACAGTCACGGTCACACATGGGCGCGCGGTGAAGAGGATTTACACCCTCTAGAATCTGAGACCCCCTTGCAAAAATCGATAAAACCCCAGAATTAAATTTTTGGCATATTTTTAGGAATTTGTGGTTTTGACCCCCCTGAACTTGGCTCCTGCCCATGGTCACACGGTACTTCGTTTCAGGGGGTTACTGAATTCCCGCAATGCTTTGCTCATTTTTCAATTTCATGAGACCTTGTTCTGCCTTGATCGTCTCGATGAACTTCTAAATTGTAGAACGCCGAGCGCCAACGGTTTTAATTTTATTTGACCTGTTTTTACAATAAATGCATTTCAATAGAGAAAAGCCGTGCGTTTTTCTATTGATTTCAGCCATGTTTATCAGGATTTTTCTAACGTTTTCGACGCTTTGCGCCGGTATAGTATTAATTATTGACATTTACTGACTTTTTGTTTAAAGCATACTTACTGTAGACAAATGCCCAATAATCGCATATGCATCGCATACTTATTTAAGTTTAGTAAATGCACTTGTAATCATTTTCTGATGTACAATTAATACCTGAGAAAAATTGTTGGTAAAAAATGTTTGGGAAAAAAGCTCTGGGAAAAAATGTCTTGGGGAAAAAATGTCTTGGGGAAAAAATGTCCGGGGAAAAAATGTGTAGGGAAAAACCTACTGTGGTAAAAATGACTGGGGAAAAAGTTTCGGGGAAAAAATGACGAGGAAAAATATACGGGAACTGTTTTGCCCAATTTAATAGATTTTTATGGAACTTTTCAAATGTTTTTGAGTTCTATGAAGAAAGAACAATGTCAGAAAAAAATTGTGTTTGTGTGTGACGCATACCCATCGTTTTTAAGTCCAAAAGAAAAAAAATCGTGTCATCCCTCCCCTAGAAATCCATGCTTTACATGTATGATTTGGATTAGCATTCGATCTTCAAGGTTGTTACTTCTGATAACGACCATAGGTGCACAGCATGGCCGATCTGGGGGTCAGCCGGTCTGGGGAAAAATTGAGATTTTTTCGGTCAAAATGACCTCAAAAACTGGTATAAGTGCTAAAATAGCGTTAAAACTACGTTACTACAGTTTCCAGTCAATTTGAAGCACTTTTGAAGATAATTTTCGATTTTCGTTTGTTTTTTACCTTCATTTCGCCTCATTTCCCCCAAAATTTTCCATTTTTCTATTCTGAAGGGTCAGGCAGGACCCCCAAACCCCCCAAGTGCATGTCTGATAATGACTCGATCTTGTGCTCAGTCCCAATTAAGAAATTAGGAACACATTAGGTCGATTTATGCCCATTACTGAAATAGCACGACATATGATGAACAAACAATTGCAAGTTGACTTTATCAGTTAATCTATGCAACTTCAGATATTGGTTTTTAAACATATTTACCTCATGATCGTTATCCGATCCGGGCGAGAAAGTCTGCGGACTTAAGCTGACAAAACTGAATCCCATATCAGCATTTCGTTGATATTTGTCCGTCATAAGCAAGCCACTAATATCAGAAGAAGTTACAACTTTTTGCTGATTATCCAAATAGCCCGCTTTTGTACCGGGTATAGGTAACGGTTGATGGCCGTAGAATATGATTTGTTTCGTTTTCAAAGGTTCTGAAATAAAGCAGACAGTAAACGAAAATACAAATTAAATGCTAAAACGCAAGTTTAGTTACAAGTACAAATGGTACTTGCATACAAAATGGTGATGAAAGCTTGTTTTTCTATTTTTAACTTCTTCACCTTGGCGAGATATTGAATCATTTCTGCGCTTCATACTGAAACACATTGGACGAAGAATTTCAGGCAGTTTATTCATTTAATGAGTCTGAATGTACAACATTCGAATTCACTGAATTCAAGTCCACCTATTCATCAGCATTACGTGCATAAAGCTAACATTTTGCAGTATATCACTCGATGCCGGAAAAAGAAGAGTCAACAATTTTGTATGACGTCAAGTTCAATGATTCAACGTGCTCTTTAAATTAAACGGAATCGAAGAAATTGGGTTTCAATGATAAGCGCAAAGAAAGCTACAAAAGCTTATAAGCTAGATATATTTATCAAGTCTAAAGCATCTTTTCGGTACTAAATGGACCCAAAGTAATTTTAACGTTAGACGTTCTCGTATTTAATACAAGTTCGAATGATCAGAAAAATTTTAATACGATGAAAAACGAATTGCTTAAATTTCTAAATACAGATTAGTCATAGTGGTGCAGTATCGAGGACTAATGCCGATATCAACGGTTCGTTACAAAAGCATATCATGATGACTGATAACGATATACACTTCCACTGCGGATTTAAGTAGGGGCGAGAAGGAACCTGACTTTTAGAGTTGACAAGATTAAAAACGATTCGTGTTTTCAATCACATAAGCCGTCCTTAATTATAAATGTTAATAACTTCCCAAATTTCGCCTCGGACAATCATGCGAATTCTGGCTGTCCAAATGTCTGCTTAGCGGTGGAATAATGAAAATTTTAATTTTTTCGAATTTTCCGACTACGAATACGATTTTTAATAAAAAGTTTTGAATAAACATAATAATTTTATAATCTTTTATCAAGTTACAGGAAAAATTCTCTGATGTTCGACTTTTCTCCTTAAATAGTTTGTCGCATTGTGATCAAAAGCACAATGTGAAGAGACAAAGCACTTGATTAAAGTCTCTTACTACATTTGCAGCCGAAATTTCGTACAGGTTTTCATAGGCTCCGCCACATTCCATCAGACTTGCGTAGGTGCGTAAAAAATACACGTAAAAATTTGGACAACATTAATCGTTTATAATATTTCACAAATGTGTTTCACAAATAATATAAATTTTTTCGGACGAAGTGTTATATTAAATAATACAAGTTAGTGAAAAAATTTTATTTCGAGCGTAGATATCAGGGCCCGGTTTTAATATATTTAGGCTTAAACCAGGCTTAAATCTGACTTCAACATTTAAACATACGTGGTCAGGTATAAGCCTGGCTTAAGCCAGGTTTAAGCTAGGCTTAAGCCAGACTTAAGCCTGGTTTAAGCCAGACTACAAATTGGTCACGTATGTTTGAACATTGAAGTCAGGCTTAAGCTTGGCTTAAGCCTAAAGATATTCAAACCGAGCCCAGGTTTTTGGCATTATCATCTTTTGTTCTGAAATAATTTAGAATAAGGTTGCAACACACAAAATCCCGGATGTGCGGCTGAACAGCACATCAGGCAATGCGTATCTTCATAATCAGAGATCTTCCGGAAGTCAAAAGGGAAACCTTTCTAATGAAAATAGGGCTATAACTACAGAAAAAGACAAAAATCAAACGTTTTCTGTTAAAGCATTTTTTATCGACCAACTATGAATCAGGATTAATACAAAGTTTCGAGGCTATTCTTCAAGCTCAAAAACTATCGGTTGACCCATTCCCAAGGTCGAGCTGACCCCAGAGGAACCATACTTTGCTCCTATCACCATGACCTATAAGGAAAAGTTTGAACCAATCCAATGGATAAGTTAGCGTCGTGATTAAAGGTTTATACTTTCGCTGACATTCGCAGAACTTATAGTTAGTATGTAGTTAGACGTACTCTGCACTGAACTGTTTTGCCATAGAATTTCTGTTAACCCTTCAATATTTCTTCCTTAAGCTGTATTTTCAGCACAAAACCCTTTGAATACCCTTTCAGGATAAGGCGTTGTCTACCGAATATCATAGCAACTCATAAACGTTTTCGATTCATCAGTCTAGTCTAGGTCAGCCAGAGAATGTTGTTAAGTTAAATAAACCTTAATGCTTTTTGTAAATAATAGAATATCGCAAGTCACAAATTGCGGGTGACACGCGTGTCCTGCTGATGCATCAAAGATGTTTGAAAACGTAATTGAGGGGAGATTAATCCAATTAATTGATCAAAAGGATCATATTTGGTTAAATGTGTAGAAGGATGGCAGGAAGATGCCATAGAAGTGATCAAGTTATTCTCATTTGCTCGACCTCTCACCTTTAGGACGTTCGTCAGGCCGCTCGGATTTGCTTTCTACCGTCTTGCCACCGAACGGGCAATACTTGAAGAGAAGGCAAAAGGGCGTCGATAGAGTGCAAGCCATAACAACGGCCAATATTAGCACAAACGACAAGGCTAAGGCGCACAGAGCTAGAATTACTACGTGTTCATCTGATAACAATCCATTAAAATCCACCATTTTTATAGTGGATCACGCGATTACGTGTAATTCTGCGCCTTTGTCAATGTTTACTTAATCAAACCTCTCGGAAGCCATGATAGCAGCAGATCGATTTTATTTCTGCAATCAAATTATAGAGGATCGTTCACGATAACAATAAGTGGGATGAAATGATGTCAATGTCGCAGAGGTCACGTAGTCCGTAGCAGAAGTAAATGAAATAGCATAATTAATAGAGATATAAATTGATAAACATAAATTCCAATAAGTTGCCCCGCAAATAAATTTATTGAGTATATAGTTTTGATCGTTACCGGATAATTCTTCTAAGAAAAGCGAATCTAAACACCTATCAATTTCTTAGATAAATAATAACACAGTGTGACTGACATCAGCCTAAACAACAAAAAAAATGCGCTAAACATAGTCGTCTTACAAACAAAACAAACAAATATTATTCGCTCGACGAAAACAATCACTTGATGAAAAGATCAAATGCGTTAAAAAATAGGACAGACGAAAAAATTAAAAAAAATTAAAAAAAGAAAATTCCATCTACCCCAAAAACACAAAAATGCAAAAACTACGCCCGGAATACACAAAAATGTAAAAACAACGGGAAACTCGATGAAACCGGGATAAACGTAACGGAAATACGTGGATTAAACTTATTCACGCCCCTGGGTTAAGTCAATTCGTTTTAATCTATCCAGAAAAATGTGCCTATAAGGTGCACTAATAACTCGTCCAGGCAAAGAATTCCAAACGGAGATAGCTCGATAACAAAACTCAAATTTTCTGCAATTTATAGAGGTTTGCACGAATTCATTGCTCGATTTGAATTATAAACCGTCAAAAGGCATAATTTGGTGCCTAATAATAGAAAACGCTAACGAACGCCTTAATTAGAGTCCATCTAATTCAAATCGAATCGATCTCTGATCGTAGAGGGGAAATTCAAAATTTCTAAAAAGGTTATTAAAATATATGCAGCGTTTAAAAAATAAGAGACTAAAAATTAAAAAATGAAAAAAAAAATTAAAAAAGAAAATTCAATCTCCCTAAAAAGACGAAAATGCAAAAACCACGCCAAAAAAACATAAAAATGCAAATAGTATGGGAATGTCGAAGACAGCGGGATAAACGTAAAGGCAATATGTGAATTGGGCTTATTTACGCCCCTGGGCTAAGTCGATCCGTTTTGATCTATCCATAAAAATATGCCTATAAGGTGCACTTAGGCAAAGAATTCCAAACGGAGATTACTCGATAACTTAACTCAAATTTTCTGCAATCTGTGACGGTTTGCGTGAAATCATTATTCGATACGAATTAGAAACCGTCAGAAGGAAGAATTTGGCGCTTTATAAAAGAAAATGCTAAGGTAACGTCGTTTTACGAACGCCTTAATTCAAGCCCATCGAATTTACGTTGAATCAATCTCTGATCATAGAGAAGCAATTTAAAATTTCTTCAAAGTTATAAAAATATGTGCGAAATATGCATAGGTACTTAGTAAAGAATAATAAAACGATTTTCGCTCGTAGCAAATGTGCACAGAGGCTGATTATGAAATACATGGACGGAAACGTAAAAGTGAGATGCCGTTCATTTTACTAACCATTACGGAATACCTATGTAATATCCTATCCTTAAATTATCAGTTTGCGCTTGTTTAGAATATCGAAATCAGGTTTGAAATTGGCTAATCTTGAAGTAATATTCAAAGCGGCTTAAGCCTTGCTCAACCAAGCCACCTTGCCTTGCTTAGTTTGAGGGTGTATTTTTTTAAACTAAAAACCAACCAAAATAGCAAACAAAAAATAATAAATAATAAAATAATAACAAAAAATAGTTATATTTCGAAAAATAAGATGACTTTTTATTAGTGAAATCTTAAATAGGAGTAGAACGCTCTGAAACGCAAAAATCCGAAAACATTAGTAGGATTCATCAAGTGAAGCTTATGGATAAGTGCGAATAAGTGAATAAAACTAAAAGGAGTCGAAAATTGTAACATCCGTTACTTAAAAACATTCACAAAAAACAAATCAGGTGTATGTTGGGGCGTACGATCCAAACGTAGGTGGGGGAGGGGTTTGGGGTACAGACCACACATGGGCAGCAATAAAATTCTTGGGTGGGGGGTGCAAGATTTTTCAAAGGCCAAAAATGGTCCTAAAAATGGTGGTATGGCGAAATATACCATTTCTCAACGTTTCTCATCGAGCACTATCCATTGGCATCAAAAATTGCGAAAAAACGAGAAAAAAATATAAAACGGAATTCTGGGAGGGGCATTTTGGTTTCTACAGGATTTTCGGCCTTCTGGGAGGTGTATACCCCAAACCCCTTCCCCCACGCCCATGTGTGGTATAGACCCCCGAAAATTCTGCAGACCCACAGAATTTAATTTTTGGTATATTTAACGCAGTAGGTGAGTCGAATTGAATTTGAATTCTTCTTCATCAAAAATGTTTAGAGTTACTACATAAGTTCACAATTAAATTATGAATCAAATTTCGCAGACGTGCATTGCGGAATATTTTGCAAGTAGTCATTTACTCGTACACAAATAAACGAGCGCTTCGTTGCACGGCATAAATACATAACTTTTACACGTCTAGTATTGAAAGGAAGCATAACGACTTCAGCGGAACCATGTATTTATCAGAAGTATGTATATTTCATGTCGTTTTGCATATTTGTGTACATTCGCACATGCGCCTTCCTAAAGCATCATAGATACATTGCTGTTCGGAAATCGGAAATTGATCAAATCAAATCAAGCCTGAACAAACAACCTACAATGACACTGATATAAAAACTCTAATCTGTATATTTTGTGCCATGTTCGCTTTCGTACTTACGCCAAAACGTAAGCTTATTTGTTCAAACGAAATGCAGTTAATCGAACAAAACCTAAAACGATTTGTGTACCTATCTTTAAAAACGGCCGCGCATATGCGTTTTGACGGCACTTACGAGTATATTGAATTCTGAGAAATGCGATTCGATGGAATGGAGCAGCACATCATCGTTACACATTCAAATTTTGTATTTCGGAGAAAAATCAATAAAACGTCAGACCAATTGATTGACCAAAATATTAGACAAAAAGGTCAATATAGGTACGGTGAAATATAATACAGATAATATGAAATAATACAATACTAGCAAAGAAAAATTCTACAACGGAACAAAAAAGGAATATACTTGGGATTACGGATTGTTAAGGATGTAAAAGGAGGGGACTAGGAAAAAGCGGATCTAGTATACAATTTACCCCCAGCGTTTTTAGCCGATCCATATAAGCTACAGTAACCAAACTTTACAAGGAGATAGCTATAAGCCTATTGTACTAATCTGGCCAAATTGATTAACTTACGGTGTAAACTTACTGCTTTAAAAAACAATTTAAAAAAACTACTTTACTTTAAACTTACTTTAAACCTACTTTTTTTAAACTTACTTTTTTAATGTAGGATGTTGATTGAGTTACAAAAAACTGCTTGTGTTTGAAACCCATCGAATCGTTTACAATTTTTAGATGCCGTTAATACGTTGTAAACTTTGAGTGTAAAGCAGTAAGTTTACACCGTAAGTTAATCAATTTCGTCAGATTAGTACAATAGGCTTATAGCTATCTCCTTGTAAGACTATGGTTACTGTAACTTATAATGGATCGGCTAAGCGCTGAAATGTAGATTACATACTAGATCGAAAACTACCTATTTAAAGTCGCAAAATCTGTTAAAAATCAGGAATTTCTCAAAGCAACGCGAAAAATCGAAGTTTATTCTGCGGCCTGCAGATTGAAATAAACTTACCAAAAACGATTGAAAATGCAGCAAGCCCAGCTATGCAGTAGCTCTGGGAAAAGAAGATGCAGTAAACTAGGAGTGAATTTGCAAGACAATCGAATGAAATCGCAAACATCGATACATTCAAAACAATCAACGAAATTATTGGTTTAGAGTTTAGAGCCAAAATTCGCAAACAAATGGCTAAAATTTATGGTAAAGCCTCCCCTTCCTAAAAGACAGTCAAAATCTTAGGCCCGTATGCACAAAGACCGATTAGCGCTAATCGGCGATTAAACTACAACTTTAATCTCCGATTAAATTTATCGGTATGCACAAAAGAGCCGATTAAGTGGTAATCGGCGATTCGGTTAATCGGAGATTTTTATCCTACCCCTCCCCAGGTTTAATCGCCGATTAGTGTGCGTTTCATTCGTTTTGTGAGCCACACTGTTAAAAATAATCTGTTGTATCTAAGCGAACAATTAGCGTGTAACTGGCTGCCACTAAAAGTTAGTATTATGATGGCACGAAAATTTCGCTTTGATCCAATATGAAAATTAATTTCACACGACACTAAAATTTAGTTTTGATCCAACATGAAAATTTTTGTGCTGTCAGTCGCTTGTAGAATACTTACATGAAAATTTTTCCATTGTACGCTAAAAATAGGTTTGATCGATACACATGCACATACGAGTATAATGAAGGCGAGATACATTTATTGATTTCAAAAGGACAATGATACGCGTAAAATGTTGAAAACATAATAGGACGCAGACTGCAACGCTTACTAAAGAAAAGAAGAAAAGTAAGCGGATAAAAACGAGTTACAAAACAGTTGACTGGTAAGAAAAAGTTTTTAACAATAGGCACGAAGATAGGCACAACGAAATTTGTATGTATATAAGCTATTAAAGCACAGGTACGGATTTAGAGGGGCGTAGGGACCCCTTTTGTCAAAAAATAGTTGGGCTCAATAGAGAGAAATGTGTTTTTTATGATTTTAGCAATTTTTTATCACAATTTTTCAAATTTCGGCTCTTCGCACCAGGTAGTACTCATAAACGACATTTACTGACTTTTTGACTCTATAGAGTTTATTTTCTTACGTTAGAAGAGTCGTTTATTTACAAAACAAGGACTTTTTTACTTATTTTAATGATCTCTCGAGCATTTTTTGGTGCTTTACGCCGATTTCAAAATTAACAATGCGCATTTTTTGTAAAAAATTTGGAAAATTTCTAACTTTTTCGAACTGATCACAAAGATTCAGTCTATCAAAAGATGGCGAAAAATCGATACTATAAGCGAAATGGACGGATTTTTCGAACAATTTTGGACACTATTTAGAAAACTTGGGATTCCGCCACCCCCCTCATCAGAAAATACAGGATCGGTCACTGTTAAAGCACATAAAATAATGCAGAACGACAATATTGCGTTGTCGAAAATTGTCACTGCTTTTTCAGCAAATCTTTAAGTCTACAATGCACACAACACAAGTCCTTTTCAAATAAAGGAAACCAAACTCCTTAATTTGTCCTGCCCGCGTATAAAAAAGGACAAGAATTAGAAACATAAAAAGAGATCGCGAATACGTCATCTTCCTACATTAAATTCACTAAGCAAAACGACTAAATGACACAAGCGTCAAACATGCACTTAGGCGCAAGGAAAATAAATAGGCGTGGGATCTGGGGGTTTTACACCCCGTGTAGGTTAATGTAGACCCCATTTTATATTCAGTAACATTTTTTGCGATTTCACTCAACCAGACCCCCAGAATTTCTTGCAGCCCATGAATGGTAAGAGGGCATTACCCCCAGAATTTAATGTTTTTCGCAATTTTTTGATGCTAATGGATAGTGCTCAATGAGAAACATTTAGAAATTTTGTTTATCCGCCATACCATACCACCACCATTTTTAAGACCAATTTATGACCTTTGAAAAATCTTGCGCCCCTTCCGGAATTTTAGTGCTGCTCACCTATGGTATGTACTAGCCGGTGATATTTAGCGGATATAAGATTTTCTGCATCATTTTTGAAGACAAACGAAGTGAAAATCGCAAAATTGTTCCTAGCACCGGATCAAAAATTTTGTGTACTATTTATTCAAAAAAAGCAAAAAAATGTGTATAAATGATTGAAAAACTCGAAATATCTAGCCCAATTGATCAATTTCTACATTTTTCAGCGTTAAAAGCGATACAAAGCAGTCAGAACGAAGCAAACATGCTAAAAAATGCGGTATAACCAAAAAACATTTTATGCAGGCTATTTTGATCATCTTCATTATTTGACTACAGAAAGAGCGTGAACAATAATTTTACTAATCTGGATTCCGGGGGTTTAACCCTCGCCCCTGACTTTGTGCACCTATATTACACGCATACAA
The DNA here is from genome assembly GCA_036768485.1 of Mermis nigrescens. Lineage (NCBI taxonomy): Eukaryota > Metazoa > Nematoda > Enoplea > Mermithida > Mermithidae > Mermis > Mermis nigrescens. The sequence goes on along the minus strand of JAVLUZ010000152.1, from coordinate 4,738,970 downwards.
GGCACAATAAGTTTGCAGTTTAATGCATGGTTTTTATCACTGAGACAGTGCATTGTAGAAATCAAGCACTGATGAGCAAAAACATAGTTCTTGAACAAATTCGTCGTTTGGTTCTCAAAACTGATCAAAGGATACTATTATCTCACCCCTATGCACCTCAGCCTTGTTAGGTCGCCGCATATCGTGGATCTCTCTCTATAAAATTATATAACATTGATTTTATTGATGTTCATTTATCCTCATGATTTAGGGTTAATATATATGCAGCAGCCTTAAATATTTTTGAATGACCTAAACTTTTTTGAATATGACACATGGAGTATAGAAAAATATTTTATTTTTGTTGCAGCAATGAATAAGATTATTTCAAATGGAAGGAAATAACTTGATAAAACTTCATAGTACTTGCTAATTATAGAAATCGTATCCATAAACGATTTCTTGTCACGCAAAGAATCAACGTCTTTTATAAAAATATTTAACTTGACATCAGGAAATCACAAAAAACCGAAAAAATTTCAAAAATTAGATCTTGGAATTGCACGAATTCTGGGGTCTGTATAGGATACAAAAAATTAAGAATTGCTGAAAGAGGCATTAAAAGCGTTTTGAGGTTTTAACAACAGGCTCTACTTACTGATAAAAAGATCATAAAAGAAGAAAAAGTGAAATACTAATTCTAATGTCTAAGATATATGCAGCAGTTTTAAATATTTTTGTATGACCTAAACTTTTCTGAATATGACGCATGGAGTATGAAAAAATATTTTATTGTTAAAATAAATTGCTAAAATTTTTTGCGGAATCACTAATTTTTTATTTTTAACCACAAAAACCTACATGTGTGATCGAAAAACGCAAAACACGCCAAAAACATTTGGTTTTAATATTTAAAATTGCTTCTGAACGCATCAAATATATTAAATAAAAAACAACTCCTTTGTAGTTGAAAGTGTACATAGAAATAAGATTCAACTCACAAGCACATAGTGACTGTAGAGATTTGAATTTCAGAGTGCTAAGTTTATGTATATGTACCATTCCTTATAAAAACATCTGAATCCACTTTTGAAAAGCTTTTCGTTATTTCCGCTAGTATAACATATTCTTGTTGACCTAAGTTGATATGAAAAATTTTAAAAAAAAACAACAATAGTTGATTAAGCATACAAGAAGCAAAAAAGTAGGGGGGTAAATTGGCTCCATTGCCTTATGCCAAACAATCATTTTGGACCACATTTTCTTGTATTTATCACTAGAAAGAAACAGCATCGTTAGAAATTCCGAAAAACTAATGTTCTACGCCCAAAAAGGCACTTTAGAAAACTCTTTTAGCCCCCACCCCCAAGAATTCCCATGTTGTGTATGCATGGTACAAAGAGTTCAATCATACTTTAAAATCTAGTAATAGATGCTCTGCCATTGTGCGTCGCTAAGCAGCAAATATTCTAAGGATAACTGCATCCGCGAATTATCTCATGTCGAATATAATGCCAATACTCGTCAAGTGGCAAAATTCGTCCAAAAACAACTAAAAAATGTCAATATTACTAAAATATGAATTGTATCTTCACACAATATTCAGCACAATAGACTACTTATCGTTAAGCATTTCACATTTTAATTCCTACAAGTTTATTTATCATAAATATACCTAGTTATTTATTACTTGTTCCATCAAACGGGTTTTCATTGACATAGTTTGTGGACAAGTGAGGATCATACAGGTAACGGTTGAAAATTCTGAGAGGAAGTCCCACACCATTTCTACGGCGGGGGGTTACTGATCTAATTTGTGGCCAAAACACTCAAAAATGGTCAAAAACGCAAGTATTCGCCAAAAAGGAGGGGACAAAAAATTCTAACGTTGGGGGATGGGGAACAACTTACTTTGCATGGGTGTCACAGATGGACGCGAGGAGCTAAGGGTTCACACCAGACATGCACGGCATGGGAATTCTGAGGCGGGGGCGAAATTATAAAATGCCTTTTTTGGGCCCAAAAATCGTAAATACGCGTCAAAAAAACGTCGATTTTTAGCGTTTTGGACGAAACTTTACCTTTCTAGGGCATGAAAAGACAAAAAAATCGACAAAAATCAAGAAGTCGAACAAATTGGATAAAATATGGTAAAAACATGTGTATAATGGCGCGAAGCTCCAAAAATTTAGCACTTTTGAGCAAACAGATATCTAAAAACACTTAAAAAGCACATTTTCTATCAATTTTTCGAAAATTTCTGAATGAGAACTTTCTAAAAATCGCGAATTCGTGGGAGGGGGGAAGTAAAAAAATTTCTGAAGGGGCTAAAATTTTCACTGGGAGCTGGAAACTCCACCCCAAGATCATGTATGGTTCACACCACACCTGGGCGTGGAGTATGCACCCCCAGAAACCAAAATACCCCCAGAATTCAATTTTTGAAATTTTTTTCGTTCGCAATTTTTTGATGCCAATGGACAGAGTGCTTGATGAGAAACGTCGAAAAATGGCGTTTTTATCGCCATACCACCCATTTTTAAGGCCATTTTTTGACCTTCAAAAATATTGCACCCAGTGATCGGACCGAGGCCTCGGCCTCGGCCTCGGCGTTTTTTGGAGCCTCGGCCTCGGCGCCGAGGGCGAAGCTGAAAAGTGCCGAGGCGCCGAGGGTTAAAATCAAATTTGAATAAGTTTAATATGTCCGTTGAATATTAACTATTTAGAATGCATCTGCAGTACAAAGGCTATTTTTTACCTATAGACTTTTCTTGTGGTTTTAGTCGCGTACCCAGTTACACAAAGTTACATACAGCAAAGTGCCAATTTATTATTCATGTGATGACTAAGTTTTAATTCTCATGCTTGCTACATGGATCGGAAACACACATTCCCGAAGGGAGGGGTGAGGGAGGTTTATTACCCCCTCTTAGGGTACAAGACTCAAGTCACTGTCAGACGATTTTTGGTGAAAACCTTTTGAATATTTTTGAACCTAATTTTTACTATGGCAAAAGTGCAGCTATCTATTAGAATTTCCCGAAGTGATACAGTATTTTTGAATGTAAGCAAGAGTAAATAGACAAACTGTCACTATAAAACATGCATGTAACAGCTCAAATTTTCGGGAGGGACTCCTCAGCATACATGTAACGGCTAGAAATTTCTGGTGGGGGATTAGCGACTCCGCAAATTTTCGCCAAAAATTGGGAGGGTGGGTTAAAATTTTCTGGCGTTGGAAGGGAAGGGTTAGGGGAGGACGTCCAACCCTGGGTGGGTGGGGAATTCCCTAAAGCCCGTCCTGTTACACGTATGGTTTTCGGCCATTTTTATGGGAGAGGGCGTAAATGATTACGAAATTTTCGGCCGAAAATCGCAAAAACGCACCTAAAAATGGCCAATAAATGCAGGTTTTGCCAAAAATAAATTTCGGCTCGTGCATTTTTTGGAGCCATTTTTATACAATATTAAAATACTTTCTTGGACAAATGATTGATATTAATTATATCGTTTTTCAGTATTTTTTTAGGAAATTTCAAAAAATTTTCGGCGCTTCGCGTAAAATATCGCTAATATACTGTATTTAGATTGAAGCAGAGGCATTAAGCACTCAAAAGTCAATTTTTGTGTAATCTACGCATCTTTATGCAGATTTAAATATCTTTTGTATCCATTTATACTGTTTTTAAAAATTTTATGCAAAACAAGTACTATTTAATAACTCAGCACATTCAGCCGTTCAAAGATAAAATTGACTAATTTATCCTGATGTTGCATTTGATTTCTAAGCACAGTAGTGCTTATTACAAGATTTAATTGGCATATTACAATATCTGTAATATTTCTGATTTTGTAGTACAAGTTGTTTTAGCTTTCTCAGTCAAGCTTTATGTGTAAATTTCATCGAAATCTCATAAAAATTTCGGCGCTTCGCGATAAATAATCTTATGAACTATATCCAGCCCGAATTATCACATTTAGGACCTCGGTTTTTTGTATTCGGCAAAGATTTTTCATAATGTACAGAGACTTTTCAGGACTGTCTTTGTACATGCACAAAGATTTTTGGAGAGACAAACTGTAAAAAGGTGTAAAATTCCCGAAAATTTTCGGCGCATCAGCAATTGTCTGTCCTATATATCTTTAAAATAGTAGAATTTGCAATTAGAATGGAAAAAATGTCAAATATTCAGAGACCCAGGAATTAGCTAAGATACGCTACCGAAGGTCGAAAACCCCTGTTTTACCACACTAAATCGCTACTGTACCATACTATAATAGTACACAAAAATTTGCATGTACAAAATTTTCAAAGACTTTTGGATACCATTTTTGTACATGTAAATAGGTATCTTGCACAAAAAAACACTGTTTAGGACTGCACGCCGGTTGCAGGTCACACACTGGCAGTATGAAAAAATGTGTATGTTTAAAAATATATTTATATAGAATATCTACAAAAATTTGTTCGCTCATACAAAGACACTACTTAATTTACTGGTCCCCCATTTTGGGATTTCACCCTTCCCTCAACTCTGGACCTTGGGAAACTATGATCGGAAAGTACAGTGCAGTTTCTGTCATATTACCTACCACACCAGAATTGGATGACTGAAAAAGCGTGTTTAAACATGCATTACTGCAAAAGCGAGCACAACAATGGCTACAGTTCTGTCTTTACTTAGCTTATTTCGTTTGTTCGTTTATTTCTTTGACACTGTTTTCTTATTTATGTATAGTAATAAAAGTTTTTAAGTGCTTGTTCAGCCATATTTTTTATTAACTTTTCTAAGTCTTCAACGGCAACTTGTTAAATTAAGTATGCTTTCATTCTGCTGACTTTATTCAATAAATCCTTCACACATTTAATCTACTATTATTGAAAATTACATTCGATTAGATGTTCAATATTACGATTATTCTCTAGCTCATGTGCATACAAAATATTCTAAGAGCAGTATTTATGGGTATAGGTATATAAGCTTGACCCTCGGCATTACCCTCGGCCTCGGCCTCGGCCGAGGCAAGGATTTTAAGGCGCCTCGGCCTGGCCGAGGCCGAGGGTCCAAAAAGTACCCTCGGTCCGATCACTGATTGCACCCCCCAGAATTTTTCTCGCTGCCCACGTATGGTTTACACCACAGAATATTTTTGCGCAAGTTAAAACTTTCAGGGAGAGGTGAAAATCAAAAACTTGGAGATAGCTACGAGTAAGTGCTAAGCCCAGAAGTAGTAAGAACCATACATGCAAAGCACGGAAATTGTGAGAGTTGAAACTCGTGAAGTGCATTTTTTGGTTCAAACATGGTAGGTACGCATCAAAAACATCGTTTTTCAGCGTTTCTGACGATGCTCTATCTTTCTAGAGCATAAAAACAAAAAGTTTCGAAAAAATTTTTTAAAAAGTCGATACAAATTGAACAAAATATAATCAAAACATGAATAATGGCGCGACGCGCCGAAAATTTGGCACTTCTGAGCAAGTAGATAGCTAAAATGAAAATTGAGAACTTTCAAAAAAAATCGCCAATTCTGGGGGAGGGGTGAAAAAAATTTTGCGGGGGAGAGGTTAAAATTTTTCTGGGAGGGGAGGGGGGGCGGAAACCTCTCAAGATCACATATGGTAGTACCCTCTGTCACTCATATCACGTCCATGTATGCCTCGAAACCCCCCCCCCTCCTCAGAAAAAATTTTTCACTCCCCTAGAATTGGTGATTTTTTAAGTTTCGAAAATTTTCATATAAATTCGTAGAAAAAGCAAAGCATTTTTGGCTATCTATTTGCTCAAAAGTGTCAATATGTTGTGACCTAAATGTATATTGTTCGATTTGCCTAAGCTTTTTTATTTTTTCGAAATTTTTCAGTCTTATTTATGCTCAATAAAGATGAAAACATAGTCCGGCACGCCAAAAAACGATGTTTTCGACGAGGATCCACCATTTCTAATCTAAAAAACGCACTTAAAATTCCCCCTACCAAAATTTCTATGCTGTGCATGTCTGCCACCATTCAAAATAACTTGATTAATTTAATAGTTCAACAATAACAGTAAGAAAACAATAATAATAATAATAATAATAATAATAATAATAATAATAATAATAATAATAATAATAATAATAATAATAATAATAATAATAATAATAATAATAGTAATATAGAATTAATAATAATACCTATTTAAGCCTTGGTCAGGCCCATTTCCAGGATTTTATTTGGGGGGCACACCAAAGATTGTTTAAAGCATAAGGGGAGACCAACGGATGAATTTTGCTTAGCAAATTTGGCTACTCGGATACCTTGAATACATTGAGGATGAACATCTCCTTTAGGGGTGGGGCTTTCTGCTGTGGTGGCGTGCTCAAACGTCTCCCCAGCAGGGTCCGGAAATATTTTATAAAAAGAGCAATACACTTTTGAATCTTAACGTTAAAATTTTTACAAAATCAGTCAAATCACAGTTCTGAATTCACCTAAAAATGATCAAAGTTCATCAGCAAAATCATAATCAACGCCGAAAAATTACTGTCATTCTTGCTTCTTCAACAAATCTCATTTTCTGCATAAAACCTGTGAAGTACAGAAGGCTTAGATGCAAAGTACGCTTTAGGTTGTATAAAGACTAAAATGGAGTGTTTAAACCGCGTGCTTGGGACTATCTGGATTCTAATTATAATTTTGAAATTTGGCGCGAGACACCAAATTTTTTCGCGATTTCTGACTAAAAAGCGAAGGTGGAATAAAGGAAAAAGCCGTTCTCAGATTTCATCCGAAGGGTGGCACGTGCCCATTAATCCTCCTGGACACGGTCTGAACTTGGTTCATAGTTGAAAATTATTAATTAAGCCTCTTTCACTTAGCTTGGAAAGAGAATAGAACTGACTTCCTAGCATATTGTATTCTGACAATTTACCTTTTGAAACCAAAATAAATAGCCCTATAAAGAACAAGCTGCACACGGAAGTTGCAAGCATGCATAACACTTACTTCAGCTTCAAGAGGGGCATAGACGGCAATGTGATAACGCGACTGGATGTGGCTGCGAGAATTGTTGCAGCATCGCACAACTTGCCCATAAAATTTTTTATTTTAATACAGCGTGAAGTAAATCGCTGAAAGAAAACATGTGCATTTTAAAAAAGAAAATTAAAACATAAGGACACATTATAATATTCTTTTGCTTTTACGCCCATTCTGGTCAGGTCTATGGAACTACGATACACATAAGAGGGAAGGTGTAGGTGGCAGCTTCCCTCTTGAAGTCGAGGAATTTTTATAAAAGCGAGTGCATGAAAGCAGGAGAGTACGGAGAATATTTAACATATTTACCATCATAGGATCCAAATGTTTAGTCTATTCAATAAGATCGGTCAAGTCTTATCTTCTAAAACGAAGCAAGTTTCAAGCAAAACTACTTAGGAATCGTTTGATCTACATCTTTCACTGACGTACACATTCCAATTTTGCGTCATAACGTTAAAATCTTTTTCTCACAATATTTAGGGTTATTGTGTAGAAAAATTCACAAACTGCACAACCTCAGTAATCGCAAAACGACTTGTTTAAATTTATCCTTTAGTCCCCCCTTATTTAAGAAAAAGTTTATTTGTTCCCTCACCCCAAAAAAAACATAATCTCTGGATATGGGTCCGCTCCCCCTTCGCTTGGCTACGCCACTGACGATGCATGAGAGCGAGACCAGCGCAGTACGCGACGTGCGCTTCGCTTGTACACCTCTACAGTAAGAGAGAAGAGAGTTTAAGTATTGCTATTGCAATAAATCATACCACTTGGCTCAAGCTGTTCACGCGCGCTTGAATTCAAGCTGTTTTCGCGCGCTTAATCACACTAACTTTTCGCTAGGTTCCAAAATGAAATTTAATTTCGATAAATTTACACTGAAATTTAGTTTTAGTTCTGCGGATTACTGAACATAATACTAAACTTTCGCGTTACTTCACCGATTTTTTTAAGAGTGCAGTTGGTTTCTATTTTCTTTGATTATGGACGTTCTTAACTTTCTTGACGAATTGGACGAAAATGATGATGAAAATTTGGAAAACGTGATTCCAATGAGGGTATTTTTGGAACGATCGAATCCGCTTGATAGTTACGCTGATGATAAATTTTGGTCGCGATACAAATTGAACAAAAACAGCGCTAGGGAATTAATCAATTTATTGAAAACGACTTAAAACAAACAAATCGAAGTCATGCTGTGCCGCCAGCTTTACAGGTACAAAATTTAGCTTAATTATGTAAAACATACAAATGAACCATGAACAAGCTTGTCACAAATTGGTGTAAGAATGGTAGCCAGAAAACTGCGGCGCTTGGTTTTCAGAACGTAATGAAGCCGATTTCAACCTGTAATATTCAATTTTCGCTCTTGCGGCTTCTTTTTCAAGCTCAATTAATTCCATTTGTGCTTGTATTAAATCCATGCGTGCCTTTTTCTCCTCTTCACGATTTGATGCCGCCGGAGTAATACATTGTATCTTTGGAGGCTTTGGATCAGAATCGGAAGGTGAGCGAACTGACTATCGTAGAATCAAAGGCGTCGTCCCCTGATAAAAATTTTTCGTTTTGTTTTACTCATAGTTTTTGTACTCGGCAAACACTTTTGGCTAGGGGTAGATAGACTTTTCAAGACTGCTTTTGTACATGTACAAAGATATTTTACATCAAAAAAATTTTTCTGACATTTTTCTGTAGAAACAGCAATATGTTTTGTTAGTGCAAAGTTCATACCACAAATCAAAGCTTCGCAAAAATTTTCAGTGCTTCGCACCAGAATGAATTAAACTTCTACTTCACAAATTTTTTTATTGTGCACATAAGTCTGCTACTTTCTGCAACTCTTTGTTTTTTGTATGCTTCTAGATTGTTCCGGTTAGGGATACGTAGAAGTTTAAGCTTACTTTTTCAATAAGTGCTGTAATCAATGAAATTTTTTGTACGATTCACTCTCAAAAATAATTTTTACTTCGATAAGGTACTTTTTTTCCATAAGATTATTTTGTAGAAAACTGTTCCAAAAGTTTTGCTATCATGTCGCAAAGATGGTAAGTAGGTATTGTTCAATATCTGTTGATTTCCTACTAATAGAGCTTCCATTCAGAAACTTTATATTCTGATTTTTGACACAGATAAGCTCTCAATGTTATGCAGTACAAAGAGAATTCGATAAATGCAGTAAAAATCCATATGTACCTTATTACAGGCAAAAAATGCATTTATGCATTATGCAAAATGTACAGACTTTTTGAGACTATCTTTGTGTATACGCAAAACAGACTTAGTTCAAGAAACCAACAGTGATTTCACTAAAACTTTTTTTAACTTCTGCTTATATACTTGAATTCATTGGCATTTGTTCGTCTTGCTCGACTTGTTCCTCTTCGAAAATAGAAGAATTGGGGACAGCATCACTGTCGAATGAGCAAGGAATCCTTTCAAATTGCGTTGGAAACAATTCGTAAACTTTCCAATAAATGGAAGGGGGTTTGTCTGGTGGAGGGCCGCCACCAGTGGCTGTAAGAGCTCGCTTGTAGGTAGCAATAGCTTTTCTGGCAGCCTAAATGGAATTATTTACAATCGTGAGCAGTATGTATTAGCGCTGAGGTAAAGACAGTTGATTGGGACTATCGAAAATTTTGGGCCATTAGCCCGAAGTGCTGGTGAGAATTTTACGGAATGCAGGTTTCACGGCAAAATGTGGCAAATTGAGTAAACGTTTGGCGTTTTTTTTCTGAAATACAAGGTGGTCCAAAAATACGGTGCTCACGTTTTGAGCTGTAATTTTTTTCCTGCTGAAAGCAGAAGCACGTAATTTGAACCAAAGGATGCAGAAAACATCTGGGAGTAAGAATCTATAAGATATATTAAATTAATGAAATAGTTTTTAAGTTAGGACGTTTCTACCAACCCTGTATACTTGTGAGTTTGTAAAAAACTTATATTTTTGTATCTATTGAAAAATGTGCTTCTCAAAATAAAACATCGAAAGTTTGGTTTGAAAATTTTTACCCAAAATTCGATTTCAGCACAATATTTGCATAAGAATGCGGAACCTTCTGGTAGCATTTAATTTAATTTTAATTATTTTTAACTGACCGCTTTTACAGGGTGTCTTACAAAACGATAACTGAATTTTTGATTTCCTTCCAAATGCAGTTCGAAATATGCAATTTGAGTAAAAACGTTGAAAAAAGCATCTGCAAGCATGAATGTGTAAGATTTAGCGATTTTTATGTAGACTTTCTTAGTTTCTCTTAGATTATTATGTCGTTTAAAAATTAGCCTTGAAAATCACATTTAATCCTATAAGCCAATTCATACTTCCCCAATTGATTTTGAAATTTGGCATAATTTTGCAGCATTCTATTTCAGTTATTGTGCTAAAGTTTCATTAACTGAAGAAATTGAAGCTCAAGATTTAAACCCACCAAAGCATAATTTAATGCACTTTTTAAAAATATTAAACGTCTGAAAAAATACAAAAAAGTGAGTTTTAGAAATCATCACAACTGCGAAGCTACTGAAGCAGTGGCAATAAACGTTACATATTCTTACTTCCAGGTATTTTCTACATCTTTTGGCCTAAATTTCGTGTGTCTACTTTCATTAGAAAAGGAGTTACGTCACTAAAATGGAGGTACCATTTTTCTGGACCACCCTATATAAATTTATATAAGTTCGTTGGTTATTTTTGAGCCAGAAATCAGACAGAAAAAAGCTTCGGCGTTTTGCACTGATTTAAGGCAGTTTAATATTTTTATTATCATGTTTGCTTTAAAAAACGGTACAATATTACAAAGATCCCTGCTTTTCCTGTCGCGTTATGCAATATTCATCTTTAGTCAGCAACCAGTTTGGCCGGGGATGTTCCATAATTCCTGTGACTAACCTACTTTGATTAGTTGACATCAAAACAAAAATTCTGAAAGATCATCAGTCAAAACCATCCAGTATTCAATTTTCAGACAGATTACGCGCCTTTTTAATTTTTGTCAACAAAAAACGATTAGTTTTTCCTCGCTTCAACATTTTGATTTTTCAAATACGCATCATAAAAAAATGTTTCCATTTTTGAAAAACTCAATTAGCATTGATAAATATAGTAATATCGATTTTTGACCACGAAATCAAGCTTCAAATTGATATTTAGTTAAATAGATTAGTTGACACATCTAGAGCTTGGTACAGTAGGCAAACAGGGTGTCTTCACAAATGCTACAAAAAACTGCGATTTTTTACATATCTCTGTTTTTAATGTAAAATTGCAGCTTGAGCTACGCCTCCAGGTATTTTTGAAACAGATCCATTCCTCCCTATTACATGTGTGTCTCAAATGTAATTAAAAGTAGGATAGTCTCAAAATATATTGAACATTAAAAATGTAACAGTCAAAAAATTTTCGGCATTACACGGTGAGTAATATAAATTTTTCGGGCTAATGGACTAAATTGATCATTAGTTTGTAGTCTAAGGAGGGGTGGGGGACTGGGGGTCAGTCGCGCTAAAAATCACTGATCATTATTCACTCACTTTTGGCAGCAAGTGAAACTGGTAAAGTCTTTGTACTTTATTGCATAAATTAGGCAAATTAACATATGATGCAAATTTACAAGTGCAGTTCTAGCTTATGTTTATGGTTCATTTGTATGGATTTTTGTAGTATGCAAATGAGGGTACTAGTTAGAGTCTCATTTAAGGTTTTGCTAACACTGCGATATTTTGGAACCGGATGTTTTCAAAGGGAAGATGCTGATATCCATGGCCTGCATCAATCCACTATGTCCCGGTGCGTTCACAGGGTCACGAGACTCATAGCCGAATACAGAAATCGGTTCGTTGTTTTTCCAAGCCCTAATGAATATGCAACCATTGTAAATGGATCCCGTCAAAAACAGGGATTTCCCGGTGTGATCGGTTCTCTTGATGGCATCCATATTCGAATTTTGAATCCTGGTGGTGAAGACTCAGAATTGTACAGAAATCGTAAAGGCTGGTTTTCCATCAATGTGCAAATGCTTTGTGACGACAAGCTGGTAATTCGGGACGTCGTAGCTAGTCATAAGGGTAGTGCACACGATTCCAGAATTTTCAATGAATCGACTTTGAAGACCAAACTCGAAAACCTGCCTCGTGCTTTACATGTCCTTGGTGACCGAGGCTACGCTTGCCAGCGCTACTTGATGACCCCTCTGGCTAACCCAAAATTGCCAGCTGAGCGTCGTTACAATTTTGCGCAATCGTCAACTCGCATGGCTATTGAAAGAACTTTTGGGATCCTGAAACGTCGTTTCCCTTGTCTTTCAAAATGCATTAATTTCAAACCAGAAAAATGCGCAGCCGTAATAGTTGCTTGTGTTGTCTTATACAACTTCGCGAAAATGAGGAATGATGAAATTGATGACGACGTGGAAATTGACCAAGATGATGAAGAGCAGGATCAGTTCCACGGAAACGACAATATACAAGGCTCGGCAAAGAGACAAACTATTATTCACGATCATTTTAATTAACTCTCAGTATAAAACAATCAAGGGTGGGGTGCCATTGATTCATCAAGTAGACCTCATTTGCACACTTTGTCTCTTAAGAAAAATTCAAATTTGCAAATTTATTCAAAAAGCTTTGACCTCTCTTTTCATTTGCCACCAAAGTTAAACAATACGTTTAAAAATATGCAACATGCTGATTAATTACCGCTTTTGTATTTTTCCATTTATTGGCCAATTGATCTTTGCTGCGATCTTTCACGTTAGGATTTGATTTGTAAGCTTCTTGCACCCCACGCCTTGCTTTTAGCACTCGCCGTTTTTGAATCCGTTTTTTATTTTCGATAGTTTCAGCTTTTTCGGAAACGCATTCAAAGAGAAATTCGACTTCTTCGTTGTCAAAATTTTGCATTCTTTCGCGAAGTTTATTACTGATGTCCATTTTTTCCAGTTTTAATAAATGCGACCAGGTATGACAAAATATTTCAAAACCACAGCTTCCCACCCAACCTGTTTTTACTTTTGCGCTTTTGTCAATCCTGTCCAGGCATGCCAAAAAATGAACGATTCAAACAGAAAAATAGGTACTCGTTTTTCTACCTACTGGACTTGTCCAATACCCGAAATTCCAATCAAAATTGTTGTTAATCGGCGTTTAATCGACGATTAAAAGTTTAATCGGCGATTGGTCAATCGGCCTTTAATCGGCGTTTGTGCATACGGATTTTTATCGGTCGTTAATCTCCGATTGATTAATCTACGATTAGCCTTAATCACCGATTAAATTTATCGGTCTTTGTGCATACGGGCCTTAGGCATTAGAGTTCATGCGTGGTCGCCAATCAATCAAGGATGAACTAAGGTCCGGCTGACCTCTGGAAGGGTCACATCTGAGATTATGGATCAAGTTACCATCCTGATTGCTAAAAATCGGCGAATAAAGGTCCAGATCTTTAGCTCCGGAAATTGGCGTCTCCGCTGGAACTATTTTCAACATTAATTCACGATCACTGGCTGATGTCCAAGGATTAAGCACGTTGGGTGCCCAAAAACATTTAAAAGCCTTAAAACTGATTTCCATGCCCGTCTTGTTACTGGATGTGACTTGGCTTCATCACTGGGACCCGGAAAGCAAGCAGGAATTCACGCAACGGAAGCATGCTGGCTGCCTCCCCACCGCACAAGAAGTTTTGAACTGTCAAATCAGCCGGCAAAATCAGGGTGCGTTTTCGGGACTCGAAGGGATAACTCTTTATTGATTATATGCCAAAAAAGAGTAGAATTATAGGTGATTATTACGCAAAATTAATGGTTCGGGTGCGGCAAGCAGTACAGGAGAAGTGGTGTGAAATGCTGAGCAAACTTGTGCTGCTCCTTCATGACAATGCTCCTGTTCTGAAGGCTGTAGTCCCCCAGGCTGCCATCCGTGACTATGGATTTGAAACTATAAATCACCCACGTTAAAATGCCAACCTGGTACCTAGTAAGTTATGTCTATTTAGACATTTGAAACAGCATCTTTGTGGAACCAGATTTTCGGACAATTTTGAACTGTAGAGGGCTACAGAAGCATGGTTTGAAGTCAAACCGTAAAGCTTTTATTTCAAAGGCATTGAAAGCGCAGAATACAATTGGATATAAGTGTTTATGGAGACTGTACTAAAAATAAAATTGTTTTAGACATTCTATTGCACTCAGAAGTACATTGGGCTAAGAGCTTTTTAAATGCCCCTCGTACACTCTTATGTGAAGCCAGGGCGGATTTAGGGGAGGAGGGGCGGGGAGGCGGCGGTCCAGAAAAGTGTGCAAAATTAAGGATTTTTGAGCGATTTTTAGCGATTTTCGGCTTAAAACGGCTAATTTTTCGCCCAAGTCAGGGTTCCGCCCCCTTAGGGGTACCGCCCCCCTTAGGGGAAAATCCTGGATCCGCCCCTGTGTGAAGCATTGAAAATTATTTAAAGAATGTTACATTTTTCAGAAGCCGCAGACGATGTTTGGCGATGCGGATCTAGTATACAATTTACCCCCCAGCGTTTTTTAGCCGATCCATATAAGCTACAGTAACCAAACTTTACAAGGAGATAGCTATAAGCCTATTGTACTAATCTGGCAAAATTGATTAAGTTACGGTGTAAACTTACCGCTTTAAAAAAAACTTACTTTACTTTACTTTAAACTTACTTTAAAGTTACTTTTTTAAACTTACTTTTTTTATATGTAGGATGTTGATTGAGTTACCCACCGAATCGTTTGCAATTTTTAGATGCCGTTAGTACGTTGTAAACTGTGAGTGTAAAGCAGTAAGTATAAATCGTAAGTTAATCCATTTTGCCAGATTAGTACAGTAGGCTTATAGCTATCTCCTTGTAAAGTTTGGTTACTGTAGCTTATATGGATCGGCTAAAAAACGCAGGGGGTAAATTGTATACTAGATCCAGCGTTGCTTAGTGAAAGTCTGATTTTTAACAGATTTTGCGACTTTAGGCATATATGTACATAGGTAGCTTTTTCCTAGTCTCCTCATTTTACATCTTAGCAATCTGTAATCCAAAGTATATGCGTCTTTTTTGTTCCATCGGAGCATTTTTCTTTGCTAGTATCCTACTTTTAATTAGCATGATTTGAGTACATCAGTCAGTAAACACATGCAGTAACATGCCACAATAATGACAGCAGTCCAAGGACGCGGAAACAATATTGTCCTGAACATCTGCATTATATCTTTTTTAGCAAGACGAACCTACATTATTTAAACAGATCAAATGTTTTCAGCATACATTTACGCAACTAGGTGTGAACAAGACTTACACTCAGATTCGTAATCCTGACGTTACATAGAACGTTTTGAAAAAATAGGCTTCTGCAACGCTCTGAAACTAAAATCAATTTTCAGTGTACATTTTACACGACAACTGGGTGTAAAGAAAACATACAGTCAGATTCGTAATCCAGACTCACGGAACGTATTCTGAAAAAATGTACGTTCTGCAACGCTTTGAAAGTGAATAAATTTGTAGTATAAACTATACAAATTAACAATAAATGAATAGTGCAGACTTTAGACAACTACTGGGTATAGAGAAGACTAACAGTCAGATTCGTAATTCCGATGTTACATAGAACATTTTGGAAAAAATTGAGTTTCCGAAAGGGTCTAGACGTAAAGTTAATTTTCAGTGTAAGCTTTACACAACCGCCGAGTGTAAAGAAGATTTCAGTCGGATTTGTAATTCTGTAATTCTGATATTACTATGATATTACGATCAACATTTATGAAAAAATTAAGTCTCAACAATGGGATAAAGACAAACAAATATTTGATGTAAATCACTTTACACTAGTGTTGTGTGTAAACAAACACGCTCAACTGGTGTATGACGCTTGATTCCTGGTACATTTTTAGACTAAAGATCATGTCCAGACTCATAACCGGGGAAGTTGGCAGGAAAAAAGACAGAAACACGTTTAATACCCCCCCATTTAGACTCTACACCTCCCGAAAAAGCTAAAAATTGATGTAAATGAACGCATTTGCTGTGACGTGTACCCCTTAGAAGATACTTTATTTTAATTTTATTCGAATTATCCTGACTTCTAAACGGAGAAAGTGGCGTACAAAAAAGAGATTAAAACGTATTTTTCCATCATCCAACACATTATAAACTTTAAAAATCTGGACCTAACTCCTCAATGAGAATAAAGAAATTCGGTTTGAGCCAGTTTGCAGCCCTTAAATCGTAGTATCTTTGTCTTTAAAAAATTCCTGTTCCGTAAAATATTTAAGATATTGACCAATCAAAAAAAGGAAGAAAATGTGTTTTTCTGCCCAGCGTTACACCCCTGATTTCGAACTTTACACCTCCGTAAATAACTCAATATTTAGTTTTTTTGAACGCGGTTTGCTTCGACGTTTAGCCCTCCAAACGTACTTCATTTTTATTTTTTTAATTTATCATAAATTATAATCGGAGAAGTCGGCGGAGAAATATTAGACAAATTCTGTTTTAACATCATCCACTAGAGTGTAAAGGTTAATTCCCTAGAACTAACTCCGTGTTGAGTGTACATACAAAAGTTTGCCGGTAAGCATAAAGTAGCCTTTAAGCCCTAGTACATCACTATCAGAAAAAATTCCTTGGGACTCATAACTCGAGTTGTTGGCAGACATCAAGAAGGCAAAAAGGCAACTAAAATCTGTCTTTACACGTGCAGATTTTTACAATCTTTACACTCCCCTCAAGAATTAATGCGAAATCCAAATAACAAAAAGTTTAGCTTTTATAAAATGTCACTTCCTACAATTGAATGCTACTAATTTGTATGAGGCATTTAAACTGACTTGCGTACGCGCTGTCTAAAAAATGCGTCAGAAGATTCTCAATATTATAACGTTACTCCAAAACGTTACACACTCATTACAAGCTGAGTATTTAGTATAAAAAACAAAAAAACACGGGCAGCGAATTTTTTTATCATCTATCTTTTAAAAAACCGGACCTTCCAGATGTGTCCCAGACTACTCAAATTAGACTCTTGATTTATTCACCAAGTATTTGATGCCTAATAAATTAGTCATACTATATTTGGGAATGGTCCAAACAGCCGTTCACATTTCAATCAGAACTTTTTTGCACTCGTCCACATAATCTACTAGCATTTCTTTCCAAATGCAAATTCATGCACAGATAAATCATTCCAAATCGGATTGTCTTAATGATCATGATGACTGTTGCAGTCAAAATCTTTACGCGTTTGCATCTTTAGTCAAATCAAATAATCTAATGCATTACAGAAAAAAATTAAAGACCGGCTAGCTTATTATCGAAAAAATAATTGAAAACTTAGATCATAAGACTGATTACAGCAAAAATGCTTCTAGCACGTAGCTTCACGTGATGTGTAAGAATTTGGAAGTCTGGAAAGAGTTACTCTTCCCAGATGCCAAAACCGTGAGTTCTTCTGAGCAGCTGACAGCTGCAACGCTATCGAACGTTTTAAAAAGTAAAGCAATAATGAGCTAAGCAGCTTCATCATGCAAAGCTTCGTTGTTTTATTTTCTTTCAAGCATCCAAGAAGTAAAATGACGCTGCATTTCGTTCCTTGAAAGTTTGCGATTGCTCAGCAAACGTTTACGAATTTATGACTGTCATCTCGCGTTAGATATCCATAAAAATCGATTAAACCAAACATTATTATGTTAAGCTTATTCCACCTTTGTTTGTCTTATATTAGTAAGAACATTAGAATTGTGGCCGGCGAGTTGATCAATTTGCCGGATGATTGCAAATCACTGCTTTTCGAATGGTTAGTTTCGCACGATAATCTCAACAGACCGGAAGTTGAAAACATGGTAAAAGATCGAAATTTCACGGGCAATTTCGACGAACTTTATTTCTATTCTTCAGATCAAGTTACAGATCATGTTCTGGCTGATTTGCTTAGAACATCGCGCCGAAAACTTCGTCGAATTTCTATCGTTTATTGCAGCAACGTGAGCGACAGAGGCGTCAGGACAATAACCGAAAACCAAGACGAGCTGATTAAGCTCGAGCTGAAAGTAAACTCAATGAGACAAATATGCACTTATCGCTGTGTTCTTAAAAAATATACACAAAATTCCTTTACCGTGTCAGGTTTCTATGATTTTGGAAATCGTACTTTGCTATTTCGTTTCCGGTTCCGACAGCATTCACTTATGCTTTAGAGACCGGATAGATAAGAGCAAAAATAGTAAAAAAGGCAAAATTAGGGCAAAAAAGTGCCAGAAAAAGGGCAAATATAAGGGAAAAATTAAGTGGAAAAATAAAACTTTTAAAGCTGAATACACGCCAAATCTGTTGTCTTTAGTGTCTTACAATCACACTCACTTTTAATTTGACGAAACAATTAACTTTATTCATTCAAAAATTTGTTATACATGGAAACATTTATCATTTCAACTTTTTAAATGTGAAATTTTGATGTAAATGAATGTATCGAGTTCAACTCATAATTTTTGGACTGCTTAGATTGGCTTTCAGCTGTGGCAAAACTGCCAGAGTGAGTAACTGTTTCGCAAGCACGTAGCTCTGGGGGGAATGGGGGTCCGATCCCCCAAAATTCAGAAAAATCGGAATTTTTAAACGTTATTTTGTGCTATTTTTGGCCTTTTTGGGCATGGTCCCCCCAAAATTGGTGTTGGTCCCCCCAAAATAGGACGGCCAGCTACGTGCCTGCTGTTTCGTAGAAATACATTTTAATTTGGTGGCAATTTCCTTTGGCATGCACTCGGAAATGCGGCGTAATTCAGCCCTGCGGAAACGATAGAATTGGTTTTGAACTATTCCGCAATACTGTGCAATTTATTTTTGCTAACTTTCGGCATTTTGACTACTCTTCACTTTGGACGAATTACAAAAACTACGAATGTGCTTTCTCCTACTGAAAACACATCAAAGCATAATGCTCAAACGACCAATTCTTCCACATTCGGAGTATGTTTTAGCTTAATATACAAAATTAGGTGCAAATCTACTAGTCTATGCGATTTACATGGAAATAAGGGCAAATTAAGAAAATAAGGGCAAAAAGGTTGTGGTAGAGCGCTGAAAACATATTTTTTCGTCGTTTCTCGATGAGCTGAGTCCAAATCTGTTCTCAGAAAAAGGTTATTGCCCTTATCCGGTCTTTATTTATGAAATTCATCTGCTAACAATAAAATAATCTTGCTCAAATGTGTAGCGCAGCTACTTTTTCATAATCCGCATATTTATGGCTGTAATTAAACTTTATCTGTATTATCTTCGTCTAAATAGCATTATTATTGTCTTATGATGTGTATGTATCTTATCGGACTACTGTTAAGAGGAAATAGTTTCAAGTAAATGAAAAACTGTGTCGCTGTGCTAGGCTTAATGATTCTACCTCGCTTATTTTAATCGGGAGCGAGCTTACTCGGTAATCGGAAACGTAATAATTGTGAGATTATATATTAAATAAGGTAGGTACCATCAATTATAGGTGATTAAAATTTTTGAAAGATGTTATGATCACCTTGCTAGATTAGTGGTGAATTTAGCATTTTGCTCAAACAAATTATAAAAACGCGACTACAAACATGAAACACATTCATCGACGAAATCTTAAGTTGAATAACGGATTTACAGTATAATCAAGAAGCGACGTATGTACCAACTGATGGTAACAGACCTTTCTGTGGGGTTTTGGGTCTGAAATCACAAAAGGCAAAAACAGACAATTTTTTTGGGAAAATGAGGCGAAATTCAGGCCAGTAATAAATGAGAATTAGATTTTTTGAAAATTTGACCAGAAATGTTTGATTAAAGCAATTTATAGGCTTGTATTTTTGTTTTTGAGCTCTTCTCCTAGACAGGAGTGATTCTCAATACCGAGCATACTGTGCCACTATGGTAATAAAGGGTAAAATAATGACACTCTTGAAAATAAAATTAATCAGCAGCGCCCATTGGCCATTAAAAAAGGCAGACTGATAAGAGTAGTACTCCCGGCCCCTTGAGCTCTACAATGGTTAAGCATAGCACATGCTTAAGCATAGAGACTCCATTTGGACTACGCACGCTCTTAGTACACGTGCACTCAGCCTCTTGAAGCGCCGAATTTTTGGCCATACTACTACACAATAAAGCACAAAAGTATAGGCCCGAATCGAGCCTTCTATTTTTGCACTGGTCGGTGACCCAGGACGAAATCATAGCTTTCTTGCTTTGGTGCGAAGCACCAAACTTTTAATGCACAGTCGGTAATCCTGGACGGGCGGAACAAATTAATTTAATTTGCATAAGTAGCGAGCAGCGTCCCCTTTCACGGCCTGTTCTAATTTTAGTTCAGATCATCAGCTATGTTGATTCACTACACATTAAACTATGGGCTTGAAGCGCCGAATTTCGGACATTCTATTTTAAGCACAGCGTGAATCGCCCAACTATTCACAGTTGGTTATCCAGGACGGGCGGAACCAATTAACTTTAATTCGCATAACTAGCAAGCAGGGTCCCCCATGCTACTGTTCTAATTTTAGTTCATATTATCAACTCACTGCACGTTGACTCGCAGATGATGAGTCATCATAGATTCTATTTTTGCATGTTTTTCGAACTTCGAGACATGTAAGTGCGTGCATAATTAATCATCATCAAAAAGCGAAGCGCTAACTTTGGATGTCAGGCTATACAACAATAATACAACACCTTAATTAATCAAAACCAGAAAAAACAAGCCAAATAAAAATTTACAGAGAATTAGCCAGGCAGCACAACATATAGCACGTGCTCAATGCAAATTTCTACACCACAACGCATTAGTACAACGCATAAAACATCATAAAACGGGTTAAAGGCTTAAACATAGAAACTCTGCTCTTGTAGGCACGAAGCACCAAATTTCGGGTAAAAATTCTTTAGAGTAGTGTTCTGATTATATTCTGAGCATTTTTATCCGATTTGGATAGTCTAGCAGAGCACTGCTAGACTCTTCAACAGATGTGACAACTTCATTATTGTCTTCTCGTTTCATCTGCTCATCCTCAAATAGATCGGCATTTTTGCGAATCAATTTTTTAAACATGTATTTTCGACTGGCCCAAGCTGTCTCATCAGCTTCCTTTTTTCAAATTTTAATTCATACCGGTAAAAATTATTAGCGTTTTCTATTTCTTCCCTTAATTCGCTTTCATTTAGAGCATCTAGGAGTGAGTCATAAAAATCATAGAGAATATGGATTTTATCAACAAAACTGCTGTAAAATGGTTCGGTTTGGAGTTCTTGTATACTGTTCGGAAAATCTTCAAATTCTGAAAGCACGACTTTTACTAAAAAGCGCCAAAACGGGTTAGTCCAACCAGTTTCGATTACAGTCTCATTTGAGCTGCTTTCAGACACATCTGAAGAATCCCCATTGTTACTGCCGTCACTACCATCATCATCCGTCATTTGTTCAGACTCTGATGTATCATTCCTCATATCATCTGATATCCCATGCATGAGGTATTTGTGTCTTTTTAAAGTAAAATTATTAAGTAATTGCTTACCGCAGATTTCACAGATTTTATTCATTTTGTCAACTATTCAAGATGTGGCATTCCTTATATAAACTTTATTGCACATGTGATCCGCGTTTACATCACATTCTTGACGTAGAAGCTCACATTCTTCACAATATTGGTCACTACCATCACTTCATTCAATTCTATAGCCTAGCATGCGTTTTCTTCATGTGCAGAACCTTAAGCCTGGTTCTGAAGTGAAAATTATCGTTGATAAAGTGCTCCAATTTTTGACAATATCTCCAAGAATCTTAATTTTTGTCGGTAATATCGTCAATAATAATACAACCTCACACAGAAAGGTGGTTTGCTGGTCAGTTGTTAGCTGATGCAACTACAAATAGGTGATTTTTATGAAGCGCGCATAAGATATGCCCAATTGAGATTTTCAGCGGAATGTGGCGATGTGATGCTTTTTGTGCAGAATGTGAGGTGCACAATTTGGAATGTGAGATTTTTCTGCAAAATGTGAGGTGCACAAAATCCTCACATTCTGCACAAAAAGCATCACATCGTCACATTCCTCTGAAAATTGGGCGCATTTGCTTTCAACTTATCAGTCGCCAAGGGCGAGAAGGTATGAACCTCCTGGTACACATTTTCAGAGGAATGTGACGATGTGATGCTTTTTGTGCAGAATGTGAGGATTTTGTGCACCTCACATTTTGCAGAAAAATCTCACATTCCAAATTGTGCACCTCACATTCTGCACAAAAAGCATCACATCGCCACATTCCGCTGAAAATCTCAATTGGGCATATCTTATGCGCGCTTCATAAAAATCACCTATTTGTAGTTGCATCAGCTAACAACTGACCAGCAAACCACCTTTCTGTGTGAGGTTGTATTATTATTGACGATATTACCGACAAAAATTAAGATTCTTGGAGATATTGTCAAAAATTGGAGCACTTTATCAACGATAATTTTCACTTCAGAACCAGGCTTAAGGTTCTGCACATGAAGAAAACGCATGCTAGGCTATAGAATTGAATGAAGTGATGGTAGTGACCAATATTGTGAAGAATGTGAGCTTCTACGTCAAGAATGTGATGTAAACGCGGATCACATGTGCAATAAAGTTTATATAAGGAATGCCACATCTTGAATAGTTGACAAAATGAATAAAATCTGTGAAATCTGCGGTAAGCAATTACTTAATAATTTTACTTTAAAAAGACACAAATACCTCATGCATGGGATATCAGATGATATGAGGAATGATACATCAGAGTCTGAACAAATGACGGATGATGATAGTAGTGAAGGCAGTAACAATGGGGATTCTTCAGATGTGTCTGAAAGCAGCTCAAATGAGACTGTAATCGAAACTGGTTGGACTAACCCGTTTTGGCGCTTTTTAGTAAAAGTCGTGCTTTCAGATTTTGAAGATTTTCCGAACAGTATACAAGAACTCCAAACCGAACCATTTTACAGCAGTTTTGTTGATAAAATCCATATTCTCTATGATTTTTATGACTCACTCCTAGATGCTCTAAATGAAAGCGAATTAAGGGAAGAAATAGAAAACGCTAATAATTTTTACCGGTATGACATTAAAATTTGGAAAAAAGGAAGCTGATGAGACAGCTTGGGCCAGTCGAAAATACATGTTTAAAAAATTGATTCGCAAAAATGCCGATCTATTTGAGGATGAGCAGATGAAACGAGAAGACAATAATGAAGTTGTCACATCTGTTGAAGAGTCTAGCAGTGCTCTGCTAGACTATCCAAATCGGATAAAAATGCTCAGAATATAATCAGAACACTACTCTAAAGAATTTTTACCCGAAATTTGGTGCTTCGTGCCTACAAGGGCAGAGTTTCTATGTTTAAGCCTTTAACCCGTTTTATGATGTTTTATGCGTTGTACTAATGCGTTGTGGTGTAGAAATTTGCATTGAGCACGTGCTATATGTTGTGCTGCCTGGCTAATTCTCTGTAAATTTTTATTTGGCTTGTTTTTTCTGGTTTTGATTAATTAAGGTGTTGTATTATCGTTGTATAGCCTGACATCCAAAGTTAGCGCTTCGCTTTTTGATGATGATTAATTATGCACGCACTTACATGTCTCGAAGTTCGAAAAACATGCAAAAATAGAATCTATGATGACTCATCATCTGCGAGTCAACGTGCAGTGAGTTGATAATATGAACTAAAATTAGAACAGTAGCATGGGGGACCCTGCTTGCTAGTTATGCGAATTAAAGTTAATTGGTTCCGCCCGTCCTGGATAACCAACTGTGAATAGTTGGGCGATTCACGCTGTGCTTAAAATAGAATGTCCGAAATTCGGCGCTTCAAGCCCATAGTTTAATGTGTAGTGAATCAACATAGCTGATGATCTGAACTAAAATTAGAACAGGCCGTGAAAGGGGACGCTGCTCGCTACTTATGCAAATTAAATTAATTTGTTCCGCCCGTCCAGGATTACCGACTGTGCATTAAAAGTTTGGTGCTTCGCACCAAAGCAAGAAAGCTATGATTTCGTCCTGGGTCACCGACCAGTGCAAAAATAGAAGGCTCGATTCGGGCCTATACTTTTGTGCTTTATTGTGTAGTAGTATGGCCAAAAATTCGGCGCTTCAAGAGGCTGAGTGCACGTGTACTAAGAGCGTGCGTAGTCCAAATGGAGTCTCTATGCTTAAGCATGTGCTATGCTTAACCATTGTAGAGCTCAAGGGGCCGGGAGTACTGATAAGTGGGCAACGAGCTTTGAGTTATATCGAAAACAGCGTGTCATTAGCGCTTGTTCTCTAAAACTTGCAGGGCAAAAACGGCTTATTTGTGACATTTTTCTGTTTGTCCCATAAAGACGACATTTGTTGAATTGTTAACAGAGACCAATTAATTTTATTCATCTTAAATTATGGATGTCGTGTTAGTATGTATGTTTTAGCTTCTTCCACAGTAGGACTATAAAATACATGTATCAGTGGGGGGTTTACAGAGATTCCCCACCCAAAGTAGTTCGTTCCCACCATGCTCTTAACGTCAGAAAATTTGTAAGCTCCGCTCTGATTTTTGGCGGAAGCTTGAATTTTTTGGTCATTTTTAGGTGCTTTTTTGCCATTTTTGGCCAAAAATTTGATCATTCTCCCCTAAAACTGGCTGAGGATCTCCACTCAAACTTTTGAGCCGGTACATGCCTGGACCACGATAAATTTTTCTCTGTTAACATCAAATCTATTTTTTTCACAAGGGACTAAAGCTAGTTACTTCTTATGGCATTGCTGGAGTAGTTTCGCCGAATCTTCGCTTCGTCGATCTCAGCGGTTGCCCGAATATTTGTAGTAGTGGAATTATTCACTTGGTCACACACAATCCTAATATTGACGAGCTGCTGCTAAACAATTGCAAGGCGGTAGATGACTTGGCTGTGTATGCTATCGGAGCACATGTAGGGAAAAGACTACGGTCACTGGAGCTTGACTTTTTTGGTATGCATAGATCTTTTCTAGGAGCCGGGTACGCTGCCGGGTTCAAGTGCGCTGCCAGCTTCAGGTGAGCTGCCATTGACAAGTGGACGGGGCCACATTTTGGATGAACTTACTGGGTCTTTGTACAACAGCTTAGGCTAATGTACATATACGCTCATGCAACAATATGCGAGAAATTCATGGGTATGTATGTACCTACCCACAAACGCACGCGGTATGCAGGTGCATAGGCTGCCTAAATAAGATTTCACTCAATACTAATATTGGCAGCGCACTTGCCCCCAGCTATGTATTATTACCACTGTTTACGTAAACAAAATTGGATTACATAAGCGGTTCTAAACTGTGTTTGCATGTACCTACTTTTGACAGTGCGCTTTGCCCCGCCAGCGCCCTTAGTATAGCAGCTCTTCTAAACCCGACAGCTCTCTTGATCCCGGCAGCGCGCTCGAGCTGACAGCTCACTTGGCTTGACACCATAGGTGGGCGGTACCAAAATTATGGGGAGTGCAAAATTTTTCAAAGGTCAAAAAAATGGCCTTAAAAATGGTGGTGTGGCGAAAAAATCATTTTTAAACGTTTTTCATCGAGCACTATCCATTGGCATCGAAAAAATTGCGAAAAAATACAAAAAAATTTCAAAAATTGAATTCTGAGGGGGTATTTTGGTTTCTGGTGGGTATTTTGGTTTCTGCGGGGTGCATACCCCTCAAATCTTACCACGCCCAGGTATGCTCGACACCAACCCCTTTTCTGTAATATTTGCCTCATCATTAAACCACCTGGCTCTTCGCAACTTTATATAAAACTCGATTGTTTTTTAATTAAATCGTTGATACTGCGATTAGTGAAATAATAATAAATAGCTGTTAAACAATAATCAATAATAATCAAATACAAGAAGTGCTTAATAATACAATATGTCTCAAACGAACGCAGATATGTGTTTTGCCTACCCTTCTGCGTAAAATAAGACAGAAAACATGCAACGAAATTGACCGATAAAAGTAAAAGAATTCTCAGTAAACTAGTTTTTATACAATGATCATCCTCCATTTACAGTTACCGCTTAGTTTCGTTAAGCAACACGTTTAAATTAGCTACGAAAGCTTAGCTAATCGGATTTTCCGTAAAGACAAAATATCAATGTAACCTAAAAAAACAAAAAAACCGACAGGGTGTAGCTTTGCTGCTTTTAACCTAGACTCGCGATTGATCTCTTGAAGTGTGTTTTTTATGTTTGTACGCAATCTATCGAGATAATGGTCTCGATAACAATGTCTATGTATTATCGGTTTGAATGCTTTCATAAGTACGCTATTTTTACTAAATGCTACTTATTTTTTATTTATTTATTTCGTAAAATTAATTTTTCGTGCCTAGGCATTCGAAAAAGGCTAGTTTTCTTATCAACGGGTCAAAACTGCACATCTAATCTCATTTATCGATTTAAGCAGATATTATTTACAAAAAGTTTAAATCATTTTTGTTCTTTTTCCTTTCAATGTTTGCGTTTCATCTTGATTGAAACAATAAATCATATCAAAACCATAAATGGGCGGCAGCAGAATTCTGGGGTCTGGATGTGGCAAGATCGCAACAACATGGTAAAAATCCAATTCTGGGGGATCTGCTGTACTCTCCGGGGAAATTTCGAATTCTGAGGGTCTAACTAATCCCCCAACGCCCCCGACCCCCACGCCCATGTATGATAGAAACCAATGATAATGAAAAGATCAATAATTTTTTGATCATTTGAGGGATTCACCGGCGGCAATCACTTATTTGACTGAACATTGTCCGAACATAACTCAGCTTTCACTGTGTCGTTATTTCGCTCCTCGTAGCTCAATTTCGAATTTTTTCCACCTGGAGTGCACAATCAATTGCTATGAACTCAGAGAACTCGATTTGCATGGCAACTATTTTACGGTGCTTCCAAGGTTACCGCCTAAAATATCAAATCTGCGCTTATCCTGCTCAGGCACGGAAAATGTATTCGATTTGGTCCGCAGATTAAATAACATGCCGGACTTACGGTCAATAAGGTACCTGTATACATAATTCGTAAAAATTGAATTTCCTTGTTTTTTCTTCTTGTATTTGTCAGCTTTATTTATTTTCTATTTAAATTAAATTATTTTTTATCTTTTACTCTTTTGTTATTTTTCTATGCATGAAGTTATCTGTCAATAATATTGGCATTTTTCATCTACGGACAGGATCTCTATTGCTTTAATCATTGGGTATGTAGCACTAAGCACTAAGCCTTTGAATCATGAATTTCAGTTTTCGTTTTGTTCATTTTTCCTCAGAACTAATTCATTTTGTGCGAAGCTACAAATAATTCTTCGGTTTTATTTACTTCTCGTAAATGATTCATTCTGTTAAAAGGATGTAACTTTATGATCGTTCAATTCCATTTTCTTCCGATGTACAGGGTGGCCCACGTATCTATTCCATACTTTGTTTTCATAAAACAACAACAATTTTCATTCAAACAAGATAAAACTATTCAAGATTATAAAGCAGACATTAAAATTTTATTCTGTAAAGTTTTGAATCGACAAACTCTGTTTCACGAATGCTAGACTTCTAAGTGATCGGCCACCATTTTCTAAAACCTTGAACAAATGTTCGCGATATTCTAGCAAAACGTTTCGGCGCATTTCGACTCTAACATCGTTGAAAGCTTGAATAATTCGATTTTTTAATTTCTCAATGTTCATCAGGCGCGTTATATACACTTTTGACTTGATAAAACCCCAAAAGAAAAAATCGCACGGCGTTAAATCGGGAGAACGAGGAGGCCAAGGCATGGAAGGCGACCCACGACCACACATGGGCGTGGGGGGTTTGGGGGTATGCACCCCCAGAAGTTGAAATACCCCCAGAAATCAAAATACCCCCACCAGAATTCAAATTTTGAAATTTTTCTTGCTTTTTTTAGCGATTTTTTGATGCTATTGGATAGTGCTCGATGAGAAACGTCGAAAAATGGTGCTTTTTTCGCCATACGACCACTTTTAAGACCATTTTTTGACCTTTGAAAATTTTTTCACCCCTCCCCCAGAATTTTGGTGCTGCCCACCTATGCCCACGACCATCCAGCGATTGGGAAAAATTTCATTGAGCCAATCACGAACATTTCTTCCCCAATGAGGTGGCGCTCCATCTTGCATAAAAATCACATCGTTCTCAATATTACGAGCTTGCACTTGAGGATAGAATTGGGTTTGCAGCATCTGGAGGTAACTTTGGCTATTGACATTGTCATCGAAAAAAATTAAGCCAATTAGGCCGTTATCGCCAATTGCAGCCCAAACTGTCGTCCGTGGAGAATGTAACGATTTTTTAGTGATCCATTGGGGATTTTCACCCGACCAATAACGATGATTGTGACTATTAAAGCCACTATCAATATGAAAATGTGCCTCGTCAGAAAAAAGCAAATTCGCGAGATGATTTGGATTTTGATCCATTCGGTCAATTTCATCCTGCGCAAATTCTAATCGATTTTCTTTATCTTCCTCGGTCATTTTCTGGACAATGTGCACCAGAGGCGTAGCCAGGATTTTGGTTCGGGGGAGGGCATGAATAAAAATTTTTTAAGACTACTTTTGCAATTTCAGTAACTTTATGTATAGTAAAACTAAGTTTTTCGACCTTTAGTAGTGTGTCTGGCTAATTTATGGGTTTCTAACGATCAAAAATACGAAAAGTGTAAAGCGGCGCGAAGTGTCGAAAATTTTTGGGATTTCTACCGTTATCATGTAGAATTTACGGCCTTTCTATTGACAAACAGTTCGGAAATAATGAGTGGCTCAATGTGCCAAGGAATTTAATCATTTTTTACCGCCCTTGAGATTTTGTAGCTCTGTGAATACTAATAGTCTGACAGAGCAGAAAATTATTACGTTTTGTCAAAACAATTTTGACAGTTCAAGCTTCTAACAAGAAAACTGCGAATTACTTACTTCGTCTGAAGATATTTTGAGTGATTCAGGCTTTTAAACGCAATGCTGGAGCTTATACAAAAAGAAATAACAGTGACTGGCGGCGCTATGCGCCGAAAAATTTGACGTTTTTGCACTTTAAACTGAATTTATACGGCTTAAGTCATACAAAAACGACAAATTGATGCCGGCGCGAAACGCCGGAAATTTTTAGAAATTCCTAACCTTTTTATATGGCTTGTTCTCCCTAAAATCTCGTTGCATATGTACAACGAGATTTTACAGCTGCGGGGGGTCTGGGGTGGCGCGCTCATGCGTTCTCAGCGGGTCCGGGGCAGAGTCCCGGAAAATTTTGTGAAAAAAAGCATTTTAATGTTAAATAGTAACGCTAAAATTTTAGCAAAATCGGCCAAATCTGGGTTCTGAATCAAGCCCAAAAACACTTAAAATCGATGAACTCCTACATCGCACAAAACTTCTGAGCTAAAATGCGTTTTTCGACCTCTGCTAATTACATAGCGCAGCAACGAGTCGCTGTCAATAAGATATAGAAAAATGTATCCAGAAAAATTTTGTTCTTACCGTTTTCATGCCCATTTGTGGCACTCTTATTAACAAGATGCAGTTCAGAAAACAGGAAATGCGCAAAAACATAAGAAAATTTGGCCATTCTTTCATTTAAAATAGGATTATGTGTCCTTGCAAAGAAAGACAAACAAAGCAAAGAATAGCCAAACTGGTACACAAAAGACAAACAAAGCAGAGAATAGACAAACTGGTACACAATCATTTTCGCACTTTTACTATTTTGCTCAACAAGCAAGCTATATAAAAAAATAATAATGACTCAGCGCGAAGCGCCGGAAAATTTTGACGTTTTTGCCTTTTTGAATTCAGTTTTCTAGACACACATTATTGCAACAAAAAAATCAACAATATTTCTGAAAAATTTCGGGAGGGGGGCATGTGCCCCCAATGCCCCTGGCTACGCTTTTGATGTGCACTTTGTAAGGGTGCCACTTGAGGCCTTTTAAAAGTCTTTGAATGGTTGTGCGACTTATCATTAGAGCATTAGCCGCACGACGTGCAGAAGAATGAGGGTTTTCGGTGAAATGTTATGTCACTCGTGCGGAATTTTCGTCGGAATGAGCGGAACGACTTCGATTTCTTTTCAAATCCTGTGTTGATCCAGTCTCCATTAATAGCTTATGCCATTTGAGAAATGCTGTGGTGTGATGGTGGGTCACGGCTAAATGTCGTTCGAAATTTTTTTGGACCGTTACCGAGCTGCCTGTCCATTCATACCATGAAGCAACTTTTGCTCGTTCCATAATGGAGCACGCCATGAACAATTATCTTTAAAATATAAAATGATAGTCGGAGCGTCCTAAAATAATAATAAATTAAATTCTAATGTTTACTAGACATTATGTTGAATTTGCATCATTATCAGCAACTGTTGAGGGTACAACAGCAAAACAAAACATGAAATAGATACGTGGACCACCCTGTATATTTTTTACTGGTCTTTTGTGCGCCTTTCTTGATCATGGATATAGCTTGCTGACATACGAGTATCAATTTGATTTTTCTATTCTACGATAATACAAATTTTCTCCATAATTGATGCACTTTTCTATTATAAATTGAAATTATTCGTGTAATAGAATTTTAATATTCTCTTGACTAGGATTTTCGGTGGTTTAAGGCTGTAGTAGGACATTTGGATTGGGCCGGTATAAATCTGCTGTGGTCCATAAAACTTTTGCTCCGCCATATAAATCTACTAGTTTTTATGATTTTAACCAATACATAACTTTTTTAAAATTACTTATTTGCTTTTGCAAGTAAGAAGCACTAAAAAATACGAACATTATCAACGCGACAGATTGCAATATCGACTATCGATTTGCAAGTTCAATTTAACATTTTATCATCACTTAAGTCTTTTATGACAAGTCAGAAAAATTCCTTGCGCGATTACCTACCGAGTTTATAATCAAATTTAAACGACTTTCCTATTGCCGACACTTTCTAAAGTAAAATTTCTAAAATCATTGGTCGCATACTTAACTATCCTGATTTTCCGTTTTTCTGCCCAAGCTACTTGTTCGAATTTTTACAAGATCGATTACTTACAGATTAGCATTGACATCGCGCGACGGATTAGCAGATCCATATTTGTCGGAGAACGCTAATATAAACGAATTTTTGGAGATGTTTTTACCGAGCTGTGGATCGAAAATCAGCGGATTACAGATAATAGTGCATCACTTGAACGATGCTATTATGCAAATGATTATCGATTTTTGTACGCAGCTCTCTACTTTATCTCTAAATGTGCCAAACATGAACTCGTTTCTACTGACTCGCTTATTTATTGACAAAGAACGGTGCTGCACATTGAAGTAAGCTTCATGTGCTCCAGATGTACATATATGTATTATAGTCTGTTTCACATAACTTCGTGCATAAATTTTAAGAATTTTCATCGACTGCAAGCCGAGAGCTTACGACAATTATATATCAAATCAATGCTATAATCGCAATCATACCTGGGCGTGGGAGGTTTGGGGTATGCACCCCCAGAAACCAAAATACCCCCAGAATTCAAGTTTTGACTTTTTTTCGCAACTTTTTGACGCCAATGGGTAGTGCTCGATGAGAAACGTCGAAAAATTATGTTTTTTGCCATACCACCATTTTTGAGGCCATTTTTTTGACCTTTAAAAAATCATGCACTGCATTCCCGAGAAATTTGGTGCAGCCCACCTATGATCGCAATCTGTGCTTTTTATCGGTGATAGTTTTAAAAATTTATACACGAACTTATGCGAAACAGACTATAAAAGTCTTAGTTATATAGCTTTATCTAGTAATTCTCCGAGTAATAAAGAACTAGGAACCATAAAAATCGAACGTTGGAAGAATGTGAACAAGTATTCGCATAATTAAAATGGGAGGATGCAATTAATTTTCTAGAAAATGTTTTGACAAATAAGAGATAATTCCATCGCTATTGAAGCAGTGGGCCTATTAGTCAAGCTTAAATTCTAATGTGCTTTGGCTTCTAATGACGTACTCCTTTCTGACGGTTTCTTCCTGTAGGTCGCTCAAATTTTCCGGTATGAAACTGCCTCATAAATCACTGGTTACATTGGCGAAATCGTGCATAAACGTCGAAGAAGCGGAATTTTCCTTCATGGACTGCGTGGACGACAGATTTTTGCGCCTTTTGGCCGTCCATTGGCGACGTTTAAGAAGTGTGAATTTAAATGGCTGCCGTTGGGTCACAGATAAAGGCATCTGTGCACTGGCTCGAGGCTGCCCGCTGAAAGAGCTGCGTTTGAGGTGCACCATGGTCACTGACGCATGTCTTTACGTGTTGGCCCAACGATGCACAGAGCTTGAGTGGATCGCTCACGCCGACTATAGCGGCAAACCTAAATTCTCAGAAACCGCTCTGCAAACTTTGAGGGACAATTGTGTTCAACGGGTCATATGCTGACGCAGGTGTTTTTTCCTTTCAATGTGCGGAACTGAAAACGAACGAATTTCACGATAACGTTCAATTTACGCGTACATACATTTATTTGGTTTATTCTATTATCGTCTATCCGTAATACACCTGTTTCGTCATCATTTTGCATGCTGACTTTTGCACTACATTTTTCAGTATGACTCAAAAATCTACAATTTTTTTATTTTTATTATCATAGGTAGCGCGTTAGCGCGTACCTATAATATACTTGCCCACCTTTTTTTATATGTTTATCACAGCGAGTGCGAATTTTATGTCTAACCCCCTACAGCTATAACGGGACACATGTGGGAGGTGCGGGTTTTTAAAAGATAAATAATGAGAAATTCGCTGCTTGTGTTCTTTTGTTTTTTCAATCAATACCTAGTATTTAAAGAGCGTGTAACGTTTTATCGTAACGTTATAATATATAGCTTTTTTAAATTTTGATGGACGCTCCACTTTTCTAGCTCAGTTTTGCATTCTGTTTAGTCTGGTTTCGTTTAAATTGTAGACAATTGAGTACGCTCAAATTTTTTTGACAGTGACATATTTCCAGAGTGGCAGTGTAAAGAATGTAAAGAATCTGAGAGCGAAAAACACATTTTTGGCCTTTCTTTGTCTGCCAATAACTCCGGTTACGAGTCCCAAGAAATTTTTTCTGATAGAAATATACTATGGTTCAAGGGATACTTTCTGCTTACCAGCAAACTTTTTTACACTCAATACGAAGTTAGATTTTGGGGTTTCAACTTTACACTCTATTGGATGGTGTGAAAACCAGATTTTGTCTAAAATTTCTCTGCCAACTTTTCCGCTTGTAAGTTGGGAGAAATTGAATATAGCAGAAATAAAGTACCTCCTAAGGGCTACACGTCTGAACAAAAAGCGTTTAAAATAACGCAATATTGAGTTCTTTACGGGGGTGTAAAGTTCGAAATCAACGGCATAAAATGAGCAAAAAAATACGTTTTTTCAGTATTTTGATTGTAAATATCTTAGATTTTTTGCGGAACAGAAGTTTTCCGCACACAAACGTGCAACGATTCAAAAGCTGCAAACCGGCCCATACCGAATTTCTGTACACTTAATGAGCATTTAGGTTCAGATTTTTAAAGTTTACAATGTGTCGGATAGTCGAAATAATATTTTTGTCCGTTTTTTGTTCTCCACTTTCACCGTTTAGAAGTCGGGATAAGTCAAATAGAATAAAAATAAAGTACTTTTTAAGAGGTACACCGCACAGCTAATTGCGTTTATTTACACCAATATTTAGGTTTTTCGGTAGGTGTAAAGTCTAAAATTGGGTGTTCTAAACGTGTTTCTGTCTTGTTATTTCTGCCAACTTCTCCGGTTATGAGTCTGGACATGATCTCAAGCCTAAAAATGTACCAGAAATCGAACGTGATACGCCAGTTAGGCGCATCACTTACACTCAACAGAAGTCAAAAGCGGTTTACATCTAATGTTTATTTGTCTTCACGCCATTGTAGAAACTAAATTATTTCATAAATGTTGATCGTAATATCGGAGTAATATCAGAATTACGAATCCGACTAAAATCTTCTTTATACCTTGTGCTTGTGTAAAGTTTACACTGCAAATTAACTTTATTTCTAGAGCCTTGCGGACGTTTAATTTTTTTCAAAATGCTTTACGTAACGTCAGAATTACGAACTTGACTGCTACTTTTCTCTTTAACCTGTAGTTGTGTAAAGTTTGTGCTATTCGTTCATTGCTGATGTGTAGTTTACACTACAAATTTATAAAACTCCCAGAGCGTTGCAAAACGTGAATTTTTTCAAAATATGTTTCCTTAGTTCAGGATTACGAATCTGACTGTAAATTTTCGTTATCTACAGTAGTTATGTAAAGTTAACACTGAAACTTAAATACAGTTTCAGAGCGTTGCAGAAGCTTCATTTTTTGCAAAATGTTCCATGTAACGTCAGCATAACGAATTTGAGCTTAAGTGTTCTTTACACTCGATAATTGCGTACAGTTTAAGCGAAAACGTCTGTTTAAACAAGGTAAGGTTGTTGTGTATTTTAAAATATAATGCTGATGTTCAGAACAATACTGTTTTTTCGCGTCCTTAAATTCGCAAAATCTACTAAAAATCAGACTTACTCTAAGCAACGCAAAAATCGAATTATATTCTGCGGCCTGTAGAATGAAGTAAAGTATTGAACCAAAAAACGATTGGAAAAGTTGCAAGTTAGCATATGCAGTAGCTTTGATAAATTGGAGTAAACTAGGAGAGACTTTTTAACTTACTTTCTTTTTAACTTCCTAGTCCCCTACCTTTTCCATAATAATCCACAATCCCAAGTATATTCGTCTCATTTTGCTCCATCGGAGCATTTTTCTTTGCTAGTAACCTACATAACTCTAGATAGAAAAAGTAGGTAATTCAACGAATGAAAATAAACTATAAACTTTAACGGAGCCTGTGTACATAAATATGACAATGACCATTCTTATTGCTCGTGTAAAAGTAACATGATAATGTCAAAATTGAATAATTTGAATCAATAATACCTCATGGGTGCGTCACACCACCTAGTATTATAATCGTAATAATTGACAATGTACCCCTAGATAATTTTTCTGTCGCTTCTGCTTTCTTAAAGTGCGACTTTTACAAGGAATTGACTTAAACCTATGTTCTGTAAAGAGCTGTAGAAAAATGTTTAAGTCTAGATGTCGATGCTTAATGTGCATTCCGCTCAACGCTTATTGCTAAATTACTACATTCTATTACCGGGCTAATGGATCTCAATCCCAAAGTGCGAGACAACGTCAAAATTTAGATGGGCTCTAAAATAATAGGATCAGAAAGTTGATGGAATGATCGGGAAATCTCGTTTTTCCACTTTGCTTCCTCATTATATTAAGCGGTAATAAAAAGTTAAAAAATTCGCAATAATACTTGAGGGTCTAACATAAATACATTTGTAGAGTCAGCCAAAGATAAAAAAATTCGAAAGAAGAAATTTCAAAGTCTGCCGAGCCAAAAAGGACTTACTTGCCTTCATCACCGCATAAACTTGAATTTTCGAACCATGCTCGACTTGGAACAGTGGACTGATTTTTAGGTGGGCTTTGCCCGCCGCGAGCAGGATTATGACCAGACATGCGTCGTTGGAGGGGAAAGTTTGAGAGTTTGGGTCTAGACCTGATGGAAAATAAGAAATTTTTGGCGAAAATAAGGCAAAATAAAGACCGACAATTGATGAAAATTAAACATTTTTTCAACAACAGTGTTTTAACACTGACCAAAAGAAGAAATGTTGGACTAGATGTCTTTAATTTTTAAGATTTATATCGGTCTTGAAAGGCCATTGCAGAGTCAAGCAGATGTTTGTGCGACCCCCAATCCGGCCTAAAGATGTACCATAGCTATGATCATACATGGGCAGCAACCAAATTACGAGTATGGGGATTCGAGTTGGGAAAATCGTCAAGCAGTGAATTACAGAGGGTCCAACGGATTCTAAAGGTGCATCCCGAGGCGGAGGTGTTGACTCTGACCACCTCTTTCAATCAATCGTAGAGCACATGAATAAGAGTTCGGTTTGATTGTTTTGAAATTATTCAAGTAATTTTTGTTTTGTGTATACGCTCCCCTGCCTTGGTATTGCTTTTCGTCGCTCCGTTTAGCGTCTGCTTAATGGGCCTTAGATTAGTTCACGATATGATCGCCTGACCCATTTTGCTTTGATGTGAGAATGAAGTCGAGCGACGAGAAAAATGTAAATTCTATCGCAGTGTCAGTATTGTATTTGTGAAATCTGATTTTTCAGTTTTTGCTAATTTTTGGTACTCAACACCGACTTTTTGATTGTAAATGTATATGTACGAGGGGCGATCCGAAAGTTCGTGGCCTGACTCATTTTTACTTTTTGCTAGAGAAGCCAAATCATTTTTATTTTTCAATATAATCACTATGCGCATACCTGGGCGTGGGGGGTTTGGGGGCATGCAACCCCCAGAAAACCAGAATACCGCCCCTAGAAAGCTAAATAACCCCCAGAATTCAATTTTTGAATTTTTTGTTTTTCTTTCGCAATTTTTTGATGTCAATGGATAGTGCTCGATGAGAAACGTTGAAAAAGTGGGTGTTTTCGCCATACCACCATTTTTTTAAGGCCATTTTTTGAAGCCTTTGGAAAAATCTTGCACCCACCCCCGCCAGAACTTTGGTGCCGCCCACCTATGGTCACTAGAAACACCAATATATACAGTTAAGCATTCTCTTTTTTCAAAGCAGCGACGCCATAAAATAAACGGTCGAACTTTGGATGTTGAGCCATCCTATTTTGCTGCTTTCAAGGCATTGCCATCTGGAAATTTACTCATTCCATGGAGGCGCTGCTTATGTTGTATGAACAAACATAATTACCGAGGGCTGAAGTTTGGCTGTAGGGAGTGTAATTTGAAGTTTGTAAGGCAAAGGCTTGAATGACGGCCTTTGTCATTCGTGCTCTGAGGATGGGCGCGTTCTCACAGAGACGTTGAAAAAAGATTTTGATTATATTCTGGATTGCAAATCTTAAGATGTGTGCTATGTAGTTGGAAAGCGAAAACATTTAGTGTATTGCTATTTGCGACGACTGTATTGAAGAATAAAAGTGGTTTGGGTTTTCTAGCGTGAGTAGAAATCAGGCCATGAACTTTTGGATCGCCCCTAGGTACATGTGTCAAAGGCAATCAAAATTTAATTAGTGCCCTTTGCAGAAAATCGACGACAGCATCTGTTCAAAAACTTTTAGTAACGAATTGAAATTGAAAGTTTATTTGGGATTGAACGATTTCCCGGATTTTCGTTGATGAAGTTTGAGGAAGGAAGGACTTCCTTCAAAAAATGACATAAATTCCCTATAAACTCGGCAAAAGAGCGACAGATATGACGGCAATAATCCGCAAAAAGTGAGTAGGGCCGTATGACAGAACGCGGAATAGTGCTATTCCAGGATAAAACAGTGGGATAAGAGGGCGGAATAAAATATTTCGGTATTACAGAAAGCGGAATAAACAGTGATATTCCAGGAATAAAGTTGGTATGACAGAACGCGGAATAGCGCCGTTCCGGGCGCTAACCTCGGGATAAAACGGCGGAATAAAAATAAGCGGTATGACAGAAGGCGAAATAAGTTATCTCGGGAATAAAAACAGCCGCTTTTATTCCGCCATTTTATACCTGGTCAGAGCAGGTATAAGTCAGCGGAATAGTAGTAAAAATCGTTTCTAACGCGGTCTTAAAGGGTGTAAATGTGTCGAAAAATTTTAATAAGATAGTTAATCAATTCCTCTTTATCCAGAAATTCAATATTGTTGTTCTCGCTTGTATTTACGATCAAAAAGATGCAGAAATTTTTCTAGTGCGTTTGCTCCACGAGTGCAGCTCGTCTAGTTGAACTCTTGGTAAAGAGATTTTAAAATTTTTCGATCATGCATTACTAAACACGCCGAGTGGAGTGATTTAAAAAATTAATGCAGTAAGTAGTAAGTATAATCAACAAGTTGACAGAAATATTCACCATGAGTACACAAAAAAGTAGTTTTCCATGCGCAAACTATGATAAATTTTTTGATCTCGATGGTAATGGTTTATTTTTATTTTTGTTTTCCGTAGAAGCAAGCAAGCGCCTTCATTGAACCGAATTATAAAAAATTTATTTGGTAACATTCAGAAGTCTCAAGTCAATTCCATGCATCAATGCACAAGTTACACGCGCGCGCTACACACAACATTGTATTTACGTCCTATGATTTCGAACGAATAACGTGACGTGATTACAGTATGCAGTATGCGTTAGACGGGCAATCTATACACAAAACCAATGGAATGCATAGCTTAACCCTGGGATAGATTCAGTTATCCCAGGAATAGTATTCCTCGCGTATTTCGCGTTCTGTAATACCAAATTTTCTTATTCCTGGGATAGCTTATTCCGTCCCTTAACCCAGGAATAGCTATCACAAGAATAAGTTTTATTACGAGAATAGCTATTCCCGGAATAGGGCTTATCCCAGGAATAACTTATTCCGCTTTCTGTCATGCGGCCCTCAAATTTTACTTTGTGGTACCTTTTACATACATTACCAAACTGATCTACGTCGAAGATCCAAGTCGCTAAGTTGCTGCAAGAGACTAATACTACGTTATGAAAATGGTAATTTCGCATTAATAGCGACCGACCCTTTGCTTTTTTCTTTTTCTAGTCAGAAAAAAACATGGCATACTTTTCGAAAAATTCATTCTACAAAAATATTCGTAATGCTATGATAGACGATTAAGAATAAAGCAATAAGTACCTTCCACTTAGGCGTGGGATTGCGGGATTTGGACCCCTAGAATCTGAGACCCATCCAAAATCGGAGATTTTTGGAGATTTTTTGGATTTCTGCTTATATATGTTAGGTATCTAATCATGCACCCTGACACGCATATCACAACAGAACATGTACATTGTCCTTCAACGATAAAAAAATTATCTAGCAATGCGCATATAGTATATCCAGTAGATCACATTAAAAATGGCAAAAGCAAATGGAAAGATAATTCTACACTTTTTATCAATCATCAGAGCCGTTCTTCTATTATTTTGTCGCAATAATACTCTCATTTTTATGAGCTTTCGTTCCTTCAGCTTCGCCTAAGAAAAATATAGAGACAGATTTATTAAAAATACTTGATTCAAGCAGATTATTCTCGTAAAAATGCTCGTACTTAATTGTGGTTGTGCATACAATATGTTAAAAAAGCAAGAGTTGAAAATATACCTACGTAAATAATTTGGCGTGATTTAAAAGTGATCAAAAGACAATGAAGAAGTATGTTTTTCACGGTCAAGGCTAATTTTTATTAAACATGATTTCACTGATGGCGTACTTATAGGAATTAACTTGCTTAAAATAACTAAAGTTATTCAATTTTCCTGTGAATTCTTCCGTACATAAAACTGAGCCATGTGTACAATTTTTTCAATTTTTTTCTTTTGTTCCTGTTCCGAGTTATTTTGGATTAAGTGAGCCCATATACTTTATTTTACGAACGTGCTTCATGTGCTTACAAGTGGACTGAGTGGTGATGTGCACTTAGAAACTCCACAACGTCCACTTTGTCCATTATCAAAATGCTGCTCAATCGGCTGTTGGCCTTCAAGTAATATGGACTCCTGACGAGACTATAATAAAGAAGCCATCTGATTCTCAGTTAAATCCTTTAGATATTCGAAAATGCCATTCATGCCTCAAGAATGCATCAGAAAGATGACTAACATTACCCTTGTTTTAATTCAACAGATGCTGCTCTTATTCAAAATCCGATAAAGTAATTTATGTATTGAATAGCTGACTTTTCTCTAATCGTTCGGCTAACGTGTCAAAATATCCGGCTCATTAAAGAGTTCAAATATAATTGTAATCACAAAAGCTATTCCCTCGCAAAATAAAACCAGTACACATTGGGCTGGGCTATTGATTTAAATTTTAACTTAAGACCCAGTTTTATTGAATATTCTATGTTTATCCATTCGTATATTACTTCTTTCAATAGAATCCTCCGGAAGAATCGTTTGATAAAGAAAAGCAAACGAATACGTGTTGTGGTGAATAATTAATTTCACCGGATTGAACTCCATTAGTTGACATATTATTCTCAAGTAAATTAGAGAATTATACAATGAAATTTCTTAGCTCGATATCATAAGAAATAACAAAAAAACTGACTCGTTTTAAACGCATTCGCAACCTCTGCGTGAAAGAGATTTTAGAATTGCTAGATCTATGCGCCGTATTAAGACCGTTATTTTGACCGGATTTCCTTCTGCTCCAATAGTTGACAATTGTGAATTCGATCATAACGCCGAAGACAAATGCTAAACATGTCCCCATCCACACGTCTATTGCTTTTATATAAGAAACCTTGAAATTAAAATTTGCGTTCGAAGTCAAGTGCAAGACAATGATTTGCTGAGGCACATTGCTAGACCATCAGAAGCGGATTAGTCAGTCAAACATAGAATTCTAAGTTTCTAAGCTCTAAAACATCCAAAAGAACGGCACAAAAGCATTTAAAAGTTGGTTAGTGGCTGATTTTAAGTTTTCTTAAAAATTCAAAATTTAGTCTGTTTGATGCCTTGCTTTTGTCTTATTTTTTTCGTTTTTTTGTTTCCACATAGGATTCTAGGCATTTCAATCCTTGCACAGATGTCTGCTTCCTGTAGTAAAAATTGGCAATTAATTATATTGATAACGTTTAATATATCAATTAATATATTAATAAGAATATCAGCATATTAATCAACATATTAACAACATATTAAGATTAAAAACAAAAACGATCTTAATCTTAAAAACCAAAGAAAACAGAATTATACGATACGTCTTCAAAAAAGCTCTGTCTTTCTGTGGCATATCAATAAGACTTTATGCAAATATGCACTCCAAAACACCTTTCTAATCATAGGAAGCGCGTTAGCGTGTACCTATAATATAGATATAGATTTTTTTAACCTATAATATAGATTTTTGATGGCTTCTTTCTGCAGGGCTTACAATTCTCCGAAAACATTATTTTTTGTTTTTGAAATTTTGCAATATTTCTTGAGGGGAGAATGTAAAGAGTGTGAAAACCAGCGAGTGTAAAGACAGATTTTGGTCGCGTTTTTTGTTCTTTCTGTCTGCCAGCAACTCCAGTGATGAGTTCCAAAACATGTTTTCTGAAAGAAATGTATTACGACTCGAGCACTATGTTTTGCTTACCAGCAAACTCTTTTACACTCTAGACATAGTTAGTGCCAGGAGTTTAAAGTTTACAATCTAGTGCGAGGTGTAAAAAACGGGTTTCGTCTCAGATTTCTCCGCCAACTTCTCTTATTATTGGAGACAAGTTGAATAGGATAGTAAATAAAGTACGTTGCAAGTGCTACACGTCTCGCAGCAAACTATACATAAAAACGCAATATTGACTTATTTCTGGGGGTGTAAAGCTCGAAATCAGAGGTGTAAAAAGCGATAAAAAGAAACATTTTCTTCCCTTCCTTGATTAGACAATATCTCGAGTATTTTGAGGAGCAAAAGATTTCAACACACAAACGTACTACACGTACTACAATTCAAATGCTACAAACTGGCCCAAACCGAATTTCTTTACACTAGATGGACACTTAGCTTGAGATTTTCAAAGTTTACACACTGTCGGTGCGCAAAAAAACACGTTTTTTAAAACATTTTTTAGTTTGCCAACTTAGCCGGTTATAAATCGCTATGCGCAAAGTATACTAAAAATGAAGTACGTCACAAAGATTATGCATAGGCATAGCGCTTGAACGTGTTTCATTAAACTCAATATAGAGTTGGGTCTAAAGATGTAAATTTTAAACTCGGTGTAAAAAATACGTTTTTTGCCGATTTTTCGTCAAGCTGACTTCGCCGATTCTGAATCGGGTTGTGCAGACTATTCTTGAAAGGAAGGTGGTGTTAGCAGTAACAAATTACACTTGGTTGTGATTGTCTATGTACATTTAATACTAATTTATTTTGGAGGGGGTGTAAAATGCGACTTCCGTCGTGAAAAAACGTTTTTACAATAATTCTGTCTGCTGAGTTCTCCGATTATGAGTTGGTATGTACAGACTAATGTAAAAAGTAAATAACGTCTTAAAGGTTATATACAGCAGTAATATCCATTTCTTTACACTCAATATTGAGTTAAAGCTGAAAGTGTAAAGTTCTACGTCTAGAGTGAATAATACGTTTCTGTGCCAGTTTCACCCAAGATCTTCTTGCATTATGAGTAGGGGCATAATCTCAACTCTAAGATTGCTACACGCCCGAGGGTCACGCAATCTACTGAACGAATTATTTTGCATTCAATTGAAGCTGTAAAGTAGTTTACACTACTAATTTGTTTTGCTCTCAGAGTGTTGTGGAGGATCAATTTTTTTGTAACATGTTACATGGAACACCAGGTTTACGTACCAGATTTTAGACATTCTTTACATTTGGCGGTTGTGTAAAGTTTACACTGAAAATTAACTCTAGCTACAGAGCATAGCCAAAGGTGAACTTATTTAAATGTTCTTAAAAAATCAGACTTTTTCCGTACTATTAAGATTATGAACTTAATTGCAATTCACTTTACACT
This sequence comes from Mermis nigrescens, assembly GCA_036768485.1. Taxonomy (NCBI): domain Eukaryota; kingdom Metazoa; phylum Nematoda; class Enoplea; order Mermithida; family Mermithidae; genus Mermis; species Mermis nigrescens. The sequence goes on along the minus strand of JAVLUZ010000152.1, from coordinate 4,696,351 downwards.
CTCCAATTGTGTAAACTTTACATTTCAGGTTCACTTAGGGCCCATGAAGTTGTAGGTTTAAACAAGTGAAGTTTGTTTTACAAACTGTTCTCCGTAAAATCAGGACTACGAATCTAACTTTGTTTATTTGTGATTCAATGGGTATGTAAGGTTTAAACTGAAAATTAATTTTAATTGCAAAATGTTGTAGAACGTCAATTTTTTTAAAAACAATTCCTATTTGTTCAAATATTTCATTCAGCAAGTAACCTAAAAGTTTATTGATCGATACACTCAAATGTGCTTTTAATAAAAGCAGTGTACTAGCAAAGAAAAACACTCCGATGACAAATATAGTTGGAATTGCAGATTATTGAAGACATAAAAGGAGGGGACTAGGAAAGTCACCTGTGCGCGCAAAAATCATAAGAATCTGCTAAAAATCAGATTTATCTAAGCAACACAAAGATCGAAAAATATTTTGCGGCCTCTGAAAAAAGATGTCTTCTCGAAATACTTTCCACTTCTTTGGTGAAGAGCTTGGAAAGAAACCTTGGCCTGTGCTAAGTAGACGGTTTAGCTTAAGATCAGTATCACATTTTCTTAACAATATTTGATCAATATTCAGTTAGAAGGCTCAATAAATGAATTATAACATTCGTATCATGCTGTTTATTATGGCTGTTCAGTTACACGTGTTATGATGATGAGTTGATGTAGGTAGGTACACTTTCTCCTGCTTCGGATTTTACATAATGACTTATTAAAATTAACGTGATGAGTTGATGTAGGTAGGTACACTTTCTCCTGCTTCGGAATTTTACACAATGACTTATTAAAATTAACGGTCGGTCGTTATGCAATATTATTGCACGCTTATCTTGTTCATTCTTCTTGCGCTGTGTGCCTTAAATTCTTTGAAGCTAGTTTGCGCATGTTTAGTGCTTGCAGCACGTCAATACATTTGCAACATCAGCGGTCGTTCGGACTTGAATTCAGTTAGTGAACAGAATGATTTGTCGTTTCAGATTGATTAGTTTGACGTTTAAAGAATAAAGTATTTTGTTATTTATTACTCAAACTGAGGCCACAACCATACATGGGCAGCAAGATATTTCTGGGGGTCTGGTTGGGTGAAATCGCCAAAAATCGTAGTAAAAATAAAATTCTGGGGGCCTACAGCAATATGTGGAGGTTTTTCAGCTTCTGGGGATTGCAACCCCCGGAAACCCCCTTACGCCAACTTGTGGCCTCAAGTATCTTCTGTAGGCCGCAAAATATACTTCGATTTTTGTGTTGCTCAGAGAAATCTGATTTTTAGCAGATTCTTTTGATTTTTTGCGCGCATAGGTGACTTTTTCCTAGTCCCTACCTTTTACATCCTTAATAATCCGTAATCCCAAGTATTTTCGTTTTTTTGTTCCATCAGAGCATTTTTCTTTGCTACTTAGTATTAATGGGTTGCAGAATTGCTTTCATGAATTGCCACCAATCACATGTTTTAACGATTCATTTATCGAGCTGTTTATTGGCATTAAGAAGAAGAATTCTAGAAATATTTTTATCTGAGATAACCTAAAATGCACTTATATTGCGATAAGGAATCTTCGAGAAAAGTCAGACCAATATTTTTCTTAAGTATAGAGTAGATCAGCTTAGACGGTACATTAAATGACGCTGAATTGGTGTCGTTTTACGGAACATTACTTAAACTTCTATTTCCTCTTTCTTCTGTATCACCCAATTGAATAATATATGAAGAAAAAATGGACGACGTAATCTATAACATTACATGCCGAGTGCCGATCGTTTATGCAGAACCTTCAAAAAGGAAAAAGTTGATAATTTGAGGATCATCCCAAGAAAAAATTTAAAAGTATCATATTGCATTGAAAAGATCACCAAAAGATTTTTTTAAGTAAAATCTTTGACTAAGTAAACCTAAAACTTTTGTTTTTTTCTTAAAAGCTTAAATATGATTAGACTTAGTAAATATGTCAGAATTTTTCGGCGGCTAGTTATTAATTTTATAAGTGTTTCGTCCTTGTGATATCGCAAAACTGAGTGGGAGGATAAAAATTTCGAAAATAGCCTGAGTCAAGCTTAAAGATATCCAAGTTATGTGAGATTCTTCGGGCTCATGCCCGTAATAGTCCTTACTTATTGCACAATTTATAAAAAACTTTTTAGAACATTTTAGGATACATTTTTGAATATAAATTCAAATGCACATTTTGTATTAGTCTTGAGAGCACTTTACAGAAATTGAAGGAAAGCCAAAATCATTTTTCTTCAAAGCAGTACTTTTAAGAGGAAGTTCTCGAAATACCTGAGGTAGAGCTAGTCTGGCAGCCGAAGCCTGCGTTGCCAATGTTAGCAGCGTTGTAATGCAGAGCGAAACCCTGCCTGGGACCGAATCGACATCCAACCAAAACGAAAACCATGAAATAATTACCATTAATGCTGTAGGTATGTAGCTTTGTAAAACATGGTGCATAATTTCTCGTCTTACTACGAATAAAGCCGTTATACAGCTCCAACGTCCTAAACAAAAAAATAAATATTAAATAATTACGAGTATTAATCGGAAAATAATGATGATGAATCGAAGAACCCATTATTCCATTCCGAAAGAAAATGTCAAATCCGTGTATTATACTAGCTAATGATGCGTGGGCTGTCAGTTGGAGAAATTTACTAAGCTAAAATGGTCTTAAAAATAGCAAAAACGATCTTTACTGGTACATTTGTTCGAATTTAAGTACCTTAGCTATCAGATTTTGTTTTTTGCCCGCTTCTGACCACATTTCAACGGAATTATCTTTCTGTTCTTCTGAGAATTCAGACCCTGATGGCCCCTTATGAATGTCTAATTACACCGAATCGCTTTTCTCATTCAATATCATGGAGGAGCGAATGAAAAGACTCTGCATCAATCAAGTCTGCAGATGGCCTTAAGAAAGAAATGAGACTGTTTCTTAACCTTTGCCACTCTTTCGATCGGTGATCATGAAAAACATTTTATCCCGCAAAGGCTGAAGATGTATTTTATCACGTACAAGTTGAAAGGCAAACCTATAAGATATTCAGCTTCACATTTTCCCGTTTTAATTGATTCCAATTCCATGTCTGGAAGCTTAATCAAATTATTTCTGACAATTGGCTCTGTATCTAGCCACATGACCTTTAGCTGTGTTTCGTCGTAGGCATCTAAACATATAAGTTATGAAAAATGGCTCTCAATGGGAAATGGAGAGCAAAAGAAAATGAATATAATACGAAAAAGGTTGTAAAAGTACTGCAGCAAAACAAATCTGATTAGCATTTTTGGTTGTAATATTATGTAATTCGACTTTTCTTTTTTTGACAAAAAGTCAAATTAGTTGAATAGTAAACCTATATTTGTAATTGGGACTGAAATTTTTTACTAGCTGCTACACATGAAAGGACAACAACATATTTATCTATCACTTAGAAAGCTGCCACCAGCTTGGTTTATTTTATAACGATGATTATCTTAAAAATATTGTCATATTCACAGCATTATGGATAAAAGAAGACTTAACTTACAGCTGAGAATTCTTATATCGCATTCTTGCTTGTCCAAGGGATATTTGTACAGATCCATCATGCACATAATTGTCAATGATATTCTGCAAAGTGCACGGAGTTAATAAAGACAGTCGTCTGTTATTTAGAAAAAGAATGAAGTAGAAGGAGGGAAGAAGGAAGAAGGAAGGATGCAAAAATAAGGCCGCATCAAAGATTGCTGCCGTCTCAACATCGCCACTGTCTCAGTGTCCTAGCTTCCGATGTCATCCCGGTCAAAGCATTGCCAATAAGCGTGCTAAGACAACGCTGCCATTCAAACCTCGTTTAAGGGACTTTGCTGCAGATATGTAGGCAGGCACACATGGTGCACAAAAAATTTTGATGCGAAAATGCTTATCTACATCATGAATTAAGACAGCTTCATTCCGTTTTGATTTTTCAATAAGTTTCGAGACGCTGCATCTTGATAAAAGCTAAGTGAATGATAATTAATTGCCGTTAATGCAAAGCGAGCATGTTTTGAGACGGTTTCGGTTATAATTATTATTAAAATGATCATAAAAATAATAATCTTTCTTAATGAAAACGAGAGTGGTAATGTTCTAAGGTTTCTTGGATGTTTAGAAGTCCGGTGGCAAGGTAGAGACTGTGCGATCTTGACACTGTAGCAATGTTGAGATGATGGATATGCCAAAGCTATACAAAAACTTATATTCAATTCCCGCACCATTTTTCATCATTTCTCTCGCTATTTCCTGACTTTTTGCTTGGGAAATTTTCGATGAAGAAATAGGAAATTTTAGATCGAATCAAGGGCCTCAGGCTTAAATGCTTGCTGCTTCATTTTGATGATATAGAAAAGGTCAACTCCTTTTTGCCAGCATAAGGCAGCGTATAAACAGCAAATTAAATTCGTTAACTATTGACACAAACACATTCATCTTATTCATATGCAAAAGAGACAAATTAAATTTAAAAATGAATTCGTACGTCAATTCAATAGTTATCTTAATGGATGAATCTGAGGATCAGCCGGTCCTAAAGAGATCAGCCAAAGAGCTTTTTTGAACCTAATGACCTCAAAAGTTGGTATAAATCCTAAAGTGGTTTAAACTACGTTAATCCACCATTTCTGATTATTTCCAAGCACTGTAGCACGAAATGTTTTATTTGTATATAATTTTTGCCTTCAATTTTTCCCAAAAATTTCCGTTCTCTACGTTCCCGAACCCCCAGGTGCATGTCTCGTAGTTACTCATGTTATTTCTCTATTAGTGAGCCATTATCAAAATATTAGCTTAGTCAATCCTGCCTAATCGTCGGCTTACCGTGTATCATAGTAAACGCTTCCGTTGGAATATACCCATAATAAAAAATTAGGCGTCGTAACGTGATGGAATTCGGACGTTCGAGCATTCGCAAAATACAGATCAGGATGCCACATTTGATCAATAACTCGCTGTTTTTTGACCAGAATTTTCTCAGGACCCGGATGCTGCAAACGATGATCATGCCATCTTTCTTGAAAGTATATGTCGATATGAAAATCCTGAAACGATAAGAGATGTATCACACTGACCGCGATAAAACGAATTGTTGATAAGTCAAGGCGACGTTCTATACATACTTTGTAATTATTTCCTCTGCAATCTTGACATTATTCATTCTTCACACTTCTATTCGGCACGATTATATTAGAACTAGCAAAGAAAAATGCTCCGATGGAACAAAAAAGATGAATATACTTGTAATTGTGGATTATCAAGGATGTAAAAGGAGGGGACAAGGAAAAAGCTACCTAAAGTCGCAAAATCTGCTAAAAATCACATTTTCTCTAAGCAACGCGAAAAATCGAAGTATATTCTGCGGCCAACAGATTAAAATGAATATTCAACCATAAAAATGATTGAAAAAGCAGCACATTAGCTATGCAGTAGCTATGGGAAATGATATTGAGTAAACTAACAGTCTTTCTAAGCCAATTGAATGAAATAGCAAACATCGATGCATCCAAGACAATTGAAGAAATTGTTGGTTTAAAACAGTAGGAAACGCGTAAGTTGACTTGAAACAGACTAAATGTAGGTACACTAGCATGCCCATAACGATTGTGTGCACCAATCAATCGGCCCCTGCTTTGCTTGCTATAATGCTCCTAACAAAATAGAACAACTTTAAATACAATACCACTTAGTTTTCTATCAATCAGGATACGAAGCTAGTCAGCGTTGCTACTTGCCAGCAATTCTAAAAAAGTAAACATTGTAGATTTCAATTATACACTCTTATCTGAAACTTTAAAAATTATTTAAAAAGAGACACTTTTTTAGAGGCCGCAGAATATACTTCGATTTTTTGCGTTGCTTAGATAAAGTGCAACAACTCCTTTTACATCCATAATAATCCACAATTTCAAGTATTATCATCTGTTTTGTTCCATCGGAGCATTTTTCTCTGCTAGCACCCTACTTTTAATTTTTAACTAGCATTTTTCTTTGCTAGTACCCTACTTTTAACTTTTAATTAGCACTAACGCTCAGATTTGGAAGTAAAATAAATTTGTAGTATAAACGAGATATTAACAACAAATGAATAGTGCAAACTTTACACAACTACTAGGTGTAGGGAAAACTAACAGTCAGATTCCCAATTCTGATTTTACGTAGAACATTTTGAGAAAAATTAAGCTTCCGCAAGGCTCTAGAACTAAAGTTAATATGCAGTGTAAACTCTAAAGCAACCACAGAGTGTAAAGAAGATCTTAGTCGGATTCGTAATTCTAATATTACTCTGATATTACGATTAAGATTTATGAAAAAATTGAGTCTTCACAATAAGCCGAGAACAAATAAACATCACTTGTAAACTACTTTACTCCACTGTTGAGTTTAAGCGAACGCGCTCAACTGGCGTCTCATATTTGATTCCTGGTACATTTTTAGACTTTAGAAAAAATCAAGCTTCTGCAAGGCTCTAGAACTAGAGTTAATATGCAGTGTAAACTTTACACAACCACAGAGTGTAAAGAAAATTTCAGTCGATTCGTAATTCTGATATTACTCTGATATTACGATCAACATTTATGAAAAAATTAAGTCTCGACAATGGCCCGAGGACAAATAAATATCAGATGTAAACCACTTTACACCACTATTGAGTGCAAACAAACTGGCGTATCACATTTGGTTTCTGGTTCATTTTTAGACTTGAGATTATGTCCAGACTCAAAACCCAGAACTTGGCAGAAAAAACAAGACAGAAACACGTTTAACTCCCCCATTTTTTTGACTTTACACCTCCCGAAAAAGCTAAATATTGATGCAAACAAACGCAATTTGCTGTGACGCGTACCCCTAAGGAAGTACTTTATTTTTATCCTATTCGACCTCGCCCGACTTCTGAACAGAGAAAGTGGCGAACAAAAAAATGGACAAACACTGTATTTTCCACTGTCCACCACATTGTAAACTTTAAAAATTCTGAACCTAATGCCCCATTGAGTGTAAATAAATTTGGTTCGAGCCAGTTTGTAGCCCTTTGATTGTAGTACGTTTGTATGTGCCAAACTTATGTTCCTCACAATATTTGATATGATTTACTAATCAAAATACGAAAAAACCTGTTTTTTTGACCATCTTACACCTCAGATTTCGAACTTTACACCCCCATTGAACAACTCAATATTACGTTTCTTTGAACGCGGCTTGCTTCGCGTGTAGCCCTTAGAAGTTACTTTATTTCTATTTTATTCAATTCATCCCAACTCATTACCGAAACAGTTGGCAGAGAAATCTTGGACAAAATCTGTTTTTTTACTAATCCACTAGAGTGTAAAGTTTAAACCCCTGGTTCTAACTGCGTATTGATTGTAGAAAAGTTTGCTGGTAAGCACAAGATAGCCCTTGATCCGTAGTACATTTCTGTCAGAAAAATTTCTTAAAACTCATAACCGGAGTTGTTGGCAGACATAAACAAGTCGAAAACTCGACCAAAATGTGTCTTTTCACCCCCAGATTTTCGCACTCTTTACACTCCCATTCGAGAACTAAGGCAAAATTCAAAAAACAATAAGTGTCATCTGCAGAATTCCTTCTTCTACAAATCTATGTCATTAAATTGTTTGAAGAGTCAATACTGAGTTGTCCACAAGCCCGGTAAAAAAACCTCCAAAATTCGCTATATGTTATAACGTTACGCCAAAACTTTACACCTTCTTTACACAGTCAGTTTTGAGTGTAAAGAAAAACAAAAAAAGACAGGCAGCGAATGTTTTTATTATCTTTCTTTAAAGAAAACTGTACCTCCCAGATGTGTCCCGTTATAACTGTAGGGGGTGCACAGGTGTTAGGGGTACTCAAGTCTATTATAGGTACGCGCTAACGCGCTACCTATGATTAAATACTGACCCTAAAATAAAATAGTAAACATAAATTTGGAGTTTTACAAAACGATAAATGAAAAAGCCAGCGGATTACTTAACCTAAATAGATGAATAAGTCAAATGAAGTGCATGGTTTTGCCGAAAGAATTAAAAAAATGAAAAAGTCAGTATTCAGAAGGTTTGAACCCATTATTCTTTTTTTAAATCCACATGTGAGAACGGATACGTCAGCCACTTACACGAACTCAACATATCGGCGGATTTTAATACTTAGTCACTCATGATTTCGCTGTATTGTAGACAATAGATAAAAATCTGAAATCATTTCCCTACTTTCAAACAACATCCTATACTTATTACGCTGCAAGTTTTTTAACATGGCGACATATAGGAACATATGATTAGGTGCCTGTCTATCAACACAATGCACGTTAACTGAGTCTCGCAGCGAAGATTTTAGCTTGATTATACTATTTTGAAAAATATTCATCATTCTACTGAAGTTTAAGAATAGTGCATTTATGATAATAAAAATAATTATTTATTAAAGACGAGTCAAAAACCTCTGAAATAAGAAAAATCTGATTAAACAATATGCAATACGGAGTTATCTATCGGCATTAGAAAATAGATGTATAATTCAAAGTTCACCTCTTCATACCTCAACAAACACTGGCACACTGGCTGCAGAAAAGTTTAAAGGTCAGATTCGTTATTCTGACCTTACGGAGAACATTTTATAAAAAATTCATCATCCACGACGCTCTGGGCGGAAAAATTTTTTCAGTGTAAAGTTTACACCTGCACTAATAACGCAATATTGATTGTAAAGAAACAAAATAAATTTTGACGTGTAGCGCTTAGGACGAGGCACATTTTAAAGATAATTACCACGTTCTGTCTACTAAGTGGAGAATATGGCAGGAAAAAATATTTTTTGTCCCAGACTCTTTACAATAAACCGCCTCTAAATTTAAAAATATTACTTTTTCGAAAAAAATAAAAAAACACTCTCTAGATTTTATAACTGTCTACCTTTTGAAACCAATCAGACTGCATAGAATGTAAAACTGAGTTAGATATGCTTCTGCACATGAAAACAGTAAAAAACCGTCTACTTTACACTCCTGTGCAACAACTAATGAGTGTAAAGAAATTTTAAGACCAGATTCGTAACCTACTAATCATGATAAACATTTTTAAAAAAATTGGCCCTCCGCCGATCATTTGAAGTTTTGGTGTAAACTTTACACACTCACGACTAGCTCGGTATTGAGTGTAAACAAGAAAAAAATGGGGGTCCTAAGTTTTTTTATTATCTACCTTTTTAAAAAACCGCACCTCCCAGATGTGTGCCGTTATAGCTGTGAGGGGGGCATATGTTGGGGGTGCTCAAGTATATCATACGTACGCGCTAACGCGCTACCTATGATTTAATAATCTTTATAGCATAGTAGTTTTTTCCTACCTTTGAAGGAATTGTGAGTACGAGAAGTAAGGCCGAAATCATATTTTGATAATGTATATTCAGCTAAAGCACTGGAAAAATGGCATCTTTTAATGTTTTATATCAATATTGATTTGCTAAAGACAAATTTTGAATTTGCTTAAATATATTCTTTCAGAACCTTTTTAAATGTAAGTCACATTTATGGATTTTATTTTTATTTTTTCTATTTATTAATTTTAATGTATTTCTTTTGTTTCTCTATTTCATAAATTCTGTTGCGACTGAAATATATGTTCAAAGAATATAAATTTTTCATCGTTCCTATTTCTTCATGTTATTCATGTATCTAAGAGTCCTTCCACTTCGACGACTGATGAACATTTAACAAATTATTTATGATAGAAATACAACTTCATTGACTAAAGTTTCCACTTCATTGCAAACTTCGCGTATTTATGGAGCCTTATTAACTTTAACGCCTAAAAAAATTCATAAGAATAAAATTTTGATTTTTAGTTAGAACTGATTGATAAATACTTAGCTAAAAATTTATGTAACTGACTTGTTTAGACGTCTAGCATTTCAAAAAGACAAGTTTTGTCGTAGTGATACTTCACCTTCGATAGCGCAGCATCAGTGACAAGACAAGCGACGAAGTGGGACATTTAGAGGATATGAAAATTCGAAAGTGGTAAGATACTCGATAAGAAAAGCACGAAATGAAATGATACCTACATCTGAAAGGTAGGTATTTTGAACAGATAGGGCACAATAGAAAATTCACCATTAATAATAAAAGCCAGCTGAAGGAAAAGTATGAGAAGAAAAGAAAATACTTATACTTAGCATTTTAATTCAACCAATCACGGATAATCACTCTGTGTAGGATAAGAAGTCAGAAATGCAATAAACATAAGCCCATGCTATACCTGCATATACCTATTTGTTTTTTGCTATCGAAAATTGAATGTAAACTTTATCCGTGCTACAAGGATGAAAACATCAGAAAAGTTGACAGCATATGCAGATATTCCATGGTTTGCGCATTTTTAAAATACCGAAATGCTCACAAATTCGTTAGTACTGTCTACTTTCAATATAAAATTGTACAAACCATGGAAACTGCTGCATCCTGGCCCCTTTGATGAATTTTCTGGCACAGTGTCGTTGACACCGGAGCATTTTCAACAACAATTGTGTGTTCGTGACATTTCTATGAGCAGCAGAAAACTTTTTAAAGCTCGCAATCAAACACGCGTGTTATTAACTTAATTTAACGCTCATTTCTTGGAAGACTAGAGATTTTCGCGAAAAAAATCGAAAATTCATTGAAATATGTCGAATACATAGAAAAAGCTCCAGAACAAAAATTTCTATATAGGCGTGAAGGCAATGAAGCTTGCGATAAATTGGTTTGACATTAGCTATTAACATTTTGTAGCTAAATTCCAATAAATAGAAAAAGTGAAGAATATATGAGATCCATAAGTGGCCGGGGGATGGGGGAGTTTGGGGGGTTACCCCCGAGAATCCAGTAGATCCTTCTGAATTCGATATATCCCAAAAATTAAATTTCAGGATGTTTTTTTGGGATTTTTAAAGTTTTACACCACCCAGACCCTCCAGAATTTGGTCGCTGTGCATGTATGTTTAGATCACGCTGGAATACATTATGTTAAGGCTATTCGGATTTGATCTGATTTGACACAAAGAATTATCTGTAGTTAGTAAATGGAAAGAGAACGTTTCGAGAACGGAGTATCTATCGTTAGAATGCAATGCAATCCTCTCTGATATTTCAACAAATGATTGACACCACCAAATTGAAGAATGTCGCTGTGCATACGTAGTCTCTTTCTACTGATTGTTAGGAGTTCGGGATGTTGAGAATTTTCGGAAACTAGACCATTTTTCAATTTTCTTCAGAATTCAGAAATTTCAGAAATTTAAAAAATCGTTATCTTCTATTTCAACTGTGAATAAAATGCAGACGCTTTTTAGGAAAAATCATCACAAAATTAAAAAAAGGGATAGTACATAAAAATAATAATTTTAATTTTTTTTCATATAAAAGTAAATAAAATATGTTTTAAATAAATTGCGAGTCTCATTTATAGGAGAAAAAAATTTTTCATGCTGATTACTACTATAATAAGCGTGAGCATACCATCGTTGATGCTTGAAAAGACGATATCCCTTCAATATACATCGACACCGTGACGTTCGTGGGATAATCTGCAATTTTATTAAGAAATTGAATGAACAAGCATTTGACACGATAGTTTAATCGGGGTTGAAAGCTGCTCAACTTGTCAAACTGCAAACAGCGACCACAACAATTTTCTTATCAATATATCAGTAAGATTTTCTGGAACAATTTTTCAACACCAGTGTTCTGCTATTTTGCCATCAAAAAGTTTTTTTTGGTTTTCTTCAATCTGTGTTCTATCGAAGGGAACATATAGTTGCAACGACTGTTAAACTCCGCAAAAGCTGATAATCTGAAAGCTCAAACTTTCCAGGTAAAATCAGTGGGCAAAGTGAAGGTCCAGCTGACTAAACTAGATCTGATTTCGATAACTTTCCTCCACTAATTTCTGATAAAGTTAGATTGCCCTATAAAAGCATATTAAAGATGCATATAGTCAGATCCGTATTGAGGATTCGTTAAAGGGACGGACTTAAGATAAGTTAGTTTAGGAAACTTCGTTGGGGTATCTAGTAAAAACCGCATTTGTCAACGTTTTTAAACACGCTCTATCCATCGAGATCATAAAATTCGACATTTTCAGAGACTTTACTTATTTAACACTAGGCTGTGATAAGTGTTGTTTTTGTGGCGCATGAAGCAAAATTATGAAACATGTCCCACAAATGGCGCCAAAAATTTAAAGATTTTCTAATGAAGAGTTCGATGCAATTTTTTTTCATTTGTCCGTGCATTTGCCGTTTATAAGATTTTTTCTGCCAACGGGCTCTGTCCTAACAGTAATGCAGTCATGCATAAAAAATGTTGCTCAGTGACTTCTGATATGTAAGATTTATAAGTACCTACTTAGTTTATATTCTTTAGCATCCATTTAAATCTATCAATCATTCTCTAAATGTAAGCCATTTAGAAAGTTAAATGACTACATTGAGTGATGTTAACAGCGTAGATTTCCAGCTACCAAATAGAAAGAAAATAAATAAGTGCAGAGTTTATCAAGCTTTAATTAAAGTTTAATCCCCAGAAATTTCGATTGTGTCTCAACGCTTCCAATGTCTCAATACTTCCACCGAAATTCTCACCGCTCCCACATTGTCAACACTCCCATCGTCTAGCATTTCCATCAAAAATTACTAAATATAGATTGACGATTAGAGATCAGATGCGCTGCCGTGTTCGAGTGCACTGCAGAGTTCAAGAGCGCTGCGGTGTTCAGGTGATATACCCTAGTCCAGTGCGCTGCCTGGGCCAATCCATTTCCGAGATGGGACGTTTTAGCGACACCGTTTTGGCGATTGTGACCCGCTTGACCCACCGTCCCGCTAGACCCACCGTCCCGCTGGACCCACCGTCCCACTAGACCCACTTTTTCGTCCCGCTAGACCCACCGGAAGTCTCGCTAGACCCACCACGTGCATAATGAAGTGTCCCGCTAGACCCACCATTTTGCGACCGTCCCGCTAGACCCACTGTCTCGGAAGACCCACCAGAGAAGAAAATTATGTACGCTTATGAGCAAAAACAGAAACGTTTGCAAAGTGTATCAATTCAAGTATATATGTTTAGTCAAATATGTAAATAATTAATTAAAAAATAATTACATTTAATTAACCCCTAATCAATTAGATTTAATATACGATTTTTTGAAAATACAAAAAGTTTCGTTATTATCAGCTTCACAGACTAACATAGCTGACTTCATGTAACGAGTTAAAACGAAATTAGCGCGACTAAAATTCATGGCTCGATTCGAAATCAAAATTTCTATAAAGTCTTTGAAGCGATGAAATAAACTGAGCAACATGGACATTAGCCCTCCTTAGTCCTATTTTCAAAAACAGATTCGATTTATTGACAATGACCTAATTAACATTTTGATTTTTTAGTGAGAATTTGCAGCATCCGTTCGGCCCGATTATTGTGGAGTATTTGTGAAATATACTACATGCTTTATCATTTTCATATTTGCATATCTGTACTGTTATCGGAATGCAGTGTCAATGCTTCAATCTGTGTGCCTACTTAATATGCGGAAATTTCATCGAGGGATACAAAGAGCACAATACCTTTATATAACAAAGCAAAAAATGCACTCTGAAATGTGTTTGACAAGAGTGTATTCCTTGACATGAAAAATAAAAATTTTAAAAATAATCGGCCATGGCTGGTTACTTACCATTGCCACACACATACACGCACGCACGCACATACCTTCCTTGCATCTTATAATTTATAATGCACACAGTATCATGCAATAATATACAAAATTTATTGATTTATTAATTAAATTTAATTGATTAGGTACTTAATTAAATGTAATTATTTTTGAATTAATTATTTATATATTTGATTGGACATATATACCTGAATGGATACACTTTGCAAGCAGTCGTTATTAAGCAGGCATATATATTGCTTTTTCTGTATCTTCTTAGACAGTGGTTTAGTGATGGCCGCAAACGGTGGTTCAGTGGCTAACTTCATGCGCGGTATCTAGTGAGATCGTGATCAGCGGGACGAAAAAGGCCCAGGGGATGTATCAGTGGATGTGGCACCGCTGTTTTGACACCGCCGTTTTGACGCCGCCGTTTTGGCGACGGCCGTTTTGGACGGCCACGCGACCGCTTTTTGGCGACGGCCGTTTTGGCGACGGCTGTTTTGGCGACGACCGTTTTGGCGACGGCCGTTTTGGCGACGGCTGTTTTGGCGGCGGCCGTTTTGGCGACGGCCATTTTGGCGCCGGCCGTTTTGGCGCTGGCCGTTTCGGCGCCGGCCGTTTTGGCGCCGACCATTTTGGGGACGGAAGCATATTACAGTCTGTTACGTTCCAGATGATAGGCATGTATATACCTAGTGTATGCAGTGGCATCCATAAATAGTAAGGGGCTAGACGAGGCAGGGAATGAGAATTCCTGAGGTGTGACAGGGTGACACTGAATATGAGGTGGGGTAACAGCTAAAATCGAAATATATAATTAACCATTGCCTGGAATTTCGGTAGCAGTACAGATATGTGCTAGGCATGTGATCTCTTTCGCACGAATGCAACCGGATTACTGTAACATATGTTATGACACGTAATGTCTGTATCTAGCGATACAATAATTCACTTGAGCTTCAATTTCGGAAAAATAATCAAAATATTCCGAATACACATCACTATAATTCTGATTAAAGAGTATCTAATTAAATAATTTTGACTAAATAATTACAAGTAAATAATCAAGAGTGGACTAATTAAATAATTGGGATTATTTATTAAATAATCAAGATCCATTAATGGAAGTTTAAGTAATGTTTAATTAATTAATTAATTGATTTTAATTAATTAATGAATACAAGACTTAACTAATTAATTACTTGATTAAGAATTTGATTAATAGTTAATTAATTAATCTTGATTATTTAATTGACAGTAATTTATTAAGACTTAATTAACTAAGAGTTTAGTTGATTAATTAATTTTTAAGACTTAATTAACTACGAGTTTATTTAATTAAGCAATAATTTATTTAATTTTAATTAATTAATTAAGAGTCAGAATAAGCAATGATTTTCCAATATAGATAATTAAAATACAAAAGAATTGATTTAAAATAATTTTCAAACATTATTTGATTCAAAATTGACAAAAATTTATTAAAAATTATGAAATCTAAAAAACTAATTAATTAAACCTCATAAAAATTATGTAATTCTTGAAATCTGATAATTAAAGTTTGATTAATTAAAAGCTGATTATTAAAATAAAAACTTATAAATTATAAAATTAAAAATAGTCAAAACTGATCATGTTATACAAAGCTTATGCGTTATAACACAACTACATTAAGCCTGAAGCACAGTCATCGTGTGTAGTAATATATAAGGAATATATCAATGATTTCTCCGAAGTTTGGGTTCAATTGGACAGTTGGTTCGCGAGATATGTATATATTTACGTGTTATAACATAGCTACATTAATCCGACTGCATTCTTGCAAAAAAGACCACATGCTTTGCATACATCTGTCCTACATCCAAAATTTCAGCTCAATCAAGCCATTGGTTCATAAGATATTTTGATTTTAGTTCTCGTTAGGGTCACCCCCCAATTCAGGGACACCCTGTCTCACCTTAAGCACTTTTATGCCCAACCTCGCCCTGGTTCCATTGCTATGTATTTACGCTAATGCATATCGTATATACATACCTATGTTTGAAATGGAATAGACTACAATTATGCTTCCGTCGCCAAAACGGCCGTCGCCAAAATGGCCATCGCC
This sequence comes from Mermis nigrescens, assembly GCA_036768485.1. NCBI lineage: Eukaryota > Metazoa > Nematoda > Enoplea > Mermithida > Mermithidae > Mermis > Mermis nigrescens. The sequence continues at coordinate 4,680,515 of JAVLUZ010000152.1, read as the reverse complement.
AAAACGTGCCGTCGCCAAAACGGCGTCGCCAAAACTGTCCCAGATCCGTTTCATTTCGGTCTAAACGTCATTTTACGTACCAACATTTACTGTATCTTATCTCAGCACTAACAATATTTCAAATTTTCAGATTTAAAAAGACCTATTTTATGTACTGGCACTAATAAGAACGCTTATTACTATACGTAGTAGGTACCCATTTCATATGAGCTTGCGCATTCAATTTGCAATTTCTAGCTATAACGAATAATTTTCTAGTGATCCGTATTCTTAGTAGGCCGATATTTATGCCGGTGAAAATGCTTCTAATAAAATCGCAGGTAATATTAAACAGACGATAAGCCTAAGCAGTGACGTGCCTACTTAACTAAAAAAATAGAATTGGGATCTATCTTTTGCATTTAATAGAGAAGTGTAGTGAACAAGCTTCTCGTTCCATGCTCTCTGAGCCTAATCGAAAGGTAAGTCTCAGCCACCTTGGAATACAGCAAACATGTCGATACAATAAATACCAGCAGTTTAGAGTGAGCAGCAGTGGCGGATCTAGGATTTTCCGAAGGGGGGCGTACTCCCAAGGGGTGTGCGAACCCTGACTTGGGCGGAAAAATTAGCCGTTTTAACCCGAAAAATCGGTGGCGGCAACGCTCCCAACTCTGCTAAATCTATTTTTGGTGAGCAGAGGTTTTATAGCGTGCGTAAAACAATTGGTCGGCCAAACTCTCCAAAAAAATGAACTAACATTAACGAGTTATATTTAATCTTCAAATACGTATATCTAATAATTCTTTGAAAAAATTTTTGCTGTCTGGTCGTTTCAATCGACAATTAAGAACAAAACCTCATTTTATATTCACATATGTTATTTTATATCTGAATGCACTGAGCCACACTTGACTACGGCAGCTTATCTATAACCGTAGCACTCTTGATCTGGCAGCACATATAAATACCAATCATCATTTTGTAACTCGCTTTTGACGAGAGTCTTGAGACGGCGGGAGTGTCGAGGCAGTGTGAATGTTGAGAATTTTAGTGGGAGTGTTGATACAATGTGAGTATGGAGAATTTTAGTGAAAGAGTTGAGACAGTGGGAGGATCGAGACGGTACCAAAATTTCGGGGTTTTAGAGACGTTGTACTTGTCAAAAAACAACTCACTTTTTCCCTTCGTAGGTGTAGCATTTGAATCGTAGAAAGACTGATTATTCAGAATTTCCATTAATGGACCCGTAGTGGTGTTTGCACTGTCAAATTCGGCGCGTATTCGTTGATTAAAAACAACATAAATAACTAAAATTGTCATTTCCGTATGTACAGCACCGCAAAGCATTTCCTGTATGCTGTCGCGAGTAATTTTGAATATTAATTACAAAAGGTTGGGCTTTTTGACACCAATTTTCGTCCGTATCATTTCTGAAACAATAATTAGTGCGTGAAAATTAGAATACAATGAATGAAATAAAACATCAAACGAGGGTTATTTAAAGTTTGTTCTCGTTTCCTGAAAGTACTATAATATAGTCAGCTTTCTTTACTGTCCTTTGCATTCTTGACTTGCGTCATGTCCGCCCGGCGAAATGGTGCGTCTCTTAATAAGGCACGAATGTTGAGGAATATCGAATATAGAATTTCAGAATCGAGGGATCCACAGTAAGAATGAAAAAAATTTGGGTAGACGAGATCAAGGGGGCTGAAACGAATAATTATAGAATGTTTGTTTTCTAAAAAAATTATGACTTAATCGTAAGACTAGGAATAGAATTTTTTGTAGTCTTTTGACACTCTAATATTTACACCGTCAGTTAAAGTCACTGCTGCTCGGATAAAAAAACCAAGACCCGGTTTCAATATGTTTAGGCTTAAGCCAGGCTTAAATCTCACTTCAATAAGTCAACTTTAAGCCTGGCTTAAGCCTAAACATAATGAAACCGGGTCCAAGGCTCGATTATAATATAATGAAACTCAAGTCAGGCTATAAGCCTATATATTTCTTTTTGAACGTACCTATTTACGAGGTTATGTGTAAGTCTAGCTAAGTCGGTCCAACTATGTATATTTAATTTCAATATTGAATTAGATAGGTATGCCTGCATTTATCATGACGGGTTTAAGCCTGACTTTAGTCGGAAATTATTGAAATCGAACTCAGCGGGCCTTACAAGTCCGACTGATTGGGTCAGTATGATAACTTATAAATAAACATTGAAAAATACGCATTCAAGTCAGATTATTATTCACTTAAAATTTCGTTTTCCACTAGGAAAGTGGTGCCTATAATTGTATACAAACGTATGTATTGGTGACACTCACTCGGAATCTAAATAGGACAACATAAACAATCAATCACATAATAGGGCTCATATTCTATCCGAACTTTGTCGAAAAAACTAAGGTATTGTTAACCGTACGAATTAAGCTAAGTTTTTGCCCCTTATTCCGCAAGCCTATATTTATATCTGCTTTTATCCTATAGGGTTCCTCCACTTGCTGCAGCAGCTTTTCTTATAGCGAGAAATTCCGGAAAAATGCGATAACAGCTGACCGACTGGCACCGATATCTGACGAAATAGCATTTTGTGAAAGAATGCTTATTGATATGAGTACTCAGCTTTCAAGTATGTTAAAGTTTTGTGGAGCTAGTATGAAGGGAAGTAGGCTTGTGCTGTGTTGCTCGAATAGAATAAGACAAAAGGCCAAGTGTTGCGACATCAAGGTTATTTTCTAGTAGCTATGTATATACTTGATTAATGACAAAACGCGAAAATCTGCTCTGACGTGATAGGCAACAAGCTAGATTTGTAGATTTTTATACTTTTATAAAGGTAGTTAATCCGGATCACACCGTTTTGATAAGTGCTTTATCAGATTCTTTTACCTATATCATTACATCATTAAAAATTCCCAGTGGTTCGGGTTGGGGCTACGATGTGCGGATTAATCAATTAAATGGGCTCAATGTTTGAGGCCCTCCGTAACGGCAGCCATTTTAGCCGATTTTTAGTACATTACACGAAATTAAATTGACGGTTTGAACTCAAAGCAGTAAAAGTAATCTAATTAATAACTAATTCGGTCAGGCAACCATTTGACCCAAAAGTTTAGCCTCATCATGCGAATTTAAGGTCAGTAACGCTACATATTGACGAAAGCAGTGCTAACGTACAAAAGGAGACAACTTCGATTTGAATGCTGCTTTCGAGTCAAAGCAAAATTAAGTCCCCCGAAAGAGAACTAATAGAATTGCATAGACTCCTATATATTTCTGCACACACCTTAGGTTATCAATTAGTCAGTGCTATGAAAAGTTCTACATGAATATACTTACTCTCCTATCTAACTTTACCTGGACGTACAAGAGGCAAAAATGAGCGGAAAATAGGTACCGTGTATCTTTATTATATTTTCTTTATTATCTTTATCTTTCGTCATGATAAAATAATCGTTCTCTTATACTTTTTTGCTCTGCACCATGTGCACTACGGCTAACTACATAATTTTGATCGTCTCTATCCTTAACCCTCCTGTTACCCAGGGGTCACGCACCCTGGACTTACCAAGGACAAGATCGAAAATCTAGTCATTGGGGAGATAACAAAAATGAATAAAAATACATATTTCTGGTAGCCAAGAGCATGAGAATTTCAAAAATGTCATTAAGTTTGCACAAAACTGATGACCAATTGAAAAAAAGTATTTGAACATTCAAAAATGTGTAAGAAATGCGATCATCTGCGACACGCGTAACACATGTTATAAAATCATGAAATCAAGCTTTTCTAATAAAATATAGGTCAATACGATTTATTTTGCTCAATAAAACATGTGTTGCAGCAAAAAGAGGGTACTGAGAAGCTTGCCACTTAATAATTTATGGCCTTACAGTAAACTGCAAACAACAGGCAAGTAGATCACGGATCTAGAGCTTGGTAAAAGTAGGGTTAAGTCTCACTCCAATAACACCTGGGCGTGGGGGTTTGGGGCTATGCACCCCAGAAGGCGGAATACGCACCGAAAAAAACAAAATACCCCGGAATTCAATTTTCGAAATTTTTTGTTTTTTCGCAATTTTTTGATGCCAATGGATAGTGTGCTAAATGAGAAACATTGAAAAATGGTGTTCTTTCGCCATAGCACTATTTCAGGACAATTTTTTGACCTTCCAAAAAGCTTGCACCGCCCCCCCCCACCCAGAATTTCGGTGCTGCCCACGTATGCTCCCTATCTTTTTGTTCAATACAGAGATCATAATTTTTCGTCATTTCCTGCTCTTAAGACCAAATGTTTCGGGAGAACAAATATGGAATTGATTTAAATGCCAAGTGGTAAATACAGATCTTGGCATAAATGCTTATCAGTCAATCTTGTCATTGCAATAATATTCGTTCAATTTTTTCAATATAAAGCAATAAAATGTCATTTACAAGAACATAATCACATAACTCTAAAAAGCATCGAGAATACAAGTTAAAAGTAGTAATATCGTTAGGTACATACACCTACAGTGCCGCTCAAAAGTCCAGCCTCCCTAGTGCACAATGACGATTTCTTAACTGTTTCTTTGTTTGCTTAGCGTTGGTTTAGAGCAAATTTAGCACAAAATATTTTTGTGGTTCCAGTGTAAACTGCATACGAGAAATCTAACTGTGACATTTATTTTTGCTCTAAGACTACTCTGATTTTAGTAAAAACGATTAAAGGAAAGTGTCTTTCTCTAACAAAATGAGCCAAAATTGGGGCTTTGTTCTACAGAACAAAACTATTGAAAAAAGAGATTGCATGACGATTGAGTATTGATCCTAAATCTGCAAGGAATGTTATTGAAAAATTTGAAAGCGAGGATGGTGCATCTAGCTGTTTTATGAACGCTTAGAGGCCCAGTAGACCGAGAAAATTGAACAATTGTTCTGAAAGGCGACTGGTGCATCTTGTTGAGCAAGATCATCGAAAATCAGCAATCACATTACAAGATGGATTATCGGTTGGCGGTGGACCATAATTTCATAATATCGAAAATAAAATGAACATTGAAAAGACATGAATTTATTGGGCGGGTAGCTGTTAAGAAGCCATTCATCTCTAAGATTAACATGAAAAAACGGTTACATTTTGCACGAGCTCATTTGCATTGGCAAATGAAGGTTGATTTACATACAATCCTCTTTACTGATGAATTCAAAATTATTTTACCCAAAAATCACGTATTTTGTTTGGCGTTGAGCCGGTAAAAGTACAAGTTGAAACGTTTGGCTGGTACTGTGAAGCATTGTGATGGCATTTGAAACCGAAAAATTGCAGCAACTTGCATTTGCAATGCATGTCGTCTACAACGTTATATTAGCGCAAAAGGCATTCCTACTTGGTTTTAACCATTGTCAGCTTCTTGATTAATAATAAACTGTTGATTATACCCCATTATGTAAAAGCATACCTAAGGATGACAGCACTAAAACACATAAACACATGTGAAGCATTTGTTGACAGGGGAGGCTAGACTTTTGAGCGGCTCTGTACATCAGATGATAGAACGAAGAGCAATTTTTTTCAAGAAACCAAAGCATGAAAAAACACAAAAAATCTCTATTTTACAAGCTGACTATTGATTGATCTGCATTTTGGAAATATATCACGACGAATCTTACAAAAAATTTAGCATAAGAATCTTTCCAATTGCACACAGCCGCCTTATCTAATACCGATGAGATAACCGCAGACTTTTATCCTTTAAGCAAGTCAGAAAATAAGTTAATCAGGTCTTCCGTATCTCCGGCCCCCATTCTCGTCACTGGCTACTTTGTAGCCACGCTCTCGATTTGTATCTCCAAAAGATAGGCTAGGTACTCCTACATTTGATGCATCGAACCGTTGCTGGGGTTCTACTGGCGCTGCAAAATTTCTGAAGTACTGCGGTGGTTTCGAACTGGGTGATAAATCACTGCGGACGTGCGAATTACTGGACGAAGGCCTATAATTTGCATGATACACATTTTGATGTCCTTCTTTTGAATTCTTGCTAAGCTTTGGTTGATCAGCCGGTGCCTTTCGATCGTATTGTTTGCCTTTACCCTTTTGCCTTAAAAAAGCAGCTTCACGTTAAGTCTTTGCAAAAATTCCGAAAATACCAAAATATATAGAAGTCGCTATAAAAATGTAAGCCAATGCCGATGGCCTTTTTCTTCAACATTTCGTAACTACGACAATCATAATTAGAGTAGTTTCCGTTTTAAATTGAAATTATACTTAGTTGCAACGTTACAATAAAATTTGGTTTCTTGAAGAGACATGATATGCGGAAGCATGTTGAGAAATTTTAGCGTTCGGGCAGTAAGTGTACTGACCGACCTGTGCGGGTTATATGGAGAACTGAAATAGATTCAAGAATTAGTTCCAAACTACATTAATGCGTTGTTCTTAAATTTCAAGCCCTTTCGCAGAAAATTTTGAATTTCTTTTTGTTTTGTGCCTTAATTATAGCTTCAGGGCCCGGTTTCACCATAAGTTTACGAGTCCTAAGAGTCCTACGAGTTCCGTTTTACGGGAAAATCGGGTTTCACCATCTTTTTGCGTGTTAAGAATTACGACTACGAGTTACGAGTAACGAGCAACGGGTTAAGAATTCGTATTACGAGGGTTTCACCAGGGTTTCCGTAGGACTCATAAATAAACATTTTTTACGAGTACTTTTTGGACCTTTTTACGAGTACTCGTAATAAAATGTATATCCTTTCTGTTGCGTATGACATTCTTCGTTAGTCATTGTCTCTGTTTTAAACAGCATAATTATGTAATTAATTGCAGATTTTATGCCGCTCGATAGAAAAACATAGAAAGTGTTAAGAAATATTTGGGATTTAGTCAACAAGAAATGATAAGCTTCTCAGAAAATTTATAACTTTAAATAAAAACGAAAGTAATAATATTAGTTATAATAATAATGACGATAATAACAATAATACTAATAATAATAATAATACTACTAATAATAATAATAATAATACTGATAATAATAATAATAATAATAATTATTATTATGATACTAATACTAATAATAATAATAATAATAATAATAATAATAATAATACTAATACTGATAATAATAATAATAATTATTATTATTATTATAATAATACTAATACTAATAATAATAATAATAATAATAGTAATTATTATTATTATTATTATTATTATTATTATTATTATTATTATTATTATTATTGTAATTTGTAAACGAAATCAATTAAATCAGATTCAGAGACGTTACGAAGCTAAGAGTATATCACAGCATATTATTTCAATTTTCAAATTTAGCAAATCATTCTTAGTTGTCATTAATACGTACATAAAATATGCAGTCGGCTCTTTTCCGAAGGGAGGGCGATGAAATTCTAATTTTTAGAAATCTAATCAAAAATGTCTGGTTTCCGCAATTCTTGAAAATATGACTAAGTGATCGTAATATTTTTCATAAAAAAGCGCGAACATTACTAACAAGGGCTACAGAAATAAAATTTTGAATTACTACTCAACAATGCAGCTTAAGAATCGAATTTTATGGGATTTCTCTAAAACATTTTTTTGAAAAATATATTATTTTTTCAATGCTAATCTTCTTACCCTTTACATGTGCTGCCAGTATATGTATTATGTAGGTGTGTGCACGAAAGTGAAACAAATTGAGAAAAACAAATCAGAAAACTATTAAACGCACTAGTCTGCCACTTCTTGACGAGTCCTACGGACCTCTTTTTGATCCGTGATAATGTTACGAAATTTACGAATCTTTTCACTCGTAACATTCGATCGTAATATCTGGTGAAACTGCCCAGTCGTTATTCGTGAAAAAAACACTCGTAAAAAGTACTCGTAGAACTCGTACGTAACTCGTAGCCCGTGGCTCGTGAATCTCATTTTTTGGTGAAACGGAAATTTGTAGCACTCGTAGCCCGTACTCGTGAAACCGTCACCTGTAACTCGTAAGTCGTAGCTTCGTGGTGAACCGGGCCCAGAACTTTTTCTTCTAGGGTGTCTAGAAAATTGAAACCCCTGAGTGCTCGTCCGATAGGGACGACGGTCACACTATAGAGGTGGCTGGGTAGAGAAATTCATTTTTAAATGCATAGATAAAAGTTACTCAGAGACTACAGGTACACGATGTGGCCGGCGTGAGTAATGGTTTACATAGATAGTGAGTTAGGATGGTATTGAAAAGAGCTAAAATCGTAGACTGAGCAGTGTTATGAAATTGTTTGTCCTCCGTCTTCTCCACTGAGCAGATTTCGAGTTTTTTAGATTTCAGGGAGAAGCATGGCGAAGATGAAAATATTAAAAATTGTAGTACTTTGTGCTTTCATTTTAAAGAAATTATGATGCTGAGATAGAACAAAAACTAGCCGACTTGATCAAAAAAATTTCCGATAGATTTTTTCGGCTCGGTCTTCTTAAGAATGGGTGAAAAGCTGCAGTGAATCTTCATATAAGCAAATGTGATCAAAACGCCAAATGTCGCATGTGCATCTCAAGATCCACATGATGGTACGTAGGACAGGTTTTGGGCGATAATTTCCGACCATTTTAGAAGAAGAACTAATATTTTGATAAGGGAATGGCGATCTTGACAATAAAATAAATGAAAATTCGAATTCTATTTCGAAATACAACATTCCAAAATAAAAAATTATTAACGCAATTTATCGTTCAAGAGCATTTTTTGCTTTTAAAGATAAAAAACGTTTCAGAAAGCTTGAATAGCCGAGTCATTTCGCTACAAGTTCTACAAGCTACTGGCTACAAGTAAAATGCGTTGTATAAAACAAGAAGCTACAAGTTACAAGCTACAAGTCCAACAAGTAAAAGCGAACCGACCCCTACAAGTCATACAAGTAGAAAATTTTCAAGTAGCCTCTTGCATAAAAGTTACAAGCTGCAAGCTACAAGTCTTATAAGTTCTACAAGTGTATGGAGTCTACAAGAGGCGTTACATAAATGCCGAACCTACAAGCCCCTATGTGAATGGGCCTTATATAGCATTAGGCGAAAAATGGCTTTACAAGTCGTACAAGTAATTCCGTTGCATAAAATACAAGTGGTACAATTGTAACAGGTAAGTTAAAATTTCTTCACATTGCTAGTTACAAAACTCGGCTTTGACTTGTAATTAAATATTTTGAACGTAAATGCGTTGTCTTTTACCGAAAGTGGTGAAGAAGGTAGAAATAATCGCAGATCTTAGACGACGTAAAAAGGATTTTTCGTCCTCGACTCAACCTTGTTGACAGAACCAGTAGAACAACGGATAGAACGTTTGCGCCTTTCCGAATCAGATGTAAACAAATTAATTGAAATTGTTGGCCCATGATTAGAGCACGAAACAAATCGAAACTTTGCTCTGTCGTTAAATCGCAACAAATTAGATTAAGCTTGAGATTTTTGAAAGAGTTCACTCCTTTTAAGGAGTTTTTGGGGATGCTAATGGTTATCAACAAATCGACATTTGCAGGTTGATCAGTTGAATTATCCTTTGTCTTCCGTGCTTTGACTGTGATTCGAATCTAGGGCCATATTTCAACTTTCACAAGCAGCTAATAGCAGTATTGTTTGGCCTATATGATTACAAGTGCTACAACTGTAGAGTTTTCTCATATATAGTTCTCTTGTAAATTTATGCACAAACTTGTGTGAAACAGACTATAATTGTAGGACCTGAAGGAAGACTGATGCGTTATGTAACATACATTCATGCGACTTGAAACTACAATTTCATAACTTGTCACACACTTGTTAGACTTGTAGAACCTGTGTATGTTAATCTATAGCTACAATTGTAGCGCTTGTACTCTACAATTGAACAACTTGTAAAACCCTTGTAGGGCTTGTAAATTTCAATTTTTTACTCGTAGCTTGCAGCTTGTAAATATTTATGCAAAGCCTGCTTGTAGAACATTTAGCGATTTTTGCTTGTAGCTTGTAACTTGTAGCTTGAAAACTCGTAGCTTGTAATTTTTATGCAACGGGCCAGGCGGATAAAAAATTTCTAGCAGAAATAGTTTATTACATTGGGCGCGAAAATCAGTGTATATCTCTAATTCAGCTTGCTGCAAAAATATTAATTAAGTAAAAAGAGTAATCTCATCGCAGACATGATATCAGCAAGGACATCAAAAATTCTGCAACAAATCCGAAAAGCGAAAATTTTTAATTTGTACACTGTTGCGAGCAAAAGCATGCGTACCACTTTTGTTTTTATCATTTCCTTGAATTAAGCGACCTGGGGCCGGTTTCAATAAGACAAGTTCCATCTTAAACTTAAGTCCGAACTTAAGTCGTCAAAGTCAAATCAGGTTAAGTCTAAAACTCGTTAAGTCAGAACTTAAGTCCGAACTTGACTTCTAAATAGAGTTCAAGCTAAAGATCATGCGCACACGTACGCTATGTGAGCAGTCAAACATGCCGAAACACGGATTATTAACCGTTGGGTCAATAATTTAAGTGTAAATATCACAGGATTTTCGGTCACAAAAAATTGGTCATTACCAGACATGCATAGCATGGGAATTCTGGAGGAGCGGGGGAGTTAAGCCAAAAAATTTTTCTAAAATTTTTTGGGCTAAAAAACAGTGGATACGTGTTAAAAACCTTTTTGGCGTTTATGACAATGCTCTATCCGTCTAAAACGTAAAAAACATGAAAATAATTTCAAAAATATATCGAAAAATTTAAAAACGCTTAAAACAGCGCCTTTTCTAGAAATTTTCAGCATAATCACGAATTCTAGGGGGTGAGATAAAAAACTAAGATGTTTGAACCCCCTCGTAGATCATGTTCGTCATCACGACATTTTCATGCTGTCTTATGCCAAAACAAATTATGAAGAAAGGCGATCATACAACGATTTAAGAATTATTACAACTTGGAAATATTAGAATTTAGTTGTAGTCGTACATGGTCTGCAGCCAAATTCTGGGGTTTGAATGGTGTTAAACTAACAAAAATAACAAAAAAACATGCCAAAAATTCAATTCTGGTGGTCAATCGACTTTAGGGGGGTCTATCGGATTCTCGATGATCTACTCCTACGCCCTGCGTAAACAACAGTCAGCTAGTTGAATTTTAGTATTGGCTTCACGTTTGCCTCGAAATGATTAAATTTTCTTCAAACGATCTTCCATCAAAATTTTTGAATTCACGATCTGTGATGAAACGCTGTTCACGCCTGTCATCGAAACATTTCATTGCATTAGAGGAAACCAAACTTTATGAGAGTTGCCGAGTTTTCGAGTAGTAGTTCTCTATCACTCTAGTTTAGATCACCGATGGGTTTTAAGTCACATGATCACCGTAGGCTAAAGTTTCACGTTTCCTGTTAATTCTGCTCAGTTAATCCGAACTTGGTTACTAATTTTTTCATTTTTGTTTACATTAGTTTCTAAATCGTGTAGAATGAAGATATTTATATTTATTCCGGAAATGAATAGAGAGCATATGCTAAATTTAGCTTTTAAGCCAAAAATATTTTATGAACTGGCTTTATTCTTAAACATAATCAGATATTTTCGGAAAGTCTTATTCAATATTCTTCGCAATGATAAACCCTTTGAACGAAAACAATAAAACAATATTAGTTGCAACCAAAGTGATAGCTATAAAATACTATTCGTAACTTAAGACAGCTCGTAGATTTCTTAACTTTTTGCTTACTTTAGTCAGAAATTAAGTTTTTAAGTCCCAACTTAACTTTATTGAGACCGGCTTATTCTTAAGTTAGGACTTAAGTCCATTCTTCTAAGTCTTGAACTCAAAATTCTTATTGAAACCGCTAAGTTCAGACTTAAAATGCAAGTTCGAACTTACGTATGATTTCAGGCTTGGGTCGCTTTGCTGAAACCGACCCCAGTTCAGTTCACGCTTCTTATGGCAGTTGATGCAGCTACATATAATTTTAGCGGAAAAATGGCATACACAAGAAATTCAACATATGGATCGCAAAATATTTCTGAATAAAAAAATGTCCTAATTTATCGAAATATCTTTAATTTCTTTTCAAATCGTACACTGTGCTTATCAATATTATTTATCCAAAAATAAGTCTTCGAAGAAAAAGACGAGCCTTGAATGAATTTGAGCATACATTTTCAAAATCTTCTTTCTTCGACAGCTGAATTGATTTTGCAAACCTACTTATACGACAAATGAGAAATCAGTTATGATTTACTCATGTCATCAATCGAAAGGGCCAAAAAACACAAATATACATGGTCTAACTATTCAACTACTACTGAAACGTTATATTTATTTACATAGGCTTACGTTGAAAGGGAAATTGGTCGTCTGATATCAATGGCATCTTTCCGACTGAATTTTTCGTCGAAAAATTCTGCTACACCGCCACCGATTTTTTTCGGTCGACCTGTAGGAACCGGACCGCCTGGAGTAGGATATCCTTGTTGAGGCAAGGGAACTGGAGGTAGTCCTGGATATCCTTGTTGAGGCAAGGGAGCTGGAGGTGGTCCTGGGTATCCTTGTGGAGGCAAGGGTGCTGGAGGCGGTGCAGGTTTGGGTTTATAATTTAGATCAGGAGCGGGAATAAGTCCTTTCACATCTTGAACGATTACTTCTGTATCTTGGCATACACACGTGCCCTGTGTACCTGTAGGGCCGGCTTCTCCTTGCGGTCCGGGAGGACCTTGAGCGCCAGGTATGCCTGGTGCACCGTTATCGCCCGAATAACCTGCAAAATAAACCTTGCAAAAATGTATAAAGCATGCAAAACATAAACTACTAGAAACAATTTTAATAAGCGTTTTGACAGTTTCAGTCACTTGGTATTAGAAATTTAAAATTGATCTATTTCTAAGTTGTCATTGTGACATAATATCGCAAATTATTTCTGCATCTAGGATATCGAAAATACATTTGTGCAGCATCAAATGTTCCCTAATCGATAGTGAGAAGTTCAGAAGTATTATCTATACGTTTACGGTTGACTCGACACATTAAAGAAAATTTGTTTCTATAGCACGAGTAATTTGCCATATATCACAGCACTGCGGTGTAATAATATTCTAATATAATAGGCTAGATTCAATATATGTAAGCACGCTTTTAATGCTGTTTTTGCTCGAAAAGATATGTTTAGTAGTTTAGCATAATAACAAATGATAGTACATTTACCGACGCTATAACTGTCTTAAAGGGGTTTAGACTTAAATTTGAGTGAATTACGGCGACAGCGCGTTATTGAGCAGTTTGTTCACAGAACGCTTATTTGTTTTCAAAAGATTAATCCTGAATTAATTACAGAAGCAAGAAATTACAAAAGAAACAAAAAACGGACTACAAAAAAGCAAAAAAAGCTCTTAAATTCTTATTGAAATCTCTTTAATCTACTCTTTTTTGATTCGTTAATAAATTATCACTAGTTAATAGGACGATATGAAAAAGGAAAAATATTATGCATCGTTTTTACTTTCTAATTTGTAATATGAAAAGATGGGACAAAAATAAACGTCTAGAACTCGGTTATGACGAATGTTACGTACGGCATGGTGATTTAGTCTGATCAAATACGGGCACAAATTGGCAAATTTTGAACTTGCAATACAGTCAAATTCATCTAAAATTAAATGAATTTTAAAACAAAAAATTGCGGAGCCTGCAAGCAACAATGTACATATATGAAAATTAGATTGTTTCCATTAAAGCATATTATAAGCTTTAGCTCTTACCCATCGATTTACAGTTCGTAAACGTCCCGTTGCCGCTTGGAGCTTCGGACCCCAAAATAAAAAACCCATGTAAACCCCGCAGAATTGAATTTTTGACATTTTTCGCAATTTATGCGATTTATCCCCCATCAGACCTCCATCCAGCATTTAATTGCTGTTCCCGTGTGGCCCTATTTATAGGTTTATTATTTATAAGCATCTTATCTTGCAGTCACTGATGGTCATTGAAAAGAGTTTCTGCAGTTTATTGACCATAGTGCAGTCAAGTTGGGGAAAAATAAAGTTGACAATTGATAGGGTCTCTGAATACTAGATTATATTTATGCATTTGCACTTGCGATGGACCATTTTCATGCAGTGCTTATGTCAGATATCTAATTTTATTTGTATGAAAATACTTAAAGCCGAAATTACGGTATAAGTTTTCTTTCACCTTTCTCTCCTGGCTGACCAGGTAAACCATCGTCACCCATTGTCCCAGTATGTCCAGGAATGCCCCAGCCACCCGGGTCACCAGAATCGCCGGGCAAGCCAGGAACAAGCTTCACTTCTGGCATTGGACCTTTGTCACCAATCGGTCCAGGCACCCCAGGCGGTCCATCGCGGCCAGGGAAACCAGCTACACCCGGTGGCCCGTAAATGTACTCATAACCTTAATAATCAATTAATCGATCCTTAATCAGATAAAAAGCATTATATTTGGCACAGATTGGAATAATTTTCACGTCTAAAATATTCAATTAACAGGTAAGTCTGAATCCGTAATTTTATTTATATCTCTAGAATTCATTATTACTTTTTGACTGTGCGGATATGAAAGATACAAGAGTATCGAAATTTATTCATTCAAAGTACGACCTTAGTGTAAAATGATATGGTTGGAATGAAAGGTGGTTCGTTGTACAGGCAGTCGCATGTCTTATTAGGTGAATAAAATACGCAGAGCACAAAGATGAAACAGGAAGATTACATGCAAGGCGATACAACGACCGAAATACTAATATTCAGAAAAACGTCACATTTTATTTTAAGTTAGATTAAGAATTCTAAAAGTTACGTGGGAGAAAGGTCATGTGCTAATTGACGTCAAAGAGAACTGAGAAATCTGTGATTTCGGGTCTTCGAGCAGATCGGAGAGATAGATAAAACGAAAAGCAGGAGAACTTGGGTGGTCACGAACTTTAGAAAAAGCTGAATATTATTCGTCATGTGACGAGCATGTTAAATACGAATAAGTTTAGAACGTTAATTAAAAGACGTTAAGTAATATGAACCTATATTCTTTGCTTGGTTAAGCTGAAAGTTATTAAAAAATGGGACCATTTTTATGGATATTCATACCTGCAAGAATACATTAAGTTCAAAACGCTAAATTTGTCAAAATTATTGTATCTCCTGATTTTGTGAAGTACAATGTCGAATTTTAATCAAAAAATCATGCAAGAATGATACGTATCATTTGTGATGGGCAATCCTTGTTGGAACAGTAGTTCGAAAATAAGGTGCTAATAGAAAATATAACAGAAGAAGTGGTGTAGGTTAATCTCTAGGGTAATTTTGATCAATTTTGAAAGGTTTCCTACCATCCAGTTCTATTAAATTTTTGACACAAATCGCAAACTTTCATTGTTTCCTCGCACAAAAATGTTGAAAAGACAATTTCGTTTTCAGAAATTGTAGGGTGTGCAAAATAAGGGTGAGTTCAAACAAACTTTTGAAGTTCTAAACTATTAAAATATGCGTTCTTCATTCCTCTCTTTGTTATCTGCATTAACTTATGGAAGGGGTCAACCTTTTGCTACTAAAATTGGTGCTGAAAATTAAAGAGTGTGATAGAGATAAATATAATTAAAGTAAGATACTAAGGTGACTAATAATTTAAGGATAAGTGGGTACGTATATATATATACCTGGTCTTCCAGGTATTCCAGGATCTCCTAGGTCACCCGGAAATCCAGGATGCCCAGGTGAGCCCCGTGGACCTTGAGGGCACGGCAAACAAGGGGGCGGTTCAAATACTCGCTCAGGTAGGCACATTGAATTTGGCGTTGCTCGAGCCTACCGGATGCTCCATCCGGACCGCGAGAGCCAGGCAATCCTGGGATTCCAGGATCACCGGGTGGCCCCCTTGATCCAGGCTTGCAACAAGCTAACAACATGAAAGAATTGCAGACATTTGTATCTATATTTGGAGACAGTACAAGGAATAATAAATTAGCAAATGTCAATGCACATTTTTAGCATCATGAGCGATATTCCGATTATTAATCAATGCGAAGCTATTCTCGGCAATAAGGTCATTTACTATGAATTTAGTCTAAATCTAAATTCTGAAAGTTATTATTTGATAAGAAAATTATCTAAAAATATTTTCTTGATAATTGAGACGCTCAAAAAACATAAAAAGTAGGAAAAATGTAAATAATTAAACTCAACTACTTCATAACTAAAAAGTGATTTAATAAGATCAACAAGTGGTCATTGTTAAATACGGTTCGTTTCAGATAACTTTGGGAATGACCTTCAAGAATTTTTACCGGCTTTAATTTGATCCAAACCCGGGACCCGTACTTTCTACACTGCACTTTAAGTATAGATGTAAGTACTTTGTAGTAGGTTATCTGTACGTGTGTGTGTTAGAATAAATTGAGCAAAATATAGTCGAAAAATGTGTGTGTGTTGCTTAGTGTGTTTCTAGACTGTATTGTAAGTTGTGCGGAGCAGAACAAAGGTCAATTTTCGGCTACGGGAGAAAAATAATAAACACATTTCGTTGAGAATAAATTTACGCTTATTTTCAACACTTTTTCAGTCGTAATATGAATATTTTCGAGCTTCAAGATCAGCTAAAATATCAGCGTAGTATCATAAGATGTTTCAGTGAATCCGGCTACTGGAACGCACACGTAAAACGTTAAAAACTACTGGAAGCGAGCTGCAACTATGTTTAAACACATGAATGGAACAAAAGAGAATTTCGTAGAAAGCTATCTAGATGAATTCATGTGGCGTGAAAGATTTGGTGCCGCTAAGTAGATACGTATTAAAAGTGGCTGATGCAGGTACGCAGAATTTTTTAAGGGGGCGGGCGGTCCAAAATTAGTGACCCTATTTCAGGCATTGTTCGCCGGGTCACCAAATGAAGTGCATTTTCTGACGTTTCCGAACATGCTCTGTCCGTTGAGCTCATATATTTCAAACTTTTCAAAAAAAAATTCATTTTCTCCCAGCTATGAAAAATGACGTTTTTTTGGCCGCGCTTGGGCCTAAATTAACGAAAATAATGATTCTAAGGCGCTAAGCGACGAAAATTTCGAGATTTTTTAATGAAAAGATGCCAATTTGCAACATTTGCCATGCATTATCTTAACTTTTCAAAATTGTCTTTGGGCTAAGGGGGTGTGGCGGCCGTCCCCCACACCCCCTGCGTACGCCATGTATACATACTTATAACGCAATGTATAAATTATTTAGACTACTACGAAGTATATCAACGCTATAGTAGTGCTGTGTAGAAAGAACGGGTCCAGGGTACTACACTTATGCCGAATATTTTGCTTTGCTGTCTCCGAGAAAAATTCATTCAAATCAAAGATGAAACATGTACTGACCTGGGCATTCCTGAAAAGCATTGAAAGCAGTATGAGGACCATGACCCCCAAAATTAAATGCAGACGCATGATGTGCAAAGGCACTTTCATCCCTTCGCGTCCGATTAACTCTTCTGAATACGAAAATATCTGCGTCGTCGAGTTCCATTTTTATCTCGTGGACAGCATTCTAGAAAATTCACAGTTCTTCACAATGCACGAATTCAAATCTTACGCTTACAGTTTTATTTGACATATTACAAGAAATTTGTTGGTTGTTTTTAAGGCCAATATCAAAATTACCAGTTGTTTTTCAATTGAATGTCTTCAAAAAATACGTGATAATCACAAAAATAATAAAATGAAAAAGGTTTGTTGGAGTGGGAAACAAGGAGGGGTAATATTGATTTCTCCGACGATTATGATCAGGAAGCGTCTTCAATATCGTTACCATAAGTAGTCTTTAACAACAAAAACGTGAAAGATGGCGTCATTAATAGGACGAGAAATAGTTATCGAGAACAATTTCTTTAAATGTGTTCGAAAGATTGGCCAGCCAATCTCCAATTTTATAAATATACAGTTCAATATATCTGTTAGATAAGTTGTGGTCTGTTTACTTCTTCATTTCTGTATCTAATATATATTTTTGAAAGTTTGTTTGTTTGTATGTATGTTTGTGCCGGGTTGGCTCCGGCCCAATGAAATTTGGTGGGCTGATATTTTGGGCCGAGGTCTGTCCAATGGGGAAGGAGCCGTAGCGATCTTGAAATTTCGACAAACGCACCCATTGGCCCTGGGCAGGAAGGAGCAGGGTTTGGCCCCTGTGCTATAAGCCTCCACGATTTCGGGAGATGGCCGATTTTTTGCTATTTTTTCAAAAATTAGTTTATACTGTTTGTATAGGGATACCCCGGCCAAGAGGAGCATGCCTGGCGACACTATGTACATTGTTATATGTTATAGCATTAGTCGGCACTGTGAAACATCAAAATACGGGTTTAACCAAATGATGCTATAACATAGGCAATTTTATAAGATAGGCATGGTATGAGATACTATGTGCAACAAGATAAGCAATGCTATAAGATAGGACGTGATATAAGATACTCTGTGCTACAGGATAGGCAATACTATAAGATAGGACGTGATATAAGACACCCCGTGCTACAAGATAGGCAATGCTGTAAGATAGAACGTTATAAAAGATACCCCGTGCTACAAGATAGGCAATGCTATAAGATAGGAAGTGATATAAGATACCCCGAGCTGCAAGATAGGCAATGTTATAAGACAGTATGGGATATAAGATACCCTGTGCTACGACATAGGCAATGCTATAAGATAGGTTTGGTATAGATACCCTGTCTGTGCCATAACATGCAGTGATATAAGATAGGAGATACCATCAGCTATAACATATCACGTGATATATGACATCCTTTGCTACAACAAACAAAAAATTTTTAAAACATCAAAAATATGGTTTGACCGAAAAAATTTTTAAAACATCCTAAAACATCAAAAATATGGTTTGACGAAAAAAATTTTTCCAAAACATCACAAAACATCAACAATATGGGTTTTATTAAAAAAATTTCCAGAACACCCCAGAACATCAAAAATATGATTATGGCTAAACAATTTTCAAAACCATTCTGTAACGTCAAAAATATGGATTTGATCAAAAAAATGGTTGACAAAAGACATTTTAAAAAAAACCAAAAAATAAAATATGGTTTGTACCAACAATTTTTTTAGAAATATCCCAAAAACATCAAAAGTCTTGAAAAAATAAAAAATACAAGAGACATATTAATTCCATATAGCTATCAGGCCTAAGTTCAGCCCGGGCAACGCCGGGCAGCTCAACTAGTTATTCAATAAAAGAGGAAATGACATTCCTCTGATTTTATTTCAGTAGCTATCAATAAATTACTATGATAAATTATAATAATCAGGCGATAAGCTATGGCCTCATAAATAATGTATTTAAAGTATCTTACGTCACAAAACGAAAAATCCTTTTGAGCGTAACTTCTCATTGTCATTGATCCATATAGTAAGGTAGGTATTGTGGTAAACATAATAAGTGTGCACAAAAGTCCGAGTAAGGTCGCCACAGTAATCACTATTTTGTAAGCTTCTTCCCTGTGGTCGACTTGACCTGGCGACAATAATTTGCGATCACATAACCCGTATTCTCGCATTCCTCGATCCGCCATTTAGCGGATTGCAATTGTAAGGTAGTCCAATTAACTGCAATATAACCATACATGTGCTGCATGAGAATTCTGGGAGGGGGTCAGGCTCAAAAAATTTTCAAAAAGTGCCTTATTTGGGCTAAAAACGATGGGTACACATCAAAAACACTGTTTTTTTACGTTTCAGACGATGCTCGTTCTTTCTGAAAACATAAAATTTTCGAAGAAATTTTGAAAAAAATCGAATGAATCGAACAAAATATAGTAAAAAATGTGTATATGGCGCGAAGCGTCCAAAAATTCGAGTTTCAAGCCAAAAATGAGCTAAAAACGCTTAAAAAGGCACACTTTTTATAATTCTTACAAAAATCGACAATTCGAGGGGGAGTCGCAGCTATTTTTCAGGGGTCATTGTCACTCTGGAGGTCAACTCACCCTCAAGAACACGCATGAACATAACCATAAAAATCCTAATCAACAAAAATTTCGAGAAATTTCTTTCTTCGCAGTACAGCGAAGGAGACCTTAGCTTAATGCTTTCAGTCCCAGAAGTAAAATGTTAATTTATTAAGTATGATTTATAGTGAAGCAAATATATCAGCATGCTAATGGGGAACAATCATTCTGAAAAAATGAACATTCTTTCGATGTTTTTATTTTTTTACCTTTGCGCTCTGAAGAGACTCTTTTGGATCGAATGCGCTTAAAGAGCGTGAAAATGAATTAATCGGATCATTATGTATATCAGTAAAAATCGCATTCAGTCGTGTGGCGGACCCAGGACTTTCTGACAGAGGAGCGGAGCGGAACCTCGAATTTCCCTAATAGTATCAAAATTGTCCCAAAAATCAGTTCATTATGAAGTAGCGGTTTTTTGTCTCTTTTGATAGAGAATCAATTCTGATGCGAAAAAAGTTTAAAATTTTCAATATTTCCGGCATTTCTCTTTGAAAAACACGCAAACTTAGTGCGAAAATCGACATAAAGCGCCAAAAAATACTCGAGAAATCATTAACTACAAAATCGTTGATCTGTACAAAAACTACTCCTGGCGTAAAAATAAGATTTTAGAACACCAAGAAAGTCAATAAATGTCACGAATGAATACTACCCCATCGCGAGGCAACGGAAAAAATTTGAAAAATCGTAGTAAAAACTGGCTAAAATTTTCAAAAAATAAACATCTATTCATTATTGCGCCCAAATATTTCTTTTCGACAGGGGCGGCCGTCCCTCCCCCTAAATTCGCCCTTGATGATGATAAAGTCAGCAATAAATACATTTAATCACGATGAGGATGAGAATTATCTTAGAGCAGGCAACAAATGAAGAAAATTTGTCCAGTTTTAAAACGTGTAATTTTTACAAATATGATATGGAATTCATTCGAATTTCTAAGATCAACTATCAAATCATAGTAATTATTGATTACGTTCACTTTAGACTTTCGAAAGTTGTTTGGTCAGATAATCGAGCATCACAATTACGCAAAGTTCTCACACGTACCACTTTTTTATAATTAATCAGGCCAACAAAGCATCTATTATTACACAATAAGCCACGCACCGCATGCCAATATGTAACAGGCAAATTTTTGTGAATCGGCCGATGCGAAGTATGATCGAATTTAGTGCAACTATATTACAAGTTACTGTGCAATTCAACTTTTGAAAGTAGGTGCCGTAAAGGCGACGACATTGACGTGAGATGCGCATTCTTTTATTGTACTTTCGCCTTTTTCTCAGACTTTCCTTTCGCATACGGCATAGCAACTGAAAGTGAGCATCACTAAGTGCGTAAAAGGTGGTACAACATTTCTGGTCCCGAGTCTTCGTTTTTCTGAGCCACATTGTCCTTCAAATTTTCTACGAACAGATTATAATTAGGTCAGGAATATCACTTTAATAGGTGGAAATATACTTATTATTGGAATCGCATTTTACTCATTCTTATGAAGTCACAAGAAGGGTATTGCGGAATTCATTCAGAACTACACAGAAACATCAGGCTGTTGTATAAAAAAACTTAGTCTGACAGAGTGTGACGTAATGTAATGAATTACAATCCTACGATTTTTGTTTTCAAGGATTTTTGGAGATTCATGTTTCGCTAAAAAAATTCTCTTGGATTCATTTCTGTCAAACTATCTCCTTTTTAACTTTTTACGAAGCATACGCATGGATAATTTTGATTTAGAATCTATTTCTCATGAGGATCACAGCCATAAGTCAAAGCCTAAACTTAAGTTAACTCTAATACTATTCTGAATGGAGATATACCATTATAAAACATAAAATTGTTGGTCAGAACACAAAAATTTATACTTTTCAGCTATATTCCTTCTATTAGATGAAGGATGTCATAAGCATTTTTTATATTATACGAGGTATACGAATCGTACAAAAATAAATTTTTTAATCATAAAAACTTCCAGCATTTTATTTCAGAAAAATCTTTTCTGTTTACCGCAGTTCCTCTGAAGCTAATGGATTGAAACGATGGAAATGAGAAGTAAAACGCATTTTGTTACTACGATGCGTTCAGGATTAATGATTAGCTCGTAGTAAGCTAGCCTTATTTATTAATTTGCATGATGCCTAATTCCATTTATACTATCATTGTATATAGCTTGCGTACATCAGCATAGGCTTGCATGTAAATATGGACAATCGGAACTGCAGCAGCGAACCCAAAAAAGCTCCATCCCCAATTGTATTCCCAAGCAATTCAAGTTTTTTCGTGATTCCCCATTTCAATGGTGAAAAAAGCAGGGACAAAAATTCCTACTTGTACGACAGTACTTTAACTTTCTTGGCCTGTAAACGTCTTGAATCGGAATTTCATTCTTGCCAGTCTATTACATCAAGCACTTTTTAATTAAAATCATTTCATTATTCTAAAATTTCTGCTTCGATAGCATGAAATACCAACTAACAAAAATTAAAAGCATGACGGACAACTCGTAAAAATTATTCTACTGGGAAATTGCTCCCATAAGGTGCTTCTATTGCACGAAGGTCAACATTTCGGTCATTTCTTACATTCAATGAGTGGACATATACATTGCATTGAGCAAAATTATCGATGATTTCCGTATTGAGCAATTCTCATTAATTTCACAATTTTCAGTAATTTCTTCAACTTAATAGAAAATCGAATACTCCACTAACGGCATAATCACAATTAGGCTTTAACGATGAGAATTTTTATATGTCCGTGCAAGGTGGATGCCTTCAAGATTTATTTTTTGCTGGAATGTGTCGCTCATAGTAAAACAAGCTTCTCTAAAATCGATGAAGTGGCCCCGATTGGAAACTCGGAAACTCCTTTTGAAAGCATTTCAATTTGTAAGTGCCTAGAACATGGAATGTTTTGAACCTGCCGACTGATCTCTGCTACTAGTGCCTCTAAATACTTTGAACGCATAAGTTTTTCAATTCAATAAATCTGCGTTTTTTGCCATTATTTTTTATTTACGAAGAAAGTCGTGCACTTTCGGAGGAATCTGTGAAAAATTAAAATTTATAGTTCCTTAATAGTAAATATGCATAACACGATGGGTCAAACGGTCGGTTCGCGTTCAGGCAACAAATGTGGTCGATCAATGTAATAAACGAGCGCATTTTGACCACCATCGACGATAGTATACCAGGAACAGGTGATGCAAGTTGTATTGATTTTATAAAATATGGCTGATTTGGCTCCGTCTTGGACGCCAAAGTAGCAACAAGCGCGGCCATCGCGGATGTCAGTTTTAATGGTTCTTACACTGCAGTCAACATTGCGATCGCCTTCGCCAACTTCTTCTTCGCAACCTTTTTCGGAAAAAAATTTAAGGGCTGATACCAGTATGAACAGCACGGGGAATTCTGGGGAGTCAGCGTTGGAAAATTTTTTAATAAAGCGCCATTTTGGGCTTAAAAACCACGGGTACACGTTAAAAACGCTGTTTTTCAACGTTTCAGCTGGTTCTACTTCTTTTAAAACATTAAAGCATACAAGATTTCAAAAAAATTGCAAAAAATGAGTAAATTGAACAAAATGTAGTCAAAGATTAGTAAACGGTGCGAAGTGCCAAAATATTGTCACTTTTAAGTCAAAACAAAGCGAAAAACGCTTAAAGCGGCGCACTTTCTACATTTTTTAGAAAATAGACAATTCTTAGGGTCACAACTCACAACATTTTACGGGGGACAGCAGCCATTCTAGGGGTTAAAAGCCCATCCAGACCCACAAGAACACATATGTCCCATACTAAATTTTATAAAGGTTCCTGCTATACGAGTAATGCAAACGATTTAAAAGCTATGTGCAAAACAGTGAGAATAGGGAAGATCAGATTTTCTAAAGTAATTGACTTAATATAAGCAATCGAATTATTTATTTTCATCACTGAAACGTCAGAAAATAATAATTCCTTATGGCTGATCATAGACATTTCCTCTTGGTATACACGTATATTGAATTTTGATCTTTGCTTGAAGGAATAATGTAACTTCACAGGTCAGTTGTCAGTTTTCGAAAACTTCTTCTTTTAATATTATATTTATAGTTATTTAGTTAATAATTTATGGATCGGTGGCATAATTGCTCATTAGCGCGCTACCGCTAACATAATCATAGTATCAATCAAAAGTTTTCGTTTTTATATCATAAATTTAAAAAGGGAGAAAAAAAGCGCATTAAATTTTTTTGTTGTTAGCGTCGACAATTCATTTATAAACTAAGGACTCAGAAGACTTTATTGTAATTTTCATATTTTGCATTGCTCAGTGCACTGATTTGTTCACGAAATTGTCGTTATGCATTGTATGTACATAAAATTGTGACTTTCTCTGGCAGTTAAAAAAGTCGTTAAATCTGCTTTAGCCCCTGCAGAAATGTTCAAATCCGCTTAAAGGAATGAGGAGAATTCTACTGCGTCAGACTAAAGAATTTAAAACGCACATGAAAGCTTTTTTAGATTGGCAGCAACCATACATTTAGAGCAAGGGAATTCTGGGGAGGTCAGGCCCGAAATTTTTTCAAAAAGTGCCTGTTTTGGGCTAAGAAACGATGGATGCATGTTGAAAACACTGTTTCCTGACGTTTGACAATGCTTTTTCTGCTCAACATAAAAGAACATGAAAAAGTTCAGTAAATTCAACATAACATAGTCAAAAAATGTGTATTTGTCACAAAGCGCCGAAAATGTTAGAATTTTGAGCCAAAAAATGAGCTAAAAACGCTTAAAAAGGCATAATTTTACAATTTTTACGAAAAATCATTATTTTGGGGGAGATATCGCAGCCCTTTTGTGGGGGTCGACAGCCATTCTGCGGGGGTCAAACCCCCTAGAACACTTATCGTAGCAACAAGTTCGAGAAGCTAGCATTTCATTCTATACTTCTTCAACTTTCAAATATTCTTTAATTTTTGTACCCGCAACTTTTCCTTCCTTGATTAATGGTAAATAAATTGTCTCATTGAAGCCGCCGCTCCCCAAACCATTTAAATCGGTAACAGCAACTTGAGTCGCAACGGCAGCAGTTGCAACAACCATTGATGTAGCATATTCACTCCTCTGAGCCTCCGTAATTTTCTTACTAGGCCTTGGTCTTTTACGTGTCTCAGTCTTCGACCCATTGATATATACGACTATGACTTTATTGAATATGGACAAATTCGAGTTGCTGATATTGACTCGGTTATCTTTTGTGCGAAAAAGATTTTAATTATTTACGACTAAAATTTCAACCAGATTTTCAATGATTAGAATATTTTAGAATGTATTCGTAAAACAATTTACTTTCTTGCGTATGAGTAAAAAAACAAGGCAACCAAAGGACGTAAAAGCTTGGTTTTAAAATCAAAAAACTGACGGATTAGATTACAATACTAGCAAAGAAAAATGCTCTGATGAAACAACAAAGATGAATGTACTTGGAATGTGGATTATTAAGGATGTAAAAGGAGGGGACTATGAAAAATCTACCTAAAGTCGCAAAATCTGCTAAAAATCATACTTTCTCTAAGCAACGGAAAACGGAAAATAATCGAAGTATATTCTGCGCCCAACAGATTAAAATAAATATTTAACCATAAAATGATTGAAAAAGCAGCACATTAGCTACGCAGTAACTATGGGAAATGATGTTAAGTAAACTAACATTCTTTCTAAGCCAATCGAATGAATGCTTTAAAATAGTAGGAAACACTTACGTTGACTTGAAACAGACTAAATGTAGGTACACTAGCATGCCCTTAAGGATTGTGTGCACTAATCAATCGGCCCCTGCTTTGCTTGCTTTAATGCTCAAAACAAAATAAAACAACTTTAAATACGATACCACTTAGTCTTCTATCGATCAGGATACGAAGCTAGTCAGCGTTACTACTTGCCAGCAATTCAAAAAAACAAACATTACAAATTTCGTTTATACACTCTTATCTGAAACTTTGAACATTATTTAAAAAAGACACTTTTTTAGAGGCCGCAGAATATACTTCGATTTTTTCTGTTGCTTAGGGGAAGTATGATTTTTAGCAGATTTTGCGACTTTAGGTAGATTTTTCCTAGTCCCCTCCTTTTACATCCTTAATAATCCACATTCCAAGTATATTCATCTTTTTTGTTCCATCGGAGCATTTTTCTTTGCTATTACCCTACTTTTAATTAGCATGATTTGAGTACATCAATCAGTAAACACATACAGTAGCATACCACAATAATGACAGCAGTCCAAGAACGCGGAAAACAATATTGTTCTTAACATCAGCTTTATCCTTTTCAAACATGACAACCTTACATTATTTAAACAGATCAAAGTTTTTTAGCATTAACTTTACGCAAATATCAAGTGTAAGGAACACTAACGCTCAGATTTGGAAGTAAAATAAATTTGTAGTATAAACTACATATTAACAACAAATGGAATGTTAATATGCAGTGTAAACTTTACACAACCACAGAGTGTAAAGAAAATTTCAGTAAGATTCGTAATTCTGATATTACTGTGATATTACGATCAACATTTATGAAAACATTAAGTCAACACAATGGACCGAGGACAAATAAATATCCGATATAAACCACTTTACAGCACTGTTGAGTGCAAACTAACTGGCGTATCACATTTGGTTTCTGGTTCATTTTTAGACCTGAGATTATGTCCAGACTCAAAACCCAGAACTTGGCAGAAAAAAACAAGACAGAAACACGTTTAACTCCCCCATTTTTTGACTTTACATTTACCGAAAAAGCTAAATATTCATGTAAACAAACGCAATTTGCTGCGACGCGTACCCCTTAGAAAGTACTTTATTTTTATCCTATTCGACCTCGCCCGACTTCCGAACAGAGAAAGTGGCAAACAAAAAAATGGACAAACCTGTATTTTCCATTGTCGACCACATTGTAATCTTTAAAAATCTGAACCTAACGCCCCATTGAGTGTAAATGAATTCGCTTCGGGCCAGTTTGTAGCCCTTTGATTGTAGTACGTTTGTATGTGCCAAACTTATGTTTCGCAAAATATTTGATATGATTTACCAATCAAAATACGAAAAAACCTGTTTTTTCGCCCATTTTACACCTTATATTTCGAACTTTACACCCCCCATAAATAACACAATATTACGTTTTTTTGAACGCGGCTTGTTTCGATGTGTAGCCCTTATAAGTTACCTGATTTCTATTTTATTCAATTCATCCAAACTCATAACCGAAAATGTTGGCAGAGAAATCTCGGACAAAATCTGTTTTTTACTCA
Organism: Mermis nigrescens; assembly: GCA_036768485.1. Classification (NCBI taxonomy): domain Eukaryota; kingdom Metazoa; phylum Nematoda; class Enoplea; order Mermithida; family Mermithidae; genus Mermis; species Mermis nigrescens. Next base: position 4,653,253 of record JAVLUZ010000152.1, on the reverse strand, counting down.
TCCACTAGAGTGTAAAGTTTGAATCCCTGGTACTATAGTCTGTTTCACACAACTTCGGTCATAAATTTCAAAACCGACTCCAACAATAAGCCGACAGATGCGATTATAGCATTGACCTGATATATAATTATCGTAACCCTCGGCTAATCGTCGATGAAAATTCTTAGGATTTATGCACGAAGTTATGTGAAACAGACTATAATTGCGTATTGATTGTAGAAAAGTTTGCTGGCAAGCACAGAATAGCCCTTGATCCGTAGTACATTTCTGTCAGAAAAAAATTCCTAAATCTCATAACTGGAGTTGTTGGCAGGCATAAACATGTCGAAAACTCGACTAGAATGTGTCTTTTTACCTCCAGATTTTTGCACTCTTTACACTCCCATTCGAGAACTAAGGCAGAATTCAAAAAACAAAAAGTGTCAGCTGCAGAACATAAATAGATAAATAAGTCAAATGAAGTGCATGATTTTTCCAAAAGAATTAAATCTGCATGCGTGGACTGATGCGTAAGCCACTGCGCCAACTCGACATATCGGCGGATTTCAATACTTAATTAATAATTGAAAAATATTCATCATTCTACTAAATAAAAATAATTATTTATTAAAGACAAGTCAAAACTTCTGAAATAAGAAAAATCTGATCAAGCAATATGCAATACGAAGTTATCTATCGGCATTAGAAAATAGATGTAATTATAATACAAAGTTCACCTCTTCATATCTCAACAGACACTGGCTGTAGAAAAGTTTTAAGGTCAGATTCGTTATTCTGACCTTACGGAGAACATTTTTTTAAAATTCATCATCCACGATGCTCTGGACGGAAAAACTTTTTTCAGTGTAAAGTTTACACCTGCACTAATAACGCAATATTGATTGTAAAGAAACAAAATAAATTTTGCCGTGCAGCGCTTAGGACGAGGCACATTTCAAAGATAATTATCACGTTCTGTCTACTAAGTGGAGAATATGGCAGAAAAAAAACATTTTTTCCCCAGACTCTTTACAATAAATCGCCTCTAAATTTGAAAATATTACTTTTTTCGAAAAAATCAAAAACACTTCCCTAGATTTTATAACTGTCTAACTTTTAAAACCAATCAGACTGCATATAATGTAAAAATGAGTTAGATATGCTTCTGCACATGAAAACAGTAAAAAACCGTCTACTTTACACAATATTGCGTTCAAAGAGAAAAAATTGTTATTCGAGATTTTGTGACCCTCTACATTATAAAACCAATTGGACTGCACAAAAACCAAAATTGAGTTAGATAAGCTGAAAACAAGCAAAGAGTAAAAACCTCGTACACTTCACATTTTTATGCAGCGACCATCGAGTGTAAAGAAATTTTAAGGTCAGATTCGTAATCTACAGCTCGGGGGTAACATTTTAAAAAAATTGGCCCTCCGCAAATCATTTGATTTTTCGGTTTACACTTTACACAATCATTGCTAACTCGGTATTGAGTGTAAACAAAAAAAGACGGACATCGAATTTCCTAATTATCCATCGATTAAAAAAACCGCACCTCCCAGATGTGTGCCGTTAGAGCTGTGAGGGGGGACACAAATTTCGCACTCGCTGTGAATAACATAAGAAAAAAGGATGGCCAAGTATATTATAGGTAGCGCTATCGCGCTACCTATGATGAACGTCATTGAAAATTACTACATTGTTCTTATCATTTTAATCTTAATCAGCTTAGGCGACGAGATATCGCAAAAATGTTCAAAAGATGTTTACATTTCGAAATCGGAACAAAATTGTAAAATATGCACGCTTCCAAGTCCAGTCAATTCACTAAAAGTTGACTTTCGTTATCGATTACAAAAAATTTACGTATTATTTCAATTTGATTCGAAATGGCAAGGTTGCTATTTAACGTAAATTTTAAATTTATTACATACAAAAATATGAAAAAACTTATTTGTCGAAATCAGTCCTCAATTCGTTATAGTAGTCATTTTGCTATTGCGTATTCGTAAATCTCTTCATCTTTTCTATTTCTAAGGTGCAAAAACGTGTAAAACGTGTAAGATCCCATTAATTTCTCTCTACTTTAAATAAAAACGTTCCGTTTTTTGGGTTGTAAAATCTTCTTGCGTAAAAAGTTATACTTAATATCTGTAGATAAAGGAAGGTATTACGGAAATTAGGCTGCAAGTATAATTGCTCAAAAAGAGCGACTACGTAAGTAAATACTTGTCAACAAGTAACGTTAAGATTACTATAAAAATACAGAGATAAAATGTTAAGCAGTTCACTCGAACATCTGAGAATTCTAATCATTCGCTGTAAGACTCAATGTACTCGAGCTGAGCAAGGAGTGAGTGATAATTTTTTAGCTTTAGAGGAGGTCAAACTTATTTTATTTAGCAATCTAGGAACAATCTCCAGATCGATCGTAAAGATATGCTGAATATAACCTGCTTGAAATTAGCGAAATGCCTGTTCATTCATAATACATCTTATAACCTATTTATCAAAAATCTGATTTGAATTTTAAAAAAACCTAAATTTCAATTTAATTCTATCAGATTCTCAATTAGAATCTTTGTTTTTTTATGTTTTCGCCATGCTACACTGCGCTTTTCGGACAAGTTACTCTATTAGTTAGAACGGAAGTAGTGTTAAAGTATGCTATTGCCTCCTATCTGTTGATCGCATTACTTTGAGAACTGGATGAAATGTCGACGTTGCCTCCTTTCTTCTTCATGTCAGTGTTGCTCGTATTCTGATTATTGTTGTAATTATTATTATTATTATTATTAATTATTATAATTATTATTATTATTGTTCCAATATCCGTTATTTCCGCCTCCGAAGTAGTTGCCATTAAATTGCGAGAAACCTGAGCAATACATATCAAAAGCAGATTCGGCTTCTGCCCAGCTGTGCTCCATAGTGTTACATGACCTTCATAAAACAAATTATCATGATTTATTCCTTGCCATAGCTGTAACCGGAAGCTTAGAGGAAATTCAGTCAGTTTTTACAGTTTTATTTGAAGTAGTAGTCATATATTTCAATCAGATGTTAGTTATTATACACTTTCGCTTAATTTTCTGACAAACGCATTATGTATACGGCATGTATCTTAACGTAAAATTTCAGACTTATGAAATTTACGGCTTTATATCCTAAAATGATGCTTTATTATAATTTATATTATATCGATATACGAAAAGTGTATAAAAAGGCAACTAAAGATGTAAAGCAATAAATAAGTGATTTTTAAGAGAACGAGTCAAATCGTATAAATGATATGCGTGTAGGGTATAGGTATAAAGTTTATGAATAAATATGCACACGACACGTGCATAATATCTATTTAGCATTCTAATTGGAAGATATTAATTTTCTTGAATATTAAGCATTTGTAGCGAATGAAAGAATGTGATGCGCGATGATAGCCTAATCTCGAAGTTTCAAAGGTTTTTAAAAATTGTTTGTTTAACTTTATTAAAATGTTCTAACTTCATTAAAATAATGTTCTGAATAAAATTTTTACCCGCCAGCATAATAGCAGGAGCATCTGTAGAAAAAGCGACCGGGATCATCGCCTTGCTCGATTCTGAAGGGCAAACAAGAGACACCCATCAGTGACCCGTAACTCGGACATTCCCGTTCGCACGTAAACTTACAAAAACCTCTTGCAGCGTATATTTTTTCACAAGCTTCACCAGATGCTCGGAATCCTAATAAGTTTTGCAAGAAGTTCTTAAATCTGTCATTTTTGGACTGAAAAATATCAGAGATTGTTCAAATGATAATTCCCACACTAGAAAATGATTAAATAAATGATTATCGTCCGGAAGAAGGGATAAATATTTCAAATTAAATGTAAAGGAAGTTTCGAGATTATTCAAAAAATTTTCTATGATTATCAATTGGTAACTTTACCTAATCTATTGCGGAAAGCAGCTGACCTGTGGCTTATTTATCGTGTTTGCTGACTTAAGGAATATGATCAATGCGTCAATAATATTGATTTCTTAGTCAATCTCAAATAAATGGCACAGCAATGCTTTAATATAATGATTCATGAGCCATCGACAAAAAATATTTTTCCAGTTCTACAACTTTTCAGGGGACGCAGGCAGGATTAACATTATTTTTTCATTCTTCCGGAAGAGTAAATTTTTGCAGTTTCTTCCGGCTTCTGCATGCAAAGTCAACTTGTCCCTGCTTTTAAATTATAAAAACGTATGTTTCTAAGTAAATTTTAACCTTTTTTGCTCAGCACAACATTTCTCTTGTTGCTATGTGCTATCTTTCTTTTCATTATTAATTTTGGAATCAGCTAATCCTCAAAACAAATATGTAAATTAATTCAAATCTTATTCGTCAAAATAGGGCCGTAATACAAGATACTTCAAAATTAAATTACGCGTGAAAAATCAGAATAATTAAAATGATAAGCCTAGCAACAAGACGTTTCAATCTTTGCTTTACGAGCTCATTACTAGTTCAATATTAGGTTCAAAGAATAAAAACAGTATTTAATTTTTAATTATCTTTCATTTTTAAGGACCGCACTTCCAACTTTTATTCGTAGACGCTGTGCTGAAGGCATGACTTAGGGGCATACATGTAACGGCTCGAAATTTAGGAAGGGGGTCCCCGATTATTTTTAGGGGGGGGGGTAAAGACCTCTAATTTTTGGCCGAAAATAGTCAAAAAATTATTTTTTTTTAAAGTTGGTGTCAAAAATTTTCTGGCTTTGGGGGATGGGGGACGACCAACTTCGGTTAGAGGGATCCCCCATCTCTCTGTTACATATCTGGTAGGGTGCCTAAATCATTTACTCGTTTTAGAATTACACCATGGACAATTTTATATTATTAAGGTCATCGTAAACATTTATAGGTAAACAGGTTAAATGTACGGCACTTTCAAATTATCTAGCCGCAGGTTCATTGTCACTCATAAAACCAGTATGTCATGTCAATATTATTTTGAAATTACTTCCTTCAAAACTTTTGTGTACTAAAAATTAAAAAAATGTTCTTCCAACCAGAAGCAGGAATTTTATTTTATTATCAATTAGCGATTTTCGAAAAAATTATAAGAATACAAGAGTGTTTCGAACCAATGCGGTAGGAGTGATATTTTAAAACATATCGAGTTTTAGGGCGAACTTTCCCATCGTAAAGCAGCATCATTCTTACTTGTCAAAATAGCGTCACAATCATGCGTGTTCTGGGAGGGGGTAGGGGAAGGGGTTTTGACCCTACAGAATGGCAGCTGACCCCCGCTAAATGGCTGCGACCCTCAGAATTTTCGTTTTATAAACTTGGTAAAAGTTGTAAAAAGTGTGCTGTTCTAAGCTTTTTGCTCATTTTTGACTCAAAAATCTCAAATTTTCAGTGCTTCGCGTCATACATTTTTTGACCATATTCTGTTCAGTTTACTGAAGTTTTTCAAATTTTTTCGAAAATTTTTCCGACATTCTTATGTTCTAGAAAGAACGATCATTATCTGAAACGTCAAAAAGCGGTGGTTTTGACTTGTACCCATCGTTTTTGAGCCCAAAAAGCACTTAGTATATAATTTTTTGGGACTTTGACCCTCCTGAAAACCCATGCTGTACATGTATGGTCACAATACAAGACAATTTGGAATAAAATTGCGCTAAAAAGCAGAATATTGAAGTGATAAATGCAAGAAGTTTCAATCTTAGTTTTACATGCCAATTACGACTTCAATATAATTTCAAATTAATCGATTCAAACATAAATTTCTCTTTTTGAGAGCACTCCTTATTCTTCTAGATATTCAAATCGATAGATCTATAGTAAACTAACCTGTATCTGCGAAGGGTCCCTTGCAGTAAATACTAGTGCTGTATCTTCTTATTCTTTCCTTATTAGCTGGGTCTAAATGAAAGTACTGGAAAAAATAATCATAGTTAAGGAAAAAATTCGTATTGATAGAGCTGATGGAAAAATAAGATAAAATCAGGAGTATTTAGCTATGACATAGCGAATTATCAGTGCTAAACAACCCTATATCGCGTATAATACTTTTCCAAATCAAAAGGTGGACCCCATTCTCAAATAATGCTGCACGTTGATGATTTTGATCCACTGCGAACTCAAATACCATAAATGAATGATTAGTGGACCTGTAAAAACCACAAATTTTCCACACTTTCCTAAATTAAAATAGCTTTAACGAAAAGAAAAGCTTTCGATAAAAATACTGAGACTCAACGAATCAGGATAACAATGGTTTGAAGCAAAAAACACCAAGGTTTAATATTGTAGGGAAATTCGTACAGAAAACGAGAGATCAAAAGGGCGCACTTCAATTTAATTTAAACAATCAGTTTCATTTGTCCTAACAGTTGGAAAGCATATATTAAATTTACATAACTCTTCCTATTTTCAACACCATACGATTGTCATGAATGAAATTAATGATCTTATGTAAATTAAGCTGTCTATGGTCTGAAGCTGATCGGCATAAATATTTCTATAATATATTTTTATAATAAGAGTTGAAAAACAGATTAATATATCAGCTGAAAAATTATTTACTTTCAAAACGAAATAATATTTCTTACTGGAAAAGTAAGCACATCCTTCAGTTGTCTCGATAACATTTATGATGACAAATGCTACTGCTGTAAGCACTATAGTTGAGCACATGCCTTTCGCTAACAACTAAATCCAAAGTGCAAGAATATCCTTGATTCTTTTTCATAATATTGACCACGATGCAGAAGCAGCTAATACGCAATTGAATACTATATTGTTGATTTACGAATGCATTTTTAAACGATTAATACGCGATCAACTTCATGCTCCAGTAAGTTCGTTTTGCATTTAATCCCATCTATTTTGCTTGAAAATATTCCTGATAAATGCCCATGCATTACTTATTGTCAAATTCAAATTTGTTTACTTCTTGACTTGGAAATCAAAAATGTTGGATCACTTTTCAAAACTGCACTTGCATTTCATCCGAAAAGAACGCGTGACGTTGAGTTATTTTTTTGAAATTACAATTTTAAATCATATTTCTTCGTTTGTTAATATTTTGATTCTAGTCGATGGAGATCATTGAAATTCTGAGTAATGTCATTTCTACCACAGGATCAGGTTCTGATCTTCACATCTCTTCCACTAGCTAAATCATATCAAAAGTCAATAAAACGTTTGGCAGAACTTTCTCTATTGCAAGTACATATTTAAGCAGTCTTCCGTTTTACTGCTACGCAACTTGATTTTAATATCGCTCTAATATTCGCACTTGACTTTGAAGCGGACTGTGATAGTAATTAAAATCGATGAAGCCCACTGGCGGATCCAGGAAATTCTGATAGGTAGCGGAAGCCCAAATTTTCCCAAAAGTGTCAATTATTTTTGGTGACAGAATAATTTCTGATCGGAAAAATAGAAAAAATATTGAAAGTTCTCTACAAAAAAACGAAAAATTAGTGCTAAAATCGGCATAAAGCACCAAAAAACACTCGAGAAATCAATGTAAGAACTAAAAAATCCTTGTTTTGTACATAAAATACTCTGCTGTCGTATAAATAAAGTTTTAGGAACGTCAAGAAAGTCAATAAATGACATTAATAAGTACTACCCAACTCTCTAAATCCGCGCCTAATTCAGTCGATAGTATTTATAGCAGATGATCTTATTTACAAAGCTGACATGCGCACATACGTAACGAAAGCAAGTGCTTCTAGAAAAATTTTCCAGACTTCAATAAGGGATCGAGTTAATTGACGAAAAAAGCGGAAAAGTGCGCTCAGAAGCATTTAAACTAAAAAACGTTTAATACGAATTTCGAAAGAAGGAGGTTCCAAAAGTCGCATATTAAAAAATGATTGAAAAACTTCATTCATCTGTATAAATTGATCGATTGTGGTAGTTCTGTAGGATAAGGAATCATTCTTGTGCAATCATGATCTAAAAAAGAGCTCTTTCAGCATGAGAATGTTTGAAGCAGTAGACTGTGATTTTTACTCGTATGTCAAACGAAAACCGCCACGTAGGCAAAATAATTTATTTCAATTTCAATATAGCAATTAATTTCTAGAATCTTTCACAGAACTCGGACGATCGATGAAATAGACCAGAGATTTTTCCGTCATCCATAATCGTGTACGACGAACAAGTTATACATGTGACGTTACGTCTGAAATTCGAATATCAAGAGAAAATTCAAACTTACAAAATCGAACAACAAACGAAAGGTTTGAATCAGAAATTAACAGTTTATCTGGTTTATTTACATACAACGTCAACATAGTTATTCTACGAAACGTCCTTTTATTGTCGAAAATTTTGATAACTAAAAGTCAGAATATAATTAAACAAGTTTTTTCGACCTATCTACTTGCTTACTTACTCTACTTACTTCACCTACTTATCTTACTGCATCAGAATAAACGTACAGTAAAAACTTTATTAAAAAATTAGGATTAGGGTACCCAGACGTACACTCCAGGAATTGAAGATCTCTAGACCCCCAGAATGAAAAAAAATTGGAAATTTTCTCAGGAAAATGAGGCAAAATGAAGGCAGAAATTGGATGAAAATTGAGAAAAAATTTTCAATAGTGCTTAAAACTGACTAAAAAATGTATAACAACGTAATTTCAACGCTACTCGTATTTTAGCGCTTATACCAATTTTTGAGGTCTTTTGCCCCAAAAATCTTAATTCTCGACCCTCCAAGACCGGCTGACCCCCAAATCGGCCATGCTGTGTATATGATGGTACCCATATTACCAAAATCTAGATAGGATTGTGAGCTTGCCACAGTCTACGCAATTATGTAGTTTTATCAGTCTTAGAATAGTTTCGTAAGCCCAGTCTCTAGCAGTAGTCAAAAATTTGGTCTTATTAAAACGTATCAGTAGCAAAAGCAACATGCCAGTACAAAATGAACAAAGAATTCGTCTGCGAAGAAATTAAGCACTAGAGCATTAGATTGAAAAGCATAAAATTATGTGTTTAGCGTATCACATTACTGTGTTGAACTGATTTTCTCATCATTTCTCTTTTCCAATAATCCTCGAAACTACGCCGAAAAATCAGATTCTTACACAAATATAACTGTGGGCTAGGAGGTCAATTAATCTCTTCCTATGAAATGACAGGCTAACTCAGGTTAATATTACAATCGAAAAGTATAACATTTTGCACGCTGTTTAGATGAATAAAGTGGATTCGTGATTTCCCATCAATATTGTAAGATAAGAATATCATAAAAACAAAAAGAGAAAGAAAGTGAATAATAGGATTTCAATTTTGAAGACGGCATTGCAGAAAAAACGGCACTTTAAAACTGAAAACCTCAGGTTATTGAATTATTCTTGAAAAAATAAAAATAATCATACATATATTATCCAAATTAATTTCTTTTTTCTTTTTTCCTGATGGGTTTTATTTGAAATTGTGAGTTAATATGCAAAATCGAAAATTGAAGTGCCATGAATGTAAATTGACATTTTTGCAAAACGTATTCCTAATCAGACCCAACGGTAAACTAATTTATGTCTATATTGTCTTAACTTACATCAGTTTTTATGCCCACGATAGCTGGAGAAAATATAGAATTTCAGGTCTCTCACGTACATGCTATATCCGATTCGCGCGCAGGTTGTTCCTAAAGATCGGCATGTTGCGCATGTATGGATGAGACCATAATGCACAAAATGGTAGATCTGGGAATAAGCTCAGTCTGGTGGTCAACCAGAGAGCGTTTCTAAGCTGAAATAATTTTAAAAATTGGTAACGATGTCAATTTCAAACAATTTTGCAGAAAGTTTGGCATTTTCTCACTTCTACTATATTTTCTTATAAAATTTCTTTTTTGCCTTACTGTAGAGTCTAGGTTCCTCAACACCCCCTCCGTGCATGTCTGGTTGAAACCATAATAGCATAAGAAATGACTATACATAATTTCTTGTAGTTTCATCCGCTTTTCGCATAATTTTCCCTCTGTCGGTCTCATTCCCTAATTTTCTATAAACCGTCAAAATCAGACATGTACTACGGGAGGTCCAAACCCTCGATGATGAAAAAATCAAAAATTTCTCGGGAAAAAGAGCCAAAATGAAGACTAAAAAGGTTAAAAACCTAAAATTTTTTCAATGGAATTTAAAATGACCAGAAAATGGGATTAATACGAGCTTTTGAGGTCAATTTAGCCCAAAAACCTTACTAAATGACCCCTCCATCAGATCAACCATTCTGTGCATCTATGATTAATACCACAAGTACATATAACGCGTGTAGCCAATACCCCTCACCTGCATTACGTTACTTAATGACCTTTGTAACCGGACTAACATTAGTATTTTACGAGCATATCATCCACAGAATGTAGTTATAGTGGCATTCTTGCGTGCATTTGCTGGATTTCAATCATTGTAGAAATGATTTTATTCTATTCATTGTAAAAAATTAAGTAGAAGCGCAAGAAATCATGCTTATACTATGAATCAATTTTTATGATTTGTTTTTATCATTTTGTCTGGAGCAATATTTGAGATCAGTTCAACTCTATACACATCTAAATCTTAAGGCATGCGCATTGCGCACACTTAAATCATTGCCAAACATTTTGGTAACCATAAGAGCAGCTTTGTTCACCTGGTAGTTTAGTTTTCGTTGGCAAATAATTTTTTTATCCCATCGTCCACGACGACATTCGGTAATTTATTGTCAACATCCAACTTCGATGGAAGGACTTCAACCTCTTTATCGGCCTTTGGGCTGCTAGTAATTGACTTTGGAGGTGTTGTCGCACTAGTCTCTGCTGGTTTGCCCGTTGCACTAGTGTCTGCGGGTTTACCATTATAAATAATTACTTTCAAATTTTGAATAATCTTCGTTTCGGTATTAGTCGATGTTATTTTCGAATTAAATGTGCCATTCGCACCTCCTTTTTCATCGCTCTTCTGAACTGCTGCTGTCTCAGACTTGTCATCTGATTTTCAGATTGAATAGATCAACAAAGCGTTAAGAAAGCCAATGAAATTAAATAATTGTAATATTGCTTTGCTTTCCGACTGTTCCTATTGGGTTCTCGATCATACATCCTTCCCGACCCGACCATGCAGTCGTGTTAACCGCGCAGCCTTCCCGTCTATTGAAAGTTTATAAAGATCCCGTCTTTCCGACTTTGCATGGTTTCCGACTGTGCTGCTTTCTCAAGTATTTAGTAGGTTCTGTAACATTTTTGTAAAACACTTTACATTTCTAAATATTCTGCTGTGTGGCTTTCCTGTACAATACCAGAATAAATCAGGGTTCTAAGTTTAACCCCTCTAGGTCCTTAGGAAAAATATATCATAAACACATGTAACAACGGCACCCCATCATACCCTCCGTCACGTGAGCGAAATTCTACACGCACCGGTTTCCCGGATCTTCCGCCCTTAATCACGTGTATAGTACTAACCGACACTTGGGCTCATGTTCAGTGTTGCGCTGATGTAGCGTCAATAAAGCATCAATCTCACCCGTTTAACTTCAAAATATCTATTTTAAATTGGGTAGTAGTACATCCGCTACACTCCTTCCCCTCTTGGAGAAGCGTGAGCACGACACCTTCAGAGTTCGAAGTCGGAGACCTCCAACTTTAACGAGGGCACCTCCTCATATCCTCTGTTACGTGAGTAACATTCTACCCGCAATGTTTTCCCGGAATTCCCGCTCTGAATCACATGTGTAGCACTAAGAGACTCACTCGGGCTCTTGCTCACTTTCTCCGCTAATATTAAATATAATTGAGAAACAATATAGCATAAAATGCACGGCTTTAACTTCAAAATATCAAATTCAAATTGTCTAGTAGCATCACACACCTGAATAGTAGAATGCAACGAGCGAAGCGTTTTTGAGCCCAAACGGCCTTAATAAGTAAAATTCTGAAATAGCTCGAAAACTATGTTAATTCAAAGTTTCTAGTCAATTTCAATCACTTTAGGAAAAAATTTTAATTGTCATCTATTTTGGTCTTCATTTTGCCTTACTCTTTACAAAATTATTCATTTGCCATTCTGAGGGTCTATTCATTAGACCACAGTCTTCCTTGAACATGTCCGGTTAAATCCCACTGCTTAGGCGTATGTTATATATGGCACCGTTATAAACCTTCAAACAATCTGGAAATTCTTCCTGCATAATATTCCGACAAGTACTAACTAATAAGTATGTATGTCAAATGCATCGTGAATCAAATAAATTGTGCATGTGTGTAAAGAAACGACATAAGCAAGAATTACTCAAAGCATAACAAACTCTTCGTAAAACCCCTTAGGATATAGTCAAATCCCGTTATAATTTGCAATTATAGATTATCATAAAATTATTTGCTGTAACTCACTCTTTTATATAGCCCATATTTAAGGGAACAACATGTTCTTGTATTGTTCATGTACTCCTATGTACCTACACTATTTAACGTATTGCTGAACAAGATGTCTGCTTTGCATCCAAGAAAATCTGAATTTACATGTAGTACACAGTCAGGAAGGAGAATCAGTGGGAAGGCTGCAATGACGAATACTTTATTTCTGTTCCGTGCTTAGATACAATCGGGGAGGCTGCCTGTCGGGAAGTTACAGTCGGAAAGCTAATATCATCGGATCTTATGTAGAATTCACCCAAGCGATTTTCATGTGTGTTACAGTAACCAAGCTTTAAATATGTATTGCTCGTAGTCATCTCATAATTTTGCTTAAGATGTTAAGTAGATATAACATAAGTAATGGATCAGTAAACTTCGTTCACTGTAATCATACCAAAATCGATGGGGAAAAATTCTACATAAGATCCAGACTTTCATATAGATAATTTTAGGTGCTTAATATCATTAGTCGGGAAGGCTGCACAGTCGAAAAACTATATGGTAGAAAACCTAGTACATTCGGGTAGACTTGATGATACAAATGAGAAGGTTTAGAAGAATTCATCGAAAAAATTAATTATAATCCAAAAAAACTACGATTGTTACATATAAGTGCTGTCGAAATAGACACTGTACAAGTAACTATCAGTGCTTTAATCACAGATTTGTAAAAATTCTAATCTGTTTTAAGTTTGATTAATATTTATGAATTTAGTTTTAGAATATGAAAACTGCAGAATTATTGAAAATGCTAAGCTTTGCTTGCCGCTCTCTGCATCATTACCTGTAGAACCACCTTTTTTACTCTTATTGTCCTCAACCCTCGATTTTTGCGTGAATGATCTCAGATTTAGTTCTGACTTATTTGCGTTCCCAGAACAATATTGATCGAATGTAGCCTCAACTTCAGCCCAGCTATGTTCATTAGTGGTACATCTTCTAAAAAATGAATTATACGAGTAATAAAGATAAACCGGTATAAATCTGATCTAGATTTAAGTAAAGGAGGATGTAAAATTTGATATGTCATCGAAAAACAGGAGATATTGCTTCGATTATTATTAAGTTTTCAATAAAAGTAAATTTTATAGAAAATGAATGTTTTACTGTTCTTTCTCATTCGATAAAATCAATGGTTGGTTGTAGCTACCACGCATGGGCGTGGGGAGGTAAGGGGTATGCAGCAAGCCCCCCAGAAGGCCGAATACCCCCAGACCCCCCAGAATTCAATGTTTGAAAATTTTTTTTCGCAAGTTTTTATGCCAATGGATAGTGCTCGATAAGAAACGTTAAAAATGGTGTTTCGTTCGTCATACCACAATTTTTGAGACCATTTTTTGACCTTTTAAAAATCTGGCACCCCCCAGAATTTTGGTGCTGCCCACCTATGGTAGCTACCAAGCTGAAAGTGTCTACGTATAGTCGTCGTATAGTCGTCTCGGCTTAAATTACAAGTTTTTAGTTGTCTATCTGTATATTCAAAACGACTCATTTTTCTGTAGCCTATTATACTATATTTTGTTACAGAATGTACAGAATGCAATGCCATGTTAGTCATATTCTTAAACTAATCGTTAAGCATACTTTAAAAAACAGCCGGTTTTTGAGATTTTAGGCATTCCCGACAAACCATCGTCGTTGCTGATTGACCTTAGTCGGTTTTTTTGCAAAATCATGTTGACTGCAATTCCAGACAAGTAGCATAGTCTTACTATCAAAAAAATGGTAACGTCCCATCAGCCCTGACAGTCCCATCTTCCCATCAAAAAAACCAAGAATCCCACCAGTTCTATACATAGATGCACAGTGTGGCGGTCTGAAGGATCAGCTTGGGCTAAGGAGTCAATCATAGAGCTTTATAGGATCTTGAAATTGAAATAAATGTTAATGATAATAATTATTAGCTCGATGAAAAAGCCTTTCAACATTTGTATTCGTGTAGTTGTGTACTGACAATAAAATCTCTGAAATTCGGATAAAACTATCACCTTCACGATGAGAATGCCATAATACTGCAAAATCAGAACAACTGAATTATCTACTCGTTGCTTTACTTATCCTGCTTTACAAGGGGAAAATTATGAAATCGGAATAAACGATAAGATTGATGTTGCATTATTTCAAAGACATAACTCAAGCATTAATAAATTGAAGAGCTTTTTCAGAAGTGGGCTTAAGGGATTGGCAAAACATAATTGGGGAGATGGAGAGGATATGTGCTTTGTAATGCTTTTTGGCCGCCAGTGATAAGAATTTCTAAAATTTTTCTGGCACATTAATAACATTTATTTACTTTTTTGGCAGTCCGGTAGCCATACTTTTGCTGAGACGATTTCAAGAGCAGAAACAGCTTTTTCAGCATATCGTTCTAATATTTTCAAGCAACGACATTTTGCGGCAAATGCTATAAATACAGGGGATCAAGCAGTAATTCAAGCTTCAAAAGGTTCTTCCGCTTCGATTTCACAAATTTTCTGGCACTTTGCACCAGATTTTCGCTAAAATCAAAGAAATTCAATTACTTTTTCAAGCAAAATTGTCGGAGATTTCAAAATTTTTGAACAAATGTTGCACCAAAAGCTATTTTAAATGAAAGTGGACAATGCGAAACGCCTAAAAAACGCCATTTCGCACGTGAAGGGCAAATTTTCGGACCTTTTTCGATTGTTTTTGGAAAACTTTAGGTACCGCCCCTTACAGAAATCCCAGACCCGCCACTGGACTTTTTCAACAAATGCTTACTTGGCTCCATAGTACACGCACCGGCATCGGTAGAAAAACTGGCTTGGAATTTCTCCATTTCGTATCCTGAATCGCAAGCATTTCACTTTTTTCAATGTACCCGAGCCAGAGCACTCCCGTTCGCAAGCGTATCTGCAGTAGGCTCTCGCGGCAAATAACCTTACGCATGCCTTCCCTTTTGCTCTAATGCCTAGCAGGACTAAATTACGAAAGCGTTAGCGCGAACCTATAATATACTTGGGTACACATAACACCAGTGCACCCCACCCCCTACAACGGGACACATCTTGGAGATGCGGTTTTTTTAAAGAAAGATAACAAAAAGATTCGCTGCCAGTGTTTTTTGTTTTCTTAAAATCAATACCCGATTTGTAAAGAACATGTAAAGCTTTACTCTTTTCAAATTTTGGTAGGACGCTCGATTTTTCTAGCTCAGTTTTGCATTTTGTTTAGTCTGGTTTCTTAAATTGCAGACGATTGAGATAGCTCAAAAGTACTTTTTTATTTTTTGAAAAGTGACTTATTTACAGAGTGGCAGTGTAAAGAATCTAAGGGTGAAAAACACACTTTGACCTTTTTTTGTCTGTCAATAAGTCCGGTTACGAGTCCTAAAATACTTTTTCTGATAGAAAGGTACTCCAGCTTGAGTGCTACTTTCTGCTTATCAGCAAACTTTTCAACACTCAACACTGACTTAGATCTAGGGTTTTAAACTTTGCATTCTAGTGGATGGTGTAAAAAACAGTTTTCGTCTAATATTTCTCTGCCAACTTCTTCAGGTATAAGTCGGGATCAATTGAATAGAATAGAAATGAAGTACCTTTCATGAGCTACACTTCCTAGCAAACAGCATTCAAAAACTCAATATTGATTTATTTATGGTAGTGTAAAGTTCGAAATCAGGGGTGTAACATTGATCGAAAAAAACAAGTTTTCTTCCGTTTTTTTTGAATGGCCAATATCTCAAATATTTTGCGGAACAGAATTTTTCCTCAAAACAAACGTATTGAAGTGTAAAGGCTACAAAAAAGTCTAATTTGAATTTGTTTACACTTAATAGGGAATTAGGTTAAAGATTTTTAAAGTTTACAATGTGGTATGTGGTGGAAAAATACGTTTTTGTCCCTCTTTATTATTCGCCACTTTCTCAGTTTAGAGGTCAGGATAAGTCAAATAGAATAAAAATAGAGTACTTTTAAAGGGGTACACGTCAGAGCAGATTGCGTTTATTTAAATCATCATTTAGGTTTTCCGGGAGGTGTAAAGTCCAACAATATTGTATTAATCGTGTTTCGGTCTTGTTCTTTTTTGCCAACTTCTCCGTTATAAGTCTGGAAATGATATCGAGTCTAAAAATGTACCAAAAATCAGACGTGACGCGCCAGTCGGGCGCGTTTGTTTACCCTCTACAGTGGTGTAAAGTGGTTTACATCTGATGTTTATTTGTCTTCAGGCCATTGTTAAGACTTAATTTTTTCATAAATGTTGATCGTAATATCAGAGTAATATCCGAGTTACAAATCCAACTAAAATCTTCGTTTCACTCTGTGGTCGTGTAAAGTTAAAACAGAAAACTAAATTTAGTTATAAAGCCTTGCGGGAAGCTTAATTAATTTTTCAAAATGTTCTATGTAATGTCAGAATTACGAATCTGGCTGTTAGATTTCTCAACATCCAGTAGTTGCGTAAAGTTTGCACTATTTACTTATTGTTAATGTGTAGTTTACACTACAAATTTATTTTACTTCCTGAGGTGTGCAAAACGTGAAATTTTCTCGAAATATGTTCCGCAAGATCAGAAATACAAATCTGACTGTATATTTTCTTTACACCAAGCACTTGTGTAAAGTTTACACTATAAATTAACTTTAGTTTCAGAGCGTTACAGGAGTTTAATTTTTTTCCCAAAATGTTCCATGAATTTTTCGGATCACGAATCTGAGTGTAAGTGTTCTCTACACCCAGTAGTTGCGTAAAGTTTATGCTGAAAACATTTGATCTGTCTAAATAAGGTAAGGTTGTCTTGTTTAAAAAGATAATGCTGATGTTTTGTACAATATTGTTTTCCGCGTTCTTGGACTGCTGACATCATCGTGGCATGTTACCGTATGTTTTTACTGACCGATTTACTTAAGTCATGCTAATTAAAAGCAGGGTACGAGCAATGAAAAATGCTTCGATGGAACAAAAAGACGGATAAACTTGGGATTGTGGATTTTCAAGAATGTAAAAGGCCCACGTATGAATGCAACGTTGACTTGCTTCGCATCGTGATTGATAGAAAACTAACTGCAATTGTATTTAAAGGTATTTTATTTTGTTATCATGAGCATTATAGCAATCAAACCTGGCGTCAATTGGTTAGTGGACGCAATCGTTGCGGGCATGCAATGCAAGTTAACCTACATGTACTCCGTTTCACGTAAAAGTCGATTTTTTGCGTTGCTTAGAGAAAGTCTGATTTTTAATTGATTTTGCGACTTTAGATATATACATAGATAGCTTTTTCCTAGTCTCCTCCTTTTACATCCTTAATCAGTAGCCCAAATATATTCGTCTTTTTTGTTCCATCGAAGCATTTTTCATTGCTTATTTTAATAAATAAAGCGGAAGTTTGTTCCACACAAGTTAGAGCATGACTAAATACTGAAAAATTCGGTTAATGACGATTAATCGAATATTGATGGCGTTTTTTGAATCAGTTTAATGGTATCGGGGAAATTCGATGGTTCCCTGTTCAGGTAAATGTTTTCAAATAAAACGAACAAATCTATAAAATGCCGACTTAGTCACCTTCCGAAAATCAGGAAAAGAGAAGTCATATTTTTTACATATGCCGAGATTAATCTAAACATTATCCATTTCGAAGGACAATTTTATGTCAATAATTTTCAAATAGTATTGTTCTGTTTATTGAGAAGTATTACATTATGATATAATACATTTGATATTTATTCCAAATGATCATACCCGCATTTTCTTGCATATGTACGTACTAGGGCCATACAATGATTTTTTTACCTTTAATTGCTTTTAAAAGTCGCATGATTATGCTATGCTCAAATCCGATTTTTACATACTTACTTACCTTTTAAGAAACAGGCTTTGTGTAGTGACTAGCAAACTTAGACAGAGGCCCAAAAGTCTCTTAAAAATCTTTTTTTGCTCTCGTGACTTTCTATTTTGTCAAGAAATAATTACAATATAAAGAATAATTTTAGTTTTTCAGTGCACTTGAATATTTAGAAATTTTTCTTAATGACAAACTAATTACCTTTTATAATCAGTGTGCGAAATGCGTACGTTTCCTCACTTCAATTTCGAATCAATCAGTGATAGAATACGGTGTTTTAAAGATTACTTAAAATCAGGAGGGTGGTTTAATAAAATAGTGCCAGTATGCTTAGTAACTTTGATCGATTTGCTCTTTCTTCCTTATAAATTGTAGATGGGAGAAAAATCCATGAAAATAAGTTCACGACTATGTTTGGAAAAGTTACACATTCATTGCGTGACTCTCACTATCTATTTATTTGACTTTTGCACGTGAAAGCTTGATTTACTTTGTGTTTTGCTTTATGGACTTTTATTTTTTGTTTTTTCACTCCTTCTTTCTTTTCTATTCATTATAAATGAGCCAGACACAATTATTACCTACTCAGATTAGCAATTTACATGTTTTTATGTCATAGATTTTGTTGAGGCTTACGTGATTCTGTAAAAGGACCCATGCAATTAGCGCCACTGTTATATTTCATTAATCGTTCTCTGTTTGCTGGATCTGCAATTAAAATTTGAATCCTATCTCATTGTTTCAAAAAACTACGATGGCACCGTTCAAATGGAAGTCCCAAGAAAAAATTGAAGCAATGGGTATCTAAAAGACTAAAAGTAAGGGAGATTGAAAAACTCTCTTTATTGGGCGAAATGGAGACTTCATCACATTCATCGCACTATTAAGTTAATTTTATTTATAAAATTTAGTCAACCACGCTACTAGAATTCCAACTCATAGAATATTTTTAACTTTGAAATCGCAATTTTGCTTGAAATGCAAAACTTTTCTCAGTCCTCGGGCGTTTATACATCCCTGAGAATCACTTGAATCGCACAGTTTTCTTCAACTTCTAATAATTGCATTATTTTCAAATTTTTTTTATTTACACTTTGAATTAAAAATTTCAGAAAACTTATCATATGGGTAAAAAATTCGAACTCACTGCATTATTTTTTAGGACGTACATTACCACCATTATTCACAGAATGACTTTTTCTAAAAAATTCAAAGATTGTTTAGACTTTAGAATGATCCTGACAGGGTAAATAGAGTGAGGAAGCAAGTTAATTCTCTAAAACCTCGTTCATATCTAATTAAAATAGCTAAAATAAAAGAGCAAGAACACAGTGATCTGTTTAATGAAAGTCATGCCATGCAATTCGATAGCATCAATTTTTTAAACGCACTTTTTTAATATAACAATCTTTGTAAATTTTGTGTATTTAGAAAATTTAGTAGAGAATTTTGTTTTGAAACTAAAAATGTAATTTAAAACCTGATGATAATATTGAGATAAAAAAATCAAATTAACATTATTTCAAAATTTTATTTTTGGCAGAAAGAGTAAAAACCTTCTTTCGTTGTGAAAAGCACGCTAAGAATTTCAAAAGAGAAGAACCCAAGATATGACAATAATGTTATTGCTAACGTTATCCACCTTATATTTGAGAGAGATCATAGTGAAATCAAATATCAGTTAGAAGTTTATTTGCCCCCAAATTAACTATAGTCTGTTTCACACAAGTTCGGTCATAAATTTTAAAATCATCTCCGACAATAATCTGACAGACTGCGATTACAGCACTGATCTGATATATAATTATCTTAACCCTCGGCTTACTGTCGGTGACGATTCTTAGAATTTATACACGAAGTTACGTGAAATAGACTATAGTCTTCGTCGCTATAAGCTATACTTAAGATTTTGCTTATCAATTAATCGCTACATGTTTCATACATTAACAATACCGATTGCACACAAATAGATTCCGGAAAGACTTACTTGAAAAATATGAGCAGCTATTCACCTGCGTAATAGTTAAGCCAAAATATATTGCATCCACTAATATAAGTGTAACATGCAGCATTCAGTAGATTTTTTATACAGAAAATATTAGTCTACAAACTGAAGTACCTGTAACCAGATTGTTTAGGTCCCGCTCAACGAATCTGCTCAAAATTCATTTATATATGCTTTCATAACTTCTTTTGATAACGAGATACGAGTACAATCGTTTGACTACGTTTTCTGCGGGAAAATACAAACGTTTTATTTTATATGTTAATATTAAGCGCCATGTGCATAATACTATGTCTGAAAGTGCATAGTATGCAAAGGCAGAATGAAAACTACCTACATACATCATATAAACTTCCTAGATATTTTGCTGCTGATTTTGATCATTTCAGATTATTTACTGATTCTTGGTCAAATAATTTCATACATGTTAAAAAATTCACGGTATGAGCAAAAAACTGGTTTTTTGATACAAGCTTCTTCCACGAGCGTGTAATAAAGCAAAAACAGGATATTGACTTTCCAGCATAAAAACATGAATATTTAAAATCATTCTTTGAGTCCAAATAAGTATTTGGTGCAACGTTTTTTTGCATCCTCAACGCTAAATGCATACGCTCATAAACGGGTAACAGTTAAATTCTGGAGGGTTCATTGGGGCAAAATCGCCAAAAATGGCGCCAGAAAAATTCAATTCTGTGGTCAATCGATTTTGGAGTCTTTCAGATTATGGGGTGCACACCACACTGATCCCGGCGCCCATGTGAGCATACGCTTTTGTGATCCTGCATTATGTCTTCAACCCAAGCCGCTTAATTTAGCAATGTATAATTACACGAGCAACATGTGCTAAAAAATTTTTCGGAGTCTATAAATTTGTCAAAATTTACTGCACCTAAACGTGCCCTGAAATAATTTTTAATTGACAAATAATCATTTGAATTTGCGTTTTAAAACATATCATACAGAGATATGTCACATGATGGAATTGAATTCGGAATATCAATCAAGTCAAGAGACTTTTTAAAATGATATTCGAAGGTAAACGATTTTAGATCCCGTAAATAAAAGGTTTTATCACTGCATCGACAATGATCAAATCGTAAAGCACAGTCTGAATAGCTGGATGAATATTCAACGGCGAGAAGAAATCCACAAAAGCCACCAAATAATATGGAAACCAGCAACAAATGTACGATAAAATGATATAAGCACTTTTTCGCAGCGTTGCCTTTTTGGCTTTTTTCAACGTGATCAACGATGGATTTTTATTTCTATTACGCAGATAAGTCAATTTTGACTTTGTATGCTGCTTTGCTCCAGATAGCTTAATTTCTGCGGCTACGAGTCTTAAGTCAGCAGACTCGTCCGGCGCTAGGTCGTCGAGAACGGTAGACTCATTCCAAATTCTCTTATTTATCCCATTTTTTCTATTAGTCGTTAGGAAAGATAAATATTTGGACGGCGAAAGTAAGAAGCTGTTCCGGCTTATTGGCACTGCGCTACTCGATCTTTTGCTCTGAGATATATTCGTCGTTAGCGTAGTACTACAACTTCTGAAAAGGAAATTGCAGATTGAATACTAGGCTCAAGTAATGGATCTTGGATTTTCTGACAGGGGGATGCGGAACCCCAAATTTTTCTAGTACTGTCAAAAATTGTCCGAAAAAATCTGCCCACTATGCCAAAAGTATCTAGCGGTTTTTAAGCCATCCTCCGATAGACAAAATCATTTGTGATTCGAGAAAAGTTTGAAATTTTTGGTATTTTTTTGCGAAAAAAGCGCAAAATTAGTGCAAAAATCGGCATAAGGCGCCAAAAAATACTTGAGAAATCCTTGTCAGAACTAAAGAACCCTTTTTCTGTACATAAACTACTCTTCTGATGTAAAAATAAGGTTCTTAGAGCGCCAAGGAAGTTGGTGAATGTCATTAATGAGTACTACCTAGCGCGAAGCGTCGGAAAATGGGTGTAGTCCCAACACTGCCACCGCGAGTCCCAACACTGTCACCAGTCCCAACACTGCCACCGCGAGTCCCAACATTGCCACCGTGAGTCTTAACACTGCCACCGTCCCAACATTGCCACCGTCCCAACACTGCCACCGCGAGTCCCGAACAATGGCACCGCTAGTCCCCTCAACACTACCAACACGTTGTGTGTTGGCATGCACATGCACAGAAATTTTGTTACAAAAACGCTTAACATTTGGGGCATGCATGGTACGTACGTATTTGATAGGCTGAAATCATGCGGAAGGTGACGCGGAATTGAACATGCATATAGTGAGGGGTGAGAGGGGGTATTATCTCCACTGAGATGTTCAGAAGTTAGGTATCAAAGATTGCTTTAATTACAAATCAGCTCATTTCTAGGCAACTTCGACATGGCAATACATCATAAATACAAGATAGAATTACTACATTAAAAATTTTAAGATTTAGCATCTAACAAGCTCTTGATTCTACCCTTCACTAGCGATCCCACCATTATAATCCATGAACATTATGTACTTAATGCTTTTAATTACATGTGAGCAGCGACTAAATTCTGGGAGTGGGTCTTATGGGACAAACATTGAGAAAAAAGTCAAAAACACAATTGTGGGAGATCCGCCTGATTCTGGGAGTTTAAATTTTAAGGGGTTTACAACCACACATGGGCGGGGGGTTTGCACCCCCACCCCTGAAAAGTTGAAACCCCTTCCCCCAGAATTATATTTTTGGTAACATTTTTGGCGATTTTACCCATCCTTCCCCCAGAAGTTTTTTGCTGCTCACGTATGTTTACAACCCTCTCCCCCATGCATGCCCCGAATGTTAAGCTTTTTGCAACAAAATTTCCGTGACATGTGCATGCCAACACACAACGTGTTGGCAGTGTTAAGACTCGCGGTGGCAGTGTTGGGACGGTTGCAGTGTTCGGACACGATCAAAAGCACAAAAGGATACACATTATTCCCTATTGCGTCCAACTGTTTGACGACAGAAGGACGGCCGCCTCTCTGAATCAATCCTTGCTTGGCTATACATTCTCTCATTCTAATATGCTTAGTCTGGTGGGCGATAAGAGCCACACACGGATAAGGAGGTTAAAAAAATTAGAATGTCGGCCTCAAAACTCCAGTTCATGTCCTCTATGAGTGTTCTTTAACAAAAAATTTTTTCCAACATTCGTGACCTTTCCTTTTCACATAATCTGGCTTGATGAGAAGCTAATTGATAAATACATGTAGACCCTACAAAAATGGCCAACCATAGCTGGTCATCAGCCTCTATTGTGGAAGCGCAACTATTCATGAAAAATAAAAAATTAATTGGTTACAGAATTCTTAAGAATATTTTGCTATCACTTCCAGCATTCTTCTTTTCCAAATAATGTTAAATATGGACCGGTTCGTTATCAGTTCAACTACTTGATTACTGTCAGACAAACCGTCTCGTGTAATATTAGTATTTACCTGTGATCTTCCCTAGCTTCCAGTTGCTGTTTATTCATCAATGCAGGCGAGCTGTCGAATTCTATTTCGTGTTGAACGGTTCTCAGATGGACTGTTATGCAAATGTATAGAATTAGAATCGTGAAGAAGGGAGCGTAAAAGCTGACGGTCACGTAGAAAATGCTGTAAGCAGATTCAAGGACGGTATCTGCAGTCGAATTCGGCCTAAAGCGAAGGATTACATTGATTTTTCGAATCTGACAAGGTTAATCTCAACATATGAGCAAAAATCGGTCAGATCAAGTTACGGGTCTAGGATTTTCCTAAGGAGGCGGTGCCATAATTTATCTGTAAAACAGTCAAGAATTGGTCCAAAAATTTGCCCTTCACGTGCGAAAGAGCGGTCTTTCGGCGTTTTGCATTGTCTACTTTTGTTTAAAATTACTTTTGACGCACCTTTTTTCGAAAAATTTTGAAGTGTATGACAATTTTGTGCGAACTAATCAATAAATTCCTTAGAATTTGAAGCAAAAATCCGGCACGAAGCGCCGAAAGATTTGTGAAATTCTGGCTCAATGACGTTTACAAGCTTAATTTACCGCTCAATTTTCTGTATTTGTAGTATTTGACACTCGCACGTCGAAAATTCTTTGAAAGTTATGCTCAAAAATAGAAGAAGTCTATGCTGAAATAACGGGTGTCCCCTAAAAATCCGGAATTTTTCCAGAGGCTAATTTATTGCACAAACAGAAACAAAAACTCAACAAGTAATATATCAACAAAAAGAGCATTAAAAGCCTAATAGATCACACTCAATCGCGAGCTTCAATAACTCCATTGCGTCGCACTGTGTCAAGTCTTTTCCTAGTACTCAAAGTTAGCTTTTGTACAACATTTTGATCAACTTTCTTTAAACAATACTTTATACTTTTTGTTCGAATTATGGCTTTTTTGTTGAATTTAACACTAGAAGGAGCATTAGATGCGTTTTTCGTGTAAAATCCACTGTTACCATTAAGTGAAGAATGTGACAGGGTAAAATACGATTCATCGTCCAATACAAAATGTTTGTTACCAAAACGACGAAACAGGCGTCCACACTTTGTTTTGGCTAATGCAATTTGTTTATCCGATCGTGACGGAATGGTTTGTTTTTTTCTATATTGCAATTTTAATTTGTTTTTAACGATTCTATGAATGTAAGACTTGCTAACACCATATTTTTCAGCCGCCCGACGCACAGAAATAGAGCAACTGTCATTAAATGCAGATTCCAAATGTTCCAGTTTCTTTTTTGTAATAATTTTAGCGTTCCGACCAGATCCAGTGCGTCGAGTGCACTCGTGTCCATCGGAGTATCTCCGTATAATGTCATAAATAGTACTTTTTGGAACACCCTCGTTCTCAAAATGCCTGATCGTAAACTTCCTCCCTTTGCTAATGTTGATGGAATAAAACTTGTACACACGTGATCGGAGAATGTCCTCGTTTGTACGCATTTTTCAGAACTCAAGTTACACTACGAATTCCAAAGTTTAGTTCAATGGATAGAAGATTGAATAAGCTTTGTAATGATATATTGCATTTTACACATTTTTGTAAACTGAAGACATTGTAAACGTTTGAAAAAAATTCCGGATTTTTAGGGGACACCCGTTAGTTGTTTCTGATCTTGACATTGCTTTGGAAGCTATTCCATGAGCGAAAAAAGTGACTTCCAGGTCGCAAAGAAAGTAAATAAATGTCATTAATAGGTATCGTCCGGCGCGAAGTGCCGGAAAAATTTGAGAAATTATGATCACGGACGGCCAAAAATCATTGCAAATTACATATCCATTCTTTTTTCGCTAAACATTTTTGGCCAATGGGGAGGCGGCCGCGCCTTCTCCATCAGCACCCTTAAATCCGCCGCTGATCAGGGCCCGGTTTCATAAAAAATATTAGTTGAAATTAGTAATATTTATTAGGAATTCCTGTTTCACAAAAAATCATATTAGTAATAAATATCAGTAATAATATTTGTAATAGGAAAAACCGCTTTTCTAAAATATTAGTCGGCCGTTACATAAAATATTACCACATTACTAATGAATATTACTAAAATCACTAATATTATTACCACATTAGTAACCGATTTATTACTGTCTGTTTCATAAACATATTAGTGGCACTAATACTAATAAAATCTCATCCAATATTCCCCTCATTTTAATTAGTCTTTATTCACCAATAATTTAGGGTATTAGTGCTTACTCTATCTTAAGTTCACTCCCTATGTATTTGAAATTTAGTTTCTTAGTTAGTACAATCAGTCAACGATACTTCTGCGAAATTTCAGATAATTTTGACTACGTTTCATAAAATTACAGGATTTTCCTTGCAACATACATTTTTGTAAGACCATTCGATCTTATGCATGAGTAATATACATGCATACTTTTCATTTTTAGAATAAATGGATTAGTAATAATATTAGTAATATTTATTACACAAAACAACAATCAACAATACGCAGGTACTAATAAAATTAGTAATAATATTAGTAATATTTATTAGTGACTTGTGAAACAGAAAATAATGGAGTAATATTTATTACTAATTACTAATAGTATTACTAGTACTAATAATATTAGCAAGATTATGTAACAGAAAGTAATGGAACTAATATTTATCAGGATATTAGTGGTAATATTATTAGTAATAAATATTAGTCTTTTATGATACCGGGACAAGATCGTGAGTTTATGTAGCGTGATGCAAAATATTACTTTGTAAAATGTTAATTGTGAAAAACAGTGGCGGATCTAGGATTTTCCTAAGGGGGCGGTACCCCTAAGGGGGGGCGGAACCCTGACTTGGGCGGAAAAATTAGCCGTTTTAACTCCGAAAATCGCTAAAAATCGCTCGATTTTGCGCACTATTTTGGGCCAATGGGGGAGGGCGGCCGCCCCCCCCTAAATCCGCCCTGGTGAAAAATGATACACTGTAGGTTTGTTTACGCTTAACGTTTCTACGCACGTCTATTGCGATCCTTAATGTCTTATTTAGCATGTCTCTCTTTCTATGTAGCGTAATTTAGTTCACCTTGTAGAATTACGTAGGTTAAAATTTGTTGAGACGCCGTTTGAGCGAGCGTCCTTTTGAATCTCTTCGTAAATTTATTTATGTTTAAGAATTGCAATAGGGTTTGTAATTTATCTAAACATGTGGAGTTGGGTTTGTGGAATCAAAATTATGTAGCGACGTTGTTTATTTTGTGTACATATTATGACGTATTTTGCGAATTACTAATATTGTTCATTATTGTTTGACATTAATTAATACATAGCATATTTATGCTGTGAGATAGTGATTACACTCGAAGCAAAGGATTAGGCACGGGGCAAGAGTACGTTACATTTAGATGATCAAACTGGCGGAAAATTGGTCAAAAATACGTTTCAGTCACATTGATCGTTTTGTTCAAATAGATCGAGTCAAACAGAATCTTTGCTAATCATAGTCGACAGGGGCGGATTTAGGGGGGCGGCCGCCCCCTATTGGCCCAAAATAGTGCGCAAAATTAAGGATTTTTGAGAGATTTTTAGCGATTTTCGGGTTAAAACGGCTAATTTTTCCGCCCAAGTCAGGGTTCCGCCCCCCTTAGGGGTACCGCCCCCCCTTAGTAAAATCCTGGATCCGCCACTGATAGTCGACATGAGCTACATTAGGGGTGATTTTTAACGCATCTCTCGGATTGCAGCTGATTCAGTATGGCTACCTTTTTCAGTGTGATTCAATCATGACAGCATGCCGCGATAATATAATTTCTTACGACTTGTTATAATCATCAAACTATTATCCTTATCCGTAATTTTCATTAAAAAAATTCAGATGTTATACTTACTTCATTTTGTCAGTTTCTGTCCAGTGTCTAATATCGCATTGAAAGTAAAAAATCTAATTCGATGGATCTCGATGTATAGGCCTAACCTAATGTCTCGCATTTAATCATGTTAGCCTCGTTGATTTCACAATGATCAAATTAAACTGGAACTTTGGCTAAATAGTAAAACTCCAATTTGAGGATTCTGTTTTTTCTTATTTGGTCATTTAATTATTTCATTCGAACGTTTGTATTAGCTATCTCTTCCTTTACGCTTAAATCTACTGTTTCCTTACCTACGCATTGTCCAAACCGTCACGCATTGTTCCCAATTTGGGTAAAAGCGAAAGGGCACCACCGTATGCCAGACGAAAAACTGAGGCGAGCTGCACAGTGCTGCGAATGCATATGCTAAAATGATTAAGCATCGAAGCTTACGATCCATTACGGATGAATTCGATGCAATTCGGCGGACATTTTTCACCGAAATCCACCGGTGAGCCGCCACAACGCATACCAGATTGGAACTGGCACAAATGCTTATCATATGCAGATATTTGTTCAGTCTGCATAAAAAATCGCCAGCTATCCAGCGATAAGTGCACAACCAGAGCATGCGACCAAAGGAGTAGAATATTAGGATAAAAAGATTGGCGACCGATAAATTGGCCTTGATCAGTAGCATGCTGATCTAAAAATATGCAAAATTTAAAAAATGTATAGCGCCTTTAAAGGAAAAGGCGGAGTAAAGTCAAATAATTGAATAAGCTCATAATCCTATCTTTAAATAAAACTTCACATTCAGACATAAGTAATGCGGACGTGCTTAGCTGTCAGCATACATGTAACAGGGGTGGGGATCACCTACCCAAAGCTGGTCTTCCCCTATCCCCTGAGGACCAGAAAATTTTTGAACCATATTTTTGGAAAAAAAGCATTTTTGACCCTTTTTGGTCAAAATTAGAGGTCACTAACCCCTCCCCTAGAAATGGTCGGGGATACCAACTCAAAATTCGAGCCGTTACATGTATGGCTGTCAGGCAATTTCTGTTAAAATCGTGATATGGTCAATTACTTGCTCTAACGTTTTCAATACTATTTGTATAACATTTCACAAAGGTGAGAGAGAAATATAATTAGGCTAATATTGTACTGTCGGTACTGTGAATTGGATTTTCTTTCTTCGGTTTGCGGATTCGCCCCCCCTACATTTAGCCCACAATATTTCGCCCCCGACATTTCGCCCCCGGCATTTCGCCCCAGGTACATTTCGCCCTCAGAACTTTCGCCCTCAGACATTTCGCCCTCGGATGTTGCGCTCCCAAACATTTCGCCTCTCGGATGTTTTGCCCCTAGCTGTGAAATAAACGGGAGTTTGCAATAGACAAATGAGCTTGAGTAAGATCAAGTTAATTTTTAGAATTGCATTGCAAATAAGCAGAAACAGTGGCGGTCCAGGAAAGTCGTAAGCACATGTGGGCGTGGGGGCGGTCTGAGGGGAAGGGGTATACACCCTCCGCAGAAGTTGAACCCCTCTCCCCCACAAATTACTGTAGACTCCCAGAATTCTATTTTTAGTGACAGTTTTAACGGTTTTTGATGATTTCACCCCATCTAGAATTTCCTTTCTGCCCATGTATGGTCGTGAGAGGGTTTGCGGTTCCCCAACTTTTCAAATGGGCGAAACATCTGCTATTTACATGGAGAGTGCCCTTTTTTGGCCGTTGTATATTGTCCGTTTTTACTCAAAACGATTTCTTGTGCAAAAATTTTTCTGCATAGTTTCTCAATTTTAAGCAATTTTGTGTCAAATGTTTCTTGAATTTCTTTAGCTTTAGTTGATACTCGGTGCAAAGCGCCGGAAAATTGGTGAAAATCAAACATACACACGTCGAGAGACTTAAATTACTTTGCTTATCTCTTGTGTTTGTGCACTTAGAGCAAAGCCTATTGAAGCATTTAACGCTAAAGCATAAGAAATTTTCAGATTTCATGCTAAAAATGACGGCAAATCATTCTGGGTCACATATTGGTTGCTGCAGTGAGGGGGCAAAACAGGGGCGAAATGTTCGGGAGCGAAACATTCGTGGGGTGAAATCTGTGGGGGCGAAATTTTTGGGAAGCAAAACGTACCTGGGGGCGACATGTTTGGGGGGGGCGAAATGTCGGGGACGAATCTTCCGGACGCCTCTTTCTTCATTATCTTATATATTACTAATTAATAAGGTACGGCGTCGTACAAATTAAATACCGAATAAACACTGTAAAAGTAAAAAATTTACTCGGCAAAAGTACATGCGCGGAAGTGCAGTAAACTTCTTGCCCTTAGTTTTACCATTACGACACCCGAACGAATCATAGATAAGGCAACCAAACTTAAGATATCAACGAATCAAATGTCTTTGCTTGAAAATCCTTCATTGATAGTTAGAGGAGCAAAAAAATCAGGCGAAATTTATTTTAAACGTTTCTGAACAAAGTACTAAAAATAATTGAGAAGTAAATAAGAGCTTAGGACCAAGAAAAATCAAGCTTCTCGATTTTTCATGTCATACGATCAATCAAAGCAGATGGATATTTTTGTTATCAATATGGTAAACACATTGCTTGGAGAAAAATTATAGC
The DNA here is from genome assembly GCA_036768485.1 of Mermis nigrescens. Lineage (NCBI taxonomy): Eukaryota > Metazoa > Nematoda > Enoplea > Mermithida > Mermithidae > Mermis > Mermis nigrescens. Next base: position 4,623,118 of record JAVLUZ010000152.1, on the reverse strand, counting down.
TTCTAATTTTCACTTTTAAGGATATATTGTATTCTTCAAATTCCATATAATGGCGAATATAAATGACTCACGTGCTGCTGTCTATGTTCCTTCAGCTTTGTTACAACCTTATGAAGACTATAAATATTTATTGGTAGTCCAAGAAGAGTAAGACCGGCTAAAAATCCTATTTGAGCGTAATCTTGCCATACTTGTTCCGGTGGTTTGTAGATTATAGTATAATTAACCGCTGATAAGTTTGCTGACATCTGTAGAAATCGCACAATTAATTTTATAAAATTCATTGAAAAAAACAGCATACATCTTATTGCTCCTCAATAACGTGAAGGAAATAAAGCGCGAAGCTTTATCAATATTCTACCATGATACTCGTATATATGAAATAGCAGCAGAATACGATCCTGCTTTCAAAGGTGTCAAGAGAAGTAATGATTATTAATCAGGAATCACACATTCTTTTTATTTGATTGGCATAAAATAATTAGATTTGAATTGAATAAATTAAGTAAATTTCTTAACAAAATAAGATAATTTTTTCAAATACTAGTCGAATGATTTCGAATGACAAGAGATCAATGAAGACCTTAATTTGAAATATTCATAAAAAAATTTGAATAGCATTCAGCACGTGAGCGTACTAAACGAAAAACAAATTAATTTTAACTGAACGACCACGTGAAGTTGACTGCTAATAGACTGATAATAGGAACTAAGCGAAATAAACTAAAGTGCATTTTGCTCAGGGTATTGATAATTGCGTTTTCTCGTATCGATGAGTGAGTCAAGAAACTTATACGAGCGAAGTTGTCATTTGAAGATAAGCCGGATAAGATGAATATATAATTGAATTTTACAACCGTTAACTTTGCAGTAGATTTCAATTTTGAACACATCTCGTTCCCTGGAGACTTACACAGATAACTTTCGTCATCTAATTCTACCGAAATTTGTGCCAATCAGTCTCTAACGTCGAATGCGCTCTTATTCATAATCGATTCCCTAAAAATTTGGCGAAAAATTTTTTCCTGCTTTTTGTACTTTCGCACGTATATTATGTTATTTTTAAAGGCAGAACGCGCTTTGATAACAAGCTTGCTTTTCTCGATTTAATTTATGCGTATTTTTAAGCTTAAGCGTGCATGGCTAATGCGCCGAGAAGGGTTTCTTTTGAAATAAAATATCGTTATGTGATTTACGATTGCACTGCCTTCTAAGGAAACATATAAAACGGTGGTTTAAAGGAGTGGGATCCGCTCCCCATTGCACTTAGGTTAACAAATAATGTCAATGGCATGAAGAATCTTCGTTTTGAAATGTAGAGTCAAAGATTTAAAAATCATGCTTTTGAATTGCTCAAATTGCACGCATTAAAATTATAATGAAAGTATCGTTTCCAATAGTAAAAATATGCTCGCTTGAGTCGAATGCAAATTTCAGAATCAATCGCTTTATGCATCTTATGTCATGTACTGTTTTATTGAATATAACACATTTTTACAATAATATATATCTTAACTTATAATTCCGTTTATTCGTCGAGTTTTTTCTGATTGCAGGCACGTAGCTGGCCCTCCTATTTTGGGGGGACCAGCACCAATTTTGAGGGGTCTAAGCCAAAGATAGCACAAAATAACGTGTAAAAAGCCCTATTTTCCCGGTTTTTTTTAATTTTGGGGGGGTCCGACCCCCCAGTCCCCCCACAGCTACGTGCCTGGATTGTCGGATAAGCATAACAAACAGAAAAATTAAAGATAAAGCGGTTTGCTTTAGATCATAGTATAATGCAATAGAATAATTAAGTCACCTCAGAATCACGTTTGATAAAACATTAGGTGGTCAAGATATCATAGGAGCGAAAAGCTGAATAAACAGACTACCTGTGAATATGAAACAAAATTAGGCGGCTCGATATCACTAGAAAACGGAAAAGCTAATTTAAATGTTGTTTAGAAGAAATGAAGAGAAACTACTCCGATTATATGAAAAAAGGTAATAGAATTATACCGGCATTAAATTAATAGAGCTCCGAGAAAAATGAAAAAATGATGGCATATGATGTAAAATAGTGGTCGATATGTGATATGCTACTCATGAAAAAGTAGTTGCAGAGGATATTCAAATCTATCACTATGTACAAAGCCCGACTTCTGAACAGAGAAAGTGGCGAACAAAAAAATGGACAATTACGTATTTTCCACTGTCCACCATATTGTAAAGCTTAAAAATCTGAACATAACGCCCCCATTGAGTGTAAATAAATTCGATTCGGGCCAGTTTGTAGCCCTTTGATTGTAGTACGTTTGTATGTGCCAAACTTATGTTCCGCAAAATATTTGATATGATTTACCAATCAAAATACGAAAAAAACCTCTTTTTTCGCCCATTTTACACCACAGATTTTGAACTTTACACTCCCTATAAATAACATAATATTACGTTTTTTTGAATGCGGCTTGTTTCGATGTGTAGCCCTTAGATGTTAACTTATTTCTATTTTATTTAATTCATCCGAACTCATAACCGAAAATGTTGGCGGAGAAATAAATCTCGGACAAAATCTGTCTTTTTTACTCATCCACTAGAGTGTAAAGTTTAAATCCCTAATACTAATTGCGTATTGATTGTAGAAAAGTTTGCTGGCAAGCAAAGGATAGCCCTTTATCCGTAGTACATTTCTGTCAGAAAAAATTTCTCAAATCTCATAACCGGAGTTGTTGGCAGGCATAAATTAGTCGAAAACTCGACTAGAATGTGTCTTTTTACCCCCAGATTTTCGCACTCTTTACACTCCCTTTCGAGAACTAAGGCGAAATTCAAAAAAACAAAAAGTGTTAGCTGCAGAACATAAATAGATGAATAAATCAAATGAAGTGCATGGTTTTGCCAAAAGAATTAAAACATGAAAAAAGTCAGCATCGAGAAGATTCGAACCCATTAGTCTTTTTCTGAATCTGCATGCGAGAACGGATGCGTAAGCCACTGCGCCAACTCGACATATCGGCGGATTTTAATACTTACTTAATAATTGTAAAATATTCAACATTCTACAAAAGTTTTAGAATAGTGCATTTATGATAATAAAAATAATTTTTCATTAAAGACGAGTCAAAAACTCTGAAATAAGAAAAATTGGTCAAACAATATACGATACGAAGTTATCTATCGGCATAAGAAAATAGATGTAGGTAAAATTCAAAGTTCACTTCTTCATATCTCAACAAACACTGGCTGTAGAAAAGTTTAAAGGTCAGATTCGTTATTCCGACCTTACGGAGAACATTATAAAAAAATTCATCATCCACGATGCTCTGGACGGAAAAATTTTTCAGTGTAAAGTTTACACCTGCACTAATAACGCAATATTGATTGTAAAGAAACAAAATAAATTTTTCCGTTTAGCGCTTAGGACGAGGCACATTTTAAAGATAATTACCACGTTCTGTCTACTAAGTGGAGAACATGGCAGGGAAAAATATTTTTTTGTCCCAGACTCTTTACAATAAACCGCCTCTAAATTTGAAAATATTACTTTTTCGAAAAAGATTAAAAACACTTCCCTAGATTTTAAAACTGTCTACCTTTTAAAACCAATCAGACTGCATAGAATGTAAAAATGAGTTAGATATGCTTCTGCACATGAAAACAGTAAAAAACCGTCTACTTTACACAATATTGCGTTAAAAGAGAAAAAAATTGTTATTCGAGATTTTGTGACCATCTACATCATAAAACCAATTGGACTGCACAAAAACCAAAATTGAGTTAGATAAGCTGAAAAGAAGCAAAGAGTAAAAAACCCGTATACTTTACATTTTTATGCAACAACCATTGGGTGTAAAGAAATTTTAAGGTCAGATTCGTAATCTACTGCTTGGGGGCAACATTTAAAAAAATTGACCCTCCGCAAATTATTTGATTTTTCGGTTTACACTTTACACACTCATTGCTAACTCGGTATTGAGTGAAAACAAAAAAACAGACGGCATCGAATTTTTTAATTATCCATCGATTAAAAAAACCGCACTTCCCAGATGTGTGCCGTTATAGCTGTGAGGGAAGGGGGCACAAATTTCGCACTCGCTGTGAAAAACATATGAAAAAGGATGGCCATGTATTACCTGTAAAGAATACAATACCCAGGGTATATCACGGTGAAACAGAAGGGTTATAAACGAAATTGCGGCCGATATAACTTAACAAAAGATGAGATGAGATGTTCCGGATCTTCAGACAGGCGAAGGGAAGAAAAGCATGGTTAATCAAAACTTAAAGGAAAATATGACAAAACATGGTTAGAGATCCTTTTGCGTCACATGAAAAGCAGATTGACAGTGCGAATAAGTAATAACATTCGTAAAAATAAGAAAAAATAAGAAATAATAAGAATACGTTCTCTATAATTAATTCATAATAATCCTGTCAAAGTTTGCAATCTTTGGTTTTCTTACCTATTTACTTTTTCTTCCTTAAAGTTTCAGAATTTTTCTCAGGAAGCAATCAGAGATATGAATGACTCGGCTTGGGAGGAGAGCTTAAGGAGTTTGAACACAAAAGGAAAAAATGTAAAATCTTACGGATAAAGGAATGCAAAGTCAGGTACGGAAGTTGATCAGAGTTAAGATTTATGCACGAAAAATGATAGTTATAACACCAATATAGTGTATTAAACGTTAATTTAGGTTTTAAACGTCTTTTTAAATCGTCAAAGTTCGATGAAGCTTTAAATTTTCCATGCTGGCTGATCCTACCTTAAGATCGACTATGATGTACAACTACCGTTATAAATCCCGAAGCCTTAAGGTAATTTACCAGAGTAAAATAAATTAATAATCCTAAAATATTTATGTCTCCTAATCTTGATTTGCGATATTGAATTTTAAAAAATTAAATTATTAAAAACACAAGCGTAATTAAGACTAACGTAAGACTAAGGTTCAGAGCAAATGCAAAATCAAGTCATATCTTCAAACTCTAATAATTATTTTCATCTATGAACACTTTTCTTAATATTCAATTTCGAAAGTCCCAACCCTGAAAGAAAAATGGTTTAACTGTTGCAAAAAACAAAACAAATTACAAAAATAATCAAAACACTCATATACGCGAAAAATAATATATGTACAAGATAAGTAGGGAAATGCGAGGAAAACTATACGATCGTAGCAAGCTGATAATAACAGATTCGTAACTTTTTTCGACAAATGTGTAGTGTTCGTATGCATACAAATTTGAATCGTCATAATATTTAAGCTTCAGGTTGTACAATACATTTGGATAAATAACGTATTTCTTAAAAACAAAAATTGACGATACAGCTTATTAATTTAATTTTTCACCAAGCCCGATGTGCTTACGAATAAGCTCCGTATTTTTGTGGCATTATCAGCTTCATAACAATTTCACTTATTCTACATTATTGTGTCAAAGCTAACCTTGATAACGTCATCATCACACTAGAAACCAATTATCAAAAGTTTTTCTTTTGGAGACTAAGACACGCATCATTCTCTGTGATATTATCTTTCCTGTTTGATTTTTGAAATAATAATTAGCAAACTTATATTCATAATATCATCCAGCGCACAAAGACTGTTTTCCTAAAAAATCTTGTAATAATACTTCTAAAGAAAGACACACAACGCACAAAATGGTCTGTTTCAAATAAGTTTTGACGCGACTTTGTAGGAATTTTCGTCGAGACCAAATTATTGAAGAGTATAAGTCGAAACAAATATTACCAGAGAAGATATTTATTCGTAATTGTAATAGTTATTCTATGTATGTCGGGAAGATTAAAATTTTCAGCCGTTTTCACTTTCAATTCAGATGAAAGTGGAAGTTTAGGAGGATTTCGCAAAAGTGCAAGAAATGTCCAGCTTTCAAATTATAATTTTTTGTGTGCTTTGCAAGTATATCAATAAAAATTGAAATCTTTGACTTTCATGATCCCGGATCACCCATCTACTCCAATTGAAAGAAACTAATAATATCGCAAAAAGGCAAACGACCCTTTTTATGATGCATGATATCGAATAATCAAGACGCATTCAGGGTTGTATGGAGTTTTGACTCTTAGTCTTTTAGATTATACATTACTCAGATAAATTATTTTGAAAACTTTTGTACGCTGCAGATTTAAGTACTTGAACAAGCTCGAACTAATCCGCACATTACAGGTATTTTTTTCCGCCGATATCAAAAGCTAAAGGTTTATAAATCCAACGATCTGTTTATGTTGCCCAAGACCTGCAAATAACTCTTTCCTGAATAGCTGTGCAGCCAAAATAGTTGAGTTCTGAGCTATGATAGCATTAGCGGTATGCATTACAGTATGGAACGTGAAAACATTGATATCAAAAACCTGTAGATACTTACCTAATTAGTATTGAAAGACAGCCGTCGAGATGATTAAATAAAATAATATTAATATTAATATCAATTATACTTGAAAATAATTTTAATAATAATAATAATAATAATAATAATAATAATAATAATAATAATAATAATAATAATAATAATATTAGTAATAATAATAAATAATAATAATATTAATAGTATTAATAATAATAATAATTATTATTATTATTATGATTAATATTATTATTATTATCATAATCATAATAATCATACTAATAATAATAATTATATTAATAATAATAATAATAATAATATTAATAATAATAATAATAATAATAATAATAATAATAATAATAATAATAATAATAATAATAATAATAATAATAATAATAATAATAATAATAATGATGATGATAATAATAACAATAATAATAAAAACAAAAATAATACGGACTTTTTATTGCATTAAATTCCTTCAACTTGCTGACTTGCTGACTGACGGTTTCCTCACCCTCATTCACATATGATCCGTAAAATATCGCCCGCAGTATGTCACCAAGGCTATCCGAATATTTTTTATTTTTCAGGCTAGCTCGCAGCTGTAATAATAAAACGATATTGCAGCAACAACAACAACAAAACAAAAAATTATTATCTGCTTCCAGAAAAGCGTGACCTTTATCCAGCGATGTTTACTTCTAAGACTCAAAAAGATAAATTTAATAATATTAATGTTTTCGTGAGAAACATGCAAAAAGTGAAATAAAAGAGGTCGTCAGTGAGTTTTAAGCATTTCACGCTTTAGTGAAATGACGCATATAGAAGTCATGCCGAAAAATATTTGTTGATGACTTGCATTGAAAGATGTTTGTAATAGATACGAATGCTGGAAGCTGATCTTTGCAAAGACTATGTGATTAAAACCACATCAAACGCACTAGGTCAGTATCGCCTCTTCTCAGCAATGCTTTTTGAGTAACAAAAAGATTCGGAACTTGAGGGACGACATGGCGATTAACGGTTTTCATTTTTGAATCAGTTATGATGCGAAGGAGCTATGTGGTCACTCTCTCTAAGGAAATCTCAAAACAATAGAGCATTTACCTGAATTATTTTGTTCTAATTCACGAGAAACTAATCATGGCTCAATTGAAGCTAGAGCGAAGGCTTCCTGACTGCATGAGGAACGTGAATACGAGTTTAATTTATATGTCGTAGCAACACTAGGTAGATTGCATGATAGACTCGTGTAGTGGAAAACAGATACTTGTCTATAGCATTCTCAAATCATTTAAATAGATAACGCATAAAAGAATAATTAATTGTGCCATTGTTTTTGCTCTTACGCACCTTTAGGAATTTATTTCCGAATTTTTCTTAGAAAGAAAGTAATTCACCTAATAAACTGTCGTAGTTTATTCAAAACCGTTAGAAAATGCGGTATTCGCAGAGTGGGCGAAATAAATAAATCAGTAAAGTACCTATGATTACATACTGTAAAAAGTACGATTGAAACATGCTAATCGCTATTAATCAAGATTGTGTATGCAATTGACATAATATCCAACCTTCTTAATACATATGTTTCTTCCTAAACAAAACACTATTTTAAATGCGATATAAGTGTTGTGAAATAAAAGGCATGGGCGTTATTTCTTGTAATTTGTTTCAGACGCTTGCGTGTATTAATTTTGTAATCAGTCCGTCCTTAAGCACACATGCTCAGATTTTTTTATTGCTGCAACATAAAATTTGCATAATGTGGCTCAAGCAGAGCACTTCATCAAGAAACGCTGACGTACCTGGAATCTATTTGGTGAAGCCTAACTGAGGCAATTTCTAGTGCGCAAGACAGCAGCTATAAGAATGGGTTTCTGGTTTTAATTATATCAGGCTTAAGCCAGATTTCGATGAGTCAAGCTGTCAGGTCATTTTTGAAGTTGGCTTGAGCCAGCTTCAATATGCTCAGGTTTATACCTGGTTGAATCTAAACTTAGTATCGACAGATACTGCGATAAATTTGAATGTTGCTCTTTTTCACCTTATAGGATAAAGCCTGCCTTAAGCCAGAAATTGCAGAATCCGAACCTGGTTTCTACAATGATATGAATCGAAATTATATATGCATGTAGAAACTCCGTGCTTACACGACGAAATTTAAATAAGCATAAGAAATAAATGAACAAATGGAAGTTGGTTTTTTGTGAAATCTGAATTCAAAATTCCACAGACATACTGAATATCTTTCAAAACAATTCAAGACAATACATGTACAGCATGGGAATTCTGGGGATCAGTTCCAAAAATTTTTTAAAAAGTTCCTTTTTGGGCTAAACAACGATAGCTAAACAACGATAAACAACTAAACAACAACTAAACAACTAAACAACAACAACAACTAAACAACTAAACAACGATATACTAAACAACGATATAAACAACAAAAGCGCTGTTTTTTACGATTCAGACAATTCCAGTTCTTTCTAGAACATAAAAGCGCCAAAAAAATTTAGAAAAAATTTGAAATAATTAAGTAAATTGAACAAAATATGGTAAAAAAATGTAGCGCGAAGCGCGATAATCTGAGATTTTTGAGCCAAAAATAGGCTAAAAACGCATAAAAGGGCATGCTTTTTACAACTTTTACCAATTTTTACAAGAAATCGGTGATTCAGCGGGGTCAAATCCCCATACCTCACTCCCCAAAAACACGTCTGCTCAAGACTGCAATCAAAGTGATTCCCTAATATGGCAGAAATAATTAACCAGGCAGTCTCAACGTAAGGTCAATTGCTTATATTGAAGGAATTTAGCGGTATCTACCTTGATGAGTTACAAATAATCTCGATCAGGAATAAAACGAAAAACTCTAAAAGAGTGTGATCCGCGGAGATGAGGTGTAAGTGAATAAATCGGAGAAAAATACGTAAAAACAGCGACGAATGAAAAAACTGGACAAAAATCCTGAAGAAATGCGCAGGTCAAACTAAGCAAATGCAAATACAATTTTTAAGCTCAATCAGTCGACAGTATCCCACTTTTTAAATAGAGCATCCATTTCGAACTTCACGAGTCTGTCCAAATCGATTTAGTCGCCCTTTAGCAAAAAAACGCTAAACAGCTTACGATAAGAAAACTTAAGCCGCATTACTCATAATATCTCATCTAGACCTGATTTCTTTGTTAAGAAAGCTTTTTTTAAGGTAACGAAAGACGTTAATGTATAAATTCCTATTTTTAGTCCCATTGATAGACTGTGTTGTCGCCTTAATTTTGGTAATTAATCGTTATGTCGTCTGAAAGCGACTTCCATTAATCAACTTGATTTGTAAATCAACATCCAAGTAGATGGATTTCTGTCAGTCCTTAGCAACAGGATGAAATCGTGACGACAATAAGATTTAACTCATTTCCAAATTTTCGACTCGCTTCGAAATCATTTTGTCATAACGTTTTTTCACCATATAATACAGCTGGCGCTACAATTCTTGGCAGATACTGTTAAACTGAGATTTACTCAAAGTTTAGTGCCATTAATAGGAGAAAATACGATTAGTCAGGACTTGGAAAGTCGATGCCATTCATGTATAGCATGGGAAATCTGGGGGCAGCCACAAAAATTTTTTAAAAACTGCCTTTGTGGGCTTAAAAACCACGGGTACATGTCAAAAGCACTGTTTTTCGACATTTAAAACGGTGCTAATTTTTCCAACAATATAAAAGCAATTAAAAACTTTAAAATAATTAAAAAAATTGAGCAAATTGAACAAAATGTAGTCAAAACATAGTGTATGGAGCGATGCACCTGTAATTTGACATTCTTAAGTCAAATCCAGCTAAAACCGCTTAACCCTCCTGTTACCAAGGGGTCACGCACCCTAGAATTACCAAGGTCTAGATCGAAAATCTAGTCATTGGGGAGATAACAAATATAAATAAATATACACATTTCTGGTAGCCAAGAGCATGAGAATTTCAAAAATGTCATTAAGTTTGCACAAAACTGAAGACCAATTGAAAAAAACGTATTTGAACATTCAAAAATGTGTAAGAAATTAGATCTGCGACACGCGTAACACATGTTATAAAATCATGGAATCAAGCTTTTCTAATAAAATATAGGTCAATACGTTTTCTTTTGCTCAATAAAACATGTGTTGCAGTAAAAAAAGAGGGTACTGAGAAGCTTGCCACATAAGAATTTATGGCCTTACAGTAAACTGCAAAAAACAGGCAACTAGATCACGAATCTAGAGCTCGGTAAAAGTAGGGTTAAAATAGCACACTCATTACAATTTTTCGAAAAATCAATAATCCTATGGGGTCGGCAGTCATTTTGCGGAAGTAAGCTGCCATTGGGATTAAACCCCGAAACTCTCCAAGAAAACGTATGGTCGACACCTCTTGATCTCATTTTCCTCAAATCAATAAATGCATATGTCTTGTGGTTTGAGTAAAAGTGACACTTTTTCGACCTTGAAAATTTTTAAGATTAAGACCCCTATTTAATGCATAAATTGATAGCTGAAATCTTTGTGCATGTACAAAGACGGCCAACAATGTCCCGTTTTCGGGTCTGTGATTATTTTTCAAATCTTTCTGACCTAACTGCTTCAATTACTACGTAACCGTAATCGTAGCAAAAGCATTATGCCATTTTTGCACACACAAAATAAAAATTAAAATCATAAATATGATCTTTAAAAAGTCTTTTGTACACATGAAAAGAATCAATTCAAAATCCTTCTTATTTTAAATATTATTTTGTAATTTTAAGAATATTATATAGCTAACAATTGTAGGGCGATTAGCTCGCCTATAAAGGAACCCATTGTCATGAATAGGAGAAAATACGAGTAATCTGGACTTGGGGAGTCAAAGCCTCATATTTCAAATATGTACGCGTAAATGTGATTAGCATTATATGAGAACGTTCATGTCTTATTTGTGTCATTGAATTGTCAGATCATAAAAAATATTTTTCATCGTTTTATGTGGTTATAAATATATCCCTTATATTAAATACGAAAAAAATAAAATCTTCTCATTATCTCTGTGATCAGCAATCTCTCTAATTGTTCATCGAGAAAAATAATAATTTCATGAAAATTGTACGATCAGAAACATACAAGAAAAAATGCTCCGATGGAGCAAAAAAGGTGAATATACTTGAATTTCTTCATTGTTTAGGGTGTAAAAGGAGGGGACTAGGGAAAATTACCCTATAAGCACAGAAGCCATAGAAATGTGCTAAACAGTTAGACTTCCTCTAAATAACGCAAAAATCGAGTATATTCTGTGGCCTAGGCGCGTTTCTGCAGATTTTCTGTAGTAATTTCGATTACGATGGCGAGTATTCTGATTACTTTATTTTGGAAAACTTAAAGAAAATTTTTGTGGTTTTTCAAACAAACTATTGAGTTGGCCTTGGAGGTGTAAAGTTTACACTATTATCTTTTACGCCAGAGCATTGTGGAAGGTCAAGATTTCATGAAATAAATAATGCATTGATTATTTAATAGTCATGAAAGTGTCTGCAGTGCTCTTTTGCGAAACAGATAAAAACATTTTGTGACTACAACCTGATTTTTCACAGGCCGCAGAATATACTTCGATTTTTCCGTGTTTTAGAGGAAGTCTAACTCTTTAGCATATTTCTATGGCTTCTGCGCATATAGGGAAATTTTCCCTAGTCCCCTCCTTTTACATCTTTAACAATGAAGAAATTCAAGTATATTCACCTTTTTTGCTCCATAGGAGCATCTATTATTCTACTTTTTCTTAGCTTGATTTTGCTCATAAACACTGCATTCTCATTACAAAAAAAGGCAATATAACTAACTTTAATTAAGAGGAAAAAAACCTACGTAAAAGTCCCCGTTGGATATTTTGAAATTGGGTAAATATTTTCTTATTGAAAGAAAGATAACAACGGTAGTCAGAAAATTTGTTGAATTAAAATTTACGTAAATGACGTTACTAACCTAATTAAAGTAAAATCTTGCATCGACAGAAACAGCAAGCGAAAGTCAGGCATGGCAACAAACACATCAGTGTGTAAAACCAACTCAATGATGTGTCAGCCGCCAAAAATCGCGTACAATTGGACAGTGCACGAGAACGCAACAAAAATCAGTCGTCGAGCGAGACTACATGAACGATTTCGACGACGAATAAAACAATCCGGTCGACGCATTAGCAAATGCAAACAATTCAAGAAAATTTATGAGCCGCATATGTTCCAAAAATGAAGAGACATAAATTTGCATGGATTTTAACATGAAATAATATTGGAATCGGTTTGATAAAGACAGCGCAAAAGAATTATTATTAATATTAAGTAATTTGCAGGTAGTATTTTGAAAAATGTTTCTCGTTCCAGTTAACCTTCAAAACAGTGCATGATTGCGAACAAAATGATTAAAGATGAGTCAACAATCTGTGAAATGAAAAAATGATCAAAAATATGCAATACGGAGTTAAATATTGGCATTAGCAATATGTGCAAAATTCAAAATTCACCGCTTCACAGCTTAACAACCTCCGGCTGTAGAAAAGTTTAGAGGTCATATTCGTTATTCTGACGTTACTGAGATCATTTTTGAAAAAGAATGACCATACTAAATGCTCTGGGCGGAAACGTGCTTCTCAGTGTAAACTTTACACTTGCGCTTATAAAGCAATATTAGCTGTATAAAAACAAAATAATTCAGGGTGTGTAACGCTTAGGTCAGGGCACATTTTAACATAATCAGCATGTTCCGCCTACTCAGCGGAGTAGCCAAAGAAATGTTTTTTCGTCTCCAACCTTTTACACTAAAACGATTACAGATCAAGAAATATCGCGTTAAAAAAATTTCGTGTTAAAATGTTGTAATCCACTTTATTATAAAACCAATTTGACTGCACAAAAAGCAAAATTGAGTTAGGTAAGTTGTAGGACACATGCAAAGAGTAAAAAACACGTGTACTTTACACTTTTGTGCAACAACTCTTGAGTGTAAAGAAATTTTAAGGTCAGATTCGTAATTAACAACTCAGGGAAACATATTTAAAAAATTGGTCCTCCGCAAATTATTTGATTTTTTGGTATATACTTTACACACTTATTGCTAACTTAGTATTGAGTGTAAACAAATTAAAAAATCAACGTCGAGTTTTTTAATTGTCTATTAATTTAAAAAAATCGCACCCCCAGGTGTGTGCTGTTGTTGCTGTGAGGGGGGGGGGCACGAAATTCGCACTCGCTGTAATAAACATATAAGAAAAAAGGGTGGCCAAGTATGTTATAGGTAGCGCTATCGCGCTACTTATAATTTATATTTTTATTCAATTTAAGTAATTGCGCGACGCAAAGCTCGTCACCCTTCTGCGTAGGCTTTTCGTATAATACAAAATAAAAAATAGAAATATTGAATAGCACTGAAGCTGTCTTGTTTTGTTACAAAAGAGGAAAAGGAATTCAAAAAGCAGGAAAAATATAATTGAAAAACACGATTTCGTAGATGTTTTCTGCGTTCTTTAAGCGTTATTTCCTATAGCAATTAGATACGCATCAAGCCATAGGCAATTTGTGCGATGATAACGATTAAGATGATGTATGAAACTATATCATTTAATCTTAGCTTGAAAGAAATATGAAATGATTATAGGGCAAAATCATCAATATGCTGCCAAATTAATCCCGCTTCTAGGATATTTTGTTCTGAAAAAAGTTGCTTTCTTATTTTCAGTCTTTCTAAAATTGTTATTTCCGAAAGTAAGTATTTGGTAGTTAAGAAAAGAGTACGTTCTTCTTCATTACTTTGTATCAGGCAGAATACCTCCTACCCATTTGATCTTATTGCACACTAGTATGTAGGGCTTTAAAGTTAATACAGAATATGTGGCTTTAACATCGCTTAATAAATTAGTGTCGAATCGATAATGAAGGAAAAGACCAAAAAAGGATTAAAAATCCAATTTTTAAATTAAGTGTCAAATTGATGTCATATTCTTGCTCATGCAGCGCTTAAGTTTGTTTTGCATGAACGCATAGCTGGATTTGAAAGTCAGATAGGCAACGATCGATTAGGCCGAAGATAAATTAAACATTCTGAGCTAAAAAGTATCACATCGAGATACTTAATGATTCAATATTCTAGGCGCTCGGCTTTTACTCGTCAAATCTATTAGCAAATGCATTAAGAACTTTATCACCTAGCCAAATTTGGACAAAGAACAGGCAGTCTAATTCTATATTTTGCTAATGAAGATCCTAATTGGTCGTCGTCAGTGGCCAAAAGACTAATCTATTTTGAAAATATAATTTCACATAATGTGTTGCATAAAGCATATAAAAATATAACTTCATGTTCTACAGTTACTTCAAACTGGTCAGCGCATCGTAAATATTGAGAATTTGTACACGTGCACTATGCGCAAATAATAATAATTTGTTCTGAAACTTAATACTCACCTACCTTCATTTTTCTCGAAGAATTTAGTTTTGAATTAGGGTTGGGGCAAAATAGTGATCCGCAAAAGCAAAATGCTTACAACGATTCTAGGGGCGTTGAAGTGAACTTCAAATGCAAAAAGAATATCCTTTCTTCCAACAGTCACTAAAACAATGCAAACGATAAAAACGATGAAATGTCAGAAGCTTTAACAGCTCAAAGTTCGAGGTTCGTATCAAATGCTCTTGATGTATATCCGAACTTCGGTTTGTTTCATCGATTTTCCGTATTTTTACTGTGGTTCTTCGCCAAAGAATGTTTTACTCCTTTTAGAGACCACTTCATATGTATCTGACGTGTTTAAGCGGAATTTTTCTAATTTTACAATAAAGCTCATGTTCTTATGGGTAATTTCCACACAAGTACAACACGGAAATTCTGGGAGGTCAGCTCCGAAAATTGCTATAACGTGTCTTTTTGCACTTGAAAAGATGGGCGCGAGTGAAAAAACACCATTTTTTCTGATTATGCTAATTTGTTCTAAATCATAGAAACATGAAACAACAGCGGAAAATTTGATAATTATTAGCTAAAAGATCGCTGAAAACGCTTAAATAGCAGATTTTCTGCATCTTATTTTAAAAATTAAAAAAGGCTGGGAGTGTCGGCAGCGATTTTGTGGGATTAGCAGTTATTTTGCGAAGATCAAAACTTACCAGAACCCCACTAAGAACGCGTATAGTGATCCCACAATCATGTGTTATCGTAGGCAAACATAACATAGGATGCATTAATCAAACGTGAAAAGTCTTGAACGAGATACCTCATTTATCGTCGAAACCTAATTAATTCAAATTATAAGAGTTATTTCTCTTTTATGAAAAATAATTGAAAATCAAGCAGAATGAAAATTCAAAAGCGTCTTATTGAAGGAGGGTAATAAATGCGAAGCTTAAGAGCGTGACCAATAATTAAATATCCACACGATATTTTTTTGTTTAATAGATTTATGGACGCTTATTAAAAAATTTAATTGATATAATAATGATTGTTAAAAATAGATATTTTCTGACTTTTTTCTCAATAAGAAATATCGAGAATTGTAATGTACTAATAAGCCAATAAAGGCATTTGGTGACGAAAAATATATCTGATTTAACTTACAGTTTGATGGGAGGGCGTTTTTTATGCATTCATGTAAGCAGTTGGCTAAGAGATAACAAATTTAATACGAAATTCTAATCGATCGAAAAGTTCGATAAGTGTAAAAGTTTTGGTAGATAATCGCAATTGAAATTACGCACAAAATCGAAATTTTAAAAAGGTTCCGTTTTGCACATTGTCCCTATTTGCAACACTGGTTCTCAATCAGATGTATAAGGGATATAATTTCTAAATCTCAAGAGTAATGGAGAATATTTTCTAAGAAAAATCAAACGCAAAAAAAGACAAAATCAAAATTTATTGCAAAAGTAATTGGATTATCTTGGCAAAACTGTGAATTACTATAAATATTGCGCTGATCCACACTATGTTTTAGCGCCATTCTTGCTCAATAAAGCTCCATGGTTGAAACTCAGACTGTCATTGGTGTGAAGTGATCATATAAACAAAAAATTTCGATAATCAGGAGACTCACGTTGAGATAATAGATTATCAACATGTGTTTTTGCATTATCAGGCAATTCGCGTCCCGGAAGCGCTTGAGATTAAAACTCAAAAATTAAAGACAAAAAATTTGCCTAATGAGTGCTGTGCTATCCGCGTTTAGTCAACTTAGAGACACCATTAGATACGACAACGCAAGGAGAATTAATTAATTTTCTAAGTGATTCTCTTAACAAAAGTCTATGCTTTCTGATGTGAGTGCAATAGAATAGGGAAGAGCTAATTTTCTTCTTCGCACGAATCTTTCCACAGTAGTGATTTTATCAACAATGAAAATTAATTAATTTTCGCAGTGATTTCATCAATAAAAGTCTAATCTTTTTGATGTTTTGAGGTAGAAAAGCACAGATTTCTTTCATCGTAAGAATCTCTTCCTTAATAGTAGTGACCGTAGATGCGCAGACCTGTCTGGGAGTCGAACAAAAAGCATTTTTGAACCGAAATGGCCTCAAGAGATGGTAGGAATGTTAATCCACAGTTTCAACTCAATTTAAAGCATATTTATATAAAATTTTAGATTTTGATCCTGTTTAGATTTCGCCTTACTTTCGCCCAAAAATTTTCACATTCATCTATTCTGGAATGACTTGCAAGTGGTGCTTTGGGGATCTAGAGCCCTAGAATGGAAAAATTGGATATTTTTCAGGAAAAATACGGCAAAATAACGGTTAAAAATCGAGGAAAATATAAGCTTTTTTTCTGGAAAAGTGCTTAAACATATAGAAAAAGATAATGGAATTAAATGTCCTGCGATCAATTACACCGCAGGTGTAATGCCCCTCGGTTTTAAATATCGATGCTGCATCTCTCCAATTACTCGAAAGTCGTTATTTTTTCGCTAATAAACCAATTAGAGTCTATAAAAGTATTAATGATTCTTAAGGTTAGAATAGGACATAATTTCAGAATTGCATGTAACTGAAGGTTAAATAATGAAACTAAAATAGAGCAGAATTTTTAAAATACACGTGATTGAAGGTCGAATAATAATGCCGAAGTTGAAAGCACGCCGTATTATTGTTCTGAGAACCTAGCAGAATTAGGATTCACGTGAAGCGACTGCATTCGTAATATACAGTGGCGGATCGCAGATTTTCGGAAGGGGGCGGGCGGTGCCCAAACTTTTTCCAAAATGATAGAAAATAGATCAAATAATTCACTCTCCACAAACAAAATTGCGTTTTTTCAACACTTTACGCTGTCTGCTTTTATTTAAAATCATTTTTGGCGCAACAATTTCTCGAAAAATTTTGAAATTTTCGACAATTTTGTGCAAAAAATGCTTAAATTTCTTTGACTTAAGCGAAAATGCGGCGCGAAGCTCCTAAAATTCTTTCAAAGTTACGAAGAAACACATTTAGAGATTTAAAATGTAACTGTATTTTCTGTTTTTGTAGCATTTAATGCGAAGCGTTGAAAATTTTTGAAAGTTATGCTTCAAAATAGAAAAAAACTACGTTGAAATGAGTGCTTCTGTTCCAGAAATCGTTTTAGGAGTCATGTTAATGTTTGATGCTGCAAAAACCTATTCCTAGCGCCAAAATATGACATCCAGACTGCCAAGAAAGCAAATAAATGTAATTTGAAAGAATGATCCAGCGCGAAGCGCTGGAAAAATTTGAGAAATTATGGTCACTGACGGTGAAAAATCGTCGCAAATTACATATCTATTTCTTATCTCACCAAATAGTTTTGGCCAATGGGGGGGCGGCCGCCCCCGATCCCTCCTTAAATCCGTCCCTGGTTGCATACTATGAGCTACTAATTTTGTGCGTATAGTGATATACAGGGTTTTTCAAAAACGAAACCCATATTCGACCTTGTGACTAACGACTTGCTCAATTCGAATGCGATTTGCTTTAATCATCAGGCAAAAACCTTTGTAATAATCCTGCGAAGTTCTGTTACCGAAGCTTGTTTTGTCCTTGTACAACGCGCAATTGTGTAAAAGTCGTTTTTTTCAATAAATACAATGCGTGGTAAGAAATGAATAACGTGTTTGCGGCGTTGTAGCTTTTGATAGAGTAAGAATTTCAGAATACTGTCTAATCTATTCAAAGGCCCATTTATTTAGCTGTTTGTCTCTAAATTTTTTTCGTACTATTTCGCTCGCTGATTCGAGAGATATTGAGCTTTCGCCAAAGGTCATTCCTCCGGTCATTCACAAGCGCAATTATGATCATAACCTGTTTATTCAGAGGTACATATCAACAAGAAAATGAAAACAAAAAGAAGAACCAGAAAATGAATCTGTGACTGGACGTACTGCATTTTACTATCGGGAAACTCGATGTGGCCACCTTCTTGATCAACGACTAAACGCAACCTGCCATTACTGACTGAGTGGACACGGGAGTGACCTTTGGCGAAAGCTCAATAGGTCTCGAACCGACAAGCAAAATTGTACGAAAATTTAGTAGCAAACAGCTAGATGAATGGGCTTCCGAATACAGCAGACTGTATTCTGGAATGTTTATTCAATCAGGAGCCACAATGTTGCAAACACGTGAATCATTTCTTACCACGCATTGTATTTAATAAAAAACGACTTATGCACAATTGTGCGTTGTACAAGAACATATCAAGCTTGGGGTACGAAACTTTGCCAAATTCTTACTAAGGTTTTTGTCTATTGATTAAATTAAACCGCATTTAAATTAAGTGAGTCTTCGAAAAGTTACAAGGTCGGATATGGATTTCGTTTTCTTGAAACACCCTGTATAATTTTTTATTTATCGTAATTTTGATAACAAGTTCATAGTATAACAAATATATGAAGTAAGATGCATCATGAAAGCTTAAAGAAATATCATAAATCAAAGGTATGACTCTCAGACCATGCGTCTATAAAATTTCTGTATAACATTCGACTTCTCCTGTATACGCGCATGCTAGCCGAATTGTTTCATGCAGATTAACCATATTATTTCGCTCGAAAAGTAAGAATATCTGGTGCGCTGGAAATAAAGCTTATTTTATCAGTACGGGATGAGTACCAACGTCAAACTTACGAAAAGCGTAAAAGCTTAGCTTTCCTTGATATTTCGCTCTAGAATCAGAGCATAATAATAGCATTCAGTTAAAAGTTTAATTGATTTCTACATAAATATTCAGAAGCTTCTTGAACTTTAAAAAATGACTTCGAACAAGTAATTAGTTCCTAAATAGAATTGACTTATTTGACGGGTTTAATCTAAGTACGTATTCCGAAGGATTCGATTTAAATATAGAAACGTTGCTAATCTCACTAAAGTGAGAAGCAGTTCTTCCTCGTTTAAGCAGCAAAGTATCGAACAAATGAGAAAGCACTGCGCAAAATCAAGTGCATTAGCGAACTATGACAAAAATGTTCAGTAACTTGTCACGAAAACGGATATCTAAAAATGAGGTGGGAGTGCATTTTGCCGCTGATTGAATAGTATGGTTAGATCTCTGTATCTAATCGGTCCTTACAGCATATGACTCCTTTTAGTGACCTCGAAAATGCTGACAAGTTTGGAAATTATCCAGCTAAATTCTTATTGAATTTTACCATCATATTCACTGGGTATGCAATTATGTGGCGCTTTCTTAAAAAGAGACTTGGCTAAGAAAAATTAAAAGGTTCCTTCGAATTTAGCCTTATTACAGTAAATAAATGGCCTACACGTTTGCAGTTGCTAAGACGTTAAACGTGAGATAAAAAATAAAACGGCGCATTTTGCTAGGACTACATTACACCAATATTTCATACCCGGAGTCAAGTGAAATCCCGCTAATTGCATTTAAGTCAGACACGCATCGAAAATACAACTTCCTTACATTTGTCCAGATATGGTCAAGCGAAAAATATAACAATTGATGTCTTCTATTTATGAAGGAAAATGCTTCTTATGCGGGCTTAAGCATTAATATGCTAGTGAAATGCCAAAAAAATAATAAAAAATGTCCATCTTATACTTAATTACGAAATCGAATTGTCATCAATTCTTAATACTTAGTGACTTCTTTCTGACTACTACTACTACTACTATTTTTTCTTGTTAGAACGCACGTCAACTTGAATTAATAATAACAACAAGCGGGTTTTCGTCTGTAAATCGAAAATGCTAATCAGGTCTCGTTGTTAATAGGTTCAAAAACCGATTCAAAGATGCGTTGGCTAGTCATTGGATTAGCTTTCAGATAAAAATTGTTAACGACCAGAATAATAAATTAGCTACTAAAACATTAATTAGGTACACTTATGCAAGCAAGATGCGTTTATTCGTGGAATAATTATTTCAATAGCGCAAATGTATGTGGTCAAAAGCGCTAACTTGATCAGTAAATCATTAAAGATCCGATCATATGATACTAGCATAGAAAAATGCTCCGATGGAACAAAAAGGACAAATATTTTTGGAATTACGCATCATTAAGGACATAAAAGGAGGGGGTTAAGGAAAAATTACCTATGTATGCCTGTGAAAATTGTAAGGATCCACTGAAAATTACACTTCTGCTCAAAAACGCGAAAAATCGAATTGAGTCTTCGATATAAAAGTAAACAACCCTAGAAAAGAAGCGATCACTAATCAAAAATCGATATAATTTACATTGTTAAGTTAGTCATAGGTAGCGCGATAGTGCTACCTATAATATACATACTTGGCCATCCTTTTTTCTTATATGTTTATCACAGCGAGTGCGAATTTTGTGCCCCCCTCACAGCAACAACGGCACATACCTAGGAGGTGCGGTTTTTTTAATCGATAAATAATTGAAGAACTCGATGTAGGTTTTTTGCTTTTGTTTACACTCAATGCCGAATTAGCAATGAGTGTGTAAAGTGTAAACCGAAAAATGAAATAATTTGCGGAGGGCCAATTTTCTTTTAATGTTGCCCCTGAGCTGCAGATTACGAATCTGACCTTAGAATTTCTTTACACTCAATGGTTGTTGCACAAAAGTGTAAAGTATACGTGTTTTTCACTATTTATGTGTGGCACAGCTTATCTAAATCAATTTTGGTTTCTGTGCAGTCCAATCAGTTCTACAATGTAGAGGGTTACAATATCTTGAGGCCAAATTTTTTCTCTTTTAAGGCAATATTTCTTGATCTGCGATCGTTTTAGTGTAAAGGGTTCTTGAGACAAAAAAAATTTATACAGCTACTCCGCTAAGTCGGAACATGCTAATTATGCTTAAAATGTGCCTTGACCTTAGCGTTACAGATCCTAGTTTATTGTGTTTCTATACACCCAATATTGCGTTATTAGCACAAGTGTAAAGTTTACACCAAAAATTCAAATGATCGGCGTAGGGCCAATTTTTCGGAAATGTTTTCCCTGATTAGTAGGTTACGAATCTGGTCTTAAAATTTCTTTACACTCTTTAGTTGTTGCACAGGAGTGTTGAGTGGACGGTTTTTTTCACTGTTTTCATGTACAAAAGCATTTCTAACTCAGTTTTACATTCTATGCAGTCTGATTGGTTTCAAAAAGGAGTCTTTGTTATTTTTTTGAAAAAGTGATATTTTCAAATTTAGAGGCGGTTTACTGTAAAGAGTCTGATACAAAAAAATATTTTTTTCCTGCCATATTCTCCACTTAGTAGATTGAACATGGTAATTACCTTTAAAATGTGCCTCGTCCTAAGCGCAACATGTCAAAATTTATTTTGTTTCTTCACAATCAAGATAGCGTTATTAGTGCAAGTGTAAAGTTTACACTGAAGAAAATTTCTCCGCCCCAAGCGTCGTGGATGATGAATTTTTTGAAATGTTCTCCGTAAAGTCAGAATAACGAATCTGACCTTTAAACTTTTCTACAGCCAGTGTTTGTTGAGGCATAAAGAGGTGAACTTTGAATTATACATCTATTTTCTAATGCCGATAGATAACTCCGTATTGCATATTGTTTGATCAGATTTTTCTTATTTCAGAGGTTTTTGACTCATCTTTAAAAAATAATTATTTTTATTGTTATAAATGCACTATTCTTAAACTTCAGTAGAATAATTAAAATTTTTCCAAATAGTATGATCAAGCTGAAATCTTCACTGCGAGATTTTGTTAACGTGTATTGTGTTGATAGACGGGCACCTAATCATATGTTCCTATATGTCGCCATGTTAAAAAACCTGCAGCGTAATAAGTATAGGATGTTGTTTGATAGTAGGGCAATGATTTCAGATTTTTATCCATTGTCCACAATACAGCGAAATCATGAGAGACTAAGTATTGAAATCCGCCGATATGGTGAGTTCGTGCAAGTGGCTGACGTATCCGTTCTCGCATGTGGATTTAAAAGAAGAATAATGGGTTCAAATCTTCTGAATATTGACTTTTTTCATTTTTTTAATTCTTTTGGCAAAACCATGCACTTCATTTGACTTATTCATCTATTTAGGTTAAGTAATCCGCTGGCTTCTTCATTTATCGTTTTGTAAAAGTCCAAATTAATCTTTACTATTTTATTTTAGGGTCAGTATTCAATCATAGATAGCGCGTTAGCGCGTACCTATAATATACTTTGGTTCCCCCAACACCTGTGCACCCTCCTACAGCTATAAAAGGACACATCTGGGAGGTGCGATTTTTTTAAAAGGGATATAATAAAAATTCGCTGCCTGTCTTTTTTTGTTTCTCTTTACACTCAAAACTGACTGTGTAAAGAAGGTGTAAAGTTTTGGCATAACGTTATAAAATAAAGCAAATTTTTGTGTTTTTTTAATCTACAAACAATTTAATGGCATAGATTTGTAGAGGAAGAAATTCTGCAGATAACATTTTTTCAAATTTCGCCTTAGTTTTCGAATGGGAGTGTAAAGAGTGCGAAAATCTATGGGTGTAGACACATTTTGGTCGAGTTTTCAACTTGTTTATGTCTGCCAACAACTCCAGTTATGAGTTTTAAGAAATTTTTCTGACAGAAATGACTACGCATCAAGGGCTATCTAGCGCTTACCAGCAAACTTTTCTACAATCAATACGCACTTAGTAACAGGGTTTGAACTTTACACTCTAGTGGATGAGTAAAAAGACAGATTTTGTCCAAGACTTCTATGCCAACTTTCTCGGTTATGAGTTGGAATGAATTGAAAAAAATAGAGATAAAGCAACTTTTGAGTACTACATGTCGATGCAAGTCGCGTTTAAAAAAACGTAATATTGAGTTGTTTATGTGGTGTAATGTTCGAAATCTGAGGTGTAAAATTGGCGAAAAAACAGGTTGTTTTACGTATTTTGATTGGTAAATCATATCAAATATTTTTCGGAACATAAGTTTGGCACATACAAACGTACTACAATCAAAGGGCAACAAACTGGCCCGAATCGAATTTATTTACACTCAATGGGGGCGTTATGTTCAGATTTTTAAGCTTTACAATATGGTGGACAGTGGAAAATACGTAATTGTCCATTTTTTTGTTCGCCACTTTCTCTGTTCAGAAGTCGGGCGAGGTCAAATAGGATAAAAATGAAGTAATTCTAAGGGGTACGCGTCACAGCGAATTGCATTTGTTTACATCAATATTTAGCTTTTTCGGGAGGTGTAAAGTCAAAAAATGGGGGAGTTAAACGTGTGTTATGTCTTGTTTTTTCTGCCAAGTTCTGGGTTATGAGTCTGGACATTATCTTAAGTCTAAAAATGAACCAGAAACTAAATGTGATACGCCAGTTTGTTTGCACTCAATAGTGGTGTGAAGTGGTTTACATCTGATATTTATTTGTCCTCGGGTCATTGTGGGGATTCAATTTTTTCATAAATGTTAATCGTAATGTCAGAATTCGAAGCCGACTGAAATTTTCTTTACACTCTGTGGTTGTGTAAAGTTTACAATGCATATTATCTTTAGTTCTAGAGCCTTGCAGAAGCTTTATTTTTTTGAAGTTTAAAAATATACCAGGAATCAAATGTGTGACGCCAGTTGAGCGCGTTTGCTTACGCTCAACAGTGGTGTAAAGTAGTTTACAACTGATGTTTATTTGTTCTCGGGTTATTGTAGAGACTCAATTTTTTCATAAATCTTAATCGTAATGTCAGAGTAATATTAGAATTACGGATCCAACTAAAATCTTCTTTACACTCTGTGGTTGTGTAAAGTTTACACTGCATATTAACTTTAGTTCTAGAGCCTTGCGGATGCTTAATTTTTTTCAAAATGTTCTACGTAAAATCAAAATTGGGAATCTGACTGGTAGTTTTCTCTACACCTAGTAGTTGTGTAAAGTTTGCACTATTCATTTGTTGTTAATATGTAGTTTATTCTACAAATTTATTTTACTTCCAAATCTGAGCTTTAGTATTCCTTACACTTGATATTTGCATAAAGTTTATGCTGAAAAACTTTGATCTGTTTAAATAATGTAAGGTTGTCTTGTTTAAAAAGGATAATGCTGATGTTAAGAACAATATTAATATTTTTTTATACAATATTTTTTCGTTCATTATTCTGTATGCAACGCGAAAAATCGAAGTATATTCTGCGGCCTCTAAATAAGTGTCTTTTTTAAATAATTATCAATACTTTTTTGAATTGCTGGCAAGTAGCAACGCTGACTAGCTTCGTATCCTGATCGATAGAAAACTAAGTGGTATTATATTTAAAGTTGTTTTATTTTGTTATGAGCATTATAGCAAGCAAAGCAGGGGCCGATTGATTGGTGCACACAATCGTCACGGGCATGCTAGTGTACCTACATTTAGTCTGTTTCAAGTCAACTTACGCGTTTCCTACTGTTTTAAACCAACAATTTTTTAATTGTCTTGGATGCATCGATCTTTGCCATTTCATTCAATTGGCTTAGAAAGAGTGTGAGTTTACTCAATATCATTTCCCATAGCTACTGCATAGCTAACGTGCTGCTATTTCAATCATTTTTATGGTTAAATATTTATTTTAATCTGTTGGTCGCAGAATATACTTCGATTTTTTGCGTTGCTTAGAGAAAGTGTGATTTTTAGCAGATTTTGCGACTTTAGGTAGCTTTTTCCTAGTCCCCTCTTTTCACATCCTTAATAATCCACAATTACAAGTATATTCATCTTTTTTGTTCCATCGGAGCATTTTTCTTGGCTAGTATGGTATACATTACCATGGGGCGGCAATTAACAAGATGGTGTGCTTGTCATGATTCACTTATGAAGCCATTGACGATTAACTATGTAATTGTTAGAAAAATTTGATATTGATAAGAAACTAAATCGCTTATTACAAGGCGTCAAGGCCTCCTCGTGATCTTTTTCTCTACCAGTGAACAATCTTTTGTGGAGGCACGCTTTTTTCAGAAGCCGCGGAATATATTTCAATTTTTTTGCGTTTTTTAGCGGAAGTCTGTACTTTTATATCCTCAATGATGCGTACTTCCAAGTATGTTCGTCCTTTTCGTTCCATCAGAGCATTTTTCTATGCTAGTACCCTATTTTTAATTAGCTTGATTAGAGTAAATCAGTCAGTAAACACATACGGCAACATGCCACAATAATGAGAGCAGTCCAAGAACGCGGAAAACAATATTATTGTGAACATCAGCATTATCCTTCTTATACAAGACAACCCTATCTCATTTAAACAGATCGAATGCTTTCAGCATAAACTTTACGCAACTATTGGGTGTTAAGAACAGTTTCACTCAGATTATTAAACCTGACGTTACATGGAACATTTTGAAAAAAAGTTTAGCTTCTGCAACGCTCTGAAACTGAAGTTAATTTTCAGTTCAAACTCTACACAACTACTAGTAGTTAAGAAAAGATACAGTCAGATTCTTAATCCTAATCTTACGGAACGTATTTCGAAATAAATTGACGTTTTGCAACACTCTAAGTAAAATAAATTTGTGGTGTAAACTTAACTTAATAACGATAAATGAATAGTGCAAACTTTACACAACTACTGGGTGTTGAGGAAACTTACAGTCAGATTCGTAATTCTGACGTTACATGGAACATTTTGAATAGAAATCAAGCTTCTGCACGGCTCTAGAATTAAAATTGATTTTCAGTGTAAACTACATACAACCGCCGAGTTTAGAAAAGATTTCAGTCGGATTTGTAATTCGGATATTATTCTGATATTGCGATCAACATTTATGAAAAAAATAAATCTCAACAATGGCTTGAAGACAATTAAATACTGCAGGTAAAGCAATTTACACCACTGTTGAGTGTAAACAAACGCACTCAACTAAGATGTCGTCTTTGATTTTTGGTACATTTCTAGACTTGAGATCATGTCCTGACTCATGACCGGGGAGCTTGGCAGAAAGAACAAGACAAAAACACCTTTAACACCCCCCAATTTTTGACTTTACACCTCCCTAAAAAGCTGAATATTGATGTAAATAAACGCAATTTGCTGTGATCTGTACAGTTTAAAGATACTTTATTTTTATTCTATTCAGATTATCCTACCTTCTTAATGAAGAAAGTGGCGTTCAAAAAAAAGGACAATTTTTTTATCATCCATCACATTGTAAACTTTAATAATTTAGAGCTATCTTACCATTTAGCGTAAAGAAATTCGGTTTGGACCAGTTTGTAGCCTTAAAATCGTAGTACATTTGTGTCCGGAAGTTTTCTGTTACACAAAATATTCGAGATATTGACAAATCAAAAAAAGGAGGAAAGCGTGTTTTTTTGCTCAATGTTACACCTTTCGAACTTTACACCTCCATAAATGAATTAATACTGACTTTTTTAGAGCGATTTGTTGCGTCGTGTAGCCCTTAAAACGTACTTTATTTTTGTTATATTCAATTTATCCTAACTTAAAACTAGAGAAGTTGACGGAGAAATCTTAGACAAAACTTGTTTTTTTACACTTTCACTAGAGTATAAAGTTTAAACTCCTAGAACTAACTCCGTATTGAGTGTACAAAAGTTTGTTGGTAAGCAGAAAGTAGCCCTTAAGCCGTAGTACATTTCTATCAGAAAAAAATTTTTTTGGATTTCTTGGAACATTTATTTTTCTTTAACTCTAAACCAATAAATTGTTTGAGGCATTAATACTGTGTTGTTCACAAGCCGCGGAAAAAACCGCCAAAATTCGCTATATGTTATAACGTTACGCCAAAACTTTACACGCTCAAAACAAACTCGGTATTGAGTGTAAACAAAAAAATTGCTCCAACGGGTTTTTTATAATCTATCTTTTAGGAAAAGCTGCACTTCCCAGATGTGTCCAGTTAAAGCTGTAGGGGGCTCATATGCTGGAGGAAGCCAAGTATATTATAGGTACGCGCTAACGCGCTACCTACATGATAACGTATAATTTTAAGAGAATATTACAGTAAAAAGATGCAAGTTAATCATGATAATTCCATAATTATTCGTGGGAAATCAAATGTAGACCGCAAATAGATAATCCTTCTGCGATCATGCGAAAAATTAGTATTGCCAGAATTTATCAATGCTCGGCGAAATTCAGGGATTGTGAATAAATAAATGAAGAGTACTTATGCATTGACTTATCACAGTATATTATCATATTTATGCTTTACTTCCGAAATTTTTTTAAGTCGACTTCAGAGACTTATTGTTCAGAATGTATTCCACTTTTCGAAAATTCATAAGAATTAGGCACGGCTTTTCTAAAAAACATGAAAGGGAAACCGATTGAGTAAACGGTATCACTGAACAAAACCTGCCTAAATGGAGTGTAGGTTGGCAATAATAAGTACGATTCAAATTTGATAAATATTTATCTTAAATTTATTACTGCATAAATCTAACATGCCTTTGATTTCATTTTCTGTTTTATATTTCGGAAATTGAAATAGTTTAACTAAGTTTACTGACTAGGATGGATTATGTGACAGGCGTTCAGCAGCTCTATTGGTGTCCTTACTGACTGCTTACTTCTCGAGCAATAAAAACTGTCATAATTTGAACGCAAAATTCGCTTTTCAATATACTTTGTTTTATTAAAGCTTATACATAATAAGAATATTTTTTCAAAATTGATTCAATCAATTTTTCTGCCAGAATGACAGCTGGCAAAATAATTTAGAGTTGAGTACAAGATTCAAAAATGATAATTAAAAAAGAAGCACATAACCAAGCAAGCATAAGAGATAATTTATTTGCTAGAAGCGAGTTTTCAATATGTAATCAATGATTAGATGATTGGCTTGAACGCCGGAGGCAACGAACAAAAATTATGTTGGGCAAGTTTCGCCGTTAATTGGATAAGTTTTGTTGATTGTGCACATCACTGTTTCCATGACAGAATTAAGGGCGAAATTGGCACTTTTAAAGATAAAATGTTACTTCACTCATTAATATTTTTACAACTTATATTCTGCCCTCTTTTATTATTCAATTAAGGTTTATGCAAATAAAAGAAGCAATTAATAAGATGCGCAGCTACTCGTTCATATACTTGAGAAATTCCTAGAGATATACTTAATTTAACCTATTCATATTAAGAAGCATAAAAGTAATTGTTTAGGTGCCTGACTTTTCAGTTTTTCTTCAATATTTTAGCCACTTACTGTTACAAAGTTCGGCACTTAACAGAATTATGTGCTCGTTTGTCTCGCAATCAAGCCCGTTTGTTGGTGCTAGTTTTTGCTCGGAACGGCCGCTCTGCATTATTTCTTACTTCATTTCAACCAAGAGCACTTGTGCAATACAATGTTAAAAATTCCTGAAAGATTCTCCGAATTTGGTCGATTGCTTATATTTCTTTATAATATACCCACTGATTGGGAAAAGGATATTTGTTTTTTTCTGAGGTCCATATGGCTTCTTGGGGGGGGTGTTTGACCCTAGAATGGCTACTGACCCCCGCAAAATGACTGCGATCCCCTAGAATTGTCGATTTTTCGTTTAAATTGTGAAATTGTGAAAAGTGACCTGAAGCGTTTTTAGCTCATTTTTGGCCCAAAAGTCTAATTTTCGGCGCTTCGCGCCATTTTTGACTCAATTTTGTTCAATTTTTTTGTTTTTTCTGATTTATTCGAAATTTTTTATGTTTTTATGTTCTAGAAAGAACGGTGTAGTCCCAACCTTCCCACCGTCTCAACACTCTCACCGTCTCAACACTCCCACCGTCCCAACATTCCCGACGCGAAGTCCCAACATTCCCACCACGAAGTCCCAACATTCCCACCGCGAGTCCCAAGATTCCCACTCACCGCGTGTCCCAACATTCCCATCGCGAGAACCAACATTCTCAACTGTTCAAACACTTCCACCATCCCAACATTCCCACCATCCCAGCATTTTAACCATGAGTCCCAACCAAACATGCACATAGGGAGAGGGGAGGTTTTGGGGTCTAAAACCTAGAATGGAAATGAAAAATTTTCTCATTAAAAGAGGCAAAATAAAGGCTAGAAACGAGCAAAAATCCAAAAGTTTTCTCTAAAAATACTTCGAATTGAACAAAAACTGTAGTCATTGCAGTTTTGCAAGAATTTGTACAATTTTTTAAGCATCTTGTGGCATTTGACGCGAAACGTCGAAAAATTTTGATTGAAAATAGAAGAAACCTATATTAAAATAGCTCTTTCTGCAGTTGAAATTGTTTTGAAACCTATTCCATGAGCAAAAATGGCTTTCAGGTCGCCAGGAAAGTAAATAAATGTCATTAATAGGTAATATCCGACACACAGCGCCGGAAAAATTTGAGAAATTTTGGTCACTGACGGCCAAAAATAATTGCAAATTACATATCTATCTTTTATCTTGCCAAATATTTTTGGCCAATGGGGTGGGCGGTGGCCCCCGCCCTCCTTAAATCCACCCCTGATTACCAAAAACCGGTCAATTCGAAGCTATTCGAAGAAAATTTTCGATTCTCATCCATTTTTGACCTTCATTTTGCCTCATTTTTGTACACAAAACTTCCCACTTTTCTATTTTGGGGGGTTTAGACCCCCTAACCCCTATGTGCATGTCTAATCATAGCTTCAGGCGAATGTATTAGCAAATTATTACTCGTCGACAATCCTACTCAATGCTTAGGATTGCATTAGTGTTTTTCTTGTTTCTTCGCCTTGGCTGACGAACGACTTTTTCACACACTAATACCGAGTTATTTTGTTCCATTTGAATAGTTAATCATCAATGAGCAGATTAGGAATGGCCTTTCGCTGCATTTTATCCCGTTATTTTTTGTTAGCAAGAAAAACTACTTCAATCTTGAAACAATCTCTATTTTTTATCACAGATCTCGTTACAGCTTTTTATTCAATTTCTTCCTTGCAGCATTTTCGCTATCGTCAGTACTTTTACCACGTAGTAAGAAGCGCACAAGGGAAGGGATCGCGAAAAAATTATACACTCCGGCAAACTTTAAATAATAATTAAATCACAAAATCTGCATGTCAGGTATCTTGTTTTTCACATTATTTTGATGTCAGTAGCAATTGATAGACAAATATAGTGTTTTTAACGCCACCCTTATTCGTCTCTCATTAGAAGACCACAAAAATATAGAATTATTAGGATAGGTGCAGCGAATCTCTGCGATTTAACACAATAGTGAATAACATTTTCGAAATAAAGATTAAAAAAACTTTTTATTCCGTTTCAACTCACGTACGAAAATTTTATTTTTCAAACCACCTACACTGACTGATTTTTTATTATTCGGTCCATTTCATGCTCAACTTTGAACCGCCTCTGCATTTAATTTTTGTGTAGTTATTGCAAAGAAGAACAGTACCAGTCAATAAGTCGACTTACACTTACTCAAAGATGAACTGCACAAAAAAATTTCTGTGGCTCAAGGCGCCGGAAAATTCTGGGTTTCATACCTGATAAGCTGCTTGTGATGGTTTTACGTGGACCAGCATATTATGTAATTTACATTCAGGTACCTATTCAACAAAAAATGAAAGTTATTATTGTGTTGAAGCTGATCTGATGCAAAAGTTTGATGCCGCTAATTTTGATTAAATCTGTTTGTGCAATAACGAATCGGTCTTCGTGCGCAATAAAGTCTTGTCAGAGAAACCAGAAAAGAACTTATTCTTTATGCGACTAATTCATATTTTTGAAGCACTAAAAGACTAAGATTTATTTCCTAAAAGCATTATTAATTTTTTCAAGGAGCCTCTCGCAAAGTGTTGCATTTGAATTTACATAAGATAATATATAATCCCATTCTTCGGCATAACAAGTACACATTTTTAAAACGCAAAGGGAATAATTAAGAACATATATACGAAGTTCACGTTGCACAGATCGAGTCCGGAACATTCTTCGCAGAAAAATCTTCGCGGAAAATTCTTCGCCGGAAAATTTTTAGTGGAACATTCTTCGCCACTAAATTCTTCGTCCGGAAAATTCTTCACCTAGAAAATTCTTCCCAGAAAAATTTGTGCCTTGAAAATTCTTCGACAAAAATACTCTCCGGTTCTGTGAAGCACAAATAAATATAATTTTAGATGAAGGAAGCTAAATGCAACTATCAACTATCATCAGTTTTTTTACACAAATACAGGGAGAAGGGTATATAAAAGAATCTCTAATTTTTTGTTCATTTTAACCACACTTTTTACATGCCTTTTCTAACATTTAGTAAATATGTAAAATCGAATAATGTGCTAACGGAGAGCTCAGAAAATTTTTCTCGGCTTATAACCAAGGGATAATTCTGCGAAAAATGCTATCTCTGACCACAATACTTTTACAGTACGAAGGACAATAAAACCTTCGAAAAATTTTTTAAGCGCAGAAAATTTCCAGATAATGAATCTCGATGCTAAGAACTTTTTCGGCGAAGAAATTTCTAACGAAGAACTTTCCAGGTGAAGAGTTAATTGGCAAAGAATTTTCCGCAAAGAATTTTTCGTGAACCTGCACAGATCGATGATTGATAAAAAATAACCTTTATTATTTCAGCAATCTATCCAATGATTTGCAACCAGACTTCACTAAATCAGAGTCCGAAAAATCACACGGACGAATGCTCCATTTGTCCGGAGTATGTACAGTACGTGGCCATTCTTTATACTCTTATTCACATAGAAAGCATAGCACTTTCCTCATTAGCACTAGCAGCTTTGATTAAGCTGTACCAATTGAAGCCAGAAGCTTATTCCGCTATTTACATAAACTTGTTCGTCTCTAATATATGCACACTTTGCATCTGGTTCATAATAACAATATCGAAAATTTTTACATGCCAATTTCCGCTTGGAATAACCGTTGAACGTGTGATCATAAATTTGGGAAACGTTTGTTTTGTCACAATTGTTGGTTCAATAATATTGTTATCGATAAATCGATTCATGACAATTCGATCCATGAAACTTAACAGTATTTTATTCGCCGAGAAACGAATGAAATTAGTTTGCCTAGGTGAGGTGTTATAATTTGAAAAGTAAGTCTATCAGCTCCACATTTGTATTAAATAATAATTTTTTGATTATTCTATCCCTTTAGTTTAACGCCAATTATTACCTGAACGTGCGAATTTATTTTTCCTCACTTAGCTCCGCAGCATGCGACCCATTTCTTTTTCTAATTAGCATAGACCTTAGATTCAGCGAAAGAAAGTGCAACCTCAATTTTCCGACAGAAGGTCAATATGAAAAAAGAGAAAACATGTTAAATATATGAAAATATACAAAATATAAAAATACATGAAACATACATGAAAAAGCGTACATAGCGCTCATACACGTACAGCATGGGAATTCTCAGAGTCGGGCCCAAAAACATTTGTAGAGAGTGCTTTTTTTGGGCCAAAAAAACAATGGGTACAAATCAAAAACGCTCTTTTTGGCGTTTCAGACAATGCTCGTTCTTTATAGAGCATAAAGACACAAAAAATTGGGATCTAGTATACAATTTACCCACCACCGTTTTTTAGCCGATTCAAATAAGCTACAGTGACCAACACTGTTGATTCAAATAAGCTACATTGACCAACACTATTTTTATTGATGCGAGTCAGAACGTGTTTGATAATTTTTGTGTAAAGTTTGGTCACTGTAGCTTACTTGAATCGGCTAAAAAACGGTGGCGGGTAAATTGTATACTAGATCCAAAAATTGAAAATATCGAGTGAATTGATTAAAATATAGATAAAAAATGTGTGTATAACGCAAAGCGCCGAAAATTTTAGAGTTTAGAGTTAAAAACGAGATAAAAACGCTCAAAAAGGCACTTTTTACAATTTTTACGAAAAATTGACAATTCTGAGGGAGGAGAGCGGCCATTTTGCGGGTGGTCGGTTTCCATTTTGGGGGTCAAATTCCTCCTCCGCTAAACCCACCTCCAGGAACATATGTATGCTTACGCTCACATCCAAGGCACAACAAAGTAAAGAAATAGACCTTATAGAAAAAGAATAGGCATCGCCTGCGATGAAACGGATCCTAAACTTCTTTTGCTTCGTTCAATGACTCGCTCAATCAGGAAAATTATTACTTTTGTAAGAGTGATTAGAAAAGTTTCAGTTCAGATTTTCACTATTTATATATACAACGTGAGATTTTTCAGGCATCTGGCTCGTTTCGGCTGCGGTTTGTCTAACGAACATAGCCTCAGGATGCATGACGTTATTTTTTCTGAGACAAGTAGCACCGTTTACTACTTGCAATTCGATTGCAGGTGCGCTGGCGCCAGATGCAATGTTTTTCTACTCATGTTTCTTGGGCGTTATTCTTCTCTACCTTTGTAGTTTGAAATATCTGAAAAGACAGAGCAATTCGGTTGCAGATGCTCATATAGCGCTTCAAATGGAGAAGCGTCGCCGACGTTTGTATATTCAAGCTAGTTGCATTTGGATAGCTTCGGCTATAATGCTGATGTGTGAGGTTTTCAGCTAACAATGTATTTTTTCAGCACGTAAAAGGGCGCCTTTTTCATTGAAGGATTACTCTCCTCTATCCTTCTCGAAATAGACTAAGAAATTTTAACAAACAAAACCCGGCCACTCATTTGCATAACGCTTTTATCATGTATTCTCACTTGAACTCGCCCTTTCACTCAAAATTTTGTACTCACACTCAAAAACACGGTGGGAAAAATGAATTAGCTGAAGCTAGAGCCTTTCAGAAGTATGCAGGTACATTGGAATTATCCTACTATTGTTTTTTAGTCATTCTAGACATTGTTTCATTGAGTTGAAAATTATGCGAGTCAGTAGGCTGTTGCTGATGAAATAGGATTAAACTGAGACATAAAATCTAATGAATTTATGTATGCATAACTCCGTTTATCGACGTCTAACTTCTAATTCAAAATTTTTAAATTTAATTATGGCCATAGATGCACAGCATGTCTGATCTAGAGTTAAAGGGGTCAGCTGGTCTGAGGGAGTGAAGAATTGACTTTTTTGGGCCAAAATGACCTCAAGAACTAGTTTAAATGCTAAAATAGCGTCAAAACTAAGCTATTACACAGTTTATGGTCAATTTTAATCACTTTTAAAGAAAGTTTTATTTTCATCCGTTTTTTGCCTTCATTTTGTCTCAATTTCCAAAGAAAATTTACCATTCTTCATTCTGGGGGTCTAGACCTCCACACTCCCTTCCACGTGCATGTCTGGTTATGGCTGGAAGCAAAATTAGCGTAGGTACCTACTGTAAAAGCAAAAGCTGACGTTGAGCATAGTTTTGATAAGGTAAAAATCAATTAACAATGAAAGTGAACGCATCATACTACCAGAACTAAATAGAATTAGGGACGGATCTAGGACTTTTGTAAGGGGTTTGTACCCTAATTATATCTAACTACAGTCAAAAATAGGTCCGAAAGCCTGCTATTAAACTACAGAGTACGTGTTTTCGCCGTTTTATATTATCTATTTTTAGTCGAAATAATTCCTAGTACAAAAGTATAGCAGCAATTTTGTGCAAAAATGCTTAAATTTCTTTAAATTTAGCTAAAAACGGCACGAAGTGCCGGAAAATCGGTTAAATTTAGATAGAAAGACTCATAGAGACTTAAATTGTTTCGTTATTTTCTGTTTTGAGCTTTAAGCATTTAACGCGAAGCAAAAAATTTTTTTAAAAATGTGTGCTACAAAATGAAAAAATGTGCAAAAATTTGACTTCCAGACCGCTAAGAAAAAGAAAATTGTAATAAATAGGCTGCTATTATTCGGCGCGAAACACATTAATCTTTTATCTCGCAAACTATTTTGAGCCAATTGTAGAAGGGGTCGGTCAACCCCGCCCTCCCTTAAATCCGCCCTGAAGAGCCAGCTGAAAATGAGTCAATCGTTTTAGCTCATCGCCTTACGCCGACTATATCAAACGTTCCTCTGGCAGTTTCAATCTATACGATTTTCGGTCTTATTACTCAAGAAAGCGTTGCAGTAGTTCCGATGATATTTTCTCGAAAGATTCGGTTATCAGTGAAAAATTTATTTGTCAGACAAAGCAACCGTGTATGGACAACACAAATGAATAATGTACCGCTGGAGAGTGTACCTCGAAATATTACAAGTAATAAAAATAATGTGTAAATAACAATATGACGTAATAAGAAATAAGAAGAAATAAGTAATCAACGAAGTAATAAATAGGAAATAAGTAATAATGAATAATATATTATGATGCGACGAGATTTTCTCTAACGATGTTATGGCGGAGAGAATAAAAGTAAAATGCTCTGTTACTTTATGCTCAAGCTAATCGAAGACGATATCACGTACTTAGGTTTTAATATCACCTAAACAACTCTTTATGTTGCTTACATTCCAAGAGCAATAGTTTGAAGAAATCAGCATTTCTAACGCTACAGAAGTAGTGTTGTAAAAGATGAGAAATACATAGAAGTTTTCTGCCTTATCATGCAAAACTTAATTTGAGCAGTAGAAGCGACTAATCGTGAGTTGGAAGGACGTTGACATTTTAAAAAATGATATCTTTCATCTTTTTTATCTTTTCAAGAAGAATCAATTTTTAATGCTCATGTTCGTCCTTCGACAGACTCATTGCATACCTTTTACAGCTACGAGTATTCACATCTAGTGTAATACGTCAGATTTAAGATAATCTTAGCAATTAGGCTCCAATTTGAGTCGTATCTCTTTTTATCTCTTATTCTTATCTTTTACAACACTATTAGAACACGATTGCTTCAAGGTGTCAGTCGGTCTGCTGGAGTCAACCAGAGATTTTTTATTGAAATAAGATGACATTTAGCAAAGCTGGGAGTGTGAAATATCGCAAAAATACCTTAGTTCATAGATGAAGATGATCATAGACGATTTTGCGAGAAAATTTTTGACCTTTGTCCGTTTCAATCTCGATTTCGCCTTTTTCTTAACGACAATTTTTCTATTCCGTCTGCGAGGCGCTGGAATCCTTATTCATGCCAGGTCAGAAGAATTACTGGGTGAATCCACTTGGGGAAATAAGCAAGCTAAATCACCAGATGCTGTGCCTTGATATTTCTATCCATTGAGATTGTAAATCCGTTTTGTGGGATAATTTATTCCAACCTCTCCAAATCTAGTAAATAGAAATAATAAGAGTAAAGCGTAAGATGTTAAACTCTGTACTAATTTTATAGAAATTATCCAGTCCACGCTAAAATTATGCAAGGTTTGCAGCATTCGAAGATTTGAAGCAGTCGCTAGTCTAGCTAAATTTTAAAATTCGAGCATGTATTGCAAAATTTCAGAACGAAAAATGAAGGATTACAATACTTCTTCCCAGAAAAAATCATGAGTAATATTATTTCAGCTGCATCAGGCAACTAGATGTGGAGAGGATTGGGGACCAGTGGTGGATGTAGAATTTTAGATTGGGGTTGGGCGATACCCCAACTTTTCCAAGACAGTCGAAAATAGGGTTAAAAATAGCTCTCCAAGACGAAATCGCTTTTTTCTGGCGTTGCACGTTGTCTATTTTTATTTAAAAACTTTTTTATGCCACAATTTCCCAATATATTATAAAATTTTTGACAAGTTTGTGCGACACAAATAATTTATTTTATAACTTTATTGAAAGTGCGGCGCCAAGCGCCGAAAAATTTTGGAAATTCTACGCGGAAGAACGTTTTGCTGGATTTCCTATATTCGTAGAATTTGAGGCG
Source organism: Mermis nigrescens (assembly GCA_036768485.1). NCBI lineage: Eukaryota > Metazoa > Nematoda > Enoplea > Mermithida > Mermithidae > Mermis > Mermis nigrescens. Next base: position 4,585,677 of record JAVLUZ010000152.1, on the reverse strand, counting down.
AAGCTTCAAAAACTCATAAAATTTTAATTTTGAAATAAAAGAATACTATGCTTAAATAGCTGCTTCTGCTCTAAAAATCGTAGGAGTCATGGAAATGTTTTCTGCTACAAAAGAAAGTATTTCTGGCGCCGAAGTTTGGCTTCCAGGCCGCCAATAAGGAAAATAAATACAATTAAAAATAATTATCCAATGCGATGCGCCAGAAAAATTCAATAAATTACGATAACTGACGGCTAAAATCCAGTGCAAATTATAAATCCATTCCTTATTCGCCAAATATTTTAGGCCAATGGGATGCGGCCGCCCTCCGACCCTCTTAAATCAACCCCCTGAGGACCAGGCGCTTTGCGCCGGATTTACTGTTTTTGCATAATTTTTGTCTTCTAAGCATGCTTGAGTAGATCAAAATTTTCGGGCGCACTTTCCTTAATTATTATTTTTAAATTGATTTTCTTCGTAAAGCATTTGAGTATAAAATCAGTACGTAAAAATTTTCAAAGGATCATTCTCGAATGTAATGCTAAAAAATTATTTGTGTAGCTACATACCTACAGATTTCGAATAACAGATTTACGCCAGTTAGAAATTAGGTGAACATTTTTCGCCTTTTCGTGTAATTTTTCGACTATGTATCTGATCTGAGATTTACAGAGGCAAACCTGTGACAAAAACAATATGTATGTCCATATATTCGCTTGCAAATATTGTTTTCTTATGAATTTTCGACTGAGGGGTGAAGCGACTGCCCTACACTCGTCTCCTTATTTTAATACGGCCCTGCCTATAAAACTGACAATTTTGATAGTGAGATTACATAATTCATTGATAATTTCGAAGGAGAAGGAAGTGTAGTTATGCATATTCAAGTACAGCATGGGAAACCCTGGAGGGTCAGGCCCGAAAAATTATTTAAAAAGTGCCTTTTGGGCTAAAAACAACTATGTGTACACGTCAAAAACACTGTTTTTTTACGTTTTGGACAATGCTTGTTCTTTCCAGAACGTAAAAACATAAAAAAACTTTCGAAAAAGTTTTAAAAAAATTCGAGAAAATTGAACAAAATATAATTTAAAAAATTGTATTGTATATGGCGCAAAGCGCCGAAAATTTGAGACTTTAGAGCCGAAAATGAGCTAAAAACGCTTAAAAAGCACACTTTTTTCAATTTTTCTGAAGAATCGACAATTTTACGGGTCGCAGCCATTTTTCGGGGGTCAGCAGCCATTCTGGGCGGTCAACACCCATAAACACGTATGGTCATGTCTTCTGCCTAAAGAACAAAGCGCAATACTAAATTTTCAGCCCGTGGATTATGAACTTGCTGGTATGCGACATTGAATATTTCAAAATAAGTGGCCGAAACTATGGCTATACGAAAATCAGGACCGTCTTTCGAATATTTTTCGCTTGTCACCGCAAACTTTTTCCGCGAGTATTTTGATGTTTGTATTATTTTTGTGGACTGAGTTTGTTGTAAAAACATAGTGTCCGAAGTTCTAGTTCTGTCTTAATTGCTTTACCGCAATCCGTGTTTGCCTTGTAAGCTCCGGATACCTCATTTATAGTTTTGTTCCATCGATTAAAAATTTTGTTTGCGCAATATTAAGATTGCATGTCATAGCTGTCCCTTTCATTATATTATTTCCAAATAAAATTACGACCTCTTGTACTAATCAGTATTCACTCTTTCTGAAGGTCCAGAATGTACATAGAAGAGACATTTTTTGAAGAAATCGAGATAAAAACCAATAAGTAACAAAAACTATAAGTTTGCGCAAAAGTGCTTGAGATGATTTCAAAATTGTAAATAAATGTAGTATTTATGATATTCTTAACTTAAAACTAATTTTTAAAGCCATATCAACCTAATAAAGCTTTATGTCTGTTCCCTCTCCAGAATGAGATTGCTCCTTCCATTGCAGTCCACCTGCGCTTGCTCCCTGGTCCTAAACAGACAAGTAGGGAAAATTCGAGATCTAGAAGCGAGAAAGAGAAAAATGTTTAATAGAAAATAATACAAAATTTAGGGATTTATTTTGCAAAGTGTCTAAAACTTGCAACCGTGAATCGGATTGGTTTTTGAGCTAATTTAATATTTGCATCAAGTTTCGCAATCATAGCTGAAGAAAGCTTTCTGACTACCTACCAGGCCGGTCATATTTTGTTTCTGTGGTCTGCTTGACTATAGGTGCGCGAGGCCCGGTCTTAGGCATGTGCTAAGTGTGCAACCGCACAGGACCCGCAAGTGGGCCCCCGAGGGCCCCTAAAGTTACCTCTCTGTTTATGCGAATTCAAAATTTTTTGGCGCAGCTCACCAATTTCTCATGCCACCTGTAGTCTAATTTCACTTGTGCCTACGGTTTTTCTTAGTTTTTGTTTTTACAATCTGTTCTTATGATAATTGACATTTTGTGGTAGTTGTGCTCCAAAAAAGGTATTATCCAGTGAAGTAGTAATTTATAACTTGAAATTTAGTATATGCGCAAGCAGTGGCGGATCTTGGATTTTCTTAAGGATGGCGGTAGCCCAGCTTTTCCAAAAACAGTCAAAATTGCTTTACAAATGTACCTTTTACGTGCGAAATAGCGCTTTTTCGGCGTTTTACTTTGACTATTTTTATTTAAAATTACTTTGACGCAATATTTTTTCGAAAAATCGACCCAACTTACTTGATGAGAGATAATAAATATAGATCTTGTAATGATTTTTATATCCTATCGGTCATCGTAATAAGGGTTCCATCTTTCACGTTCATTTAGATTTTTTTCGGTCAGGATGGAAGCTATGTATATTTTTACCTCAAAAATTATTTTTTTGACAGCAAAACTTATCATTCTTATGTTTCAGCAGCATGTATCAAATAGAGGACTGGGGATCAGTCCTCCAAAATTTTGTATATAGAGTATTTCCTATAAGAGTCCCCCGGAGGAGAAAAAGCGCGATGTGCGAATTCTTATATGCATTTAGAAGACCGTCAGAATAGTTTCAGCACATGTTTGAGTCAACAAGCCTAAAATTTTTAGATGCTCCCTGCGCTAGATTTATTGTTTTTGTATGATTTCTGTCTCCTAAACGCTCCATTTTAATTGAGGCTTCGTGAATATGGCAAAGTTTTATGGCGCCTAGTGTAGGATTGAACGACATATTTTTTGCGATTAAAATAAAGTAAATATTTATTTTTTCTTTTTAAGAAACTCTAAATTCAACATTTTGGCCTAACTTAGTTGTCAAGCTTATTTGACTCTATAATTCTCGTCCCGTAAATCTAGAAGGTCCATGTGGCTCTTCTTCAGCATAAATTCTAGAGAATTTTTGGTGCGTTGCGCCAAATGTTTCAGTGGAAGTGTATATATTGCTCAGTGCACAAATACAGGTAATGAAAACATCCTTCCACATCATACACATACATATCTAAAAAATTTCCTGTTTCAGAATATTCGCGGAAGTTGTTTAAAATTCTAGCAGTTTTCGAATCTTGCACAAGAAATAATTTTGAACAAATAAAAATTTTAAACGGCGAAAACCGCTATTTTGTACGTAAATACTGAAGTTGTACCAATTTTTGACTCTTTGAGGATAAAGTTGTGATTTTGTGTCCCCAAAAAAATTCTGGATTCACCATCTAGGATGAAACAGATTAATAACTTCTCAATGAAAGCAGATACTTCTAAAAGTCATGAACCATGGTTTAGCCTCATGCTCGTATTCATTGCTTTCCACCACCAGACCAAGGGGCCTCCAGATTGTTTCTTTGCACAGGGCCCCCAAAAAGCCTAAGACCGGGTCTGTAGGTGCGCAATTTGACTCAGATCGGTCATAAAGGTCATCCATTCAAACAAATAAGACTAAAAATTTTCAGCGTAAAGGAAATGTAAGTGTACATCTAGGAAGTGTGAGCATCTTGATAGCACAAAAACTTTAGTCTGTTTCACACAAGTTTAGGCATAATCTTTAAGAACTATGACCGACAATAAGCTGACAGATTAAGAATATAGGATTATGAGATTTATAATTATCGAAATGTGTCGGCTTACTGTCGATAAAAGATCTTATGATTTGTGCTAAAAGTTATGTGAAACAGACTATACTTTGAACAACTCATAAAGTCACCTACCTCAATGTTTTTTATAAATAAAAACTTGAAAAATAAAAAAATTTTCTTACTGTCGATAAAAATTCTTAATAAAAAAATTTTCTTACTGTCGATAAAAATTCTTAAAATTCATGAAAGAAGTTATGTGAAACAGACTGTAGCATATCTGCACATCTGATCTTTAGATAAAATATCTTAAGAGGAAAATAAACAATACTGAGGTCAAGTAAACAAAACTAAATTTTTTTTAAAATCAATTTTACAACGAAAGCATTACTATTGTCAATGATAGCAAACAAAGCTGAGAATTTAAGATCTAATTTTCAGTCGACTATTACCTACTCAAACCGCCTATGCCGCGCCCTTGAGAAGGTGAATAATTTTTTGTGCAGATAAGGCCCTGGATTGAGAAAGGTCTTTTCGGAAGTCAACCAGCAAATAAAATAATGAAAATTCAGCGCATCCAAATCATATAAACCTTCAAAGAAGATGAATTTATTGTTCGGTCGTCGTCAGAGACTTTTTAAATGATCGAAATATTCACTTAAACAGATGAATGGGACTGTTGATTGCAAGACTCTTTCTAACCATTTTAAGAATTTTCATTTTTAAGAGATGTTGTCGCTGACCAAAAATTATTTCTGTTTTTTTGCGAAGCAGCCGCTAAACGGAGGAATTGTTTTATTGATCACAAATATAAACTGCCAATACATCTAAACTTTCGCAAACATCAAATAGAAAATACCTGATCAAACTGGTCGTTTTGTCAACAGCTATCAGATAATGCAAATTAGAAATGAAGCAATAAAAGTCGTTGTTCTGAAATTCAGTAAAACTAAAGTCATACATTTAACGGCTCAAAATTTAGCGAGAGGGTTCCCCGGCCATTTTTAGGGGGGGGTAAATGATCTCCACTTTTTAGCCGAATAACGGCCAAAAAACAGCTAAAACGACCAAAATCTTTGTATTCCAAAGAATCGGTGGGTCCAAAATTTTTCTGGCTCTAGGGGGGATGGAGGGTACGGCCAACTTTGGGTGGGGGATCCTCTCATTCACCCTTAAATGTATGGCTAAAACCTACTTCATACAAGCACGAAAGATCTTGTTGGAACGGAATAATGAATAAAAAAATGATAGAAAAATTCATTTACAATTCCCTAAAGAACAACATTTAACGTTTTCGACGTAATGTTGACGATAGTAATTTTTTGAAACCCTTTAGTCTTTTACAAAACGAGGCAAGTTATTATTTCAAAGAGACTCATTTTTTATCCAATTATCATATTCAAAATCATCCGAACAGGCATAAAAAAGTTGCCGAACTGTTGTCTTATTAGTGCGTTTAGATAACAATTCATAGCATCATCTTAGATCAAATAAACTGTTATTGCTTGACCACAAAATTTTCAAAACATCTTATTGCAATCCTTCTGCAAAATTATTTAGATTAAAATTCCCTTGAGTAGTTCAGCACAGTGATCAACACAATTTTACACGCGCTTATGAGCTTTTACATAAATAAGTACAACTAAACATTCTGATTCTCGTTCTTGGCCAACTTCGATTCAAAATCATTTGACTGATTTATCGTAAAACCGACCGGCTGAGTAACGGGAAACAGCGGGAATACGCTCAGGCCATATGGACTCATACTTTTGCACGCCTGAACTCTAGGATATTTCGCGTTAGGTCTTCTGCCTCTGGGTACTTTTGGTGCAGCTAAAATTTCGTCAATTTTGAAGCATATTGATTTAAAATTTGTATTTTGTTGCGTTGCACGTCCTTGGTCGATCGTAGGTAAGGTCTGAATTTTGATTTTCTTCTCCTGTACTTGTTTGATGACGCTGTTCTGTAATTAAACGTAGCTTCTATTTGTGAATGTCAGAAAAGGATTGCTGAGGCCAGGGGCGGATTTAAGGAAGAATGGATATGTATGTAATTCGCAATGATTTTTGGCAGTTATCAAAATTTCTCAAAATTTGTCAGCGTTTCGCACCGAATAATATCTAGTCGTAACATTTATTTGCTTTCTTAATAGCTAGGAAGCCAAACTTTTGCCCAGAGAATAGGTTTTAAAATGATTTCAAGAGCAGAAACAGCTATTTCAGTATAGTTTTTTTCTATTTTCAAGCATAACTTTTGAAAATTACACTATACAGGAAATTGAGCAATAATTTAAGCTTCGAAACGTCCTTCTCCTAGATTTCACAAACTTTCTGGCGCTTCGCACTGCATTTTCGCTAAAATTAAAGAAATTTTAATGATTTTTGGCACAAAATTAAATTTTAAATTTTTTGAAAAATGGTGCGCCATAAGCTATTTTATATAAAAGTAAACAACGTGAAACACAGAAAAAACCATATTTCGCACGTGAGGGGCAAATTTTTGGACCTATTTTTGACTGTTTTTGGAAAAGCTGATGTATCGCTACCCTTACGGAAATCCTAGATCCGCTACTGGCTGAGGTGTTAGTTCTCAACAAAGAAAATAAATTATACAATAGCTAGGACATGCAATTATGATTTCGAATCAGTGTTATGTAAGGAATCGAAGATTTAGTTTATTTGTTTTTACTATTACAACAGTCCGACAGATTCCTAGAATAGCGTGAAATTCGAGTACGGCCATCAAAACTTGTTCTTGACGTAATATTTTCCGTATTTTTCTCATCAAAGCGTAATAATGGTACTGATGGAAAAAAATCGGATGTGCTAGATGTTTTCTCTATTTCCTCGATTCTTAGAGGACTTTTAAAATTTGCAAATTCTAAACATCATATTCGCTTGCCTAAATAAGCATTTTCTTTGCTTAATATAGACTTAATCATAAAATATTGGAGAATCCTATTTTCCCTTTGACTGATTCGCTACTGCATAGGTATAATACGAATACCCGAAAAACATAAAAAAACATTTGAGACGTACAGTACAACCTGCTAAATTATTACAATATTCATACAGATTGCGTAAAAAACAAGAAATAATAAACTTATTTTTAATCAAATATAAGCCGAAGAATTGAAACAACTGCGATCTTGTTAAAAGTTTGGTGTTTTAATATTGTGTGTATATTATGTATGCAACCGCTTAGAGACCACTTTATCTTTGAAGGTGCTATTAGTACAACATCGTCTTCTTACATAACATTCTATGATAACATAAAATTGGATTTAAATTAGGTTTTATTTCTTTCAAATTACTGAGCTAGCTTCGGCTTTCTTTCGGTCGAATGATTGTTCATCGAGGGCGATTTCCGCATTTTTGGGCTCCAATTCATTTTTCTTCCAGGATTTTTTGTCATTTGTTGCTGTCGAACATTTGAGCTTCGAAACAGGGTCACCGCTACATGTTTGCGGATGGGCATTGTGAGCTGGCCGACCTGGTGCTTTCTTCGTATTTTCTTTTTTACGCCATTTAGCCCGCCGGTTTTGGAACCTGAATGCATATATCTAACTATCTAGTGTTCTCTAATTTCTGTATTTTTTAATATGAAACTAACTTAGCTTAATGTTTAAAAAATATGGGATTGTCCATGGCGGCAGCGAAATTCTGATAGTGCAAGATTTTTCAAAGGTCAAAAAATGGCCTTTGAAATGATGGTATGGTAAAAAACACCATTTTTCAACGTTTCTCATCGAGCTTTATCCCTTGACATCAAAAAATTGCGAGAAAAAAAAACAAAAAAATTTCAAAAATTGAATTCGGGGGTATTTTGGTTTCTGGAGGGGGTGCATACCCCATTAACCCCCTTCTCACGCCCTGGTGTGGGATTGTCCAGCTTTAATATAAACCTTGATCATATGTTAATGTAAAAGTCAGAAATAATGGGCGACCAATCGCAAAAGAAATTTTTCGCATGCAACATACAAAAGCATGCGTTTTCCACTTAAGTTTTTTCAGCTGCCTTAAACTATTACAACTATTTTCCGTAAAAATCTTAATAATAATAATAATATTATTAATAATAATTATTATTATTATTATAATTTTAATAATAATAATAATAATAATAATAATAATAATAATAATAATAATAATAATAATAATAATAATAATAATAAAAATAATAATAATAATAATAATAATAATAATAATAATAATAATAATAATAATAATAATAATAATAATAATAATAATAATAATAATAATAATAATAATAATAATAATAACTATTATTATTATAACATTAATAATAATAATAATAAATATAATAATAATAATAATAATATTAATAATAATAGTAATAATAATAATAATAATAATAATAATAATAATAATATTAATAATAATAATAATAATAATAATAATAATAATAATAAATAATAATAATAATAATAATAATTATTATTATTATTATTATTATTATTATATTAATAATAATAATAATAATAGTAATAATAATAATAATAATAATTACAAGAATCTTGAATATAATCTTTAGTGATTCATAGTAGCTGTAAATTGTGAGCTTCCTGTTGGTAAAGACCCTGACATAAATCTTTTGCTTAATTAATTATGCTTAATTGTTGCAATTTTTCAGCTTAGAATTTCTTTTTATTTATTTATGATGAAGATTCTAGAAAAGAATGCGTTTCTAATAATTTTTACAACCAGTTGCAATAAGGGATAGTTAAGCGCTAAAGTTTACATAATCGTTTCAATTTATTTTTACGCATACTCGTAAAATATTGAGAAACAATGCGATTGAGTCAGGTACACTATGATTGGTGCACTTGTAAAAATAATCAATATGTAGTATACCCATTCCAAAATCAGATACTTATATGACAAAGTTTTTTCATAGATTCTCTGATATAACTTTAATTTTGATATTAAACTTTAAGCAAGTGTCTTCGAAAATGGTCTCTTGTGAGCGATCGCGCTGAAATTGGTGAATCAAAGTGTCCTTCCATGTGTGACTCATTAAACTCGAGTAGGATGACGTACCAGACCTGAAACGATAAAACATCTATAAGGCAAACAAAAATCTAATTCAAAAAAAGAGTTAAAATCAAAAAGGAAAATAATATATCAGAATGAATGATAATAACCCTTTGTCAGTCTGGTTTCGTATACTAAAAGTAATGCTTCGCATTTCTGGTTAACAAAATGTTCAAAGAAATTAAAGTGTGTTAATTTTAGGAAGTAGGCGATTCTCTAGTAATTATGTTTGCTCAGCTTATTAAGCACTGTTTGATAAGTCGGAAATTAAACACAAGTGAATCAATGCGATAAAGTGAAATAATTTCAATTAAAACATGTGATAACACTTATTGCAGAAACGTGTGTGATCCATCAGAATTCAATGTAAAGACAAGTCAAAAACACAAAAATCAATTTCATTCATTCCTTCTTTCGTATGAAAAATCTTCTTTCATAGCATTGAAATAATTATTTAATGATCCCCGTATTCAGAAATCAAATTTTCTAGCATCCGTTTCTTATGTTGCGATGCTGTTTGATGATTTAGAATGACTAATTTGCATTTAAAATTTAGACTGCTTTTTGTTTCTCTTAAAGAAGTGAATTTGCAAAAATTTTGTGTGAAAAAATTAAAATATAATAAAATGATTAGGAATCAAACGTTAATCACTTGGACACGGCTTTCGATCAAATCTAGCCGCAGGGCCAGAGCTTCTCGCATGAATACATCGGGATAATGACTAGCTTCGAAGGCGCCTTCAAGCTGCTCCAGCTGCCAGCCGGTAAAATTTGTTCTAGTTCTTCGTCGTTTGCAACCGATTCCACCACTTGAACGAGATTTTTCATCAGCTTAAACATCGATTGATGATTTGAAGAAGCAAACTACAAGGGACGTGCCAAATGCATTCACAAGGAATACTAATTGCTTTCGTTTAGACTAAGTATTCGCCCACTGTATGGACCGATATATTTATTTAGATTATTCCTTTGACTGACCATCGATTTCTAAGCTGACCTGAAATCAAATTGCTAAACTGTTTCTGTTCAATTTACTCCTTTTTCTACGCTATCAAGTGCACATTCAGTAATTCATAAATGGCAGAAATATGCCTTATTCTGCTAGACGTTTATCGAGATTTTATTTGCTTTTTAATTTTCTAAATTTAAAAAATCCGATTCTACCGTAACTAAGATCACTTTACATGGTTGAGCTGAGCATAATTTTCATGAGAGCAAATAAAATTCAAACGTATTCGTGGTATGAGTAGCAGCCTTATAATAATCTGTGAGATGATGCGCAGAGAATGCTAAAGCATGCTATAAAGATAAATAAGAAAATATGACATGAATATTAATAAACATACTAAATAAAGATAAAAAACCGAAAATAATAATAAATTTACTATAAACACAACCGTCTGTTCAGCTGATTATTTTTCATTACACCCCTTAATGCACCTTATAGCCTCATATTTATTGTGGGTGTCTTTAAGAAAACAGAGTTGGCGAACGCTGGCGGATCTATGTTTTTCGTAGGGCGGTACCACAACTTTTTCCAAAACAGTCAAAAATAAGGTCCAAAAACATATTATTCATGTGCAGAGTATCGTTTTTGCCGCTTTATATTGCCCATTTTTAATCAAAATAATTCTGCTGCAAAAATTTTCTGAAAAATTTCACAATTTTAAGGAGTTTTGTGCGAAAGATGCCTAAATTTCTTTAGCTCTAGCTAAAACCCGACGCAAAGCGCCGAACATTTGATGGAATTTAGACACGAACACGTTTTGAGACTTAAATTACTTCGTTGTTTCAGGGTTTCTGAGTTGGGAGCAACGCCTTTTGAAGCATTTAACGCGGAGCGCAGAAAATTTTTAGAATTATTGCTAACAAATGGGGTAACTCTATAAATGCATTGCTTCAGGCCGTCAAAAAAGTGAATGGATGTAATGAATAGTTAATAAATAATAAATAATAGTAATACATAAATAATCTAAGAAATTACGATGGCCGATGGTCAAAAACTATTGCAAAATACATATCCATCTTAATTTACGAGTATCTCGCCAACTATTTTGGGCCAATGGGATGGGGCGGCCGCCACACATGAGCGTGGGGTTCTCTGGACCTCCAGAATTCGGTTGATCCTTCAAAATCGATAGACCCCCCAAGGCCCAAAATTGAATTTTTGGTGCCAAATCTCTGGCGATTTGGCCCCAACGGACTCTCCAGAATTTAGTCGCTGCCCATGTATGGTGGCACCCTCCCACCGCCTGTCTAAAATCATTCCAAGATGGCGAAGGAGGCCACCCCGTATTAATGAAATTGCATTTTTACTGCTTTTAGCAATTTTTCAAGTATTAAATTTTTGAAAAAGTCGGAATAACACGCAATACTTTTGACAGCCAAATAGGTTCTGCAGAAAACAACGAAAAGCAACGAGATCGAGAAACGTTCGAAGCAACTTTTCACGTCTGAGTGATAAGAAAAAATAGATTTTGAATATACTGTCAAAAGTAGATTGGATTATGCAGCCAATACTGATAATATTTTAACTTTTTTAATACTGCAATGATTGTGTTCGGATAACTCACGTGACAACAATAGTACATTGCGCGTACTATCAGATCTGCTTTGGCACTTCTCCAGCTGAGGTATGGTTATTTGATTTACAGCATCTCCTTCCGAGTTAGCGCCGGGTTTTGAATGTGATTCTATTTCAAATTTTTCAATGCCCGAAGCGCTCATTGTTTCAAAAGGTGATTGTGCGATAGAAAATAAGTTCTGCTTGCGATGCTGATCACTGATATTCGCTCTTGCCAAACTCAATGCATCTATGCAATTTAACTGAAGATCAGCACCGAAATGTGGATATCTGGCATCGGGCCTCATTGTGTCAAAATTTTGCACATGTTTCGATAGACTTTTGTTCAACAGGCTGCTAAAAAATAAGGTTTGCTGATTGGCTAGCGAAGTCGAAGAGTGGAAATAATTATTCCAATAAGTCGCCATGTTGCAATTATCATCGCATGCGCCGGTTGTACTTGCCAACATAGCTATTCATTAAATAAAAACTTCTACTGGAAAACTAGGGCGGCGTTCATAAATTTTGAAGGATTATTACTACAAGCCAGGATTGAAGTAAAGACGATTAAATTTCGATTTGTGAATTGGGAACTGGAAAAAGGAAAGACACTCGTACGTAGATTAGCTTCTGACAAATAAGGACCATGCCAAAATCGGGTGGCGTTACGCTGGAAGAAATGCTTTTGTTAAATTAAAACTCTTAAATCACTTCTTTTTATTTATCTGACATTTTGGAAACCTGTAAGCTGTGAGCCAATCAAACCAAGGACGGAAGATTGAAGATTATCTAAAAGTGTCGTACAAAAAAACCATTTACGCGATATCGTAGAGCACTGCAATACGCGCAGATAATGATATTATGATTAGAATTATGGGAAACGTCAAGGACCAATATCATTATAATCCTCAGAAATGCGAACAAAATTAGATTTGGGACGTTTAGTAAACGCCAAGCTTTCCGTATACTGTAATGCGCCATAATTCGCGTACGGACTTACAGTAAGCCCGTGATGGTTCCCCCGAGATGAACGATTTTCGATATTGGCCAATCCCCATCCAACTACGATTCAATAATCGAAAAATAATGCGAAATACCAATTCCCGCAAAGGCGCGTACGCTTTGTTTACCGTAATTCCAACGTATTATTATTTTAGGTGGCCTAATCGTAATTGCTCCGAATGCGCGTAGATACCCGGGTTTAACGCATATCCCGGGTATTATCTATCTCTCACTGTTTTATGATTTTAAAAGGGATAAACTGCGACATCTGTAATATTATAAAGATTAGGTGATTAGCCGGAAAAAGAACGATCGGTCGCGGCAATGATCCTAAATTTATACATTTTACGTCCAAAGCCTTTTACACACATATGAGAGCGACATTTCCAATAAAAGACGACTATTTTTATCTGAAAATTCACGCGAAAGCAAATGTTTGGGAGCCGGGCGTCGTAAATTTGCATGCTAATTAATAGCCGCGTAACGTTAAGGCGTGAAAAGGCATAAAAAAGTACTATCGTACGGCAAGCGTTATCTGTAATCCGGGGAACAATGTCGTATAGAATCAATGATCTAGCCTTTTCATCCAAAATTACCATTGATTTATAATTTTCCGATTAAGCTTGCTCATCAATCAATTATGCGGAGCCGTATGTATACGCCGGACGTTGGTCAATTAAGGCAATATAGCCCGCTTTGCTCAATTTATGTATTTTGATATCACTTCATTATTGCGTGCGGTGGGCTACTGGCGCGAAATATAGCGTTTAATATGTTAATGAGCTCAAACAAATCGGCTACTGTAGCAGAAATTAATTAATTTACGCCTGATTGAATTTCGGTAAACAGATAGCCAATTTTGGAAAGTGCACCGGTTTAGTGCAAGAAAGCATTAAGACGACGCTTATGCGTATAAAAATAAAATGCGACATATTTTGCAATCTGCTTCATTGTCAAAGAACCCTGCAAAAACGTGGGAAGCATTCTCAATCTAATTGAATCAATGAATTTGGCTGCGAAAATAATTTGTCCTTATCCTCTTTCTTTATCTGTAAGCTTTGCATTTAAATTCGATCCTCAAGTCTTTTTCACTAAAAGCAGACTGCCAAAATCTTCACATTGTCTGGACATTTAGGGATGTCACAACTCTCGGTCCCGACCCCGGTGCCGGGGATCATGCCCTGGCACCGCGCTGGGCCAAGGCGTGCCCCGGACCGGGGCTAAAAAATTTGTAATTAATCGAAAAACTCTTAGATTCTCTTTCAAAATAAATCTAGAAAATTGTGAGAAACGATAGAAATGTTAATACCGACGAAATCAAATAGCAAAATTTTATCGTTGGATTGTTTCTACAGCTCAAATGTAGATTTGGAACCAAGTTAAGCAATTTAAATTCAACTGATTCGCTTTACTTTTTTGATGAATGATTAATATATCAATTAATATTTTTTATTAATATCATTGATATATTTGTGATTTATTTATTAATTTTATAGTTCATCTTGGAATAAATAGCCTGAATTGGATGACGAATAAATTTTTATTCTATCCTGTCAGATGTTATAAATGAAAGCAGATGATTTGTTTACTCTGACCGGATAGAATACATGAAATTAATTAAATGGTGAACTTCAGAAGGAAGTGAGATTCCGTGCTGCGATTGCACATCTTGGTGCCCTATCGTAAAATCACAAATGAATATTGTTTCGTAATTAAAAATTCACAGAATTTTTGAAAATCAAGCTTGTGCTGTTGGTCCTGGAATAATTATCACATCATCTACAATATAGGCAAGAGAAGGGTGTTTAAAATTCGTACATCCACGATTTTAATTGCTTAGTACAGCTGGAACACATAGCACGAACTCAATGTACATGAAAAATAGATAAATTAACAGTTTTCCACTGAAAACTTATGAATTTTCATAGTCTTCAGCTTTTAAAATGGATTTCAGCACAATAAAGAGAAATGCTAATTTTAGTCGATTTTTCAGCGAAAAAGTTAATCTCTACACGAGCACGCAGCATAACAGAAAATTTACATTTTCTTAAAAACTGACATCGTTAATTAAGAGCTTAGATCCTAAGTGATGTGTTATGAACTTAAAATTATCCTAAAACTTAAAATTATCAGTGACAGTAGATCAATACAGAAATAGAGCAAAATTTTGAGTATCTGAATGCTTGTGAATCAAAAGTCAGAATCTTGTCTTACATTATAGCTCTTTGGCATGACATAATCGTATGCATCCCCATAGCTACTTATATTGTACATAGCTTACTTATATTAACTTATTCTTATATAGACATCGTTGACCAATCTTCATTATTTGGCCACCGCGCCCTGGTTCAAGATCACGAGCATCATTGATATTTTTCAAATCTTTTTTTAACTTCGACAGCTTTTAGTTTGAAGTCTTTATACGGTGAGAAAGCTGAATCATGCCCCAGCCCCGGCCCCGGCTATAAAGTCTGCCTCGAGACATCTCTAGTATTATTTTGTAAGACGGCGTCTTCCAGTGTTCGCCATTAGGCCCACTTCGTGCGAGCCGCTTACTTTAATTGCTCGTTGCGTATACGTGAAGCCGTAGCGAATGTCGTTATTCAACCTTACTGTACATAGCTTATTGATTTGCATAAATAGCAGTATCGATGTAATTAATTATCGCTTAATGTATTTAATTACTATATCCGTTAGTATAGTAGTGTAGTTCGTTTTTTGTTGACAGCCCTTGCCGCCATTCCCTGTCACGCTCTCAGTCGTTGACATCGTTGACCAATCTTCATTATTTGGCCACCGCGCCCTCGTTTTCTTTTCATTGTTGGACAAGTACCTATCCCTTTTCGCCGCAGCGCGACCATACATGTGGACGTGAAGGCCGGTTTGGGCGTATGCATCCCTCAGTAGTCCAAACACTCCCCCAAACCAAAATACCCCTCCAGAATTCAATTTTTGAAATTTGTTGCTGTTGTTTTTCGCGATTTTCTGATGCGATTGGATAGTGCTCGATGAGAAACGTTGGAAACTGCTGTTTTTTCGCCATACCACCATTTTAAGACTATTTTTTACCTTTAAAAAATCTTGCACCCCCAGAATTTTGGTGCTGCCCACCTATGAGCGCGACAGTTTTTTTTTGTCGTATTCGTTTTGTGATCAATTTAGGGGCATTAACCTTGGCGACCCGGCTCCATCGTCATTTGTTGGACGTGTACAGTTGTTGCGTTTAAAGCATAAAGAATTAGAAAATTGTGAGTGTTTTCGTAGTGCTTTGTCATACAGGTTTCGGATAGACAGTCCTAAAATTAGCCAAAATACATTGAGAAATTTATTTAGCTGCGACTACTGATTTCAGTTGTTGTGTCATTCAAAGCCCAAACCAATTTGTATTTTATTTTAGAGTGCTACCTATCAAAATACAGAAATAGAGCAAAGTGAGAGCTGAAATTTATATTTTTAAGCAGGAGAGAAATTATACATTAGGTAGCACATTAGTTTTACATAAGTTTGGGCATCAATTTTAAGAATTTTTATTGACAAGCCGACGGATGGTGATAACTATTTAATCGTAATCTGCCAACATATTATCGTATGTACATACATGGATAGTTCTTAAAGAAGTGCCCAGACTTGTGTGAAGCAGACTATAAATATTTGGGCATCAGTTCAATACTATTTTGAAATTTGTTTACTGCGAAGCTTACGCTATGCCAGAAATGTGCACAATTTGAAATGTTAAGAAAAACCGCAGATTTTTGGTACCTAATGTTCATATAAACCAAATCTGCACACATCTGCAATTATGAGATAAGCGTTCAGCAATTGATTTGTCGCCTCTCTTTTAACATTGTCATTGGTAGAAAATTAAATTATTTCTCATTCTAAAATTGATGCCTCCTACTATGCAATATTTCATTTCTTTCATTTTTGGCGCCGTTGTTTTATCTATCATTTAAACAAATTTATGGATGTCATCACCATGTCACGATTGATCCTTCAGCAATAATGGTGTACAGAAATTATAACGATTTCTCTTTATTGAGTAACCAATTTTAGCAAAGATTTTCTAAACCATTGTGAAATTGATTAGAGTATTTTCAAAAAAATTTAATTTTGCCAGGCATGTCACGTCGGATTTATTGCTTTTCCTTCTGAACAGGCAAAAGTTCGAGTAGAACATGATAAGTCTACAATTGCGGTCGACTTATTGATTTTGTAAATCTCTTTTTCTTCGGAATGCACTAAATAAAGCAGAAATAGCTTTTAGAGTGAAAATCGATTAATATGTTGAGAAATTGTCCAAGTAAGTACCTACCTACCTTGCCAGTTTTAACTACCAATTTTTTTGAGAATCGGAATGAAGATGAAATTTTGGCAATTATCTCCTTTAAATTCTATTCCTCCATTCATCTCGCTATGCTGAAAAATATCATTATTTTTGCCCTAATGGTTGTCGAGATTATCTAACTTCAAATTTTTTGCCCTCCAAAAATAAAATCCTGGTTTTGAGGTTGAATATTTTTTAGAGGATCGAAATGAAGCTGGAATTTCGGCAATTATCTCTTTTTAATTCTATTTCTCCATTCATCTCGCTATCCTACAAAATACCATTATTTTTGCCTTAATGCTTATCGAGATATGTAGTATCTAACTTCAAAATTTTTGTCCTCCAAAAATAAAATCTTGGATATAAGGTTGCTCACGAAGCCCACTGTATGTATGGTTTGGCATGATAAAATCCTATCGTGAAATTTGACTAAAATGAATGTCATAGGCTTCATTTCCAAAATTCAGGAGCGCATCGGGTCGGGACTAATTTTTTAAAATATTCATATTTGGGTCGCTGGATGCGCCCCTATCACTTTCAATTTGGCGCAATCAAATTTTGCTCAATAGGCGAGGAAAAATAATTTGTTTATTCATCGACAAAGTGTCCTCACTGGATTTCTCCGTTTACGACTCGGCAATCCTGCTAACGGCTAAGATTTATTTTCAAAGGCGTCCGGGTTAACTGAGCCCACTTTGTCCGCTATACTTTGGCATGACATTAAAAGTTACAGACTACCTTGATAACTTTATGTGTAAGAAAGGTCCGTTTTTTTCTTTCTTGACTTGTACAGCGGAAGACGATTGCAACCATAGGTGCTCGAAAAGGCTGATCTGCGGGGGTCAAAAATTGAGCTTTTTTCGGGCCAAAATAACCTCAAAACTGGTATAAGCGCTAAAATAGCGCTTAAACTACATTATTTAACAGGTTTTGGTCAATCTGAAGCACAATTTTCAATTTTCATCCGTTTTTGGCCTTCATTTTGCCGCATTTTACTGCGAAATTTTCCATTTTTCAATTCTGGGAAGGAGTCAGGATTTGGTTGCAAGTATAAAATTTTTCCAGAGCTTTTATTTACTAACGTCCGTATTCAAGGATCAAGACTGGAAGGGCCAAGGGAAAAATAGAGGTTGGGGACCGAGATAAAGAATGAATATGCATTTCCTACCTTTTTTGGCCGTAGTCTTTTCGCGCCTGGTGGCATTTATTGACTTTCTTTGCAGTCTAGGACCATATTTACGCGCCGAAAATTTATTTTTTTCGTTAGCATCGTACATATTTGACTCCGCGTAAGGAACGAAGCAGTAGTTTCGATTATTTGCACACATGAGCGTAGGGATCTGGAACCCCTACCGAGAATCACTCCCGGAAAATCGATTTTAATTCTTTGGCAATTGATTCACAGAGCCTCAAGTATTTTTCCCTGCCCAGCCCATCTATGGTTATTTGGCTATTTCCATGCTCATCTTCCACTTTTCGCTTAAAAATTTTTCTTTGATTCACCCGTTTGGTTTTTTATTAGTGATTTAAATTAATTCGATATATTTTCATTTTGGAAGGTTTTGACCCAACCAAACCCTAACGTGCATCTATAGTCTGTTTCATACAAGTTTGGGCTAAAGATTTTTTGGACATTGCCGACGGGTTACGATAATTCTATATAAAATCAGTGTTATAATCGCAATGTGCCAGCTTATTGTCGGACTGCTTCAAAATTTATGCCCAAACTTGTGCGAAATAGACTACAGACGCACGCCATACGTCTTCCTGGGGAAGGGATTTGACCCCTGCAAAATGGTAGCAACCTCCTCCAATGCTCGTAAAAATGCTTACACGATTTTAGCGCAATTTTGGCTCAAGTCTGAAATTTTTGGCGCTTTGCGCCATAAATGTAAACATTTCTGATTATATCTTGTTCGATTTACTCGATTTTTTTAATTGTTTCAAATTTTTTTGTTTTTACAGTCTAGAAAGAACGTTACTCATCGTTTTGGGGCCTGCTGGCTGACCACCAGAATTCCCATGTTGTACACGTATGCCAACCATTCCTTTTTCACGTGCACATCCGCTGACCAACACTTTATGTACGTATCTGCTTTATTCAAAAAAGGACTGCGACAATAAACATACACAATATTTAAAGGAAAAAGGAAAATAAGTTTTAATCATCATCCGAATCAGAAACAACGCGCCGCTTTTTGCGTTCTGGTAAAGACTTCTCGCTATTAGCGGATCCATCTGAAGCACGTTGTTCTGCATCAGATTTTCCGGAAACCTGTCCCTCAGATCCATCTTCGCTTGACTGCTGCCTGTTTCAAGAGAAGAAAGGTCAAAAATAATGCATGAATTTATAGCATGCAAAGCAAGGGATTTCAGGGAAGCCAAAAAATCTTTCTAAAGTGCCTCTTTTGGACTCAGAAAACAAAGTAACTCGTAAAAAATATCATTTATAGGCGTTTCTGACGATGCTACATACAGCGTGACCGGCCTAACTATCCAACAAATTTTATCTTAATCACTTCGTCAATTCTCATTATTTTTCAGTGATTTTTTCGGATTTAGTTAGATGGTTGAATAGAAAACTAACTGACAAGGTTTGATCGGTTTTGCTTGTTCATGGTGTAGACTGCAGAAGTTAGTGCAGACCTTGGATTTTTGATTGCATTTCCTTTTAAAACTAATGCATTTTGCGATCAATGCATATCCCACGATTCAAGCCACTCAAGCAATAAATGATAATGAATTTTAAGTATCTGAATGCTTGTGAATCAAAAGATAAATTGATGAATGGGTTTACATAAATTCATGTAAAATTGTTGGCAAAAGTCAGTACAATTTTTGCATAGCGAAGAAAAGTTAGTTCAGTAAGAATGCTAAATTTTGAATCATATAAAACCAAAGCATGCCAAACTTTGTCAGTCAAGGACCTATTTTACGTTCTATATTTGCGCGAAAGTTCTCCAAAATATAAAGAATTGATTGATCTAACGCAAGATAAATAGTTTGGATATTAGGTAGGACAGTCTGCAAAAACAAAGTTTTACTCAAACTTCGGTAGCTCACACTACAAACAAGCAAACGCAACCAAACCATGTCATCCAGTTTGATATTGGATTTTCCAACTATATCCGAAAAATCAACAAAAAATATCGAAAAATTAGCGGAGTTATTACGAAAAACAGGTGGGACAGTTAGAAGGGTCACCCTGTATATCTTACAAGACGATAGAAACAAAACTTTTCAAGGAAAACTCAATAAAACTGAACAAAATATAGTCGAAAATAGCTGTTTAACGCAAAACGCCGAGAAAATTGACACTAATGAAGTTTGCCAGGAACGCTAAAACCAGGACATTTTCTACGATTTATAAAAATCGAGAATTCGGATTGATGAAATTTATTTTGCTGCGTTTAATCCCCTAAGATTATGTATGAAGACCACACATGGGCGTAGGGGTGATTTGCGGGGTTTGTACCCCCACCCAAAAGTTTAAAAATTCCCCGAAGATTACTGTAGACTCCCGGAATTCTATTTTTAGTAACGTTTTTAGTGATTTGACCCATCTGACCATAGGTGGGCGGCACCAAAATTCTGGGGAGGGGTGCAAGATATTTCAAAGATCAAAAAATAGCCTTAAAGATGGAATTATGGCGAAAAACACAATCATTCAACGTTTGTCATCGAGCACTATCCATTGGCATCAAAAAATTGCGAAAAAACAAAAAATTTCAAATATTGAATTCTGAGGGGTATTTTGGTTTTTTTTATTGTCTCGAGAGGGGTGCATAGTGCATACCCCCAAACCCCCCACGCCCAGGTATGATCCTGAGCTCCCAGAATTTTGGTGCTGCCTACGTATGATGTTAAGATATATGAATTGGAACAATCGGGTTCAATAACGAAGGCTCGAACCTCGGAGCTATAACTTGCTTCACCAAACTCAGTGACAGTAGAACAATTTTCACAGCACAACGACATAGCTACAAACTCGTCTCGTAGGAATTTTACAATTTTAAAAATTTTGAAAAAATTCTAAGAAAAATATAAAAAGATACGAAATCTCGTATTTCGCCACCGGTTACATCCCCCATTTACCGACTGTGCGGAGAAAATCGCCAGTTTGAAGCACTTCTGTGGTCGATTTACATAAATTCGACAACTTCCAAGAATACACAAGCAGGCCCGTATTTAGGATTCGGCCAAGAGGGAAAGGAGGGGGCGAACCCAACATTAATTAGTCTTTAACTCGGAAACCTCGTTGAGATGGCTTGCAAAAACCAGATTTTTCGACCTTTCTGAAATGCTCTATCCATCAAAATCCTGAAATTCGAACTATTCGACAAAAAATTTTCTCACTTGAAAGGCTATAGAAGGCGTCGCTTTTGGGTCGCCTGGGTCGCGCTTGAGTCAAAATTGTGAACAGTACTGTAGATATGGCGCGAAGCGCCGAATATTCGAAGACATGCGATTTTTCCATCTTTCCGTGCAGCATTGCCTTACCTTTCAACCTTTTCCGTCGTAATCTCTGATGAACTAAATACAGCTCCAAAGTTTCGCATCTACAACATAAATTTTTAAAATTTCTACTCCGCTCTATTTTCAAAACACGTCATTTAGTGTCGTCCCTATTCTGACAAAATTTCCTATATCCACCTTTCATAACGCTATTAAAATAGCGCTTTAAGCTTCATTTCCATCGTGAAAATCGAAAAATAGAAATATTAGTGCCACTCTTTTGTGAATATTACTCAGCATTTAAGATAATAATATCATAAAGTTTCAAGATGCATACACATGGTACAAACTTACACCGTCATAATCTTAAATTGGATGAAAAGTGTGTATAGGACCAGCCAGAATAAGGACGATATGCGCAAGTACAGGCATCATTTAAGTGCATATTTGTGATTTGAGGCATAATTTACATATTATGCAATGGAACTTAAAACGAACATCGCGAATTTATGCTATTTTGAAGATTTTAATTAATTAATTCATTATACATAATTATTTTAATCAAAACAATACAATGCTGAAGCAGGCACGTAGCTGGCCGTCCTATTTTGGGCGGAACCAACACTAATTTTTGGGAGGACTTAGCCCGAAAAGGCCAAAAATAGCACAAAATAACGTTTAAGGAGTCCTATTTTTCCGATTTTTCTGAATTTTGGGGGAAACCCCCCATTCCCCCAGAGATGCGTACCTGTGCTGAAGGCATTTTTATGTGACGTTTACGTACTTCTTTTCGTCCGTTGATTCATTCGCAGATGAATCTTCTTCACTGTGCGATTTGCGCGACGATTCGCTGCGTCGCTCCTCCTCCGCCTCTTCTTGACCCGATTTTTCTTCATGAAGGGACCCCTCTTCCGATTTCTCTTCACTAACTGCCTCTTTCTCTGCATCTGATCCAGACGACGAGGTTGACGATAGAATCTCGCGACTTTTCACTGCAAAAAGCGAAATTAAAGGGAGTAAGACAAGAAATGCAAAAAGAATCGCAAGGAGAAATTTAAATATAATAGCAACCAGGCACGTATCTCAGGGGGAATGAGGTGGAAGAGGTTTTGTACCTCTATCCCCCTAAAATTCAGAAAAATCGGAAAAATAGGACTTTTAAACGTTATTTTGAGCTATTTTTGGCCCTTTTGGGCTTAGTCCCTCCTAAAATTGGTGTTGGTCCCCCCAAATAGAACGGCCAGCTACGTGCCTGACAGCAACATTCATTTCACGAATCGCAATGTAATATAAAATGCATAGAACATAATATCAGTATAAAATACGAAATAATGTAAAACTACTTTTCAGTTTTTATGGAGGGGATAGGAGACGTCGGATGCAATCACCTTCCAAACCTCTCATTCGCCTTCATGCAATTGAAACTGAGATGCGTGTAAGCGGGCACATAATTTTTTCAATATTTTTGTTTGCAATAGTGCTTAGGATATATGTAAAGTTTTATTTGCATAAAGGATATTTCATTTACACGTAGCAAAATAAAAATAACATGCCTGCAACTCCAGGATATCTGACTGTACAAACACTGTTCCAAATTTCTTTAAACTATTTTACATTAAAGTGATTCGTTACGCATTAAAAATTCAATTAATTGGCTCTAGGCCTGTCTTTGTATTCACTCCTCTCGCCATCTGATTGGCTGATAGACTAATCACACGATATTTGGCTCTTTTCATATATTTTATTTTTACGCATTGGGCCACATATACATGTTTTGATTTTAGGCAAGCATGGTGAGTGTACGGATACATTGCACAGGAAAGAATCCAAGCGGCTGGAATCGAACTCGATATTTCCTGGGGCAAAGCGAGCATTTTACCATTGGACTATTAAGGGAAGCAGTCCTGTTTGTTTAAAATGCTGCATAAATAGCTCATTTAACGATTAACGAATCAGTTGACGGGAGGGGTGCATACGTGATCTTGGGGGAGATATTCCCCCAGAAAATCCGCTCCCTAGCCAAAACCTTTTACCCACCCCCCAGAATTGGCGATTTTTTAAAAGTTCCTAAAAATTTTCTAGAAATTTGTAGAAAAAGTGTTTTTTAAATCGTTTTTAGCTATCTATTTGCTCAAAAAAGCCAAATTTTCAGCGCTTCGCGCCAATGTACTCATGTTTTTACTACATTTTGTCCAATTTGTTCGACTTTACTAAATTTTGTCGTCAAAATTTAATTATGTTTATCATTTTCTAGAAGATAGTAAGTCATCGTAAGAAACGCTGAAAGATGATGTTTTTGACGCGTGCCTACCTACCATTTTTGGGCCCAAAAAACGCACATTATTATTTCAGCTTTCCCCAAGGATTCCCATGCTGTTCATGTACTATGAGGGGTGGGACGAAAAGCTATGCCTTACGCTGATTGGCTATATAATATATGCCTTTCAACCACCTACTGTTAAAAAGGTCCGAAGAATTTTGAAGCAGACTATAGACCTCGCCACGAAATATGAACACTTAGCTATATATTCTTGAGCTTTGATTAGGATTGTTAGGCCTATTATGATAACATAGGACATCGTCATATGCTTCAAAATAACAATGTAAAAAACACGCTACAAGGTCTTGCGACGCCATAGGCTACAGTTAGGCCTAGCAATCCCCAGCAAAGTGTGAGGATGGTTAACTGTTCAGATTTCATGTCGAGAACTGTGAATGCTACATAGCATACACACTCACCCTTCATCTTTTGTTTTGAAGTCAAACCCGGAGAAGCAGGACGAAACTTCGTCGACTTCATACTCTGCTTATCTCTTTTCTTGCTCAATCTAATTTCGCCCATTTCTTCCGCATCAGAGTCTGATCGCAAGTCGGCTTCTCTGAGAGATAAAGTCCTACAATAGCTTTACTACTTTTTAAAATCAGACTATTGTTTCTTTACTCGCCCACTCGAGAGTTTATTTTAAAACATCAATCGCCCGAAATACATGTATGACAATTTTGAATTGGTTAAAAATTGTGCATCTCACTTATCTCCCATTTATAGAAAGTCCAACTGTAATTATTGAAATCACAAAATAGTAAGTTAAACTTCGGCAGCATTAATACGGAAATAAATGCTCATTGCTCTACGTAAACTTTTACGAACCGTTTTATCGAACGGAGATACTTAAAGAAATATGTCGATAACTTAATAAGCATGTGAACATACATAAGTGAGGCAAATAGTTTTTATGCCTCGACGATCGATTTAAAAGATTTTACTCGCCTCCTAACATTATTTGTTATTACACATTTGCGTTGTAGCGTACCAGTCTGAGTATTTTTTTAATATTTTCAATAGAATTTCGCAGCAGAAAGTTGAAGCTTAACTTACAAAATTTCGTCAAGTACGCAAGACTACTTTTGTACACAGTAATCGAAAAAACTGAAGCTTTATGTGTTTTTATATGCACTTACTTATTTATACATACAAACACTTGAGCAATTTTAAGGACAATAGCGTGTTTACATGATAGAAGCAATCGTGGCCTAGTTTACACATGAAAAATATAGATTTATACATAAACATCACTCACAGACAGTATAATTTACATAAATTTCAGCGTACTCAGGGTTTCATATCAGTGAATCCGAAATATTGAAGTCGGACAAGTAAGCAAATATCTCTCGAATCGATAAGAGGTAGGCATATAAACAATGATGAAAAAAGTTATTCAAAAAGCTGTAAAATCTTTTAATTCAATTTTAAACTAACATTTTACGGAAAAACTGCCAATTTAACTGAGCTAAACCATTGACTAAGTCAGAATCTTGTCTTACATATATAGCTCGACTTAGGCCCATAACCACGATTTTATTTCGGGGGGGCGACATTTTTGAGGCCAGATATCTCGAGAACCATTAGGAGATAGGCGAAAATAAAGGCAGTTTTGAGCGTATCTCGGCGAGCTCTATACGATGGTGAAGAAAAATTTCAACAACAAAATTAAATAATTTCCACTTTATTTCATATTTATATACAGCAAATTGATCATTTAAGCTGATTTCTCATCACTTAATCGACGAATTATTTCTCATCTCTTGCCTTTGTACTTAATCATTGTGCTTTACAGAGAAAAACAATATGGATAATGAATACTTCGGAGCCAAGCGCCGAAAAATTGACATATTCTGCATGTAAAGTTCAAATTTGAGCGCTTTTGAGCAGGCTACAAAACAAAAAACATATTTAAACAATAAATACGGCGCGAAGCGTCGGGAAAATTTCATGTTTTCCATGTCATAACTCAAATTTGAGCTGTTTTGAGTGAGCTAGAAGGCCAAAAGACTATAGCTGAACAATAGAATCCGGCGCACAGCGCTAGAAAAAAATTGACATGCTCTCTATGTCTAACTCAAATTTGAGCGATTTTTAGCGGTTCAGAAGACAAAACTATACATAAACAATAAATCCGGCGCGAAGCACCGGAAAATTTTGAGTTTACTAGCTCAAAAGTACGCTAAAAACCTGTTTTGGCGGTGTTTCAGATGCACTTCGCCAATTTTTCATGTTTCTCTTTGGGGGATCCTTGGGAGAAACAAAAATTTTCCCCATTTCGGGGGGGGTCAACTTCCCCCGCTACCCCTGGATACAGGCCTGGCTCGACTCATACATGTGATAGATCAAAATTTTGAGATGGGATAGTTAACCATTTTCAGAATGAAGGGTAAATGACCTCCAAATTGTTAGTCCAAAATAGCAAAAAAGTCACCTAAAAATGGCCAAAATTCGCAAGTTTTTAGTATAAATCAAGAAAGTCAAAAATTTCCGACTAGAGGGGATGTTTCCCTCTTCCCCTGCTAATTGTACGGCTCTGACTCCAAAACGTTTCGAAATTTTACCTGTGAACTTAAAGCTCGGAAAGCAATCGAATAGAAAGTTGAAAGTCACAATCAGGGGCGGATTTAAGGGAGGAGGGCGGGGGCGGCCGCCCCTCCCCCATTGGCCCAATATAGTGCGCAAAATTAAGGATTTTGAGCGATTTTTAGCGATTTTTGAGGTTAAAACGGCTAATTTTCCCGCCCGTCGTGGTTCCGCGCCTCCCCCCTTGGGGGTACCGCCCCCCTTACAAAAATCCTGGATCCGCCACTGGTCACAATCATACCCGTATTTCTTATTTTCTTCGCGCTTTAACGTTGCAGGTTGAGATTTAAGACCGACTAACAAATTATTTGATTAGAATGTAAAATAAATGAAGCAAATTAGAAAAAATAAATAAATAAACAAGAATGAACCTCGACTTTTCCCGTCTTCTTCGTTGTTCCCTGTGCAATCGCTTGCGCTTCATTTTGACCAAAGACGATTCGCCATCGTTTTGTTCCGGTTCATTCCGCCAATCGCCCAAATCACTTTCGTCGTTTACAAACTCGTCCTCATCTCGTCTTTTTCTGTGCTAAAAATTTGGAAAACAATGCAATAAATCGCGAAAAAAGGTCATTGAACTATAATTTTTGCTGAACATTCTATAAAACTGAAACGGCCACAATTTGTAATATTAGCAGCTCGAAAAATAGCTTTCAGCATGAGTTCGGACATATAAACAAACTGATTTTCGAAATTATACACTAGACATGAAATTCATACGGAAAACAAATTGTCTAAAATTAAAAAATGTCAAAGAATTTGTTTAAAAAGGAAATTAAAGTATAGTCAGCGAAAAATATATAATAATCAAAAAATTATAAGCTTATCGCAATAATCTACATATCAGCAAAACAGGTGAAAGTTGGAGAAATGAAGCATACGTACGCACATAGTCAATGATTAACGCTATTGTAAACTATTTTATTTAAATGAATAAAAGTTAAAAATTTCTATTGTTCTGCATAAGATTATACAGGTCAAAAAATAATCAGCTCACGTAGTGGCGCTACTAAGATATCAGAATTACGATTTTATCCACAAAAAAATCAAAAAACAGCGATATATCGAAGAAGCACTATTATTCATTACAAAAACCGAGGAAAAATCAATGATCAAAGAAATTATGAAAAAAGCCAGGTTTTGACTCAAAGTGAAATTAAGGAACACGAAGATACTCGAATTACAGAAAAATGGAAGGGCAATGACTTTGGAACCGTGCCAATAACCTGCCAAACTATGTATGTATTTTCAAACGAGTGGAAAAAATGAGTCATCTATGACTAAAACGCACCGATTTCGATTTTCTAACTTTTTCCTCTGCTTGAATTTCAGGCACAATTAGAAGCTGCTTTGTTTTCTCAATAAACTCTTGCCGCCTTTGCTGCATTTGTTCCATCTGTCGACGCGATTGTTCCTCGCGCATTTTCTAGAAAATAACAATAAGGTATATAAGATGATATATTTTTTCACTAAATGGGCAAAACACTGAGCAAGAGGGAAACAAGCTAACAAAAAAGGTTTCAAGGAAAATACTTAAAACAAATATATAATCAAGAAAACTCTAACCAGACGACAAAAAATGAATAGACTGAAACTCTAAAGATCATACATGAGCAGCACGGGAATTTTGATGGGTCAACCCCAAAAAATTTCAAAAGTGCCTTTTTGGGCTAAAAAACATCGGGTACACGTCAACACTGTTTTAGACGTTTCGGACAATACTCGTTCTTTCCAGAACATAAAAAAGCAAAAAGTTTGAAAGAAATCGAGAAAGTTGAACAGAGTGTAATCAAAAATTATGTAAATGGTGCGATGCGCCGAAACTTTAAGACTTGTAAGCCAAAAATGAGCTAAAAACGCTACTTTTTACAATTTTTCCGAAAGAATCGACAATTCTGGAGGGGTCGCAGCCCTTTTGCGGGGGTAAGCATCCATTCTACGAGGGGAAATTATGTTTAAAATACTTCCTTCTCAGTTTTTCGAGTATCAGATAAAATTCGCAGAAATTTAGCAAATTTGAATGCGAAAATTTACCTTGATCATACGGATCAAAACAAGAACGAATGTTTCAATTTAGGATGCCTTATTGATTTTTAGTGCATGAGTCCGTGAGAAAAACAATGTATGTAAAAACACGAACAGTCACCTAGAAAATGAAGTAAACAGTTTCAAATTTTCAGGTTTCAAGGCAATACATTCAGTCAGCACAACTCATGATAAATACATACATACTGTTCGTATGCAAATTATGAGGCGGCAGAGACAGTCTACAGAATAATGAGGTTTCATTCCACTAGAAATGTTGTCGCCCTTTTAAAATTCGCGATTTCCCATTAAATTCGTAGAAAAGGAGCAGTTTTGAACGTTTTAAGCGATCTTTTGAATCAAAAGTAAGGTGTCAAATTTTCAGCGCTTATACTCCTTTTTAGACTATATTTGGTTCAATTTAGTCCAAAATTTCAGATTTTTTTTGAAATTGTTCAGGATTTTACGTTCTAGAAAAATAAAGCATCGTCAGAATTGCCTAAAAGGTATGTTTTTGACGTGTGTCCCGTTTTTGAGGCTCAAAAAGGCACTTAGAAATTTCACCTCCCCCCCGAATTCCCAAGCTATGCATGTCTGATGACCACACATGGGCGTGGGAATCTGGGGGTATGCAACCCCGCAGAAGTCGAAAAAACCCCCGCAGATTACTGTAGACCCCACCAGTTTTTTTGTACAAGGTCCGTTTGTACATGTACAGAGATGGTCCCCAAAAGTCTGTGCACATTTTGTACACACAAATTTTTGGGTACTATAATATGGCACGTACAGTAGCGATTTTAGTGTGGTAAAAACAGAGTTGTTCGACTTTTGGTAGAGTATTTTAGCTAATTTCTGGGTCTCTAAAGGCAAAAATCACAAAGAATCGTCTTAAAACGACGCGAAGCACCGAAAAATTTGACATTTTTCCTTTTGAAATGCAATTTCTGCCAATATAAAGATACAAAGAACACACAATTACTCATTTCGGCGCGAAGCACCGAAAAGTTTTGCGAATTTTAGACCTCTGTTTGCAATTTTTGTCTTCCCAATAATCTTCGTACATGTACAAAGACGGTCCCGAAAAGTCTTTGTACATCGGGAAAACCTTTGCCGAATACAAAAAAAAACACTGGACCCCACCCTAGAATTATATGTTTAGTATTATCTTTGGCGATTTCACCCCCCCCAGAATTTTCTTGCAGTCCAAGTATGCTGATGACCACTATAAAGATCAGGTGTATATATATTACATAAGTTGTGCAGACAAGGTTAAGCAATAGACAGATACATTTTGAAAGACGACAAAAGCTCAAAGATAACTAGTTATGTACATGTCTTATCCTCACTCTATACACAATATACGACGTAAAGCAACAATCGAAACAAAACATATATATATATATATATATATATATATATATATATATATATATATATATATATATATATATAGGTGAAAAGGGAGCGTTGAGCACAATTAGAAGAAAAATAATTCAGCAGGGAGCAGAAATTAATTTGCTGAGCAAAACGAAGACAAAGGAGAAAACGTAAATAATATCGAGATTTATCAATATCAAAAATAGTACAAACATTAGTAAGTAGTCTTATTGTCCCTGAAAAAGGAACCTACATCTTCATATCATCAACTTAATACTCATAAGTTAGAGTAAAGCGTATAGAACAATGAACAAACGGTTCAAGAACAATCCCATATAGGATACATTTAAAGGCTCAGAATGTTGGCGGGGGCGGTGTAGTCGGCATTTTTCGAGAAGGCGCGAATGGCTTTCTATTTTTGCTAAAAATGGCAAACAAAAGCATGTAAAATAACCTGAAAACGAAAATTTCATTAGAAAGCGAGAGAGGCCAAAAATATAAAGTTTGAGAGAATGGAATGGGTTGACTTTGGGTTAAAAGTTCGTCCACTCCCTCTTACATATAGCATATTACAGGATATAATTAAACCTGCTCATCCAACTGCTTTTGTCTCAAAGCATCACGGTCCATTTCTTGTTTCCTTCGTATTTCCAGCTCCTCCGCTTCCTTCTTTTTAGCCCTTTCAACATGAAACTTAGATTGGGCGTGCAGATCACCGCATTGTCTGCTTTCTGTCGCAGCCATCTGTCGGTCGATATAACGAGAATCTCCATGCTTAGACAGGAATGAAAAATATCTGTAAAAAGAGTTGAAATATGGTTAACCAGTTCATAAATGCATAAAACTTACAAAGCGAAACGACGGCTACTAGTATCTAATTAGAGCTGTACCGGGTTCACCTTTCAAGCCGGTACTTGGAAAGTTACATATAACATTCCGTGATGGCACTTGCTACTTAATGTATGTGTGTGCCCAGCTCTTATTTGTCCTATTTATCTCAGTAATACCTAGGTATTGATAAAAAATAAAACACATGCAAATAATAACTATGATAATAAAATGATAATATAAATATGCATACTTGTGATCTTTCCACAAGGTGAAATCAAAATCAGAGAGCTACAAAATTAATATCGTTTTACTCAAAGTGAATACTTGTTATTTTTTATGACAATATATGTAGGTACATATATATTTCTCATCTAGCTTTCAAAACCGTAGAAATTAAATGCGATTAAATTGATTAAATATTTTAATTAAATTAAATTAAAATTAAATTAATTGATTAATTAATTAATTTAAATTAATTAATGCAATTATGTAAGTTAAAAGAAATTTAAAAAAATCAAATGAATGAGAAATTAAACCGACGTACTGAAGATTGCACGAATCATTCTATGAAAATAATGCATGGTATGACGAGCCACGTATTGAACTGCTCGTGAATCTACTAGAGATGCAAGTACACATACGCGTGTGGGGGTTTGGGGAAAGGGCTAATTTCCTTCAGAGAATATGATATTAAAGCCGAAAATTGACAAAGTTAAGTCTCTTTCAAATAAGTGCCTAAAATCGACCATAGCCGAGAGATAATGTAATTATTACGCTTTTAAAAACTTTCTATCCACTTTAAATCAATTCAGCCCAATAACCTTTGTGACCGGACATTTTCCCCAGATTTGAAATAATCATTTACATCTCATAATGAAATAAAAAGTGACTGCTGAGTGTTGAGCTTATCAATAATATTTGAGTGCTTAGATTACTAATTTCAATCAATCAAGGCAACAACTTTGCATATAACAATTTCAAAAATTTTATATCCCCTTGCAGGGCCGTATTTATAGGGGCGGGGGGCGGCCGCTCCCCCCTTTAGCCGGAAAAATTTTTGAGACGTTACATAATGCAAGGAAAGAATGAAAAATTGGATCTCTTTGACATTAAGTCTTCAAATTTTCGGCGCTTAGCGCCGGATGTGATGTATTTCCCATCATTTTAGCCCAAGCGCGACCAAAAAATGACACTTTCTATAGCATTTTAAGCGAGAAAAATTTATTTAAAAAAATTTGAATTTTATGATCTTAATGGATGAAGGATGTCGAGAAACGTCGAAAAATGCGGTTTTTGCGAGCCATTCAGACGAATTCTACGATATCTAGACCAATTTATGTTGGGTCCGCCCCCCTTGACCGAATCCGAGACTGACATGAAGTAAAGCGGCTTAGCCTTTGGAAATACTGTCAAGCATAAGACCAGTTGGGTGTTAAATGACTTCCAGAAATTTCCTGGCTATTCCAAGCAACCTCGGGAAAATGTCAAGAAAAATTGGGTTCTCCTATCCAAATCACGTTTTCGCAGTTTTTATCATCGAAATACTCTTGTTATTTATTGTTTGAATAATGCCAGTGCGTAAATATGAAAATCAGCCGTTATTTGCTTATTTGCACATAAAATACACATTGCCGCATATTTCTCTGCAATTTTTAAATCGGCCACCGCCTGCAATACCGTCTTGTAATTCGATTTATCATCCTTCAGCACAAATGTTGCAATTTTTTGAAGAACGAAGGCTACGTTATACATAAGAACTACGTCATGCGGCGAAGCCTTTCGTGCCTGAAAATGTAATATAAATAAAATTACAGAAACCTGATATAAGAATGGTGCAAAAAGGTATAAAAAACTGGATTTTAGTCAATGAAAGGCAGCCGACTGAAGATTAAGCGAGTCCATTAGATTTTGAAGATTTACATATAGGATGCCAAAGAATTTTTTGAAAAAGAGAACTTCCAAAGGACATAAGATCGAAATTCTTCTAAGCAATACGGCTCTAAGTATAAACATATCCCTCGATTTAATTTGTTTTTTCATTCAACACTTGAAACTGGCACAGCAGTGTCAATCAATATGATATGAATTTTGTATTTATATTTTTTCCGCAACGAATTCCCATAAAGCATGTCTTTTTTCAAACAAGACCAGACCCCATGTGCATGGGGCTCAAAATGTACTGATAGAATAGTGAAAAGCCAATAGGCAATGAATTCAAAAGAAAACTCTATAATTGCAATGAAATTGAGACGAACATCGGAGTCAATCTACCTTTAACAGCGCATTCTTGCATTCTTGCAGTCGGCCAGCCCGAAAGTACGCGCGGGCCAAATATAATAACGTCTCGACGTTTGTATGCTTGAAGAATTTCTTTATGCAATTTTCGTACTGAAATTAGAATTCTTTTAATACTGATCTACATAAGCTACTTATCCGTCTATCTACCTAATTAAGTCAATAATCAACAACACATACGGGAAGGTTATTGATTGTTGCTTTGTTTATCATGCTACTTTACACACTGAATAAATAGGGTTTTACTGATCGTTTAACGAAAACTTGACAATAAGAGAGCGAGCAATGAAATATACGTCGCATCTGTTTTTAAAACTGCTAGAATGAGCATTTCCTAGCGAACGAAATACATATAACATGGTATTCATATGTCATTTACGCTGTTCAATGAGCAAAAAATTACGGAGTACAGACTAATATAGTCGGTTTAATTATTTACAATGAAATCGGTGGTTGGAGGTCATTTTCATTTAAAAGTGTATTCACTGACAAGCTTAAGTCAATAACTCAACAATTTCAGCGAAATTCTTACGTCTTTGTGAAATTTTGGTCTCAATCAAAATATTTATGTATCACAAAAGTCACTCGACTTTTTATATTTCGACATTTCGTTAGTGCCGCCATGGAAAATTAGGGATGAAAAAAGGAAAATTTAGCGAAATACGCAGGCGCAGGATAGGAAGAGAAAAATTAAAAAAACAGCTATACGTTCATACAGGATTTCTATAAGCAAGGAGTATGTATATAACTTTCCAGAAAAAGCCAAAAATAGCGAAAAACATATCATGCTTATCGCTTATAAAATCAAAGTCAAAGGAATCAAGATGACTTTGAACATGCTGAGTCGTTAGAAGAAAGATTAATAAAACCAGAAGAGTGTAACAAATTAGAGTCAAGTGCACGTCAGACTAAAACCGTGATATCTGAATGTGATTTTAAGTTGACTTTATATTTGAAAAATGCTGAGGATGAAAATTGAGCCAATTAATACGTACATTATAACCGCTGCAACATACTGCTTCTGCTCGACATAAACATGAGCTATATTCAACCAAACATCACAAAATTCTGCGGTTGCCTCGCGCACCTGTGCGAAAATGTCTCTAGCCTCTTGTGTATAACCTCGATGAGCTAATACGCAACCTGGATACATATATGCATTCAAAGACTGTGGTTTTAATGCACATATAGTAGGGTTGCGCCGGGTACCCGGACCCGGATCCGAATAGCCGGGTACCCGGCTAAAATTTTGGACCCGGACCCGACAATCCTAAAATTCTGGACCCGGACCCGTACCCGGACCCGGTTGTATCCATAAACTTGGACCTGGACCCGATCCGGACCGCCTTCAATATGGTGTCGGGTCCGGGTCCAAATATATAATGCACGCATATTGCATTGCAGAAATATTGAAAAACAACGAAAAATGACGTAGGCTTAAAAACAGGCAAATGGATCATTTTCAACATTTTAATCAACTCAGTAACAAACTGATGGCCTCATCAAACATTGAAATTTAAGGTGACAAATAGTAATAATGTGACAAATATTGGCGCTATATTAAAGCCGAAGCCATGTCTCTTGGGCGTGACACAATAGCAATATAAAAGCATGGTTTAAGTTATTTATTGATACACTTTTAGTAACAATACGCGTTAGCAGAGGCGGGGAGGTGGCGACCGCTCCCCCATTGGCCAATAATATTTGGCGAGATAATGAATGGATATGCAATTTGCAATGATTTTTGGCCGTCAATGACCATAATTTCTCAAATTTATCCGACGCTACGCGCCGGATGATACCTATTAATGACATTTATTTGCTTTCTTTGCGATCTGGAAGCACGTTTTTTTTGAATCGGCAAAAATTATTTCCAATGTACAAAGACTTTTCGGGACCGTCTTTGTACACGTACAATGATTTTGGGAAGTCAAAACCCGCAAAAAAGTTATCAAAACCCGCAAAAAAAGTTAAACTTCGCAGAAATTTTCGGTGCTTCGTGCCGAAATGAGTAATTGTGTGTCCTATATATCTTTATAATAGCAGAAATCGCATTTCGCAAGGAAAAATGTCAAATTTTTCGGCGCTTCGCGTCGTTTTAAGACGATTCTTAATGATTTTCGCCCTCGTTAACCCTAGAATTAGCTATAATACGCTACTAAAGGTCGAACGACTCTACTACACTAAAGCCGCTATCGTACTATATCATAGCACCCAAAAATTTGTGTGTACAAAATGTACAACGACTTTAAACGGACCTTGTACAAAAAAACACTGCCTGTACGCCATATTCTGTTCATGTAGGTTTCAAATCAATTTTAATTGCAGGAACAGCTATTTTTGCATAGTTTTCTTCTAATTTCAATTGAAAATTTCGATGTTTCGCATCAAATGCTATAAATACAGGAAATCAAGCAGTAAATCATGCTTCTAGACGTCTATCCACCTTAATTTCATAAATTTTCCGGCGCTTCGCGCCAGATTTTTGTTAAAGTCAAAGAAATTTAATTATTTTTTTCGCACAAAATTGTCGAGAATTCCAAAATTTTTAGAAAAAATATTGCGTCAAAAGTGATTTTATGTAAAAGTATTCAATGTAAAATACCGAAAAACGCTATTTCACGCGTTGAGAGCAAACTTTTGGACCTATTTTCGACTGTTTTTGGAAAAATTGGAATCAGGCACGTAACTGGCCGTCCTATTTTGAGGTTGCACAATCCAAATTCTGGGGGGTGCAAGATTTTTCAAAGGTCAAGAAATAGCCTTAAAAGTGGTGGTATGCATACATGCACAGTATGGGAATTCTGAGGGGTGAAACCTAAAGTGCCTTTTTGGGCCCTAAAATGGCCGGTACGCGTTAAAAACATCGTTTTTTGGCGTTTCTGACGATACTCTATCCTTCTAGAGCAAGAAATCATGAAAAAATTTCGAAAAAGTCGAATAAATTGACCAATATATCGCTTAAAACATGAATATATGGCGCGAAGCGCCGAAAAATTTGGCGATTTTGAGCAAATAGATAGCCAAAAACCCTTTAAAAGACACTTTTTCTACCAATTTTCAGGTAAGTTTAGGAAACTTTTGAAAAATCGCCAATTCTGGGGGTGAAATATTTTTTGCGAGGGGTGAAAAATGATTCTGCGGGGGTGAAACCCCCTAAACCCCCCAAGATCATGTATGGTGGTATGGCGAAAAAACACCATTTTCCGACGTTTCTCATTGAGCACTATCTATTGGCATCAAAAAATTGCGAAAAAACGAAAAAAATTTATAAAAATTGAATTCTGGGGGCATTTTGATTTCTGGGGGAGGTATTTCGGTCTCTCGGGGCATGCATCTCCCAACCCCCCACGCCCAGGTGTGGTGCCAACACCAATTTTGGGGGGACTAAGCCCATAAGGGCCAAAAATAGCACAGAATAATGTTTAAAAAGTCCTATTTTTCCGATTTTTCTGAATTTTGAGAGGTGTCCGGCCCTCATTCCCCCCAGAGATACGTGCCTGGTTGGGATACCGCCCTCCCTTAGGAAAATCCTAGATCCGCCACTGCGCGTTAGCATAATACAAGCGTCTATGGAGACGTTCTTTGGGGTCGTGCTGCTCACACCAATAGGCATCAGACACAGTTGCAACTTAGTGCACTGCTGTTTGTTTGCTTATTCCTTTGTACCACCATTCCTGAACTGAACCTATCCTGGAACAAAGAAACTAACAAATAAATGTGCAAGCATGCGGACATGAGGAAAAATTTATAGGATATGGTGGTTTGGTAGGTACCACACAATGACCGGACCCGGACTGGACCAGCCGGGTCCAACTCTTTGGACCCAGACCCAAGGTTGATAAAAATTTTGGACCCGGACCCGTACCCGACTTTCCTAAAATGTTGGACCCGGACCCGAACCCGAATTTTCGAAAAAGTGGACCCGGCACAACCCAACATAGTAATGAGGAAGATACATGCACTTTCTTGGAGGTCTGCATCCACGACATGGGGCGAAGGGTTCGGTTCTCCTGAATCAAGTAGACCCCCAGAATTATAGTCTGTTTCACTGAGCTTTGAGGATTTTCCTCGACCTTTATCAGCATAAATCAGGCTACAAAAGTGGCTACAAATTTTGGTACAGTAATGCAGTTTGACAATGGCAAACGTCTCCACATTACTCGATATCCTGTAGAATATCACACACGGCGCTAGTTTAAAACACTTTTTGTAGGCACTTTAAATTTTTTCAAAAACCTCAAAGTTTAATGAAACGGACTATAGGTTCTCGGCATTTTCACAATTTTTTTACTTTACCCCATTAAGACCCCCTTCCAGAATTCGGTTGCTACCTATGTCTCATTCCTAGGAGGGGAAAAAACAAAATTGAGGTCGAAAATATTAAGATAAAAATCACATTTTTTCCTGCAAAAAAGCTGGAAAATGACACGATCTGCGATATAAATAAAACACTTTTTTGTGCTATTTTAGAATTTATAACAACTTTCAAAGTCATTAGCTAAATAAAACTCCAGCTCACTTCCTAGACCGACCATGCTAAATGCGCTCATAGTGGCGAGAAACGACCATGTGCATCTATGGATCATGCAAAGCAAATTTCATGAGGGTAAATTTATTCAAAAAAAGATTAAGCTGAATGATTCAAACAATTCAGACAACAAGACGATATTGGTAGTAAAAAGTTTGATAATATCAAAGTAGCACATGAAAGAATTTTTATCAATTTTGAATTACGCGATAAACAATTATTACTAGACACGATATTAAAGTATCACAGTAGCAATCGTGATGAAATCGATCTTTTTCTAACCACACACTCATACAATTAACATTGAGGATCCCCATCCAAAGTCGGTCGTTCCCATCCCCCAATATCAGAAAGTTTTGATAAAAACTTGTGTTTTTAACCATGCTTAGGTGTTTTTTTCTGCCATTTTTTGGTCAATAAATCAGGGGTCATTTATTCCTCAATGGCCGACTACCCCCTCCAAAATTTTGATATTTTAAATATCTGCAAAGCACTATTGAAAATACGTAATAATTTAAGCTAATCTAATGGTATCAATGAGCCAGCTTCTAAGTTTTTTATGACGAACTGCATTTTAGAAAAGCATCATGATCTACAGATTGACGGAAGATTCATTATGCCTACCTACATAAAATTAACTTAATCAGAAACCTTTTCAGTGCCGATACTCCCACTGCATGCAATGCATTTATAAGAGAGTGTAATACAGCGGAAGAAGTGCTATTTGGTTTCAAAAGTGGTTTAAAACGATAGGCGCTGCAAATCATGACGTTCCAAAAGCAAAAGCAAACTTAAGCAGTCAATGCAATGATCGTTTAGTGATGTAAGATAGGTTTAGTATTATTATAAGTTATGCTATTATTTTATCAAATTTTATTATTTTATTTGTGATATTTCCTATTCTTGTTTTTACCTATGCCATTAGCTGCCCAAATATTCCTTGGTTGGGCTTTTAGAGCCTGTTTATACATGGCCAATGCTCGGTCCTGATGCCTTTTATCTTTAGACTTATCTCGACCCGGTACGTGCAGCGTTTGCAGCCAAACGTTGCCCAAAGCCACCAGGCTGTACGGGTCATTCGAAGTCGAGCTCTGCTTGATGATGCGTTCAAACTTTTTCTGGCCCGGGCCCCATTCGCTCTTGGCCAAATGTAAATTCCCAATCAATGACCAAGCATCCGGATGATCCTGTCGGACCATTTTACGCAAATCCATTTTGAAAATCCAATAAATGCAGAACATATTCCAGTAAAATCAGGGAGACTTTTGGCATTATGGATAAAAAACGTACAACATTCAAATAAACACAACCTTAAAATGGTTAAATTAAATTCGACTTAGCCGTCTGTGCTTTTCATATATTTTCATGCTCACAAGAACGCTAAGAATTCCGTATACAGTAAGAAAAACGGTTTTGTGCCCAGATCTACTATAAATGCATATCTGCAGCAATGTTCCTCCTTGAAACGATACCAGAGCAACAGTGCTTAATTTCTTTCAAATAATTACTTGTGCCATATATTAAGAATATAATTTTTCAACGTACCTGATTCACTTGCAAGGCTTCTTTAAACCATACCGAGGCATCATAGATCTGACCGCGATCTCTGGCCATGCAACCTAGTCTAAGATAGCCTACAAAAAAGGTAAAATGTGTAAAAATATGAAAAAATATTAAGATAGTACATAATAGTATTTTTTTGTACAAGGTCCGTTTGTACATGTACAAAGATTGTCCCCAAAAGTCTTTGTACATTTTGTACACACAAATTTTTGGGTACTAAAATATGGTACAGTAGCAATTTTAGTGTTGTAAAAACAGAGTTGTTCGACTTTTGTAGTGCATTTTACCTAGTTTCTGGGTTCTAAAGGCAAAAATCAGTAAAAATCGTCTTAAAACGGCGCGAAGCGCAGAAAAATTTGACATTGTTCCTCGGTCCCGAAAAGGCTTTGTGCATCGGGAAAAATCTTTGCCGAATACAAAAAAAACACTGGTACATAATAGGTGTGTATTGTCAAAAAATTTATAAAGATTCAGATCTAGGATATGTCGTACCTATCTACACATTCCTCAAAGCAAGCAGTACGAACGATCCTTCTTCAGAAAGCTATTAACGACTTAGGGAAATAAAGTACGTACGCGAGAATCTATCTCTGATTGAATAGATTTTACTTTTAGAAGAATCACGCTCAATGAAGTCTCGTTAAAAAAATTATGGAGTTGAAGAATTAATAGGCGAGATGATCATGTTTTTTCGAATTCAAGTTTCAGCTAAGACTCTTGTCGTTTGGGAATATGATTATATGCAGACATTTATTTGAATGATATACTTGAACAAATTCAAGCGTTTGAACACGACAAAACAGTAGAATTTTGTTACTTGTTAGTACAAGATCAACAAAACTTTTAATTAAAACAAATTGAGCGGTAAAATGCTATTCCCGCATTTTCTTTGCGAAAACGCTTATGTGTATATTAATTTGATCATACTGGTTTAAATTGAAATTAATAATGCTTAAACGCAAACAAAAATATTTGTTTTTAGAGCCGAATCATTTTCAGTAGGATGGTGATCCCAATAAATGCACGCCTGAGGACAAAAATATGCACAACTCAGTAAGGAAGAGTTATTTATTCGAATAACAAAGCGATCTTACTTACTCCGAAAAGTGGAATGTAAAATTCTTTACAACATGCAAGTACATTGTTCGATTACATTACCATTTGGGTAAGTGGGGTATAACCCCTACTTCAGGTGCAAGACTCGAGTTACTGTCAGACGTTTGAACTATCGAGCATTTTACACATGATTTTTGGGGACGAAAGCAGCAAAGATATTAAGAATTTTTCGGCGTTTCGCGTTGAAATAGTAGGTACGTTTCTGTTCTGTTTACCCATAAAATGATTAGAATGAAGATAAATTATCTAAAAGGTCAACAATTTCGATGAATCTATACATTTATTATCGATAAAAGTGACGAAAGGAGTCGAAATTGATTGAAAACTTTAAAAAATGCAGTCTTTCAAATTCAAACATATCGTATGGGATGCTCTAATCATTATTCGCATTTGGCTTCAGTGTTTTTTTTGTATTCGGCAAAGATTTTCCCCGATGTACAAAGACTTTTCGGGACCGTCTTTGTACATGTTCAAAGATTTTTGGGAAGACAAAAATTGAAGAAAGGTCTAAAATTGACGAAAGTTTTCGGCGCTTCGCGCCGAAATGAGTAATTGTGTGTTTGTGTATATCGTTATAATGGCAGATATTGCATTTCAAAAGAAAAAATGTCAAATTTTTCGGCGCTTCGCGCCGTAAGACGATTCTTAGTGATTTTTGCCATTAGAGACCTAGAAATTAGTTAAAATACACTGCCAAAAGTCGAACAGCTCTGTTTTTACAACACTATAATCGCTATTGTACCATATTTTAGTACCCAAAAATTTGTGTGTACAAAATGTACAACGACTTTTGGGGACCATCTTTGTGCATGTACAAACGGACCTTGTACAAAAAAACATTGTTTGGCTTGCAAAATTACCCAAATTCTAAATTAACTGGTCCCGAATTTTGGGATTTCACCCCCGCCCAGTGGACTCTGGACCATGGGAACTACGCACGATAGTAAATAGAACACATACATACATATTGCGCAATATGATAATTTATTTACAAAGAGTAACAGGCCCATTGATTTAGCAAAATAAAACACGTTAAAATAATACATAAAGTCGAAACCTACAATCAATATAGGTCGGATGCTCCCTCA
Source organism: Mermis nigrescens (assembly GCA_036768485.1). Lineage (NCBI taxonomy): Eukaryota > Metazoa > Nematoda > Enoplea > Mermithida > Mermithidae > Mermis > Mermis nigrescens. The sequence continues at coordinate 4,544,568 of JAVLUZ010000152.1, read as the reverse complement.
GTATATCTTTGTAAATTTTTTCCGCCATATCGAATTGACATTCGGCCTCCCTCAGTCGAGCCAAATTGTAATTAATGGTTATCATGATAGCCTTGTAGTAACGAACGTTCTGTTCCATGTTCCACTCGTCGTTATACATTTCTGCTTTGCATCGACATAATGCTAGTTCGAAATTTTTCTAGCAAAAAGGAAAAACACGAGTGAAATTTCCCTTCGCTTTCTCTCAACACTTGGATATTCGTTTTCTCAATGGTTAAAAATAAACCTAAAGGTGAAATGATGTATTTACCTAAAAAGTAACGATGCGGAAATATTTATTCGAAAATATTTGAAAATTTATAAACAATGAGGGCGATGAAATGACCTCTAACATCAAATACATACGAAATAATGGAAGAAAAGTGTCCAGATTAATGAATTAAACAGTCCACTATTCGAAAAATAAGTATATGTACCTGAAACTACTCTACTAGGCGTCATTTGACGCTGTTTTATGGTTCAAACAAACGGTTTTGGTCCAAAATGGCCTGAGTCGTATGCTTCTCAAAAGTACTGTTAAGGGTATACCCTTATACCATACCTGGGCGTGGGGCGTTTGGGCGTATGCACCCACAGAAACCAAAATACCCCTTAGAATTCAATAATTTTTTGAAATTTTTTCGCATTTTTTTATGTCAATGGATAGAGCTGGATAGAAACGTTGAAAAATGATGTTTTTTCGCCATACCACCATTTTTAAGGCCATTTTTTGACCTCTGAAAAAATCTTGCATCTCCCATAACTTTGGTGCCGCTCACCTATGCCTTATACCCCAGTGTGCATAAGTAGTACATACATATGAATGCCATCAGGGCCGTATTTAGGAGGGCGGGGGGAGACCGCCCCCCTTGGCCGGAAAAATAAGTTTTGAAAGGTAAGATAATGCACGGAAGGATAGAAAAATCGCATGCCCTTGTCCCAAAACCTTCAAATTATCGGCGCTTCGCGCCAAATTTGAAATATTTTCCATAATTTTGGTCCAAGCACGACCAAAAAATAACACTTTTTCTATAGCGTTTTGAGTAAAAAAAGCTTTTTTCGAAAAAGCTCGAATTATATCATCTCAATGGATAGAGCATGTCGAGAAACGTCGAAAAATGCGGTTTTTGCGAGCTATCCAGACGAACTTCCCGAGATATAGACCAATTTATGTTGAGACCCCCCCCCTTGGCCGGATCCTGGATACGGGATGTATATGTGTGCGTTAGTTCATCGCAGCATGCGTATGCATAAGGCCCGAGCCCTCGGTTTTTCCGGGCTCGGTCGCTCGTTGACTACGGTACAACTGAAATCTATTTAAGAAAATGACATTCTGATTATTCAACAAAATGATCACTTACAGCTGAGGCTTCGTAATTGTCCAATCTATAATGCAAGGAACCAACATTGTTCAGCAACTCAGGCGGTAATTCAACGCCAATTGTTTCGGTCAAAAGTTTCATAGCCGTATCGTAGGCAGTCAATGAACCCTAATGAGAAACAAAAATGAAACTTAAAGTCGACTGAAAAGGATATTACTGCAGGAGAAAAAATTGCCTCAAACCCTCAAACTTCGATCACGTTTCATGCATAACTCTACTGTAGGCACACAAATTAAAAATATAATCATTAAAAATAAAAAATTTACAATACAATTATATTCTTATTGTACGTATAATAATACTATTATTATATCAAAATATAATAATAATACATAATAATAATAATAATAATAATAATAATAATAATTATTATTATTATTATTATAACATTTTAACAAGCCATGTGAACCACTTGAAAATTTTAGCAACCCTCGTTCAAACAAGGAAAGTATGTATGATATGTAGTTTAGGTTCTAAATAAATATATGTACAAAGCTTTTCATGATGCGAATCTTATGCAAAGTAAGCGATTTGAAAGGATAGAGTTGAATGACCTAAATAAATCTTTCGAATGCCCTCCTAACATCATAAGTGCACAAGGACAGGGTCGGCAGGGGGTAAATCTCAGAAAACCAAAACATTAAATTTAACGTGCACGAATTTTGTTCGTTGTTCAAACGATCAAAATGGTCAAAATAGTCTATAAAACGTCTTTCAGTGATAATTTCGCATTCTTAAAGCATATTTAGTTTATTTCGACTGCATTATATAAGTTTTAACACTAGAAAATACAGAAATTGATCGATTTTCGGAGCTTTTTGGATAGAAAGTACATAAAAGTTTTGAAAATTTTGACATGTTTACTGCGTTTGACCTCAAAAATGATGCAATAAATTTTCCGTCAGCTCAAAATCGCCGGACAGTACCTGTCTGGACTGACCCTTCACTGGGGGTAATACCCTCCTCTCAACCCCTTGTAAATGTATGCCTAAGGTCCATTATTGATACACAATAGCTGCTATGATTAAACCTGCGCATCATAATTCTCCAGACATTGAGCATATTCTATCCAGCCTTCAACGTCTTCTGGTTTAAGATCGACAATTTTCTTAAGCAAGTCCTGTTAATCGAACACAAACCTTTGAAAAACAGCCTAATATGCTTATATTACCGTAAAAACCTTAGTAAATGGAGAAACTGACTAAACAAAAATGCTTCGCCGGAATAAGTCATCAATCAAAATTAGTCTAATCCTGTACCACTTACTTAAACGCAAATAGTAGGATGAAGTCAAATTCTACTATTCATATACATATGTACACAATGAACAGGTTTAAGACGGAGTACTATCGTCGCTATCCAGAAATCGGCTAATATTAGACAGGGTTCTGAAGAAGAATTTTCAACAAATTTAGCATTATTGTCGCGTCTTTTTGCATTCCCTTTGCTAACAGCATGCTTCATTTTTTTAATTTACATTTTCTTTCTTCCCTCATTTATACATATGATGACGTCGGTAAGAAATATTTCTTGTAATCTGGCCCGTTTTCAGGGGACGGGAGCCCCCGGAGATGAAAAATAATTTTTTAAACACTTAATGGTCCCCCACAGGGAAAAATTGAAAATTCTCGAAGTTGGTCTAAAACATCACCAAATTAAGTTTTTAGCGTACTTTTGAGCTGGTAAACTTGAAATTTCCGGCGCCGGATTAATTGTTTATCTATAGGTTTTGTCTTCTAGCCCGCCCAAGACTGCTCAAATTTGAGTTAAACATGTAGTACATGTCAAATTTTTTCGACGCTTCGCCCGAATTATTCATTCTCTGCATTCTTTTTCATTGTAAGTCACGAAGACTAAAGCATAGGAAATTATTCTTTGATTAAATGATGAGAAATCAGTTGTTTAGATGATTTGTGTAATATGAGTATGAAATAAAGTGAATAATTTTTGAAATGTTTTCTTGAAATTTCACTTTACCATTGCATAACGCTCATCGATATACGCTCAAAAATGCTCTCACTTTTACCCATCTTCCAATGGTTCTCAAGATATCTGACCTCAAAAATGTTCGCCCCCCCCGAAATAAAATCTTGGATACGGGCCTGCTTGTAATGAAACATGTAACAAGGGGTTGAGGAAACCTCCCACCTAAAGTTGGTCTCCACCATCCCCAAAAACAAGAAAATTTTTGATCCCACCGATTTTTCGAAAAAAAGCTTGTTGTCTGATTGTTCTTGAGTGTTTTTAAGCGTATTGTACGAAAATTGAAGCCATTTATTTAACCCCCTCCTTAATATGGCCGGGGACCCCACATATAATTTCGAGCTGTTCATGCATAGCTTGTAATTAAACTGCAGGAAATAAGTTTTCTGCTAATAATCGAAGATTACGACAGACCTTGGCCTTATCTCTTCTTTCTAAATTTGTCGAATTTAAGTATAACGATCCAAGTATTTTCATCGTCTCATAATTATGAGGGAACGCCTTGAAAACTCTTTCAAAGCAGATAATGGCCTGAAAATAGATACAAAAAAGTAAAATGAGCACTAAATTTGGAGGACTAAAATTTTGAAGTCAGATACCTCAACAAGTAAGAACTACATGCAAATAAGCAACAATAACGGTGTCTTTTGGCGTTCCTCAGTAAGTTCTGCACATTAGACGAGAAGGGATTTTTTGAATTTTAGAAATTTAACTTTATTTCTATCATACACAAAAAATAAGCTGTGTCAAATGAACAAAAGAATTGATTTGTCAACATTAGCTCCACCTTCCTAAAAAATTGTCCAGCTTGTTTTATACTAAAATCTGGTATACCACACATTCCAAAGAAAAGCAGTATAAAAACTAGATATAATTCTGCGAGGAGGCTATTTGAAAGTTAGAAATTATACAAAAAACAAATCCGACGCGAAGAGCCAGGAAATTTTAGGCTCATTAGCTCGAACTAAAATCTATTCAGGCGGTTTTCAAATGCGCTTCAACAATTTTCGATTTTTTCTTTTGGAACAGTTGTGAAAAATACTTTCCCCAAAATTTTGGAGGGATCAATCCCCTCGTAGCTAAGCGCCTGCTGCCCTGTTTAGACTTTAGTAAACAGAACGTAAATGTAAAGATCACTTGAAACTGATAACTTTTTATGCAATCTAAAAATTTTGACTTTAGAATTTACTGAAAATCAAAAGCAGCAAATAAGTTCTCTTAAATTATGCAGATGATTCGATGTGTTACTTACTTACCATTAGTTAACTCTCTTTGTTCAGAAAATCAGACAGAATAGCAATCAATTATCAATATGAAGAGCTTGAATTTCAGGTATGCTGTTATTCTGGACAACTTTTTAATTCACGAAGTCGCTGACAACAATTGGTAGAACATAAATATTCGTGTATGCACCCGACAAGATTTATTTCGAATATAATGCCTAATTTTCCTGCCCAGGCCACTTTTTTTGTACAAGGTACATACCTTTGTATAAGTGCGACGATGGTTGCCAAAAATATGTACATTTTATACATGCAATGTTAGTGGACTATAATATAGTACAGCAACGCATTCTGTATAGTACAACTGGGTTTTCTGGCCTTTAGTAACGTCGCTTAACCAATTTATGGGTTACTGACAATGAAAAATACATGTTCAGGAAATTTTCGACATGGTTACAATTTCCAACTGTAAACTGCAGCTTTTAATGACAAATAGTATATAAAGCTTATGTGATGTGAAGCGCTTCTAAAATAACTTAAAGTCGAGTTTGACAGAAAAACAGTGCAAATTACTAACTTAGTACGACACACTAGAATATTTTGGCTGGTTCAAGTTTTGAAACTCAATGCTGGAAATTTATAAATAGAAATGACGCAGTAATTGGTCAGGATAATTTTGATGTTTTGCGCTTTAAACTAAATTTTTACCGTTACAAAGTCATAGAATACAAATTTGCTGCGCCGGAAATTTTCAGAAATTTTCAGAAATTTTGACTTTTTTATCCTTTTTGTCTTCCCAAAAATCTTTAGTGTACAGATAAGGTGAAAAGTCTTTGAACAACGAAAAAGTCTTCGATGAATACAAAAAACTATGGTTCAGGCACGAAGAGGGAGAAAAAGTCAGGCTTAATTTCTCTTTTAAACGAGTTAAACTTGCAAAAAGAACAAGCATGAAGATTTTAAAAACTACTGGCATACCAAAGAAATGCATTCCAAATAAAATATAGCAGGTTAGGTACCTTAACTTGCGACCTGGAATCGATTTCCATCATTTTTTAGCCCTCATTTCGCTTTTTTCTTGAATTATTCTTTATCATTTTAAACAGGCACACGCACATACATATGTATATACATAGAGAGCGCGAGTATTTTTTACGAGAGTCTTTCAGGGGAAAACTAAAAATCCATTGAGCTGCATCTGAAATGCCATCATGAGCTAATAAACCCAAAATTTTGAGGCAGTTCGCGTCCGATTTATTATTGTTGTATACCTAATTTTTATCTTCCAAAGTGCCGAAATTTGAGTAAGACATTCAGAATATGTCAAAATTTTAAGGCGCCTCGCACAGAATTATTCATTTTCGGTGTTGTTTTCCGATTTAATGGATCAGAATTAAGTGCAAATCAAGTTAAATTCCTCAGCGGAGTTCAGCTTGGATGAAATAATAGGAAATAATTAGCTTGGCTATTTTAAACGACTTATTTTTCGTATTCGATTGGATTGAAGTGAAAATTTTTTTATTCAAGCTTTCCTCCTCCAGCGCACATGTAGAGCTTGCTGAGAAGGGCTCAAAAATACCATATTTTTTCCTATCTCCTAGTAGTTGTCGAGATATCTAAATTCGAAATTTTCGTTCTTCCCAAATATACTACGTGCCTGATTCTACGAGTATCAGAATCTGCCTGTCTGACGATGGATGCGTTTTAGTTCTGCTCATTTAAATAGTTTAGAGATCTTTTCGATGAACTTATACGAATAAGTGAATAAACAAGCTAATGAATCATAGTTGAATGAATAATAAAAAAGGTCAATCCGTCTACAAAGTCCTGATACAAAAACTAAGAGGTGTGTACATCGTGAAGCAGTAAAAATGTCAAAATTTTTCCGGCGCGAAGATCTGTACTTTATTGTACTTTTTACTCAAAAAACGCCCAAAATTGATCAATTTTTGCATTTTTTAGTGTTAAAAGTGATATACTGCAGTTAAAATGAACTAAAAATGCTTTTAAAATTAGATATTACCACGAAAGAACTTTAATAGGCTGTTTTGACCATTCTGATCGTTTAAGCAGCAAAGAAATCGTGCATGTTAAATTTACTGTTTTGTATTTCTGGGATTTCAGCCCTCCCTGCCGACCCTGACATTGTGCGCCTATATTTGGCGAGAGACGAAATGAAGTGTGTTTTCTGACGTTTCCGATCAAGCTCTATCCATTAAGCTCATAAAATTCAAACTTTTCGAAAAAATTTATTCTCTCTAATATTCTACGAAAACTGACATTTTTTAGCCACGCTTCAGACAAACCTATAAAAAATAATGATCCTATGGCACAAAGCGCCAGGAATTTTGAGATTTTCCGATTAAAAGATGCCAATTTCTATTATTTTTCATGCATTATCTTACCTTTTTAAAATTATTCTTGGGCTAAGGGGGCGGCTGCCTTCCGCCCCCTGCGTACACACTTGGCCGAAAAATTTTTAATACTTTAGATATCACACGGAAAGATAGACAAATTGCATATCATTGTTAGAAAATCTTCAAATTTTCGGCGCTTTGCGCCATATGAGGAGCATTCTCCACAATCTTAAGTGCAACCAAAAAACGTCAGCTTTCACATCTATTTCGGGAAAAATTTTTGGAAAAGTTACAATTTTAGTATCTCAATGGATAGAGCACGTTAAAAATATCAGAAAATGCGGTTTCAAATATCCATTCCAATTAAGCATTCCGAAATATGAACCACTTTATCTCGATTCCACCCCCTGGGCAAAACAGGCACGTAGCTGGCCGTCCTATTTTGGGGGCAAACACAATTTTGGGGGGACTAAGCCCAAAAAGGCCAAAAATAGCACCAAATAACGTTTAACAAGTCCCATTTTTCCAATTTTTCTGAATTTGGGGGGTCCGGACCCCCCCCATTGCTACGTGCCTGGGGCAAAATACATAACTTACGTTTTCCGTATCGCCGCGAGATATATACATTTGACCCAGGCCAAAAAAAGGAAGTACAAAAGTTGGACTTGCGAATTGCGTTGATTGATAATAATATTGAAAGGCCTGGTCATGGTCTCCTAAAAATTAAAATGAGATATATATGAGAAGATGGGCGTATACATATGCTAAAGAAAAAGAAATTTAAATAAATTAAGATAAAAATAAAAATTCTTCCAAATTAAGTCGTCCTTATCAAAATTTGACAATTTTTCACTTCCCTTCCGACTTTTGGACGAAAAAATAGGATTCTATGTATTTACCCTGTCCCATCAAATGACCAAGTAGCATATCTGATCCAAAATTTTGAATCATCAAAGGTATGCCGACAATAAAAGATAAAAGAAAGTAGTTTAATCCAAATTTACACTACTACAAAAACCACCTAAGAAAATAACGCCTAATAATAAAATTATTGCAGTAACGGAACTTCGATAAAACATATCGAGAGACAGAGAAAAGACGTACATATCGTTACAGAATAGTGTCAGAAGATATGTAAATAAAAGCAATACAAAATATGTCTGTACCAAACACGCGACTATAAGTCAAATGGTCAAAATCAAATACATAGTACATGTAAATGCATACATTCATACATTAAATTGAAAAATGTTATGATTAATACTATGTACATCACTAAATCTTCGCTACTGTATATTGTCTCGTATTTTTCAGCAATAAATTATTTGACTTTAAAATCTTGTGAAAAAACACCAAAATAAACAAGAATTTACCTGGTCGTGAAATGCCCTAGCCAACTGATAGCAACTTTCGGCTTTCATGGGTTCGTTATCAGTCGAATGAAATGCGTGTAGGGCCAAATGCTGGACCTTCTCGTGTTCCTGAAAGAAAAGATGTTGTATTGTGATATTAAATGTCACTTCTGCATTCTGATCAAAGTTATATAAAACACTAAAAGTAGCAATCTTACAAATTCGTATCTCCTCTACGAATTTACATATTGTTTCATGAGCTATTCTTAAAATGTTAAATGTAAACTAATTAAATTTATAATTAAAATTTTAAATTACACTGAATATTTATAGATTTTTGGCGGGCCAGCTATAAAGTATACAGATTATTGGCTTTTGAAAATCGTTCAAATTATCCTATAGTTTTTCAGGGCATTGCATGCAGCGGTCAGCTTGTGTCCTTTTTATACGATTTTTGCTGAATAATTACCTGCATAAGAAGTATTCAACCACCTTTCCCCGCATATTAGAGTTTTCCATGATAACAAAGCGATAAACCTCAAATCATACTTACATGCAGGAATGTAACTAGGATTTTATTTCGGGGGGAACGAAATTTCCGAAGTCCTATATCTCGAGGACCGTTCGGAGATACGCAAAAATAATGGCATTTTTGAGCGCTCTCGACGAGATCTATGCCATAGTGAAGAGAAAAATTTTGAACAAAATTGAAAAATTTCCTTGCTTGATTTCAAACTTGGATATCAAAAATCTCTCTATTTAAGCTATCTGTATGACTTAATTTATCAATATCAAGTTAAAGCTTTACTCCGAAACATTTCTAAATACTTGTTTTTGCATTTAATTTTGCGGTTTTCCAAAGAAAACTAATTTAGAAAACAATGAATCGCCGCGAAGCGCCGGAACATTTTGAGTTTAGTAGCTCAAAAGTATGTTAGACACGCATTTTGGCTGTCCTTTTAGTAGACTTCGAGAATTTTTAATTTTTTCCTTTGGGGACCCTTGCCTCTGCATACATGTAACAACGGTTCGAAATTTTGGATGGGGTCCCCGGCCATTTTCAGGGGCTAATGACCTCCAATTTTTAACCAAAAAAGGCCAAACCTAAAAACGGCCAAAAAATAAGAATTTTTCCAAAAATCGGGGGTGAGGATCAACAATTTTGTGGCTTTGGAGGGATTTGGGACAGCCAACTTTATGTGGGGATCTCCCATCCCCCTCTTACTTGTATGCCACAAATTTCGCACTACGGGCTTAGCGATACTTACTTGACTTAATATTTGAAGTTTATCAAGCAAGTTAAGTTCCACTTTTTAAAATTGCGATCGATATTTTATTTTTATGTTTTCTGATGCCTGTATTTTGCGATTCTACGCTGATCGCGATTCTAAGTCTTTCTTGAATATAAAAGCATAGTTACTTTGAGCGAAATGATCGTCATATTCGTTTTCAGCGCGTCGTAAATGACTGGAAAGTGAGCTTTCAAGGAGCAAATAAGCCCAAATTCGATTTGTTCTGATTGTATTATGTAGCAACATATGCATACGAGTACTTATCTCCCAATTTCTGTCGTGTAAAAAACCTGAAAATCGTTTTTCTATTCTCTGCACAATTTCGCTGGAAACATTTTAAATGATTAAAATAGATTCAGGAATGATTATGTAGATAATTGAGAAATCGATTCCAAATTAGCATCAAAATGCTGTGAAAAAGATTAAATATCATAGAAATCTAAATTGCTTTAATGAATTCTGCAAGAATTCAGAATGAAATGAAAAGAAATGAAAAAAAATTCGAGCGACCCAGTGTTTTTTGTATTCGGCAAAGATTTTTCCCGATGTACAAAGATTTTTGGGGAGACAAAAACTGCAAAAAAGGTTTGAAATTCGCGAAAATTTTCGGCGCTTCGCGCCGAAATGAGTAATTGTGTGTTGTTTACATCTTCATGTCACAAATTGCATTTTGAAAGAAAAATGTCAAATGTTTCGGCGCTTTGCCCTCAGAAACGCAGAAATTAGCTAAAATACACTAGCAAAGGTCGAACAACTCTGTTTTTGCCACACTAAAATCGCTACTGTACCATATTATAGTAACCGAAAATTTGTGTGTACAAAATGTCCAAAGACTTCTAGGGACCATCTTTGTACATAGACAAACAGAACTTGTACAAAAAAAACACTGGAGCAACCTCACCTTTTTGAAAAAGAAATGATTCGCCAAGTGATTCAAAACCATCGGATTTTGCGGATCGATCGAATACGCCTCGCTCAATTTTTGAACACCCGATTTAATACTTTCCGACGTATTCTGATTCAGATCAATAATGGCCAATGCTACCAAGGCACCAACGCATTTATCGTCAAGCTCCAAAGCCCTTTCGAATGCCAATTTCGCTTTGTCCCATTTGCCCAATTTAGCGAAGCAATGACCTAATCCTTATCAAATAAACACCAAGCATGTTGGAATCAAATGCTTCGAAGAATAAGTATACTTTGATATAAGACATTTGCCAGAATTTTACTGTTAACACGAACCCTGAACAGCTAAAATTGCATTTTAAACGATTTTTTGCCAATTTTTTATTTCTTCTGTTGGAATTTTTCAATTGTTTGCCGTGATCATTAACGCCAGAGTTTATTCGCATCGCTAGCATGCATGATCTCGGGGTACTTTGGGGGAGGGGTATGGTTTCAACCCGAAATTTTTTTACCCGTCCCCAGAATTCGCAATTTTCCGAAAATTCCCGAAAAAAATTGTATAAAAGATGTTGTTTTAAGCGTTTTTCGCTACCTGTTTGCTCAAAAGCGTCAGATTGTCGGCGCTTCGCGCCATGTACTCATTTTTCGACTATATTTTGTTTGGTTTAATCTAATTTTTTTGATATTTTTTCGAAATTTCCAATTATGTTTTTATACTCTAGAAAGATGAAGCATAGTCAGAAACGCCGAAAAACGATGTTCTTGACGCGTACCCATTGATTTTGATCCAAAAAAGGCTCTTTAACATTTCAACCCCCCCCATTCCCATGCTGTGCATGTCTAATCGCTAACCCTATGATGCAAGAAAATCGTGAGCAGCATACGTGTTCTTGGGGGAGAGAATTGGGGGAGGGGGTTTTGACTCCCAGAATGGCAACTGACTACCCCGCAATATGACTGCGACCCCCAGAATTGAAGATTTTTCTAAAAGTTGGTAAAAGTTGTGAAAAGTGTGTTTTTCAAGCCTTTTTAGCCCATTTTTGGCTCAAAAATCTCAACTTCTCGACACACATTTTTTGACCATATTTTGTCCAATTTACTCAATTTTTTATAAATTTTTCCAAAATTTTTCGACGTGTTTATACTCTAGAAAGAACGAGCATTGTCTAAAACGTCAAAAACAGAGTTTTGATGTATACCCATCGTTTTTAGCCTAAAAAGGCACTTTGAAAAAGTTTTTGGGCCTTCCCCAAAATTCCCATGCTGCACATATATAATTAGCAGTATCAGTACACTTTTAATTAAAAATATAGTAGGTACGACAGAAGACAGTAAAGTGTCAAGTTTGGTCGCATAGTGCTCTCTACACACTGCTCTATATTAACTAATTTTTAGAAGATCAATGAAACGTACCGCACAGTTTGAAAAAAAATTCGCTTTAGCGTGAAATTCTTAAACATACATACGATGTGTAAAATGAATTCAAAACAATGCTGTTGCAACAATACTATATTGTAATATAAAAAATCGTATTAACTCACCAAGCCTCACATCTGCCGGACACTTGGCGTTGAATCTGAGAGGTTTTTTAAAGAAAAACAGGGCGTTTTTATAATCCTTCTTTTGAAAGGCAAAACATGCTTTTCCCAACAACGCTGGCACATTATTCGGCGTCTTAAAACAACAAGATTAGATAATCAATCTTAGAGCACTGATCTATTTAGCCAGTTTCAAATATTTCATTCCTTATGCAATCAGATGGATTTCGAAGAACGTACGCAGAAAGGCAACAATAAACAGGACAGTTTCAAAATTTGAAGTACTTTCATTTTTCAGAGAAAAAAATTATGTCAATCGGTCACCGGTCATCAAATATACTGCAACAGAAATCATATGCACTCGTACATATAATGGCTCACAAATTTGGATGGGGGTCCCCGGCCATTTTTATGGAGAGTAGAAGGGAAGAGAGGGTACACGACCAGTGATCGGACCGAGGGTACTTTTTGGACCCTCGGCCTCGGCCGAGGCCGAGGCGACTTAAAATCCTTGCCTGCCGAGGGTCAAGCTTATATACCTATACCCATAAACAGTACTCATAGAATATTTTGTATGCACATGAGCTAGAGAATAATCGTCATATTAAACACTTTATCGAATGTCAAACAATTCATTTTTATTTTCAATAATAGTAGATTAAATGTGTGAAGGATTTATTGAATAAAGTCAGCAGCATGAAAGCATACTTAATTTAACAAGTTGCCGTTGATGAAGACTTGAAAAAGTTGATAAGAAATATGGCTGAACAAGCACTTAAAAACTTTTATTACTATAAATAAGAAAACAGTGTCGAAGAAATAAACGAACAAACGAAATAAGCTAAGTAAAGACAGAACTGTAGCCATTGTTGTGCTCGCTTTTGCAGTAATGCATGTTTAAACACGCTTTTTCGGTCATCCAATTCTGGTGTGGCAGGTGCAATATGACGGAAACTGCACTGTACTTTCCGATCATAGTTTCCCAAGGTCCAGAGTTGAGGGAAGGGTGAAATCCCAAAATGGGGGACCAGTAAATTAAGTAGTGTCTTTGTATGAGCGGACAAATTTTTGTAGATATTTTATATAAATATATTTTTAAACATACACATTTTTACATACTGCCAGTGTGTGACCTGCAACCGGCATGCAGTCCTAAACAGTGTTTTTTGTGCAAGATACCTTTTTACGTGTACAAAGATGGTATCCTAAAGTCTTTGAACATTTTGTACATGCAAATTTTTGTGTACTATTATAGTATGGTACAGTAGCGATTACGTGTGGTAAAACAGGGTTTTTCGACCTTTGGTAGTGTAACTTAGCTAATTCCTGGGTTTCTGAATATTTGATATTTTTCCATTCTAAATGCAAATTCTACTATTTTAAAGATATATAGGACATACAATTGCTGATGCGCCGAAAATTTTTCGGAAATCTTACACCTTTTTACAGTTTTTATCTCTCCAAAATCTTTGTGCATGTACAAAGACGGTCCTGAAAAGATTATGTACATTATGAAAAATCTTTGCCGAATACAAAAAACCGTGGCCCTAAATGTGATAATTCGGCTTGAATTTAGTTGATAATATTAGTTCGGCGCGAAGCGCCGAAATTTTTATCAGCTTTTGATGAAATTTACACATAAAACTCGACTGAGAAAGCTAAAACAACTTGTACTACAAAATCAGAAATATTACAGATATTGTAATTTGCCAATTAAATCTTGTAATAAGCACTACTAGGTGCGTTTTTGCTATTTTCGGCCGAAAATTCGTGATCATTTACCCCCTCTCCCATAAAAATGACCGAAAACCATACGTGTAACCTCCCCACACTCTTCCCTCCAACGTCAGAAAATTTTGACCCACCCTCCCCATTTTTGGCGAAAATTTGCGCTTTGTTGGCTATTTTTAGGTGCTTTTGCCATTTTTGACATAAAATTAGAGTCGCTAATCCCCCTCCTTCTAAAAATGGCAAGGGACCCCTACCCGAAATTTCAAGCCGTTACATGTATGCCGAAGAGCCCCTCCCGAAAATTTTGAGCTGTTGCATGCATGTTTCATAGTGATAGTTAGTCTATTCACTCTTGCTTACATTCAAAAATACTGTATCACTTCGTAAAATTCTAATATTTAGCTGCATTTTTCCCATAGTAAAAATTGACTTCAAAAATTATTCAAAAGGTTTTCACCAAAAATCGTCTGACAGTGACTTGAGTCTTGTACCCTGAGAGGAATAATCCTCCCTAACCCCCCCTTGGGAATGTGTGTTTCCGATCCATGTAGCGAGCATGAGAATTAAAACGTAGTCATCACATGAATAATAAATTGGCACTTTGCTGTATGTAACTTGGTGTAATTGGGTACGCGACTAAAACCATAAGAAAAGTCTATAGGTAAAAAATAGCCTGTGTACTGCAGATGCATTCTAAATAGTTAATATTCAACGGATATATATATATATATATATATATATATATATATATATATATATATATATATATATATATATATATATATATATATATATATATATATATATAAATAACTTATTCAAATTTGATTTTAACCCTCGGCGCCTCGGCACTTTTCAGCTTCGCCCTCGGCGCCGAGGCCGAGGCTCCAAAAAACGCCGAGGATTGCCGAGGCCGAGGCCGAGGCCTCGGTCCGATCACTGTACACGACCTCCAAATTTTTGCCAAAAACGGCCGAAAAATCAATTTAGATTTTGTTCTGAAATCGGAGGGAACTTCAAAAATTTTCTGGCTTTGGGGAGATGGGGGGCAATCAACTTTAAGTAGAAATCCCCCAACTCCCTTGCTACATGTATGAAATGTGAAAAAGAGACCACCCCAGTTCCCGGAATTCTGAAGACGAACAAAGAACAAGGGGTGGAGGGGGAGATCTTCATGTAAAACTACTAAACAAACAATAGCAATACATGTGCTAAGACTAAAACTGAAACTGAACAAAAACTATAGAATTGGATCATGAACCGGGTAGCTTTAAAATATACAATCATAGGAGGAAATTTTTCTATTACCCACCCGCAGATTCCCGGAGACAGGCTTCTGTCAGTCGATTTTGTAATCAAGTTAAATGGAGTAGCATGGGGAAATTATCCAGCGCAGTAAAAAATCCAAACGTCAAAAAGCTCAACGGTAAAAGTAGCCACTTTAGAACTTTTCTACAACACTGCCTTTACTGCCATTACTACATTATCTGTAAAAAAGTTGTGGAATGATTCCGGCATTTAAACGATAAAAACACATTTTTGAAATTGAAATTATACATACGTTTTAGCACTTCCAAAATGGAAAATAATTTATTACAGAAGTAGGAAAAAGTCGTGGATTACAATTCAATCACTATGTCAGTGAATACAGGCGTAAGATTTCATTCCCTCTAGTGCCCAATTATGATTGACAGGCTACCCTTCATGATCTTGGGAGATTCACTCCCCCACAAAAAACTTTCACATTAGCAAAAAAATTTTCGCCTTATAAATTTTTTCACACCCCCCCCCTCAGAATTCGCAATTTTTCGAAAGTTTGCAAAAATTACCTGAAAATTTGTAGAAAAGGCGCTTTTTAAAGCGTTTTTATCTATCTTGCTCAAAAGTGCCAAATTCTCGGTGCTCAGCGCCATATACACATGTTTTGACTATATTTCGTTCAATTTGTTTGACTTTTTTTGTTTTTTTTCGTATTTTTTTGTTTTTATGCTCCAGAAAGATAGAGCATCGTCAGAAACGCCGAAAAACGATGTTTTTGACGCTTATCCACCATTATTGGTCCCAGGAAAGGCACGCTTCGCCCACCCAGAATTCCCATGCTGTGCATGTCTGCAGGATACAATGCAAAATATAAAAAAATATGTTTTGGTAGTCTATTTCTGCTCCTCCCTTGCTAGCGAGTCTGCTGATCAAATAAGAAATAGCTGATTTGAAATAAAATCAGGAAGCATCGATTTAAAGTTTAAACTTATCAATTAATTAACTAAGACATACTTGATTAAGCACAAAATTGAATTGAGCATCAGCCTGGTCAACGCGTTGAGGATCTCCTTCGAGTAAACAAAAATAAGCTCGGCCAAGCAGGTGATTCTAGTGGAATTGATGTGTGATAAATTAATACGCGTATTAGATCACAAGCTCAGGTTCGTTCGCAATATGAGAAAATTGGCTTTTGTATCATTGACAACGATAAAATAATGTTAAAAAAATTTGATATAATCAATCTTAATAATAACAATAATAAACCTCAGCATAGGTAATAAATAATCTTTTAATAAGTAATAAATACTCTTTTAAATAATCGAAACTCAGCTAAGCAAACTGAACCGATTTTGTGCAAATTCGACTACATAAATAAGCGTACTCAGTTGTTACGAACAAAGCTAAGACTATCATCAGATGAAATTATCATAGGTAATCATGACGAAAAAAGTAGATACAGGAGGCATTTCATTAATGTGTATGTGCAACATACGTACTGACTAAAAAGGCAGATCAGAACTGCACACATAACAGAGAATTTAAAGGACCGCCAGGCCATCCTCCAAATCTTCTCGAGCTTGAAAACTTATTTCATTTTACGGAATTTTAAAAAGACAAATGCAAGCTTTTTAGTACTTTTGCCGTCTTGCTCAAAAATTGAGGCAAGTATGTCGCTTTTCAACATACGTAAGTCGAACAAAACTGGGCCATTTTAAATCGTATTTTTAAAATTAGGAGACGCCTGTCCTCAAAGTGACTATTCATCTTAACTCGAAAGTTTAAACTATTTATGTATATTATGTATATGCAGGTATCGTCAGATACTTAATCATAAGGAGACTGTCATCGCATGGTACTAACAAATAATTTTTCAAAACGTTTGAAAATGCATAATAACGAAAGTCACCTGGTCGTACATGATGATTTTGTCACCTGCGGCGTACAATAATGTGGCTTTTGTGAACCGCTTGCGTTTCTTTTCCTTAATTTTCTGTTTATGAGCCTATAAAAATCAAGATTGAACGAATAGGAAAAAGATTTCCAGTGAACAAACGCGAGCATCTTAGCTGAGCGATAAGACACAATGATAAGCATAAGCGATATAAGCGAAAGCGACTAAGCATTCATTCCCACATAAATGAGAGGTGTTAGCCTAAGACGGGGTGAGTCACCATCAAGCGATTTTGAACTAGTCAACATTCTCTATGATTTTCAGAAAAGAAAGTAGTAAATATGTTAAAATGCATTTGTATGTCTTGTTTATCAATGATCTCCCAGGAAAAATTTAACGAACCTAAAATATCAATATTTTCCATAAATTCTAATATTTATCAGGCATAGATAGCATACATGCACATATGGGGGCGAAGGGGGTATTACGTCCCCTGAAGGGTCAGCCGGACAGGTACTGTCCGGCGATTTTGAGCTGATGGAATGTTTTTTGCATCATATTCGAGGTCAAAAGCAGTAAAAACTAGAGCTGTGCCGGGGCCGCCTTTTTTGCCGGGGCCGGGCCTGGCCGGGGCCAAGAAAAGCGTGCTTTACCGTGCTCATAGTACGACCCTACACTACCCCTTATACCTATGTATATATATATATATATTCTTACTAGTAAATATGCGCGTCAAGCGTTAATATTTGTTGGGATCACAAAATATATATAACAGAACATGGGCATCGGGGGATCTTGGGACGTGGGCGTAGGGGTTGGGGGTATGCACCCCCCCCAGAAGATGGAATACCTCCAGAATTCAATTTTAATTTTTTTGCTTTTTTAGCGATTTTTTGATGCCATTTGATAATGCTCGACGCTCCCAAATTTTCGGTGCTGCCCATCTATGGTCTACCCCCGAATTCACACTCCCCCCCCGGAAAAAATCCGCTAGACGCCCCAGAAATTGATTTTCAGAATTTTTTGTTTTTCTGCGATTTTTTGATGCTAATGGATTAGCTCTCATTGAGAAACGCAAGAAAACGGTGTTTTTTCGCCCGACCATATATTATCAGGCACTTTTTGACTTCGAAAAATGTTGGAACCCCAGAATTTTTGAGCTGCCCATGTATGGATTTAACTCCTCTGACTTGGATGCGTTTTTCAATGTGCTTTACTTTGCACTTTTTTAGGCTTATTATTCTATTTGCTCTGATAGACGTAGCTGTCTGCTACCAAGCAAGCTGGAAAGCTCGTCTATATGAATTGAAATTTAAAATATGTCAATTTTGATTATTAACTAGAAATTCGCACCAACCTGGCATAATGAAATAAAGATTTGAATTAGCAAGATCTGTGGTGTTGCTTGAAATTGAGCTTGAAGGTAAATCTGCCGAAAACATTATCAATTGGCCGAGGCCGGGGCCTGGCCCCGGCACAGCTCTAGTAAAAACGTCAAAATTTTTCCGGCGCTTGGCGCCAGATTAGTACTTTTAAGTACTTTTTACTCAAAAAATGCTCAAAATTGAAAAAGTTTTGCATTTTTCAATGTTAAAAGTGATATAATGCTGCCAAAATTAACTAACAATGCTTTTAAAATGCGATATTACCAAGAAAAAACGTTTTACAGGCTATTTTGACCATTTTGCTCGTTAAAACGGCAAAAAAATCGTAAACATTAAATTAACTGTTTTGCAATTTTAAGGATTTCACCAACCCTCCCCCTGCCGACCCTGACCTTGTGCACCTATGATAGATAGAAGTGACGAAACGAATCGAAATAGGCGAAGGAGCTCTAGAAATGCAGTTTTACCGCATCAAATTATTTTACGTAGGCTTTTTTGATCATTTTCGCATTTGACTTGCAAAAAAGGCTCGAACTCCAAATTTACTGATTCCGAACTTGAGAAATTCACCCCTCCCTGAACTGTTTAACTTGGGCATCTATATGCCTAGATTTATGATTATATAGATCGCCATAGGAAACGTAGCAATTATCTCCAATTCTTGCTCGTTAAATAAAATTCATCTTTTTCTTGAAGAAAATCAAATAGACATAAATATGATTTTCCGCTATAGTTAACATCTCACAAAATTTATTAGATTTTCCGATAACAATGTTTAACATTTTAATTAGTGCATCATTGTTTCATATTTAGCACGTGAGTGCAATTGGTGTGTTCAGGCTTTTAGCATTTACATTTATTGATTTATCTTTCTTTGTAACCTTTTACCTTTGCTTTTATTCGAGAAAAGTATTGTATTGTATTGCATAGTATTGTTCTTCGATCATACCACATTTCGCGCACATTTCGTTTATGGAATCATTAATTAATTTATTATACAATTATTCAATTACAAATCATAATTGATTTAAAAGCATTCGCGTAAGAATGAGTGCCAGGACTGATTCTTGTTCAGCAAAATTTTTCCTGGTGTAAAAAGACTTTTCGGTGCCGTCCTTATGCATTTGCAAAGATATCTGGAATGAAAAAATGTAAAACATTAAAATTCCCTAAAATTCCCGGCTCTCCACGCCAGAATCAGTAATTGTCGGTTATAAGTGTACTGATAATCACAAAAAATGCGTTAAAAAAGGCAAAAACCAACAAATTTTTCCGCTTTGAGCCGGTCGCTATTTCATTGCTCTTTAAAAACCTTCAGCATTGAGTTTAAAAGCTTGAATCAGCCAAAATATTCTAGCGTTTCACACAATTTAATAATTTGTACTGTTTTTTCGTTAAATGTCTAAACCTCACTTGAACTAAATGATAAATATGCCAAAATTGTTTTGTACAAATTTGACAATTTTCTGTTCTATTTGCCTTCACAAAGCTTTAAAATTGTGTTTAAGACGTTAAGAATGACTAAATTCTTCGGCGCTTCGCGCAAATTAAGGTTTCTGGAATATTTATCAGTAAAAACGCCACAAATTCTGCTTGAAAATAGCAAAATATCACAAATTCGCGGCGCTTCACGCCGTTTTGATAAATGTTCGTAATTTTAGTCGCCAAAAACTGAGAAATTAACTAAACTACACTAACTTTGATTAAAAAAACCCAGGTTTTATGATACAACAAAGCTTAGTGTACCATAGAGCTTAAGACTAAAATTTACATTTACAAAACGCTCAAAGACTTTTGCGGACCATCTTTGTACATGTACAAATAGACCTTGTATCAAACAAATGGTGCCGAATTGGATAGAGCGTTGTCTAGGATAAAAAAGGAGGCATCGTCAAACATACAACGCATGCTTGTAATCATCTCGAAAAATGGAAAGATAGCCGGCCATTTTTACGGAAAACATGTAAATGGGAATTTCTAGAGTTGACTCAGAAATAAGGATATCTAATTTTTGAAATAAGCCTACGGGCAACTGAAATTGAAACATGAACGTGATAATTTTCTCTTAATTGAAAGAAGCTTTAAAATATACTTATCGGCAGGATATTAAGAAGGGATGTCCGAGATTCTGGAAGATGGTTGACGATGGTTGACAAAGTGCGAAGGGACCTCCTTCTACGCCACACATGTAACAGGAGGGTTTGGAGGATTCCCCTTTAAAAGTACATCGACCCTACCTCCCAACCCTCCCTATGTCAGGAAATTGCTGATTCAAACCCCAATTTTTGGCAAAAACTTGCGTCTTTTGGCTATTTTAGATATTTTTGCCATTTTTGGCCGAAAAATGAAGTCGTTTATCCCCTACGGGCAGGATCTCCACCAGTGTTTTTTTTGTGCAAGCTCCGTTTGTACATATACAAAGATGGTCCCCAAAAGTCTTTGTACATTTTGTACACACAAATTTTTGGGTACTGTAATATGGTACAGTAGCGATTTTAGTGTGAGAAAAACAGTTGTTCGACTTTTGGTAATGTATTTTAGCTAATTTCTAAGTCTCTAAGGGCAAAAATACTAGGAATCGTCTTGAAACGGCGCGAAGCGCCGGAAAATTTGACATTTTTCCTTTTGAAATGCAATTTCTGCCATTATAAAGATATATGGAGCACAGAATTACTCATTTCGGCTCGAAGCGCCGAAAATTTCTGCGAATTTCAGACCTTTTTTGCAATTTTTTGTCTTCCCAAAAATCTTTGTACATGTACACAGACGGTTCCAAAAAGTCTTTGTACATCGGGAAAATCTTTGCCGAGTACAAAAAAACAGGGACCTTCACCCAAAATTTTAAGTCCTTACATCATGTTCAAGCTCCTCACCTCTTCTTACTTTTATAAGTCGAGCGATTTAGAACACTAAGATCGTTCTCTACACAGTTTTTCGAACGAAGAAATGAACAAATTTTTAGTAAAGTCATATTCGCAAAAGATACATGCTATAATAAGATCAGAACGCTGAACACAAACAATAGATTAACAAATTGGCTTCATAAATAAGATACGTTTTGCGGGTAGAGGTATCGACTAGCCAGACAAATGAAATATACCTTATCAACATAATAGGCAGCCAGAATATCCAGGGCTCTCATCTGGTCTTTCTCGCAATCTGGATAATCAAGACTGGCTTTTTCTCCACTGTTTTTCAACAATCGCTTGAAGGATTCGATATTACCTTGTTTGTAGTATTCAAGCTAAAATCTCTAATAGTGGTAATTTACATTAATTGGGAGCATATAAGAAGCGGAAAAAAATATTTTTAAAGAAATGAACATTGTCAATTGGCTAAAATACTGGATGCAAAGCATGTTGATATAAACACTGCTGGGTCTAACTTTTAGCAGGAACTGCCTAAATTTTTTGAGTATTAAGATAATGTCGGGAACACGAGGATTTTCATGATGAAATTTCCAATTATAGGCGCTTGAATGTTTGAACAATTTTTTTATAATGATGCCTTCATGCGGCCGCAAAAAAGCATTACTTGCAATATTTTTAGGGTCGAGAGCAGACATGCATAATATGGGAATTCTGGGGGTAGGGTGAAATTCTAAAGTCTTTTTTGGGCTCAAAAATATCGGATACGCGTTAAAACATCGCTTTAAGGCGTTTCTGACGATGCTCTACGTTTTCAAGTATAAAAAAATTAAAAAATTTGAATAAATCGAATAAATTGAAGAAAATAAACTTAAAACGTGAGTATGTATACAGCGCGAAGCGTTGAAAATTTAATCACTTTTTGAGCTAACAGGTAGCTAAAAACATTTAAAACAGTAACTTTTCAGCGAACTATTTGGAATTTTTCGGACGATAATTCTGGGGGTGAAGAAATTTAAGGAGGGAAGAGGGTTAAAAATTTTCTAGGGGGAAGGGTTGAAAATTTCCAAGGGGTTCCTTAAAACCCCCAAGATCATGTACGGTGGAGTTATTTTGATTTAGCAATTATTTGAGCGCGATTAAAGTTAATTAATGCTTAGACTACGAACAGTCCAAGCATAAAATTAATTACTGATTCTAAAAATATCCAAAGAAATTCGCTAAACGAGTTGGAAGACGATTCGAAAATTATTTCCGAGAACGTATTTCGGTTCGACATCTCCTTCAATGAATCCTAAATATGTAAAGGTCTCATTAAATGAGATTTACATACATATGTAAGTTTAGTCCACAATGCTCTAAATTCCGATTGTTACTTTTCTGTCAAAAGCAACATTTACGCAGTATTTTTTACATTATTTTACAATCTAACCTAGGAATTTAGAATAATTTAAATATGTACTTACATAAAGTGAAAAATAAAATTATTGACGCTTAATATGCTTTTACCGCTAATGTTATCCATATATGAAGCGGAACTTGTTCTTGAGTCAAAATGCCCAAAACTTCTTCGCCCTCGGGCAGCTGGTCAAAATCCAGTTCGATTACCTAAAAGAGAAGACAAATGAGATAAATTAAATATTAATTCAATTTAGAATCATTCAGTCGAAAAGTTATGTCTGTGAAATTTAATGAATAGAAAAAAGTCCGACAAGATACATAACTTTTTCTGCCAGCTTATCAAGAGAAGTAAAATAACTTCGGTCGAGGCCCGTATCCAAGGGGGATAGGGGCACGTGCCTCCCTCAATGAAATGTGAGAGAATGATTTTTTCCTTTACCCCTTCACCTTTATTAGCAAAAAAAATCGGAAAAACTTTTCGGTGCTTCGCGCCAAATTTTTCAATCATCATTAGAGTCTACTCAGTCCCAAGCGAGCGGTTTAAACACTCCATTTTTAGTCTTTATGCAACCTGAAGCGTATTTCGCATCAATATATCTTCTGTTCTTCACAGGTTTTATGCAGAAAATGAGATTTGTTCAAGAAGCAAGAATGACAACAATTTTTTGGCGATGATTATGAATTTGCTAATTCACTTTGACTATTTTTAGGATGAATTTAGAATCGTGATTCGGCTGATTTTGTAAAAGTTTTAACGTTACGACTTAAAATGGAAACGCTCTTTTATACAAAATTTTCTGGGGCTCTGCCCGGATCCCGCTGGGGAAGAGCGCTTGAGCGCGCCACCCCCCAGCCCTAGAAAAAGATGGTTTCCATTGGATTCTCACCATATCTAAGGTGTCCAAGTAGCAAAATTTGCAAAGTAAAATTCATCCCTCAGTCCCCTCTTGTTTTGAAAAAATTATGGTCGTGCCTCCTCCGAAACAAAATTCTATATACGGGCCTGGGTTGGACCCGCGGTTTTTTGTGTTTCATAAAATTTTTTCCGGATATACGAAGACTTTTTAGAACCATCTTTGTACACGCACAATGATTTTTAAGAGACTTCGTACCGGAATTAATTATTAACAAAGTCAATATAATGGCAAAATTGCGTTTAAAATGACAAAAATCGTCAGTTTTAAGCGCTTTGCGCCGTTACCTATTTATTAATTTTTGTATTTATCATCGTCAGGAAGTCAGAAAATACACCACCCCAAAAGTTAAGGAACACAGGCTTACCACACAGAAAAGGTTACTGCACCATAGTATGAAACTTACATGCACAAAAAGTTCAAAGACTTTTGGAGACCGTCTTTGTATATACCAATTTATCTCCTACAAAAACACTCCTTCTGACAAACATGTGTACTTCACAATGATTTTCGATCGATAAAGATTCAAAAACCGCCCTCCTTAAAAGTTATTAATTGCTACTTAACTTGGAATAATATTTTTCCAGTTTTTCCTCCTAAACTTTTAACGAACAGAAATTTTGGTCTTTTCATAAAAAATTAGATGAAAAATAGACGAGATATCCACTGTTTTTATTTTTGTACAGGGCGAAAATTTCGAGGCTCGCACAAAGATTTCTAGAGCGATCTTTGTACATCTTTGTACACAAAGTATAGGCAATTTTCAGCCGATTTCCGATTGTACAAAACATCAAAGTTTTTGTAAAAAAAAGGAAACAGTGGAGATATCCATTTTTCATTTACATATCATACTCAATAAACAGAGATTTAGTTAATGAAGACAACTTTCCACTCTAGGCTACTGCATATGCGCAGGGGCGTAACCAGCCGGAGGGGCCGGGGGCGGGCCAACTGAAACGAAAAAAATTTTATTTCTCACAAGAGTCCCCCGAGGAAAAAAATTGAAACTTCTCGAAGTCTGCTGAAAAGGGAGCCAAAACAGATTTTTAGTACACTTTTAAGATACTAAACTCAAAATTTTCCGGCGCTTCGCGCTGGATTTCTTATTTTCTGTATATTTGTTATCCCAGAATCCCAGACTTGACTTAAAAATGGTGAATATGTCAAAAATTTTCCGGCGCTTCACGCCGATTTTTTGTTTTAGTATTATTTTTATTTGGAAACCCTGCAAAATTAGATGATAGGGCAAGAATTTTAGAATGTTTTTTAGGAGTCGATCTTGACATGGACGTTGACAAATTAGTCACACCGATAGGTTAAACCATAGATTTTTCCACTGCCATGTTTGAAATCTAGAAGGAAAATTTTCAATTTTTTGAATTTTTTTCTTCAGCATGGCATAGATCTCGTCAAGAAACGCTCAAAAATGCCATTATTTTCATGTATCTTCGGATGGTTCTCGAGATGATACATAGTACGTGAAAAATTCCTGCCCGCCCCTTCCCTAAAAAAGTCTGGTTACGTCCCTGCATATGCATTTGATATAAAATAAATCCTACATCCAAACATTTTTGGGAATTATTTCTTTCCATTTCCTTTTTCGATTTTACAAATAAAAGTTAAGCTTTTCATCGAACTTTAAAAGTGTTGCCTCTCCTACGATCAGAATTTGAATATTACTAATGAGCTGTTTCAATGATATACACATAGGTTTCCGTAGCACATTTATCACGATTAATCGCACAAATACAGAAAAGAGACTGAACACTAATGGTCCAAAGGTCCAAATTAGGCTTCCTAAAGTTGAGTATTGCCTAAACACCAGAGCCGTGTGTTTTCTCGCTTGAATACCGCAAGGGGTCGCAACCATACGTGGGCAGCAAGAAAATTCTGGGGGTCCAAGATTTTTTGAAGGTCAAAAAATGGCCTTAAAAATGGTGATATGGCGATAAAAACACCATTTTTCGACGTTTCTCATCAAGCACTATCCATTGGCATCAAAAAATTGCGAAAAAACGAAAAAAAATTTAAAAATTGATTTCTGGTGGGGTCTTTTGATTTCTGGGGGGGTCTTTTAGTTTCTGGGGGGTCCAGACCCCCCACGCCCATGTGTGGTCGCAACTCCCAAGGGTTGGCCTCCGCCACACAAGTGCAGCTTCCCATTTATCGACCCCGGAGAAATGAAAGGCTGGGTTGACCTGAGCCGGCCATCCGTGAACAAATCTCGACTCAAGCAGAAGTCTAACCCGGGTCGATGCGTTCAAAAGTAGAAGCGATACTAACTGAGCATCGAGGCTCCTATACTGATGGCATGAATATGCTTTCTGTAAGTGCTTACCTCATCTGGGCTATCCTTCAGCGGTATTTCAACTGTTCGAGACATATTCAGCTATACTAATTGGTGACGATTGTCGAAATTGATCAGCAAAAATGCTAGCCACGTCAAAGTCAAAATTACTGTAAAATGAAATAAAAATATAAGGAAAAATTAAAAATATGAGTTGTTAAATAATTATGTATTAATAATTATTATTAGTTAAATAATTAATAATCATGGCTGAATGAGAATAAAAATGAAAAAATATGTATAAGCTGAAACAAAAACGAGCTCAAAAAGGACAGCAGCGAATAATCGTTCAACAGAAGTGACTTGAGAAATTTTAGCGCGCCCGAGTTTCATGCATTATATACACATATATACAGGCCCGTATCCAGGGGGGTAAAGGGAGGGAATTCTCAAATTTTTTTGAATTTTCAGCCATTAACCTATATAGATTTTTGACGTTTCCCAGCGTCCATATTTTCTGGCACTTCGCGCCAGATATCATTTCTGCATTGCTTATCTTTGGATACCTAAATAAGTGAAATTAAAAGAACAACAATAGGGAAAATTTCCAGCCTTTCGTGCCAGATACAATTTCTATTGCTGACATTCGGAAAGCTGTAAAACAGAGCTTAAAAGAAAAGAATGTCGAAAATTTTCCGGCGCTCCGCGCCACCTTCAATTAATGCGTTGCTTATATCCAGAAAGCTGCATTGAGCTTAGAACCTTCGAAACCGCTCAAAGTTAAGGTAAACATTGAGAACCACCTTTTTCCCCACATTTAGGGGTTTTTGTGAGCCATTCGAAATGTAGAAAAAAATTTTGGCTTGGTTCACATTGTGAAACATTTTGCAATGCAAAAATGCGTTTAAGAAGGGTAAAATTCCAAAATTTTCCAGCGCTTTGTGCCGGATTGATTTAATCTTATACTTGTTATTGATGTTTAGGCCGCGTCGCGCCGATTGCAGCACTTTTATCGACAACTTGTTCTAGAAATTGACTATGATTGAAAATCCTCATCCTCTGCACGGATTTTCGGACAATTTTTGTCAAGCAAAAATGCGTTTTAGAGAGGTAAAATGTCAAAATTTTTTGGCATCGATTTAATTTTATTACTTGTCACTGATGTTTAGGCCACGCTAGATTTGGACAATTTTTGTAATGTAAAATACGTTTTAGAGAGGTAAAATTAGAAAATTTTATGGCGCTTCGCGCCATTTTGATCAATTATTGATTTTTTATTCTTCGATGAGATTCCAGAAATCGGCTTAAGTGCGCAAGCGAAGGTCTGAAAACTAACTTTTAGGAAATAGAACATATTACTGAACGTTTTATTCATTGAAGTACACTAAATTTACAATTACAAAATGTCCAAAAAATCGTTTTGGGTCTCGCCATTTTATGTAGGATACACATTTTGAAAAAATAACGATTTTTCAACATAAGCGCCCAATTTTTGAACGTTTTTTAGATTTGCCGCGGAAACAACTTACTATAAAGTTCCTTTCAGCAGGGATCGAACGACCTCTCGTGTCATAGACAGACACATTATCCGATACACCAAGGACTCAATATTTTAAGAAGTTAACGAGTTGTTAATAAATCATTTACGTGCTAACCTTCTGTCAATTAGTGGCGACAGCAAGTTCTTGCGAATTCAGATTGGTGCCAGATATGGGTAAGCCTAAGGCATAAATGGGTAAAAATCGCTCCGCTCGCTTCGCTCGCTCCACAATTTTAGCTCCATTTTATCTCAGGCTTAGCCCATGCACTGGCACCAATGTGAATGCACATAAGTAAGCGTTAGCCTAAGACATCGGTAACAACAATCCAATGATTCTTTTCACCATTATTTTCGTGATCAGCGACATCAATTTCCCACACTTTCATGATTTACAAAGAAAAATTTTTCCGGAACCCGAAATAATCGTTTTCATGATAAACTACTAGCACATTCCTGATCAGCACCCCGGATTTACCCATAATTCAGTAATTTTGGCAAAATTTTGAAAGAATTTTCTGTACTCTCTAAGCTCCAAGAGCCAAAAATGTAGTCACTAATGTTCTTGGTGGTTAGAAACCCAAAAATCACTGTTTAAAGAAGTTTCGAAAAATCACAAATAACGAAATTATTCCAAAAACGGTGTGGAGAACATGTCAGATTTTTCCCGCCAAATTATTCATTTTCTTAGTTGTCTTTGTTTGCAAAGTACAAAGATTGAGTGCAAAAACAAGTTAGAAAGTTGTTCATGAATTGAATGATGAGAAATCAGCCGGCAGTTAAGACGTTAGATTTTGTGTATTTGACTAGAAATATAAACTAAAAATACTAAAAATTTTAATTATGAATCAAAGTAAAAAAATTCTGAAGTTTTTATTTTCTATTTCACTATTTACTTACGGGCGTGGGTAAAGGTAGCGCTGGCGCTGGCCCTGGCGCACATGGGTAAAAGGTGGCGCTGGCAATGGCGCTGGCCCTGGCCATGACCAAGTGGGTAAAAGGTGGCGCTGGCCTTGACCCTGGCCCTCGCCAACTGGGTAAAAGGTGGCGCTAGCGCTGGCGCTGGCCCTGGCGCACATGGGTAGAAGGTGGCGCTGGCCTTGGCCCTGGCCCTTGCCAACTGGGTAGAAGGTGGCGCTGGCCTTGCTGCTCCCTAGCCCTCGCCAACTGGGTAAAAGGTGGCGCTGGTCTTGGCCCTGACCATTGCCAGCTGGGTAAAAGGTGGCGCTGGCGCTGGCCATGGCCATTGCCATTGCCAACTGGATCAAAGCTGGCGCTGGCACTGGCCTTGGCCCTCGCTATTGCCAACTGGGAAAAAGCTGGCGCTGGCGCTCGGCTTGGCCTTGGCCATGTCCAACTATGTAAAAGGAAGCGCCGGCCACTCGCCCTAGCTGATGAGAGCAAAGCAAGCAAAGATGTTTTATATAGTTTTTCTGGAACATCAAGATATGGGTTGAACTCAATTCTAGTTTTCATCATTCAATTGAAGGTAGAAGGCATCTTAAATGTTGTATAGTGCTGGCCTCTAAAAAAACCAATCGATTTGTAACCTTAAAAAAACCACCCCTTTTTTCCATAACCAAAAGGAGATGACTGATGATATTATACTGGCGAACAAGCTATGCCGTGAGAATTACAACTGACCCCTAATCTCTTTCCGGATCATTCAGAAACTTGAGATATAAATTTGTTGAAAAGTTCCTGAAAATTACCGTTTTTATGATTTTTTTAAAGCATTTTTTTCGGGTCAGTATTTCTACCCGTATTCATATTTGCTGGAATCTTTTATATTTTCACGTTAGGCTCCCTTGTAGACTGATGTCAGAAAACAAATTAGTTGTCCTATGTCATCCACATAGCTACAGTATACCTTCAAAGTCAAACCTAAAAAACCAGTTCTAACCTAAAAACAGCGCCAATTTTTACAAAACTTAGCAGGAATGTGCCTCATAGCACCTTACATGATGCCTGATATTTATTTTTCACTAAAAATAGGAATCACCCCAAAAACTGCCAAAAACGTTCGATTGTAACCTAAAAAAACCACTGTAACCTAAAAAAAGACCAATGCTAAGTATACATTGCCATAGCAACAAAATTACTATTCATCAAGTTGCATACTTTTTGCACTAATTTCTTGCAGAGGATGTAGAAGAGACTTACCTAGAGTTGTTTTTATCACTTGTAGACTTTATTTCTGAAATTAATAGAACTTTTAATAAGATTCAGTAAAAATTATTGATTTTTATATAAATATGATAAAATGAACGGAAATATTGAAAAAAATTAATTTTTTTCAAATATGATCATGTAAGGTCAACTAACTATTTTACGCTGCAAACCACGCACTTCGCATAACATTTTGCGGGTGATTTTTTTATTTTCCATGGTTTTTTTCATTCGATCCCAACTTGGCGCATGTCTTAACTCGGCGCATGTCTGAACTTGGCGCATGTCTGAAGTTGGCGCCCATCTAAACTTGGCGCCTTTTGTTTTCTTGTATGAACTTGGCGCCCATCTAAACTTGGCGCCTTTTTTAACTTGGCGCATATCTAAACTTGGCGCCTATTGTTACAGGTCTCGATTGTGACTGAACTTGGCGCACGTCTGAACTTGGCGCATATCTGAACTTGGCGCATATCTATGTTTGGCGCATGAAAATGGATAGAGGTGTAGGCATAAGGGGAGAAAACGGGCAGCCCTCGCTTGTAGGTTTCGGTAGCGTCTGGTCAGAATAAATAGTGATCCACTCCTGAATGTTTAGGGCTGCCAATGCCATACACGCGAACAGCACAAGGGCGGATTTAAGGGAGGGTGCATGGGGCCGCTCCCGCACCTCAAGATAAAGATTAAACATTTAATTTGCAATGATTTTTGGCTGTTGATGATCACAATTTCTCAAATTGCCCCGGCGTCGGAAATGCCATTCTATTTATTTTTTTGCTGAAATCAGACAAATGTAATAATTTTCTGCACAGAATCAGCACAAGTCTCGTAGATTTTCGAAAAAAGTTTCGCGCTAAGTGATTTAAAATAAAAGTATATGATGCAAAACGCTGGAAAAACTTTTAATTCGAACGTGTAAGGTAAATATTTGGACCTATTTCATAACAGTTTTCGGAAACGTCAAGATACCACCCCCATTTACGGAAGTCCTAGATCCGCTATGCACGCACACCACGGAACTTTCGGGAAGGGGTGAAAACATTTTTCTAAAGAACTTGTTTTGGGGCCCAGAAATGCTGGATACATATCAAAAACATCGTTTTCAGCCTTACTTATTAAGCTATTTCTTCTTAGGTGATTGAAACATGAAATTTTTTCAAAAATGAAAAAATTCAACAAAATTAAATTATGTGAAGAAAGGCCGTTTGGCGCTAATTCATAACATATAACTATTGAGCTAAATCTTTAATTTGCATTCAGTGTATACCGATTCTGAGATAGAAAGGCCCTTTATTTATAGAAACTGATACAACAGTTATATACATATACCAAGCCCGACGGGTCTCCGAATTAAGACATGCGCCGAATTAAGACATGCGCCAAGTTTAGACAGGCGCCAAATTGAGATTGGCGCCAAGGTAAGACAAGTCACATGCGCCAACATGCGACGATGCGCCAAGGTCAGACATGCGCCAAGTTCAGTCATGCGCCAAGTTCAGACATGCGCCAAGTTCTGACATTCGCCAAGTTCAGTCACAATCATTTTTTTACTTCCCAAATGAAATCTGCTGTTTTTTTAATTTTGACTTTGATCGATTTTTTCTCCAAGACTAAAGGGATCTATGAAATCAACTAAGTGGCGAAAGATGGACCATCGACTGGACATTGCTCTGATTATTCAAGTTTCTAGACTGGGGTGCTTGCACAATGAATATATGCAAAAAGCATTAAACGTACTTTTTTAGAAGGCCATGACTATACAGACTATAATAACGTATTCAATTAAAAATTTTAAAATTATTCGAGTGATTTTTTGAGTAAAATTAACTTTTAGAATGCAGAAAATACGCGGTTCACTATAACTTTCGATTTCAACAGAAATTTTAGCCGAATATAGTTCCTTTTTACGAAAAAATAAATTATTCCATACGTTCTTCGCGCAAAATTAAGCTTTGGTGATGCAGAAAGTCGTAAAAAGGGACTATATTCAGCTAACATTTTTGTTGAAATCGAAAATTATAGTGAACCGCGTATTTTCTGCATTTTAAAAGTTAATTTTACTCAAAAAAATCACTCAAATAATTTTAAAATTTTCAATTCAATATGTTAGTATAGTCAGTACAACATTTAAGATGCCTTCTACCTTCAATTGAATGATAAATAACTAATAATCAAGGTCAACCCGTATTTTGATGTTTCAGAAAACGATATAAAACATCTTTGCTAGCTTTGCTCACATCAGCTAGGACAAGTGGCCGGCGCTACCTTTTACCCGCTCGGCTATGGCCAGGGCGCGCCAGCGCCAGATTTTACCCAGTTGGCAATGGCCAGGGCAAAGGTCAGCACCAGCGCCACCTTTTACCGATGTGCGCCAGGGCCAGGGCCAGCGCCAGCGCCACCTTCTACTTAGGTATGCCTTTTTACTTACAAGGAGAGTCGTCAAGTCATAAAAAGATTAGAATTAAGTTTTAAGACACTACTCAATTAATCAGCGTCATGTCAATTACATACCTAAGACTTTTATTTATTGACTTAGCAAATGCTGCACATGCCGAAAAAAGTTGGCAAATGCTGCCAGAGTTGCCAACCTCCAGCTGTGAAAAATACAAAAGTTACTAAAAATCTCAAAAATGCCAGTGACAAGTTTAAATATTAAAAAAATGTTCTTTACAAAATTTGATTTTTTTAGACATCGAAGCAAGAATTCCCACTTTTATCAGACATTTGGCAACTTGAATCTCGATTTAGGTAGGCAGACAACTACAAGCAATGCAAGCAAATGTTAGTTACTTAAATCGGCACTGAACTTGGACTATAGAGTTCTCGAAATTTTGGAAAAAACTTGGTTTTTTTGGCCGTTTTTGGTCAAAAAGCATCTAAGATTGCATAAAACAAAAAGTCATTTTCAGCGAAAAATCTCAAATTTAGAAAATAAAATCTAAAAAACCTCACGAAAAAAGCAACTCAAAATAAACTCAAAGCTTAAAAGAAAACTCACGTTTTCTTCAAAAAACTCAGGGTTAGCAACACCGTTTTTGGCTAAAGTTTCTAATATGGTTTTGTCTCCGATTCTCCAAAAATAATTTTTTCTGATAGATTCGAGGACGCTGAGTCCAGAAAAAAAGCGTTTAAGGGGCTGACGAATATTTGTGGAGATAGAGCCCTTCAAACTTGCAAAAACGTGATTATTTCAATGTTCTAAGGGCTCTATCTCCACAAATATTTGTCAGCCGCCTAAACGCTTTGTTTTTCTTGACTCAGCATCATCAAATCTATCAGAAAAAAATTATTTTAGGAGTATCAGTGACAAAAAATTTTTAAAAAAAAATTACCTATGCAAAAAAATTATGCAAAAGCCCCCATTTTTAACATATCTACATTGAAGTTCTGAGGTTAAAAAAGCGTAAAAACACTGTTTTTGGGAAAATTGAGAAAAAAACCATATTAGATAAAATTTGGTGATTAGATCCATGTGAGCTAAATTTTTGGCAAATAGATACTTGCCCACAACTCACCAGCTTGCTTATACGAACATCCTAGGCTTAGGCTTAGAAAGTGTATTCACATTGGTGCCAGCTGATGGTCTAAGCCTGAGGTAATTGGGGCAAAAATTGCAGAGCGAGCGAAGCGAGTGGAACAATTTTTGCCCCAATTGTGCCTTAGGCTTAGACCATCAGCTGGCACCAATTTGATATGCACGGCAAGTCTAAAATAATAACCGTGATGAATCGATTACACCCTGCTTCGGCTTTGTTAACGTCAGAACTGTAATGTAGAAATGTTAAAAATGGGGGTTTTGCATAGTTTTTTGTCACCGATTCTCCTAAAAATGATTTTTTCTGGTAGATTCGAGGAAGCTGAGTCCAGAAGAAAAGCGTTTAGGTGGCTGACGAATATTTGTAAGGATTGGCAGTTAAAAATTGCTACTGAAAAATGCTACGCGTTATACCTAGGTTTTGGAAATCCCAAGCATTCTTATAGAATTTCTGACCTGACTGTAGAACAGAGCGTAAATTCAGTAAAGGATTTGGGTGTTTACGTATCAAGTAAACTTGATTTGAATTTTCACTATAATGATATAACGCGTAGAGCTTATGCTAGGGCTATGCTAATATCGAAATCATTTGCTTCTAAAACTAAACTAAATATGTCTAGGGCTTTTACTGTTTACGTCAGACCACTTCTTGAGTATTGTAGCACTGTTTGGAATCCATACCGTAAGACCCATGTTTCAATGATCGAAAATGTTCAAAGGAAATTAACACGTAAAATTATTGGTTTTCGGGGACTTTCTTATGCTGAAAGACTCAGTCCCTTAGAATTGGATAGCCTGGAGATTCGCAGATTGCGTAGTGATCTGTGTATGATGTATCAGATATTGAGTGGTAGATGCGTTTTGCAACTGACTTCAACTGACTTCGTATTGCAGCAAGCCGACTTTTTTACTTTTTGTGAAAACAGCACGCGTGCTCAAAATTCAATGAAATGTGAATGCACTCCTTTTCGGCTTGATGTTCATGGGTATGATTTATCCAATAGGTGGATTCACGTATGGAATTCCCTCCCTGATGCTGTTGTAAGATTTCCTAGTCTTGCTTCCCTCCGTGAAAAGTTGAAAAAATTTGATCCAACGGGTTATTTGCTAGGGGGCGTGTTCTAAGTGCATAATTTATTTAGCCTGCGCACCTACCTTCGTCTTTTGCACTAATCTCGTATAAATGTACTTTAATTAATAATTTATTGCTTTTAGAATATGTGATTTTGTATGATGATTCATGTCGAATGTTTCTTTATAATTGTATTGCATTGTATATTAATGTTATTTTCTTATTGTGTTTTTTTTGTGCGACGAAAATAAAATATTTGTATTTGTATTGTATTTGAAATAATCACGTTTTTTGCAAGTTTGAAGGGCTCTATCTCCACAAATATTCGTCAGCCCCCTAGACGCTTTTTTTCTGGACTCAGCGCCCTGGAATCTATCAGAAAAAAGTACTTTTTGGAGAATCGGAGACAAAACCATATTAGAAAAAAATTCCCCACCTTTTTTTATAGGTCTAAAAACATTAAAAATAGAGCGCCTGGGTTGAAAAATCAGTGTTTTTTAAGTAGAAAATCCTATGTACACATGCAATAGCGGTGTTTGATGCACTTTTTGTACAAAAATTTCGCGCTCTACAAGAAATATCACGATCAGTAGTATACGTTATTTCTGTTGAAACTTGAATTTCCTCCCTTCAATAAAGCATTTTAGCCAATTCTGAAGTCGCTTTTGACAATTAAAACCATAGGCGTAGCCAGGATTTTCGCCAGGGGGGAATTCCAAAAAAATTTTTTCGTCTAAAAAACGCGTAAAAACGCGCAGGGCCGTTAAATAACGTGTTTTTTGGGCTTTTCACATCATCCTGCACGATTAAAGCCATTAAAAAATTGAATTTTTTTCAAAAATTTTTCCATGTTTTTAACTGAAAAAATGCTTCTTATGCGCGCGAAGCGCTAATTTTTTGATTTTCTACCAATAAAACGATAGAAACTGCCAAATAATAGAATAAACCGGCGCGAAGCACCGAATTTTTCGATTTTTCATCGCAAAACAGCATCACGCAACCATATTACTCACATTTTGAAAATGTAAAAATTTCCCCCAGGGGGGTTCCCCCATCCCCCCCACTGGCTACGCCAGTGATTAAAACTATAATTTATCAAATGGCGCGAAGCGCCAGAAAATTTTGAAATTTTAGCTCTAAAACGCATTTTTGCATTACAAAAACTGTGCAGAAGGTAAGGATTTTCAATCGTAGTGGAGTTCTAGGACCAGATTATCGATAAAAATGCTGCAATCGGCGCCGCGCGGCTTAAACATCAATAACAAGTAAGACTTAAATCAATTCGGCGCGAAGCGCCGAAAAATTTTGCAGTTTCACCTCTCTAAAACGCATTTTTGCATTACAAAAACTAACCAAATCCGTGCAGAAGATAAGAATTTTCGATCGTAGTGAAGTTCTAGACCAGATTGTCGACAAAAATGCTGCAATTGGTGCGGCGCGGCTTAAAGATTAATAACTACTGTTTACGTCAGATCACTTCTTGAGTATTGTAGCACTGTTTGGAATCCATACCGTAAGACCCATGTTTCAATGATCGAAAATGTTCAAAGGAAATTTACACGTAAAATTATTGGATTTCGGGGACTTTCTTATGCTGAAAGACTCAGTTCCTTAGAATTGGATAGCCTGGAGATTCGCAGATTGCGTAGTGATCTGAGTATGATGTATCAGATATTGAGTGGTAGATGCGTTTTGCAGCAAGCCGACTTTTTTACTTTTTGTGAAAACAACACGCGTGCTCAAAATTCAATGAAATGTGAATGCACTCCTTTTCGGCTTGATGTTCGTGGGTATGATTTATCCAATAGGTGGATTCACGTATGGAATTCTCTCCCTGAAGCTGTTGTAAGATCTCCTAGTGTTGCTTCCCTCCGTGAAAAGTTGAAAAAAGTTGATCTAACGGGGTATTTGCTAGGGGGCGTGTTCTAAGTGCATAATTTATTAGCCTGCGCGCCTACCTTCGTCTTTTGCACTAATCTCGTATAAATGTACTTTAATTAATAATTTCTTGCTTTTAGAATATGTGATTTTGTATGATGATTCATGTCGAATGTTTATTTATAATTGTATTTCATTGTATATTAATGTTTCTTTTCTTATTGTGTTCTTTTTTTTGTGCGACGAAAATAAAATATTTGTATTGTATATTGTATTAAAAAATAAATCAAGCTTTACCTCTCTAAAACGGATTTTTAACATATACAAAAATTTTCCACAAATGCCAGCCAAGCCCAAATATTTTTTTCCATTTCCTAAAATTTCGGTTGACAAATAGACCAAAAAGTGGAAAAAAACGGTGGTTAGCAACACTAAATGCCTGCAATGCAATGCAATGCATGCAAACAGCATTACCTTGATCTCATACAGTAAACTAATAACGTAATAAATTGCGTAAAATCGTAAACCTCATTGTCGAAAATATGTCGAATGCACAGTAAGATTTATGAGAGGGAGCGGAAAAACTGGCGAATTTAGAGGACGGCGGGGGCGGCCACCACCTGTCATCAAGAAATTTTAAGCGCTATGAAGATTAGATGTGTATTTTTGAGGATTTTTGCCATTTTTATCGAGATATTTCAAATTTTTCCAACGCTTAGCGTCGCGGCGAGACAGTACTCAATATTGACATTTACTGGCTCTCTTGAGCTTTAATAATTTAAACTTACATCAGAAGAGTTGTTCTTGTAGAGAACAAAGATTTAATAGCTCTTGCAATTATTTCATGAATTTTTTCGGCGATTTGTGTGTCGCTATCTGTATTAATTTTGCGAGTTGTTCATTTAAATTTTAGAAAATTTCAAAAGCTTTTTACTTTTTTTGCGTTACTTTTAGGCAAATTTTGGGTCCCGCCCTCCACTGTCATCCTGGATCCACCACTGGGCGAATATGGTAGCCGCCCCCATCCGACTAAAATATTTGGCGACCTATGTAAAGGATGTATATCTTTGCATTAATCTTTGGCCATCGACTGTTGTTTCGGCGCTTTGCGCATATTATATTTATTAACTTTCTTGGCGGCCTGGAAGCCATCTTACATTTTTTAGCATAAATTCAAAAAATTTTCTGTGCTTCGCGCAAGGGCGAGTCAGGGAGTGGCAGGGGGACAAGTGCCCCTTTTGAAACCAAATCAAGAAATTTCTTAATATAATTAAACACTCAAAATTGAAAAAATTTTCGGTGCTTCGACCAGGGTGTGCTTAGGTACATACAAGGTCTTTTGTTTCCATTAGCATTCTTAATTGATACTTACATACCATGTACAGGGTGTTCGAAAAAAGATATCAAAATATTTTGTTTTTAGTTGAATTTCTACGAAAATTGAAAGACTAAAAACTTTTTTGTCAATTTAAGGCACAACTATCCCTAATTGTGCTAGCAATAAATTACAGTATATTGCTTGGTGCTAGTTGTTTGGCGCCTTATTAACCAAACTCAACCACGAATATACTTATGCAATTTTTCCATTTCTATAGCGCATGTGCACTACTTGCTGCACCAATCCTCTGACCAGGAAGTTGTACTGTGACCTACCTTCAATAAGTTTTATTTTATATTTTAGGTGTTCTCTGAATATTATGTAGTAATTTTAAATCAAGAGATATGTGTCGTTGAAATTTTGGACCCATCCCTGCACGAATTATTGTCTTCAAAATTTGCGCAGCAAAGTGTGATGCTTTAATAAAATCAGTGATTGTACGAAATTTATGCCAAAACCTGCTTAAAATAAATTATTTTTGCTCAACGGGTTGCCTCTTAATCCATATTTGTGTATTTAGAAGAGAATTAATTCACAGCGTGCTTAACCCTGGTCTGATTTATTTTCCTTGGAATTATGCGATATTGATACAACATTGACACTGAGATTAGTGAACACTCTAAAAGTGAATTTCTACTTTCAGCGACATCTTAATATTGTTTTCATTTTTAAATATCACTATGTACCAATCTGATTGAGCTGACATTTATTACATGAACATGTACAACATCATTGAGCTTTATCTATTGTCTGTTCCATTCCAAACGGCCCATTTTTGCTTTACCGCTTATTACTGTAGCAGAATATTTTACGGGTTAGGTTGTTTCAGCAGTCTGTTACATGCGTCAAATGTTAAGCAAAGCGAATTAAACATCAATAAGAAGAGTTTAAAGCAGCCAGTGTCACGAGAGCATATGCCATTTGTGCAGTGAAAATCTATTACAGTAATGACTTTAGTAAAAAATGGGCCGTTTGGAATAGGTCAGACTTTAGACAAAATGTAGTGCTTCAAATCTAGGTTAAGGTACACGCGTGAATTTGCACTGTACTATTAGCTACATGTGTACAGTACGACAATGAACTCTTGGCACAAGGTTAACGATATATATCAGGTCATTTGTGGAAAGTTTGATCAACTTTACTCAAGCAATAAAAAAGTTGTTAAAAAATAAAAATGTACTCTTTTTTCCGAACACCCTGTTTAATTATTCTTTTCGCTTATTTTACTTTTTGATATAACTCTCCATCATTTTTATGCATTTTTGATGTCCAAATTTCCGAAATTCTTCCGAATTCTAATGATTTTCTAGTGTCAAAAATCTTCAAAATCTTTAATATGTTT
Organism: Mermis nigrescens; assembly: GCA_036768485.1. Classification (NCBI taxonomy): domain Eukaryota; kingdom Metazoa; phylum Nematoda; class Enoplea; order Mermithida; family Mermithidae; genus Mermis; species Mermis nigrescens. The sequence continues at coordinate 4,505,870 of JAVLUZ010000152.1, read as the reverse complement.
CTATTTAATCAATTCTGGTGTCAAAGTCTCTCAATTCTCTGACCTAAACAGATTGGCAGATTGGCCGTTTCCGACGGTTTGGATCATTTCTGTACAATTTCATCCTTCAAGATCTCCAAAAATATGTTTTTTCTTTTCTGGCATTGAATCTACATAGATTTCCGCAGTTCATATGAATTTAATCAATATTTGACAGTATTTAAAATCTAAAAATTTGGCGTTTCATGCAAATTAAACCATTTAAATGCATTTTTCAAGTTCTATTCACGCACTTCATACGAATCAAACCTAAAGAAATTAGGCGTTTCCGGTGACTTTGATCATCTTGATGCATCGTCTCAAAAATTGGATACCTAAATGCGGATTTATTTATTTTACGTGTTTTATGGTCCCAGGATCTATGTATATGTCTTTTGTGATCATCGTCAACTTAACAATTTTCAAACAGCTTTGCAGGCAAAATTAGAAAAAAATTTTAATTTTTTATTGTGTGCGCGATGGCGTAAAAAGCGACCAGACCATGTTTTGGGCACGATAATGTGCAAATGTGGTACAATAATTGGTATAACAAAAACGAGTCTGGATACTCCAAAAACGACAAATTTTTCATGTGTGTCCCATCCTGGCTACGCCTCTGATTTCGCGCTAAATGCACTAATCTTTGCTTTAAGTGCTTAAATACCGGAAATAACAAAGTATGTGATTCCAATCTCTAAACGTCGTTTTGTCTAAATCTTAATATTTTTCCGACTTTCACGCGAGATTTTCGTTAGAGTTGAAGAAATTAAGCTTTTTTGACACACAATTTCCGAAAACCTTGAATTTTTTCAAAAAAATTCTCGTGCACAAATTATCTTGAGTAGAGAGACGATATAATACGGCGAAATACACTACTCTGTGCCTAACGTGAATAGCACATTTTTGGACCTTTTTGACTGTTTTGGAAAAAGTTGCCTTACCACTTCCTCAAGGGTGGATTTAGAGGGAGCGCGGCCTCAAAAATAGTTGGACGCAATAAAGAATATACCTACATATGTATGTACATATGTGCAGTGGCGGATCTAGAATTTTCCTAAGGGGGGCGGTACCCCTAAGGGAGGGCGGAACCCTGACTTGGGCGGAAAAATTAGCCGTTTTAAACCGAAAATCGCCGAAAATCGCTCAAAAATGCTTAATTTTGCGCACTATTCTGGGCCAATGGGGGGGGGGCCGGCCCCCCCCCGCCCCTCCCCTAAATCCGCCCCTGCATATGTGTGTGCATATGTGTATTTTTGATGATCATGTATATAAATATTTTCAAAATTTTTTACTGACTTTCTTGATGCTCTAAAAATTTTTATTTTAGAAGTCGAGTAGTTTTTGAATAGAACAAAGATTTTGCGGCGTCTTACAATGGTTTTTCGAGTAAAACACATAGTAAGTTGAACAGTTGTAGCTAAAATTCTAAAACTTTCAGCGCTTCGCGTCATTCTGTCGAATTATATTCAACTCTTGGCACTACATACATATGAAGAAGCTCTGTTTTTCATGGAAAATCTTTAAAAAGTTTCGATATTTTCAAGTTTCTTTTGTATCAGAAATGATTCTGTCTTTAAACAGAGGGCAAAAACGCTACTTCTCGCATAATGGATGGATTTTTGGAATGTTCTTAACGCTATTAGTTAAACTATGGGTTTTGCCCCTTTCAGAAAATCCTGGATACGCCACCGTCGCTCCTTCAAGAAAGTCATGGATCCACAACTGTTAAGTGACCTTTTAAAATATTTCCCCATAGCTCTTGCCTGCAAGCTAAATAAAATCAATTATGTATGTAGGTACGACCTTTGCAAAAACGAAAATAAGATTCCAGCATATTGATTCAATATTAGTTAGTTATGTAATATGCGGGAGCGGTATCAAAAGGCGGGGACGACCATTGGGCAGCAATTAAATTCTGGAGGTCCGAGGGGCAAAATCGCTAAAAATATAACCAAAAATCCAATTCTGGGAGGATCTATCAATTTTTGGTGGTCTTCCAGATTCTTGGAAGGTCCAGACCAGTGTTTTTTTTGTACAAGGCTCGTTTGTACATGTACAAAGATGGTCCCCAAAAGTCTTTGTACATTTTGTACATTCAAATTTTTGTGTACTATAATATAGTATTGTAGCGATTTTAGTGTGATATAACAGGGTTTTAGATCTTTGGTAGTGTATTTTAGCTAATTTCTGGATTTCTCACGTAAAAAATTACTAAAAATTGTCTCAAAACGGCGCGTAGCGCCGTAAAGTTGACATTTTTCCATTCTAAATGCAAATTCTGCCATTTTAAATAAATATATATATATATAGGACAAATAATTGCTCATTTCGGCGCGAAGCGCCGAAAACTTTTGGGAATTTTACACCTTTTGACAATTTTTGTCTTCCCAAAAATCTTTGTACATTTTGTACACATAAATTTTTCGGTACTATAATATGGTACAACAGCGATTTTATAGTAGTAAAAAAGAGTTGTTCGACTTTTGGTAGTGTATTTTAGCTAATTTCTGGGTATCTAAGGGCAAAAATCACAAAAAAATCGTATTAAACTGGCGCGAAGCGCCGAAAAATTTCACATTTTTTCTTTTGAAATGCAATTTCTGCCATTATAAAGATATATGGAACACACAATTACTCATTTCGGCGCGAAACGCCGAAACTTTTTGCGAATTTTCAGACCTTTTTTGCAAATTTTGTCTTCCCAAAAATCTTTGTACATGCACAAAGACGGCCCCGAAAAGTCTTTGTACATCGGGGAAAATCTTTACCGAGTACAAAAAAACACTGGTCCAGACACCCCACGTCCATGTTTGCAGGGAGGAACCGCCATTGCCTAGCAAACGCAATGAGATAAATAATGGATATGTTTTTGCATTGGTTTTTGGACATCGTTTATGATAGTTGCTCAGAATTTTCCGGCTCTTCGCGCCGAATAATACATAAATTATATTTTTTACTTTTTTTTGCGGCCTAGGAAGCTTATTCTTCTGCCAGAAATATTTGTCGCAGCAAACGTTTTCATGACTATAGAATTATTGAGAGCATAAACAACTATTTCCGCATAGTTCTCTTCCATTTTATTGCACATTTTTGGCGTTCGCGTCAAATAATTCAGGCGCTTACAATAGCTAAGTGCGCAAATAAAGAGAATCGAGCAGTGTTTTCAAATCTCCAAAAGGCCTGTGTCTCAATTTCATAAATTTTCCGGGCACTTCGCGCCAGATTTTTGCTGAAGTCGATATTTAAGCCCTTTCCGCCCAAAATTGGCGAAAATTTAAAAACTTTTTGAATTAGTCTTGCACCGAAACTCAATTAGAATAATTATACAATATAAAATGGCGAAACGCTATTTTGCAAGAACTGTTCGGCGAAAAGTTGGGGAACTGCCCAGGTGCATAGCTGTGGGGAATAGGGGGCAAGTCACCCCTAACATTTTGGAAGTAAGTACTTTTAACAGGTTCCCTGAAGGAAAAGATTGCTAATTCTTGAAGTGTATCTGATTATGATGGACCGTTAGAATAAATTTTCGCATACTTTTTGAGCTGATAAGCCCAAAATGTAATTGAAATCATGTTGTAATTTATACACCTTTTTTCTTCGTCAAAGTGTAGATCTCATTGAAAAAAGTTCAAAAACACTATTGTTTTTGCTTGTCTTCAAGTGGTTGGTCATCTAACTTCGGAAATTTTGTCCCGCCCCGAATTCAGAAGATCAGCGACGTTTCTGGTAAGGTACCATAGGCGTAACCAGGGGGGCATTGGGGGCACATGTCCCCCCGAAATTTTTCAGAGATATTATTGATTTTTCTGTTGCAATAATGTGTGTCCAGAAAAACTGAATTCAAAAAGGCAAAAACGTCAAAATTTTCCGGCCCTTCGCGCCGACTCATTATTATTTATTGGTATATAGATCCAATGAATTTAAAAGCTTGACTCAGCTAAAATAATCCAGCACTTCACATCACTTTAGTAATTTAATGCACTATTTGCTCGTGAGCATAATAGTTAAAGTCCGAAACTAATTGTGTACCAGTTTGTCTATTCTTTGCATTGTTAACAAGGACACATAATCCTATTTTAAATGAAAGGATTGGCCAAATTTTCTTATGTTTTTGCGCATTTCCTGTTTTCTGAACTGCATCTTGTTAATAAGAAGGCCACAAATGGGCCTGAAAACGGTAAGAACAAAATTTCATTGATACATTTTTCTATATCTTATTGGCAGCGACCCGTTGCTGCGCTGTAATTAGCAGAGGTCGAAAAACGCATTTCAGCTCAGAAGTTTTGTGATGTAGGAGTTCATCAATTTTAAGTGTTTTTGGGCTTGATTCAGAACCGAGATTTTACCGATTTTGCGAAAATTTTAACGTTACTATTTAGCATTAAAATACTTTTTTTAAATTTCCCTCGACTCTGCCCCGGACTCCGCTGGGAACGCTTGAGCGCGCCACCCCAGACTCCCCGCAGCCGTAAAATCTCGTTGTACATGTGCAACGAGATTTTAGGAGAACAAGCCAGGTAAAAGGGTTGGGAATTTCTAAAAATTTCCGGCGTTTCGCGCTGGCATTAATTTGTCTGTTTTGTTTGATTTAAGCGGCATAAATTGAGTTTAAAGTGCCAAAACGTCAAAATTTTCCGGCGCATAGCGCCGCCACTCACTGTCCTTTCTTTTTGTAAAGCTCCAGCATTGCGTTTGAAAGCCTAAATCACCCACAAAATATCTTCAGACAAAGTTAGTAATTTGCAGTTTTCTTGTTAGAAGCTTGAACTGTCAAAACTGTTTTGTACAAATTTGATAATTTTCTGCTCTGTCAGACTATTAGTATTCACAGAGCTACAAAATGTTAAGGGCGGTAAAGAATAACTAAAAGAATAACTAAAATTCTTGGCACTTTGCGCCACTTATGATTTCCGAACTGTTTGTCAATAGAAAGGCCGTAAATTCAACATGAAAACGGTAGAAATTCCAAAAATTTTCGGCACTTCGCGCAGCCTCACTTTTTGAATTTTTGATCTTCAGAAACCCATAAATTAGCTAGGCTACACTACTAAAGGTCGAAAAACACTGTACATAACGTTACTGGCATTTAATGCAAAAGTAGTCTTAAAATATTTTTGTTTATGCCACTTCCCCGAACCAAAATCCTGGCTACGCCTCTGTAAGTTACCACCTCCTTACGAAAATTTTGGATCCGTTACTTGCATATGTCTACTTTAAGCATTTCACTATTTACAGTAGGCACTTACCTGTTCTTTCATATGCGCATTTATATATTTAACTTTGTTTTTCGTTTATTATCTTTTACCTTGAGACCAAAATTAGTGAAAAATTAATAATAATTTACGCTGACCCGAACGTATTGTTCGATTGAGATAGTGTGTGAGCGTTATTTGAAGAGCATATGGGTATACAAGGTGGATGCGTTAGAAAACTTTCAATTATAAAAATGATCTCTGACAACAAAGGAGGTGCCGCCAGATCCTTGCTCATACGCGCGTGCGACCACCTACTAAGTCTTCGGACGGTATTTAACGGCTTTTGTGTTTCATGCATACTTTAGAGTGAATTGAATGCAAACATTTTACGATTTAGACGTGTTTTCGACCGAAGCAGCAACCCGCTGATACCTTTATTACCGTATATTTTTCACAATTCAGGTGTGAAATGGCCAGAGCCGTTGCCCTCTGCACGTACGAGTAATGCATCTATCTGATTTTGTTTGCGATTTACAGCAATAAATAAAATTGCACACAAACGCGCGTTTACAGTAAGCTGCGAAATCTAGAAAGTGCGAAAACGCGCTGTAAAATTTACGATTCTATACAAAAAGTTTCCATTCGATTTAACCGCAGTTTTACGATTACCCTAATACGGGGCGCAAAAATCAAATAGGCGCCCGCGTGCGCAGAAAATTTTTATTGTTAAGGGCTTAATACAAAACTGAGTTATAAAATCGGAGATCAATTGGCAGTACGTACTCAATATAGGTATATGCTGCCTAATTTTTATTGCCTGCCAGACTGTTGGACGACCATTGATCAGTTCCTGCGGTTTTACGACAACCAGTAAACTACTATATAAAGCGCTTACTGTAGTTTTTACGATGAAAAAGTGTACATCTAAGTTTACGCGTGAGGAAAATGATCATCATTATCGCCAGCTACGATAAACACGACTCTGGTCAGGGTCAAAGACCTCAGAGAGTCGTTAAAAAACATTTTTTAAATAAGAAAAAACAGTTATTTCTTATAACTACGTAGCCGGGCATTTGTAGACAGCGAAGCGACAGACGGTCTATGAGTGAAAACATCGTAAATTTTCGCTTGAGAAAGTTCTTTTTTTGCCGAAATGAAAATTGAGCAGGTCTTCCGAGAATTCGTTTTTAGAAAAAGATTAATCGTTACTTTTAAGCTTTGCAATGCATCGGTACATACTCGTATGCACATGCGAGTAAATACGGAGAACTTTCTACTGTGCTTTGTGACTTGTGAAAATAGTTGGCCTGACAGCCTCCAGCTGACATTATCTCATCAGCAACAATTGATCGGAAAATTCTCACTTTAGACGACCTATTTTAATGTTATAAATTCTCATTACATTTAGCAAATTTTGTTACATAAGCATAAATTTCCAATAATCATTTACGAAATATTTAATTTTATATAGATGTGAAATTATAGTTTGTTTCACACAAGTTTGGGCATAAATTTTAAAAACTATGTCCGACAATAAGCCGACAGATTGCGATTATAGCATTGATTTGATATATATTATCGTAATCGGTCGGCTAACTTTCAAAAAAATTCTCAAAATTTTTGCCCACACTTATGTGAAACAGACTATAGCGTTAATTGGACATTTGAGAAATTTGTTCATTAACGTTATGGAAAAATATCATTGAACGCCCTCCTGACCAGACATGCCCTTGGTGGGTTTAGGGGATCTAGACCCCCTATGACTGAAAAAAATGAAAAATTCTGTAGGGAATGAAAATGGGACCAAATAAAGATTAAAACGAATAAAAATTAAGAAGTCGTCTCAAAAGTGCTTTCAATTGACCAAAAACTCTGTAAAAAATGCTTTACTAGTTTTTGAGTATATTTTGGCCCAAAAAGGCTCAATTTTTTACCACTCCCCAGACCGGCTGACCCGCCCCTCCCCAGATCGGGTTTGCTGTGCATCTATGTTCCTGACATGACATCTATGCTCTCCTGACTCCTGACATGTCATCTATGCTCTCCTGACTCCTGACATGACATCTATGCTCTCCTGACTCCTGACATCTATGCTCCTCCTGACTCCTGACATCTATGCTCCCATCTATGCAGCAAGAAAATTCTGGGGGGGGGTAAATTTCCTAATATCGCCAAAAATTTTACTAAGAGTTCTGGGTGGGCAACAATAAACTGCGGGGGAGGGTGATTTTCAACATCCGGGGTGTAAACCATAAGTGGGCAGCACCAAAATTCTATCAAAAGGTGCAAGATTTTTCAATGGCCAAAAAATGGTCAAAAATGGTGGTATGGCAAAAAACACAACATTTTTAAACGTTTCTCATCGAATACTATCCACTGACATCAAAAAATCGCAAAAAAACAAAAAATATTTCAAAAATCGAATTCTGTAGAGGTGGGGTATTTTGATTTCTTTAGGGGGAATCGGCCTTCTAGGGGGATGCATACCCCAACCCCCACGCCCACGTGTGGTGCAAACCCTCCCCTCCGCCAACGTGTGCTACTGACCCGTTCCTCAATTATTATGTTTACTTGCTTAGTATTTTACTTGGGTAATTATAAAACAAAACTGGCCAAAGCAGCTTCCCGAAAATATTTCCCTCAACGATGTAAAACGAAACGAGTCTTTGTCAATAATAGCGTTCAGCACATGTACATGAATGGGTTATAGAACTTTTTTATTAAAAAGGTTTATAATGCTTTTCTTTTCATTTTGTGCCTATAGTCTATAAACAGGGACGGATTTAGTAGGGGGCGGGGGAGGCGGCCGCTCCCCCCATTGACCCAAAGTAGTGCGCAAAATTAAGGATTTTTGAGCGATTTTTAACGATTTTCGGGTTGAAACAGCTAATTTTTCCGCGCAAGTCAGGGTTCAGCCACCCTTAGGGGTACCGCCCCCACCTCCTTAGGAAAATCCTGGATCCGCCACTGTCTATAAATATGCATAATTTATATTCTGTTGTTAATTAATTAGGTTTAATTTTAGGCTTGAAGAGGGCTTATGTTTTAAATTGAGCGTGAAGCAGCAGGGTTCAAATTGAATAGCATTGCTTAAAAATTAATAAATTTCAAAGAGCATTAAAATTGAAAACGGTAGATCACTTACTTGAAAATTCTTCAAGGCTAATTTTTTTGATTGGCAGCTGAAAAATTTTATTGGTAAAATTAAACTGCATACTCTGCATTTACAGATAAAATTATTACGTTTATTAATTATACAGAATATGTCAACATAAACATGAACGAGCATTCTTGCAATAGGTGCTTTAAATCAAGCAATCTCCTAAAGCAGCGTATTATGTAGACATGATTTTTATTGTTTATCTATTTTAATTGAATTACCGTAGTAGCCTATTAATCTCAGCTATATATTATTTTTGATTTGATCCATGCATTTTCATTATGCCTGCGATTTTCTCATTGACCTGAACTTTCACTTTTCTCTTATGCTAAAGTAACCAACGTCCATGGGGTAAAAATCGTACCTATGTGAACATGATACTGACAAAAAGATAATAATTAAATCCACCATTGCAGACAAATTGCTTAGTTCAACCTGACCTATTTTCCCAAAATGTGCCTCTAGAATAATTATAAGAATGATGCAATTAGCCAATATGGAGAGGGGAGAGGAGGCCCGGAGAAATAGTTTTTCTTGAAAGGATAGATAAAGGATGAAATTTCTTTGAAAAGTGGGAAAGTCATTTTTTCAACACCAGTCCAGTCGACTCCACTGATGAAATTAGTATTTGAGGGAGCAGCAGGCACGTAAATGGCCTTCTGAATTTGGGGTACTTAAATTTTGATGTCATATATCTTAACAGTTGTAGATATATACAAATAATGGTGTTTTTGAGGGTTTCTTAGCGAGCTATAATTATTGGAAAAGAATTAATTTTGAAAATTTTATTTCGATTTCAATTGTCTACACAAAGTATGTCATGTAAAATGGCCAAACAAATGATTTTTACATTATTATCCAAACTCGAGCCGGCTGAAAAATTGTTAAACTTGTTTTATACCCAATTCTGATACTACATTGCAAAGAGACGGCAATATGCAAAATAAATAATAATGCATGAGGCGTCAGAAAATTTGGACAAATTCACCATATTTACACAAACTTGGGCTGTTTGGAAGACAAAAGTTATGCAAAAACAATGAATTCGATGGGAAGCGCCCGAAAATTTTGGATCTATTAACTCAAAGGCATGCTAGAAGTTATATTGGCGATCTTTCAAATACGCTTCAGAATTTTCATTTTTTCATTTGGGGGACCCTTGCAAAAAATACGTGTACCTACTTTTAAAGAGTCCTCCTATCCCTCCAAACGTGACTGGCTGTGTTCAATCAGTTGGCTGCATTATTCTCAAATGCCCAATAATGATATATTATCTTACTTGACTTATTTAAAACGAAGATTACATTGTGGTCGAGGGGAATGGACAGTCAATGAAAAGCGGAAAAGTAAAGCTTACCTACCTCTGTTCTTATTCCGTTTGATGTGTTTTAACTCCACCACGTGATTTCAAATGCAATGCAAGGAACATATTCTGAAAGGAATTTTATCTTTGTAGTATTACGGATATTGTCAAGTAGTTATCTGCCCTGAAAGAGATTATCCTTTCTTCTTTAACATGGCTGTTCGCTATCAAACTGTATGATCTTTCGAAAAGCTCGCAATTCATCTTGTTGATCTGATATCAACTTGTACACGTAACAGGCATACCTACCTATCTCATATGATTGAACTACGCCCACTCAAACTATTGTACTGCCCGATGGACAATAATTAAACGTCACATATTATTGCAGCCAATAGGAGCGGCCGATTAGTAATTAAATCCCGCCTACCGGGCATTGTCGTCGCATCGCATTTACTGTATGCGCCGTTCTATTCAACAGTCTTTTTCATATGCCGTCAAAACTCAAGTTGCTACTACAATATTACAAGAGAATTACGATCGCATTGGGAGTAAATTTGAGGCAGTACGAGAATTTCGCCCGTTTTCCGTAATCCAAAGTAGAATTAAGGTATACCGTACCGTTTATTATTTGTACAAGTGTGTATATCTGTACACACTTATTTGGTTAGTATTATAAAATGTGCGAAAATCGTTTATGCATCGCGTGCGGAATCGGTATCGCCCGAAACGTCGACTAATCCCTCTGGAAATTTCGTGTATTTTCGGCTCGCTAGCTGTTTAACACTTTTATGTGGGTACTTCAGAACGAAAATAAGTTTAGTTTTCCTCTTTATACGCGTCTTACTGTAAACTACATTTGCTTTTCTTAAAGGAGAATAACGCTCTTCTTTGAATAGATTCCGAGAAGCGATTCTAGTCGAATTCAGTCGCTTGAATCTGCCGCGGAATGAACAGCAGCGACGATTTGACTTTATTGTCCGACGACCGAATTTACAAATACGACGACGGTAGTAAATTTGAATGCAAAAGTGTTATGAATATTGAACCAAAGAAGACAAAGTTGGCTTTTTCGATTGATAGCTTAGTTGGACGTGATAGCAGTATCGACAATCGACTTTCGATGACAAGAAGGCATTATTCATCACTTGACGATTTAGTTGATAAAGAAGAACCGCGTAAGATGTCGAATTTTGCTTAACGATTCCATGAATTTTCGATAGAAATTTCGCTAATTCATATTTCAAATTTAACATCCTTCCATATCTTCTTCCATTCACATCAAACATTCAAGGTTTCTTAGCTTCTTTGCGCGAAAAACATAGCATTTTAATGTGTTTTATTTTATCATTTTTATTAAAATTCTAAAATATTTTCCGGTTTGCGTTATAGTAAGCAGTGGCAATCTAGGATTTCCATGAGAGGGTCTGTGCCCCAACTTTTGCCCAAAAAGTCAATAATGGGTTCGAACATTCGCTATCCATTTTTAAAATAAAAAACATTAAATACATTAATTCAAAATCATTCCTTTTGCGATTTTTTCTTCAAAAAATTTCAAAATTTTCGGCAAGTATGTGCGAAAAGGTGCTAAAATTTGTTTAACAAACGGAAATCCAGTTGGAAGCGCCAGAAAACTCTATAAATTTGGTCATAAGGACATTAAGAGCCTTGAATTACTGCTCCTTTGTGGACATGGAACAATATGGACGTAAAGCACCGAAATCATAATTTATTTGAAAGACGGGAGGAAATCATCACTGAAATAGTTGTTAAGGCTTCAGAAATCGCTCGGAGTCATGAAAATGTTCGTTTATTGCAAAAACCTATTTTTGTTGCAAAAATATGACTTCCAGGCAGCCAAGAAAATAAATAAATGAAACTAATACTCATACTTATTATCCGACGCGAACCACTGGAAAATTTTTGAATGGTCAAAAATCCATACGAAATACATAATATTTATTTCGTCAACTATGTTTGGCCAATAGAGGGGTGGTCCCGCCCACCCCGATCTCTTTGTATCCGCCTCTGCTAGTAAGTAGATATTTGACTCCCGTATGAAATATGGCAGCAATCATTTTTATTTTGTTCATCCTCAATCGTAAATTTTCAAGATTTTCCGTCACTTTTTTCGGGTTTTGACCTGAGTTCGGTTTTCAAACAAACTATGTACATTTAAATTTTAAAAACTTTCGAAATTAATTAAAATTTCTTATACCAGGAAGGATTTTAAGCCTAGGATGACACCGAGGAGGCTGCTAAACGCGGATGAAAGAATTTTCTGGACTTTTTTTACTAATTCAGATAGTTGGGGCATCGCTTCCTGCAATAAATTTCTGGGTTTACCACTGTTCACCTAAGCCCATTCTTTCATCAGGCCGGACAGTCCTTTACTTCGCATATATAAAATGAGAATGATCTGGGAATCTCAGAAAATATTAATCAAATGCTCATAACTTTAAGTTATTTATTTTGCAAAAATTTCGATTTGTTCATTAGAAAATAGTAAATACACTTGATAAGTTGGCGATCTAGTTCCTGAAAAATTCCAAATTTTGAACGAATAATAACTCTCTTAATGATTTTTGGACATATTAGTATAAATTGTATTCTTATAATAAATCCCATAAGGAAAAATTTCTCAAGAAAGCCATCTATAAAACTTTTGAGAATTAGCTGGAAAATGAAAATTCGTGACAAAGGATGAGGACAAGAACAAGGACGGATATGGGTGGCGGCCACAAATGGGTATGGGGGTTTGAAAAGTTTACACCCCTCAGAATATGAAATCCCCTTAAAATCGATACCTCCCAGAATTGGTTATCGATTCCAGGATCATTTTATTTTATTTTATCTATTTTTAGCAATTTTGCACCATCTGACCCCCCAAAAGTTGGTTACTGCTCATGTATGGTAACGGCTACTTCAATCGGCCCGAGTAGCAGATAAAGAATAGATTTGTAAATCTGCGGTTTTCAGTCGTTTTTCATAATATACATAGATCATTCAGCAGTTTACTGTTTTTACAGACTTTTTATAAGATACACGAATTGTAGCTAAAAATAGTCAACAGAAAACGTTTAAGTGCAAAATTGGGCAAAGATAATGATTTTTGGACTTTTTTTCTGTTCCGTGAAAAACTGCTGATCGTTTACTGAAAACTCCAAATTCACTCTGTACAAAAGGGCTAGCATTTGCCCAACAAATTTTTCAAATTCATTTATTATGTTCAATAATATGTTTATACCCCCAGGCACTAGTAAGCGCAAGCATGCTTGTATATCAAGGCAAGCGTCTCCACAGTGCTCATCAATGGAAGACACTTCAGCATCCATCACCTTCGCCACTGATGCTCAGGACATATCGGATGACGGACAGGGACGTTTGTCTACTAGCAGTCAAGAATTAGGCGCAAATGTTGAGGAGAGCGTGCCGAGCTGGACTTCTCTGTTCCCTGTTTGTGGTAACAGTGAAGCTTTGGCAAATGTCCAATGCCAGTTGGAGGCCCGCGATCTTTGGTTGAAATTTCATGATCTGGGAACCGAAATGATCATAACGAAATCGGGCAGGTCAGTTCAATGTAATGTATTATTAGATATATAAAAAATAAAACATATAAACTAATACTTAAAACTATGAAAAACATTCATTTTCCCTGCTAGTTTTCCTTTCTCCTTACTCGTTTTTTAAAAATCGACTTACACGACCGTGCAGCGTGGCTTGCTATCTTATTAAAAATCTATAAATAAAAATCATCTGGAGTGGTCAACCAGAAGAATTTTTTGAGCTAATTTTGAAAATTGGCATGAAGGTTGACGGCTTGACGTGCCTAAAAGTCATTTTTCTTTTGATTTAGCTATACGAAGTTACTTAGTATAATCATCGAATCAAATTGCGATCATGAATCTATGTCTTATTCAGTCTGTTACATGCATTTTGTTATAAACCATAAATCTATTTTTTATTAGGACTTTTACACGCATTTTTTATTGCGACTTAGTCTTGTAAAAACCTACAAACCCTCGACGGCTTATCTCTTGCGCTTGAATGAATTTTCAGACATTTACTCAAATCCACTAACACTTACACGCACCGCTGATCGTAAAATTTGATAAGAAAAGCGCAAATCTGCTCCTTTTCCTATAAGCCTATCGTATCCGCTCAAAAACAGTTTACATACATGATAATAATTTCATATGACTGTATATTTATAAACTGAATGCGTATCGGGCCATTATTCCTTGCATTTCCATGCGTCACTGCATACTGTAGACTGATTTTGTCGATTCCACGCTATGATTTATGATAGATTTTTGAATTTTACAAATTGTCCGGTTCGGTTTTAAATTAGAATTGCGGCTACGTTGCTTAATTCAGTTGCTTATCTTAATATTTCTCGCCATCTTTTATTGCGCTTCGTGACCAGCCCAGCTTCTGTGCATATCGCATTAACATTTAGTCAGCTCCGACTCTTATCAATGAAATAATCTTAGGCATTTTGAATTTGCATAAATCCGAGCTTGTTATAGATGTAATGAAGATGACAGATTCACGCAATGCTGCTCATGTTTGAGTCTAAATTATCTTCTCTTGTTTCACTGGCTCATCAGTATTTCTAAATAGGACATAAAACTGCAACGTAACGCTCGCCATTCGCTTCCGCATAGTCGATAAAAAGTTCTCATTTAAATATAGTATTTTTTAACCTTTCTAATTGTTCTTGTCAAATGAATTACATAAATGAATTTGTTTTCTCCAAATACATATACTCGTAGGTGCTTAGTCATTTTGTTCATTAACGGAAGTTGTCTACGAAAATATAATAACTGACTGAAATTTTAAATTCAGAGGCTAAAAGATAAATCTTAAAAAGTACGTAAAAGAAGGAAAAAATTATAAATAAGCACAATAAAAAGTAGAAAATACACAAAAGTGCTACATAATTTATCGAGGACATGTGATCTTTTAGGATTTGGATTTCTGTTTTATGGGTAAAATTAATTCAAATTCTCATTCAAGCAATAAGTTTTTATTAAAACGGACATTTTACAAGAAATTACAGGAGATAACAATCTTCTTTCAGGGCGATTCTTGCGAGTCATTGCCTAATCCTGTAGAATTTTTGTCTAGGTATGTCGTCAAAAATGTTTTGATGTACAAGTACTGTAACAACTAAGCCTGAAATGATTTTGGCGTGCCTACCATACAAGCAATTTTGTGAATTTTCTGTGTAGTGCGGATAGCTGTGTACTCGTGCGCTTATGTTTTCATATCCCGAAGGATCTGCTGCGTATTTTTAGCACAGAACCATACTGCTTCAAATTCCCAAATCGGTCGCAAAACGTGTTGTCTTACCTCCTGATCAATTTGTTTCCGTGTCATTGTCGATCAAATTTACTGAATTCATTTTCATTGCACAATCCGCAATCTTACAGTATGGAATTACATTCTCTTGTTTCGCCGAACCAAAGCCCAATGGTAATATTAAATTCGGCGCTAGTTTTTGAGAGTAACTTCTGAAAAACATACTGACATACTCACAGCAACCTATTGCGCGCTCTAATCATCAGTTTGTGATCATAATAAAATTCGATTTCGCCTTCACTGAACTCGGTATGTTAATTTGGCTCAAAGACATTTTAAAGGCTTTTTGAAGAAAATACAAATTTGTTAATGCTCTTACATTTATTCAAATATTTTTCTTACGTAAGAAATGGAAGAACCGTAGGTACCTTGAAATATTGTGAGTTATTACACGCGATTCATAGTTGAAGTTTTGAAAAGTTTGATTGCGCCCTGTTTCGTAAAGCAATGGAAATATGAAAAATAATGTTAAAACAGCTGGTTTACCATTTTTAAAACATAAAATAAAACAAATAAATACAAATGCAAAGGCAGAAAAAATTTTTAAACGGTTAATCATTAACTAATTGACACACAGTGCCACCGAATCCCTCAGGGAAATTTAGACCTTTCATGATGACGAGTGGGGAGAGCTTCATTTATCCGTCTATTTTCCAACACGATGCAGCCAGAATAAATTAAATTCGGTAAAATGCAACACACCGAAACCAGGCGTCATTTGCTAATTGACTACTAACGGCTCGGCAAATAATTATCGACGAAGTAGGTCATTTTTTAAAACGGACACAATACGTATCACTGTAAGCTTCCCAAGCGTATCGTATAATCGAGCATGTAGAAATCATGTTATTTTAAACGTGAATCCCAGAGGAAAATGCTTAATTTTGAATATATATTCTACTTAAAGGTTTTATGCATGACTGTAAAATCAAATTTCGTCAACCTTTCTGATGTTAACGCCAAACAATTAACTTGTTTTTTTACAAAGCGCAACGTAACACTTTCATATAAATTTTTAATATTTTTACCGTGTTCAGGTCGACTTTGTGGCCTTTTAATCAGCAAAATAATTAAGAAGAGAGAATATGCGCAAGACATAATAAAATTTGATCATTTCAATTAAAATAGAATTGTGTGTATCCTTTTGAAGAAAAAAAACGAAACTGAAAATTGCCAACTGGCGAAAGAGGATTTTTGATACTTCTACCTTGTTCTTGAATAAGCATTCAGATTTTCGTTCAATGGACAAATAATAGGTACATTAAATGACTAAGTTTGTGTGAAGCGCTGAAATATTATAATCAATTCAAGCTTCTAAATTTAATATTGGAACTCTATAATAAAAAATAACATTGACTCAGTGCGAAGTGCCGGAAATTTTTTTTGACATTTTCGACTTTTTAAACTCGGTTTTAGGCACATATAATTACAACCAGGCCCATATCCAGGATTCAGTCAAGAGGGCAGGGGCAGACCCAACTTAAATTGGTCTATTTCTCGGATAATTCATTGGAATAACTCACAAAAACCGCATTTTTCGACGTTCGTCGACATGCTCTGTCCATTACGATCATAAAGCTCGAACTGAAAAAATTTTTCACGTTCAAAAGGCTATAAAAAGTGTCATTTTTTGGTCGCGCTTAAGCCAAAATTATGGGAAATACTTTGCATCTGACACTAAGCGCCCAAAATTCGAAGATTTTACGTCAAAAGAATGCCATTTCTCCATCTTTTTCGTGCATTATCTTACCTTTCAATTATCATCCAAGGGAGAGGGCGGGCGCCCCTACCCCGGCTCCTTGAAGTACGGCCCTGGTTCCAACTTTATATTAATCAAATTTCCGGAAAAATTTCGAGAACGGGGCACGTGCCTCTTGGGCTACGCTTATGATGACTTGTAAAATTAACTATAAAATTGAAATATTTTGCGGTCGATAAATTTTTTAAATGTAACCTATAACAGCCAGGGTTGAGAATCTGAGCTTAAATTTTTACCGTTAGCAGAGCTACGGTATGAATATTATGTGGGCTCTTTGACGTCTTAACGTGTCAAATCCACTATCTATAGTGTGTTCTGTTTCATATGACTTCTTGAGCATAAATCTTTAGAATTCTCGCCGACAGTAAATCTACAGGTTACAGTAACTATGGATCAAGTCGATGCATTCCTCACTGTGTGCTTATTGTCAGTTAAAATTCTAAAAGGTTATTCAAAGCTTATGCGAAGCAGACTGGTAGTCAGTTTTATATTTCAAAGGTATTTTTGTTTCAAACTTTCAACTTTTAAATCATATCGAATGGCCTTCTTTTCAAAATTCCGTTTCTAAGCTAAAAGATTGGAGACAAAAACAATTATTATTCACCTAAATCAGCTGTTAGCTTGTGCAAACATGTATTCCTTAGAAATAAGTTAATTGTAACACTAATGATAACTGTCCAGCCTGCCTACCGCAGTTATTTAATCTCATCTGAAATGCTGGCGTTTTGTCGCATATATGTTTTTATCAAAAATATCGGAAAGCAACTTATTTGATACATAAAATAGCGAACAAACTGCTCTGAAAAAGACAATAAAAAATCCATGAAGAACTTGCTAGAGATATGAGCTACGAGTGATACACTTTTAAGTGACAAAACGTGGGTTAGTTTAATCCATGGTTAACGAGAATTCTATAGTTAGCCAAACCTCAGGTTAAATTTAATCCGTATGACGGAAAGTGGGTTAAACTCGGGTAAGCTAACCTAAGGTTAAAGCAAGGTAACCCGACTTTTTATGACTTTAATCTGAGGTTAACGCCTATTTTGCAATGCCGACAATATATCAAAGCAGCAAATGCTCATTTGAACAGCAAAATCATATACTGCGTACTGCGAACCATTCACCGGCTATGTCATGTACCTAGGAATATAAGCAGTAAAAGATGCTTTAAATGGTTTATCCACCATTGTCTAGTAAATGCGATGGAAATAAAGAATTAAAATCAGTCAGAAGTAATAAATATGATTAGTGAATATATAAACATGAAGAAAATCGTTAAAAATAAAATAAGATGTTATTTAAATCTGGATCAGCATCTAAACGGTGTGACCACTTTTGTATAATATGTATGAAATAATTCGAGCGTTTAAATTTGTTTTAATTAATAGCATGGACCCTGAGATTTTCTGCATGCTCGACATTTGAAACGCATTGATTAATGTCTCAACTCAACAGAATCAAAAGAAATAATGCAATAAGATAGTCAACCCGAGATTTAAGCTTGCTAGGAGCAGGGATAAAAATCTCGGGTTAAACCAGCCGTTTTTAACCCACCAATTGCTTAACCCGCTTTCTGTCACACCGACATTTGACGAGAGATTTTATCCGACTTAAACCTTGGGTTAGACGTTAATCCTCTCTCTGTAATATTAAAAAAGTTTAACCCGAGATTCTAGCCGCATTTTACTCGACTTTAATCTAAGCTTTCGTTTGACTCACGTTCTGCCATTCGGTGCCTGATACGCAAAGTGATTTTTTCGAAGTATACGAATTTAATGAAAAACTAACAATAAAATTGGTTGTTTTTGTTTGTCGATGCCGTATTTATAAAACGTGCAATAACACACACACACACACACACACACACACACACACACACACACACACACACACACACACACACACACGCACACACACACACACACACACATTTATTGTATGCAGTGGCGAATCCAAGATTTCATGACAGGAGGGCGAACCTTGAATTTCTCTAATATGAAAAAATTGTCCGAAAAATTCCGTCCATTATGCTTAAAGTAGCGGTATTTTTGCCGTCTTTCGATAGGCAAAATTATTTCTGATGCGGAACAAAGTTCCAAATGTTTAAAATTTTTCGAATTTTTTCATGAAAGACTCACAACATTCAAGCAAAAATCGATAGAAAGGGCCAACAAAAATACTCGATAAATCATGGAAAATCGTAATAAGAATGGCAAAAATTATCAAGAAAAGCGAATTTGTTTTTCATTGCGCCAAAATATTTTTTGACGACATGGGGGGACGCCAGGCGACCGCCCCCTCCCGCCCTCATTTAAAGCGTCCTTGAATGTATATAGCTACTTGGTGATTCATAAGACTTAAAATCTTACAGACGAATGTTTCCAACCATAAGAGTACAGTTGACCGGCTGTGACTCGGACGTGAAATATCACGTGCTAGTTGACGTTGTCCCGGTGGACTCAAAAAGGTATCGATACGCTTATCATAGGTCGTCGTGGCTGGTAGCCGGTAAAGCCGACCCACCCATGCCATTTCGATGTTACGCCCACCCGGACTCCCCATTCAAGGGGGAACAGCTCGCGAAACAAGTAGTTTCGTTCGAGAAGCTGAAACTGACCAACAACGAGGTGGACAAACATGGACATGTAAGCACCATCCACACGATCAATTACAATCAAAGATGCAATGGTTTGTCTGGGGAGTCAGGCGGTTCGCAGGATCAACCAGAGGACTTATTTGAGCTAAAACGGCCCTAAATATGAGTTAAGACATGGCTTAGAGACTGCCGTAATTGACACTGGTCGATTTCAAACACTTTACTTTTTCAAAAAATTATTAATTTTTTGCCGTTTTCAACCATAATTTTGCCCACTTTTTCCCAGAAAATTTTGCCTGTTGTCCTACTAGATCTGTAGAGACCATAGATGCACAGCATCAGCATGGCCGTTTTCAGAAAGTCTGCCGGTCTGTGTGATGCTAAATATTGAGTTTTTTTAGCCAAAATGACGTCAACAACTGGCATAAATGCTAAAATAGTGCTAAAACTATGTTTATCTAAAGTTTCTGGCCACAGTTACGATAATAATAATAATCAATAATCAATAATTAATTATTATAATAATGATAATTGTAATAGTAATAATCGTAATTATCGAAAAATATAACGATGATCATCATTCTATTAGCAACCGTTATTATATTAGAATTGTGGCAATTATGATGATTGATTATAAATTATAATAATATTATTATTATTTCTATTGTCACTGTTAATAATTAGTAATGGTGACAGGTATAATGTCAGTATCTTTCTTACGCATAATCAGAAAAAATAACATGTAGGAATTCGCATAATAGATAACAAGATGGTCGACTTTTAGCTAATAAATATATGCTTACACGATGTTCTGTACAGTCTATAAAATTGTCGGTCTTAGAATGCGCATTTCTGATATATTGCTTTTACATTTTTAATTTCATGCTTCTGAAAATTAATTTACATCTCTAATGGCACTTCACCTGATCGACTGTTGCAGAATTACAACTTTTAAACGAATTTCATGACACAATTAAAGGACAATAAACATAAGTACAGAGAAACCTCAAAAATTTTCAGATAAAATCATAGAAGTTTCAAGAGGTTCAAGTCTTAATTTTCGCAGCTTTCAAAATATTTTCTCGATAATTTGAACGTTTCTTATGCTACGTAAAAATTTAAAGAATGAGGCGTGCGAAGTCATTATTTCAGACTTAACAAACCCTCAGATTAGCCTAACTTGTAACAGCTGGCAAAAGTCTATTTTTAATTTCATGCTAACAATCTTGATCACAAACTTTGTCCATAAAAGTTAGTTCTTGGCCTTACTAGAGCTATGAAAATTCGCAGACTCAGCTCCATGAATGGGCAGCGACTAAATTCAGGGAGTCTGGTTGGGGCAGAAGTCCAAAAATCGCAAAAACATGTTAAAAGCTCAATTCAGAGGGTAAACCGTAATTTGCGGGGGTATTTTGGATTCTCGTGTGTCTAGACTACTCAAATCCTCACGTCAACGTTGCTCAGTTCCTCTTTGGGTATAATATGACATTCCTGCAGACATGTGGAGGTTGGAAAGAATTAAAATATATTGCAAAACTTTTCACAGATTATACTGAATTCTATGCACAAATACCAACCAAGGATACATATTGTTAAAGTCGCTGTCGGTCGCTCAGTGAATTATTCGAATTCACATGCTTTGCAGTCAGAGGAATACAAGTCATTCGTTTTTCCCGAAACACAATTTACAGCTGTAACGGCGTATCAGAATCAGCTGGTAAAATTAAGTTTTTTATCGCTTATAATCGTTTAATGAGCATTTGCGAAGATCACTGGGTTTTGAACTCACGTAGGAATAAAAGCCTGATAGATATCTTCATCTAATCCTTAAAAAAGACTGGTTTAGAATTCCTCAAGATATGATTTTGAAAACATTTATGCACATTTTAAAAAGCACATAGCTCTTGCTTGATTAGAGGTAATAAAAATAATTTTTGTTGACTTATCGATTTTATGGCATTTATTGAAAATATGAAATAAAAAACTTAATCGATTTTATTGCATTTATTGAAGCGATAAATTAATATGATCATTTGCTTGCTTTTAAATTTTATCGTTTATCTCTTGAAGTTATGTTTCTCTTAATTTTGTGCTTATTTTAACTATCATTATGCATGAAGTGTTCAACTTTTACAAATTCAGTAAATCGGATGACTGCAGGCAAAGTAATGTACTCAATACATAAAAGTTAATTATACGACGAGTAGTAACATTCCATTACGTGATTAAAATATATTATAATTCATTATATAATAAAATTTATTAACCGTATTTTAAGCAATAGCGATCGCCAGTCGCCACCATCGATGCACTGCATGGCCATTGGGGGTAGTCAGCCTCGGGTTCAATTAGTGAGCTTTTTCGGGCCAAAATGACTTCAAAAAATTATAAAAATGCTAAAATGGTGTAAAACTATGCAATACATAGTGTCTGATCAATTTCAAGCACTTTCAAAGGAAATTTTGGTATCCATTTCTGGTCTGCATTTTGTCTTATTTCCCAAGAAAATTACTCGTTTTTTCATTCTGGAGGTCTGGACCATACACGTGGGCAGCAGGAAAATTCTGGGGGTGCAAGATTTTTCAAAGGTAAAAAATGGCCTTAGAATTGGTGGCATGGCGTAAAAAACACCATTTTTCGACGTTTCTCATCAAGCACTATCCACTGGCATCAAAAAATTGCGAAAAAAACGAAAAAAATTTTCAAAATTTGAATTCTGGGGGGTATTTTGATTTCTGGGGGGGTATTTTGCTTTCTCGGGGGGTGCATACCCCCCAACACCTCCCACACTCAGGTGTGGTCTAGACTCTCCCTCCCAAATCCCCGTTCAGTTCCTGTCATACTGTCTTGGTGTACGGCAAAGAAACAAGATCTTACAATAACTCTAATTCGAATTTTTGTGAAAACGCTTTATCGTTTCACTTTTTGGATTATAAATATAGGATGCCGAATAAGTTGAACAAAATGAAATATATTCTGTTTTAAATTTTACCAGGTTTCGCGCGTTCATCTTGCTCAAGTTGTTTCAGAACTCAGATAAGCTGATTGCATAAGATTTCTCTGAGTGATATACTGGCATGCCTTTTACTCCTACAAATACAAAGAAACATTATAGAAATGATTCAAATAATAGGATCCTAACAGATCGGATAGTGGACAGATTCGATCTTATTCTTCGACATTGGTTTTTGCGGTGTATTGATCGAATTGTTATTGTTATACGAGTACAGTGTTCGGACTCTTGTCTCTTACTAGATTTTTCTAAAACAAGGACAAAAATAGTGTTGATGAGGTCACTCAAATAAAAATCTTCGCTTTAGCCTATCCCCCCGAATTGTATCAATATGTCGATAGAGTGCTGGGCAGCTTTTATCGTAATTTAATTAGAATGGTGACAATGATTTTTCATTTCCAGATAACGAAATTGAAAATTGACAGTAATCCGTTCGCCAAAGGTTTTCGTGATTCCACCAGGTTAAGTGACTTTGAACCCGATCCAATGCGTACAATGTTTGCTGACGTATATCCATTTTATCCACGAGTTCTCCCCTTTGGCCTTTTTCCAACGTCGTCTCCAATCGGAGAATCTGATTTTTTAAAAGGCAGGTGGCTATGAACAATGTTATGTATATTGAAATTTTACACGCTGTAATAGGGAGTAAAACCATATTTAGAAAATCTTTGTTCAATATTGCCTACGTGTACCATAGTATCAAGGGCGGATATAGGGGAGGGGCGGGGACGACCGCCCCTGTCGTCAAAAAACAGTTTGTATTTTTTATAGCTTTAAGCACTTTCATTACAATTTTTTAAATTTCTAATATTTTCAGTATAGTTAGTGATCTGTATTCAATTTCTCTTACAGAATTCGGATTAGCTTTGAAACTAAGTTGTATGGAAAAATGATCCGTTTCACTTCACTTTAAAATTTTCAGATGAACTTAAAATAGCTTGAAATCACTTTGAATCAGTACGAAGTAATCCCAATAAACAGCTGTATTACTCTTGTACTCGTATGTGACTGTTCCATATCCTTCAACTTGCCACATTTGGGAAATCGTCGGTTTTTGAACGAAAGTGCTCTAAAAGATAGTCTAAACTTTTTGGAACAAAAGTTTCGCGGAAAACATGCTACTTGGCTCGCTGTGACAAAATAGACCAGGAATGCAAGGGCGTTAGCCACATCAAATCTTTACTTTTGTTAGATTCTTGAAAAAAGTGACCTTGGCACCTTTGTTAATGCGGAGTTAGCAGTTATCTAGTTACAAAACTGACATAAAGTAGCAAACAAATCGCCAGATTTTCCCCACATTTATAACTACATATTTTATTTGTTGCGTTGCTTGTGCTGAAAATAATTTCCGAAATTGTTTCTACAAGAAAACGCTAGAGCAATATAATATGTTAATAGTTTGATCGTAATCTCCATTCTGATTAAAATTAAGTGACAAAAATTTTTGTCTTTTCGTTACAGCTCCTCTTTTCCCACAACTTTCCTACGTCACTTACTTGCAAACCATGTCAAAACTATGCGGGAGCCCGGTCGTAAGGTCACTGAATCCGAATTCAGCTCCTGATCCGAGGACCGTGCTATTTCCACTATTGAACACGCAACCGTTTGGTTCTTCAGTATCTCCATTCGATACTGCTTTTCTCCTCCAATGAGCATGGGGATTTCGAAAAATGATTCTCCTGATATACGTCCAGAAAGCAGTTCAGTGGATCATGTAACATCAAGTAAAATTGCATCGGAAATGGACTACTCAAGAAGCGCAGACTTTCGCAGTAAAGCGACTAAGATCATTGAAAACACTCGAATGGTCGATCAACTTTCTACGCAAAAACATAGAATTGTGCATAAAGAAGAAGTTGGCTCGCCGATTTTGAATGTCGAGTATGATGAAGCATTAACTCATAGTGCTGTATCTTTAGCAATTTCGCAGCGATCACCGCGTGGAAATTGTCAGACAAATGAAACGAACTCGATCCGTTATCGTCCTTACTAGCTAGGTGGTAGGTAATTTTTTCACATTGAAATTAGCATACGGATTTAGAAAGAGACGAAAAAAACACAAGTGTAGACTTGCGTATTTTCTGGATTTTGTGCTGATTTACCTACTTTGTGAACTTTATTTTTACTTTTTTAGATTCATAAGTACTTAGACATCACTAAATGAAAGCAAATAAAGTCATGTATTAAAATAACAGTGAAAAGTTTATGCGCAGTGCCAGTGTGAGCTATGATTTCGTATTGTGATATTTTATTCCGCTGTATGCGTTTTTTAATAAGTTAGTGCAATAATAAAGCATCTATATATCTTTTAATTTATTAGTAAGTATATCGTCACAGAAAATCATTCAACAGTTTTGCAGTCGTCGAGGGAAGGGAGAGCTCCTCTGAAATTCACTATCGGCTTTTTTTGTTTTCTCACGATTTCTTGGTGCTAATTAATGTCAAGAGAATGTATGTTTTTTATACATTATCAATTTTCAATCCTTTATTTCTTCGAAGCGCTAACAATATTTGAATAATAATTATTATTTATCTTATGGAAATCAACGTATATGAGAGGGTACATAATTTCGTCGCATAAATTTCTTACAAATTTTTGTGTCAAAATGGAAACGTGTTGATAACAATTTTAAAACAAGAACGCACTGCATTTCAATAACGAAGCTCAAATAAAATTCATTAATACTCGTACGTTCATGCTAAAATAAAATTGTAGATTCACGACGAAATAATCAACATACCAATCAAACGCATTTCTCACTTTTTCTTTACCAAGATAATTTATGTACAACTATATACATGTGAACCAGTGCCAAATTTGTAGGTATTCCTTGCTGCTACACGACCACACCTGGGCGTGGGGGGTTTGGGGGTATGCATCCCCCAGAAACCAAAATACCCCCTCAGAAATCAAAATACCCCCCAGAATTCAATTTTTGAAATTTTTTTCGCTTTTTTCGCAATTTTTTGATGCCAATGGATAGTGCTTGATGAGAAACGTCGAAAAATGGTGTTTTTATCACCATACCATCGTTTTTAAGGCCATTTTTTGACCTTCAAAAAAATCTTGCACCCCCCCCAGAAATTTCTTGCTGCCCACGTATGTACACGACTGAAAAATCAGTTTTTATTATCTTTAATATCAGTCCATTTCTGTGGTAGCGTTTTTGCCATTTCCAGTCTATTTTTGTTTTAAAATCTTATAGTGCAGCAATTTTGAGACCGGATTGAAGTAGCCAGAGGTAACTATACTTACTGATGTATTCCATATAATTTTAATGTTGGTAAAGAATAGGCTTGAAGCAGTGGAGTATGCAACGATTAAAAACGATAACCTTATTTTAGCCTGAGAGGCCTTTGAAAGAGAGCCATAGAATTTTTTCTACCACAAAAGATATGCAAAAAAGCTTCGAGGCTAAGGAACTAAATATATAAATAAAAATAAAAATATTATAATGCGCGAAGCGTAAAAAACTTATAAAATTACGACAAGACAAATTATCCAAAAATCATAAAAAATGGAAACATACTCGTACTTACACACACACACACACACATATATATATATATATATATATATATATATATATATATATATATATATATATATATATATATATATATATATATATATATATATATATATATATATATATATATATATATATATATATATATATATATATATATAAACATGTTCATTCTTATCTCGCCAAATTTTTGGTCAATCGCCTTCGTATTCACCCTAGGTATGATTGATCATTCAAGGTTATTTCTTTGCGATTTGAACCAATGACACAACGAGTCCATACATTCCAGCCACCATTGCAAATCCAGTAATTAAAACAACTGTAGTGAACATATTAGGCTGCAGAGCAGCCGATCTAATCCCTACATCACCAACGTTGCCTATGGCGAACCCTGCTACCAAACTTGAGAGTCCGACTGACACGCCAGCTCCTAGGGCCAGGAAAGCCCTGCAAATCACGGAGGAAGTTAACTTACAAAAGGGTGCCAGCCAATCACAAAGCTGCATTCATGCACTAAATTAGCCGATATTTTGAGCGATTGCGACACTAACTAATTTATAAAATGTCTTGCCTCCATGCCATAAATGCGATAACTAAAACACTATCATAAAACGCTGGCTATTTTTTTGTTCCTTTGAAATAATGAATCGTGGTGCCAGAAAATGAAGGAGAAAAATCAATTATCAATAACATTTCTCTGTAAAACCCGAAAAAATCTATGTAAATCGCAACAGAAACAAATTTATAATTTATAATAAAACAGTCAAAAGTTAATTGATGTCTGAAGCCCACTTCTGAAGTAAAAGTAAAGATTTCGTTTTCTTTTTAATGAGCTCCAACGAGGTCACGGGTCCTCAGCATACGTGGGCAGCAAGAAAATTCTGGGGGGGGTGCAAGATTTTTCAAAAGTCAAAAAATGACCTTAAAAGTGGTGGTATGGCTAAAAAACACCATTTTTCGACGTTTCTCATTGAGCACTTTCTATTGGCATCGAAAAATTGCGAAAAAAACGAAAAAATTTTTAAAAATTGAATTCTGGGGGTATTTTGGTTTCTCGGGGGGGGGTGCATACCCCCCAACCCCCACGCCCAGGTGTGGTCCTCAGTCGTGGAATATTACCCTTCAGGACAAATGGCTTCATATATTCCAGATGCAGGCTGTATCTGCTCGAGGAAAAAATTATCATCATAATCATTATCAGTAGAATCGGGAGAGAAAGGTTAGGCACATTTCTATTTTTTGCGATATCGCTGAATTTATTTAGGTACAGAGTGTTACGTTATTCACGAAATAAGTAACCTGAAAGTAGCAAATTGAGGTACATATCATACGTGGGCAGCAAGAAAATTCTGGGGGAGTGCAAGATTTTTTGAAGGTCAAAAAATGGCCTTAAAAATGGTGGTATGGCGAAAAAACACCATTTTTCGACGTTTCTCATCAAGCACTATCCATTGGCATCAAAAAATTGCGAAAAAAACGAAAAAAAATTTTAAAAATTGAATTCTGGGGGAGGGGTATTTTGATTTCTGGAGGGGGTATTTTGGTTTTCTGGAGGGGTGCATACCCCCAAACCCCCAACGCCCAGGTGTGGTACATATATGTAGCGTACTTACATTATCAATACACACAGTATTTATCTGGATCAGACATTACGAAATGAATAATATTAATTTCTTCTCAAATTAAAGAAGATACTTTCAAATGGTGATATTATGTCTAATCTTTCATCTAACAATGCTTTAAATTTTCTCAGTTGGTTGTAAAAAAATTTTTAAAAAGCATTATTGGTTCAGAATGGCACTTTGAGAAATGCACGATAACAGCATTTTTCGATTCAAAGAAAATCTTAACTGTAAAAACTGTATTCAAGGAAAAACTAAAAATTAAAAATAAAATTTCCGGAGTTATCTTTTTGGATTGGCTTCTAAGCTAACATGCATCCGTTTGACAACTATTTTCCCGTCACCATCGGCGTACATAATATCACATGTACTCGTATGTACGCACACAGGCTTTTAATTTCGGGAGAGCAAAAAGTTTGCAGCCAGATATCTGAAACCATAAGGAGGTAGACAAAAAAGGCATTTTTGAGCGTTTCTCGATGAATTCTTATGGGGTTTTGAGCACACCTGGGCGTGGAGGAGGTTCGGGGTATGCACCCCCGAGAAACCAAAATATCCCCCCAGAAACCAAAATACTTCCCCAGCATTCAATTTTTGAAATTTTTTGTTCTTTTCGCAATTTTTTGATGCCAATGGATAGTGCTAGATGAGAAACGTTTAAAAATGGTGTTTTTCTTGCCATACCACCATTTTTAAGGCCATTTTTTGACCTTCGAAAAATCTTGCACTCCCTAACAGAATTTTGGTGCTGCCCACGTATGGTTTTGAGCTGAGAGAACGAAGACTTTACATATAAACAATTAAGTCGAAAAATTTAGCGTTTACTAGCTCAAAAAAGTAGCGCAAAAAAGGATTTTTTGTCAGCCTTTCAAACGCATTTCATTTCTTTTTTCGTTTGAAGTACCCTTGAGAAAAACGAAAAAAAATTCTTTTTGTGGGAAGCGTCGATCCCCGTTTGCCCTACGGTTCAGCGTATGGCACAAATGTGTAACTTGGTTTCTCAAAGAGTCAGCTAAATCGATGATATTGTCAGCAATCACCCACCTAATATAAAGGGGAGTAAAATGGACCTGGAAAAATAAATTTTCAATTATAAGATAAAAAATATAAGATAAGGATTTTAACAAATTTCAAATTCCTTTCGAACTCCAGGTTAGTCAGTTTCATTACTTAAATTGGCGTTTAATAGGGCCGACAATTTGACCTTAATCTTTTACAATGTAAATACTTACCGATCCATAGTGTATGCTGGCGGTGCTTCAATTGTGTTAAGGATAAGAACTCCGCAAACTAGTCCATATATGCCCAGAACTCCAGCCATAATCATTGGAACCATTGATTTCATTATAAGCTGGGGTCTTTTCGGTGCAACAGCTGCAACGCCAATCATGCATTTCGCAGTTCCATAGGCAGCACCGAAAACTTTTATTGAAAATATGATTCAAAACGTTAGAATGAAAACGGGCAAACAAATTAATTTCTCAAGAATCAAAGACTATTTTGCGATTAGTAATTTACAAAAAAAATAGAAAAGGATATCCTATAATGTAAGGGCATCCGATTTGAGGAAAGATGTCATTTCAGTACGGTAATAGTTTCTAACTCTCTTCAGCAGTGCGAGCTAAAACATGGGTCGAAAATGCTGGGCGAGAAAAAGGCGGGTGAATTTTCAAAGGTTTCATTTAATGCTATCTATTGGTCAGATTTCTAATGTTCTTGGTGTCTTATTGTACATACTTGGAATGGCATCAAAGGATCGATCAAGTTCCTATGAATGAGAAATTTCTGAAGCGTATTGTGAACCACAAAGCTCGCGAATTTTTCGCATGTTGAAAACAAACTTGTGTCCTGTACTGCGAGATTTCATTAAATAGTTTCTTAAGTAATTAAAAGAATCAATTTTACTTAAAATCATCCCTTTTGAGTAGGAAAATTCAATAAATTGTGAGCGAAATCTTAAGCCCCATTCTGCATCGGGAATCCTGGCACAGTCGGAAAGGGTAAAATATGCCACCGCTATGTACGTCCTTTTGCATTCACACTTTACTCGTAAATTTATACACCTTTCTTGAATTGGATTTTCTGTGAAATTTAAGTTTTGAGTCAATCACGACTGCTAGCTGATAAAACTAAATATTTTTAGAGCATTCATGCAAAACCCCTATTAATAATACGGCTCAAAAGTCTATCACTCAATTATGGTTGATTAAATCGAGTAAAGAATTTTCCGAAAACTATGTTGAATAAAAAATAATCTCGAATAAAGGCCGTTTCACTCGCAAGTAGCTGATTCTTTGAGTTTTATTGATTATATTTATTCTATTATTAGCATTCTAAACGACTTTTGCTTCTTGCAAACTTCGTTGAGTCATGCGTGATCGTTAAATGTGAGCAATGTAGACATCCATTATTTACGTTCTACGTATGCCTGATAGTTCAGAAAAGAAAGCAACACAAAAAACATACTAATCAAAAAGAATCGGAGGTAGCGCGTTAGCGCGTACCTATAATATACTTGGGTACCCCTAACACCTGTGCACCCCTACAGCTATAACGGGACACTTCTGGAAGGTGCGGTTTTGTTGATAGATAGATAATAAAAAATTCGCTGCCGGTGTTTTTTGTTTTTTTCAAAATTATTACCCGGTGTGTAAAGAGTGCGTAAAGTTTTACTGTAACGTTATAACATATACTTTTATAAATTTTGGTCGGTCACACGACTTTTCTAATTCAGTTTCGCATTCTGTGTCATCTGAATTTTTTAAAATATAGACAATTAAATGTGCTAAGAACCACTTTTTTATTTTTTTAAAAGTGACTTATTTCTAGAGTAGCAGTGTAAAGAGTGTAAAGAATCTGAGGGTAAAAAACACATTTTGGCCTGTTTTTTGTCTGTCAACAACTCCAATTATGAGTCTCCAACAAATTTATTCCAGCAGAAATGTGCTATGACTCAAGGGCTACTTTCAGCTTACCAGCAAACTTTTTACGCTCCATACGGAGTTAGATATATGGGTTTAAACTTTACATTCTTATGGATGGTGAAAAAATAGGTTTTTTCTGAGATTTATCCGCCAACTTCTTCGGTTGTAAGTTGGGACAAATTAAATAGAATAAAGTCTACACGTCGCAGCAAAGCCGCGTTTAAAGAGACTCAATATTGAGCTACTTATGGAGATGTAAAGTTCGAAATCAGGGGTGTAACATTAGGTGAAAAAACACGTTTTCTTCCAATTTTTGGTTGATCAATATCTCAAATATTTTACGGAACAGAAGTTTTCCACACACATACGCACTACGATTCAAAGGCTACAAACTGGCCCAAACCGAATTTCTTTACACTTTGTTCCATCGGAGCATTTTTGGTTGCTAGTCATATGCTAACAAGCATAGAAAAATGCTCCGATGAAACAAAAAGGACGAATATACTTGGGATTACGGATTATTAAGAATTCAAAAGGAGGGATTAGGAAGAAGCTCTTATGTACATATATAACTAAAGTCACAAAATCTGTTAAAAAAACAGACTTTCTCTAAGCAACGAGAAAAAATCGAAGTATATTCTGCGACCCGCAAATTGAAATAAACTATTGAGCTAAAGAAACGACTGAAAAAGCAGCAAGTTGACTATGCAGTAGCTATAGGAAAGTAGACAGAGTAAACTAGGAGCAACTTTTCACGCCTATTGAATGAAATAGCGAACATCGATGACTTCAGGACAATCAAAGAAATTGATGGTTTAAAGCAGTAGGAAACACGTGAGCCTACGTGAAACAGCCTACATGTAAGTACGCTTGCATGCCCGCAACGACTGTGTGCACTAAGCAATTGACGCCTGGTTTGCTTACTATAATGCTCATGGTAACAGAATAGAACACCTTTAAATACAATTGTAGTTAGTTTTCTATCAGCCACAATACGAAGCAAGACAGTGTTGCAACTTGCGAACAATTCACAAAAGGTGCACATTTTAGATTATGTTCATACATTCTTATATGAAGCATTCAAAATTGTTTAAAGAAGGTTACATTCGGTTCCAAGTATTTCCATTTTAATCTAAATATTCATTCTTGTAAAACGGTACCCATTTTTGCTACTAACTAGAAACTTCAATACATACTCGTACGTTTAAAGGCAAACATTTTTGGAAAATCTCTAAAAGCGCGTATTCTCATTGAATATTTGGATCTAGTATACAATTTACCCCCCAGCGTTTTTTAGCCGATTCATATAAGCTACAGTAACCAAACTTTACAAGGAGATAGCTATAAGCCTATTGTACTAATCTGGCAAAATTGATTAGCGTACGGTGTAAACTTACTGCTTTACACTCACAGTTTACAACGTACTAACGGCATCTAAAAATTATAAACGATTCAGTGGGTTTCAAACAAAGCAGTTTTTGTAACTCAATCAATATCCTACATTTAAAAAAGTAACTTTAAAAAAGTGAGTTTAAACTAAGTTTAAAGTAAAGTGAAGTAAGTTTTTTTTCAAATTTTTTTTAAGCAGTAACTTTACACCGTGAGTTAATCAATTTTGCCAGATTAGTACAATGGGCTTATAGCTATCTCCTTGTAAAGTTTGGTTACTGTAGCTTATATGGATCGGCTAAAAAAGGCTGGGGGTAAATTGTATACTAGATCCGAATATTTTAGTGATTTGATTAAGAATTAATGATTATGTTTTTACATACATATGTACATACATTGATCTAAGTGGAAGCATGATAAGTATGTATTTCAAAGCTTGCGAAAGTAAGATAAAATACGCTTATAAAATATTTTTAATTTTTTACATATATATGTACATTGATTTAATTGAAATCATAATAAGTATTTCGAAGTTTGCAAAAGTTAGATCATATACGTATACAAAAATTTTTCGTGACTATCTACGTATACCCTTAAGTTCTGTATCTGAATAATAGTCAAGATAATACCAAAGTTGAAATATAAATCAGATACAGATGAGTATATACGGATTAATTTGAATGTAAAACTTTTTCTCAATTGCAAATGTTTAAATTTTAATTTTTAATCCAGACATGCTTTTGATTCGAGAAAAATTCCAGAATCCGAACAACGTGAAGTTTTTTAGTATAATCTATGCAATCTATGTTCGTACCCATTAGCACTAACTTTAAGTTCGTAAGTTCAAGTAGCTTCTTCCTTCATTGTGATCTGAAAGCTCAGTTTATTCTTATGTTTGATAAGCAGAATAAATATAAAATACACACAAATTTAGTAATGCATATTTAAATTCATAGTCAAAATATTATATGTAACAAGTTATAACTGCCTAATTTTAGGCTGCCAAAGCTTAGGCTGATTATAATAAGATGTCTCGAAGCTCATTCTAATTGATTATGTTTACTGCGCGAGGTACCTGATTTCCAGACTGAATATCCAGCCCACTCCACAATTTTAGATAGAAAAATTGATGTTACTTGTTTTGAAACTCTGTGAAATGCTAGCTTTTAATTAAGAATTTAATTTTTTAATTAAAAAAATCAATTTCACTAATTAACATAACTCATACACTTACCAGAAAACACAATGGCGGCCATGGCTCCCATGCAGCCGAATGCAGGAATCATAAAAGAGTGATTTTCCATTCCAAATAAGACTGAATTAAATGTGTACTTCAAATGGAATACAACACGACAGTAGCAAAATCATATGAAAATTTCATCTATACGCATACTAAGTGCCTGCCTGCATGTTGAATAGGATTTCAAGTTTCTAAATTCGAAACTTTTTGTTAAATCGAATTGTTCCTATTTTTCATGGAAGAGCTTCTTCATTAACCTTAGCCGCATTTATTTAGAGCTTTGACTTAATTTTGAAATTTATTTTACTCCGAAAGTCCGAATTTATAGGTATTCAATTAAAGTGTATTATAATTTTTCGGATCGATGGTAAATGATAAAAATAAATAAATAAAAATAAATTATAAACAAATAAATAAATAAGTAATAAATGAAAATTGTTAGTTGTTACAATATTGATTCAAACATGGAAATTATTTTTCTTTTTTAGGTATGAAAAGTTCATTGTCTTAACAAATTATTTTCCCTTTTGACTATCTTAGAATTTCAAATATTTTTATCGAAATTCTCTAGAGACCGAAGAAAATTTTTATCAAAATGTATAGGTACACGAAATAAGATATTTTTTCGACATCAAATTTTAAAGTAAAGCACACGAATGGTCAAATTTCAATATACAGTGATTATCTAATTACAAAATATGAAATGTATTGCGTTCATCAAACGAAAGTGTACCAAAAAAAGAGTTACATGAACAGCTTTATGTTGTGCCTCGTACATATGTGAATGACGGTAAAAAGTCTTGTTAACTACAAAAAGACTTTACATGCCTTTCAACTGAATCCATGACAAATTTTCAAACGTTTGATTGCGATTGTTTTTCTAAACATTTATTGCAGAACAACGATCATTCAGTCATGTGCAAATCAATTATAGTATTAGTATTTTATGGACTAGTTTTCTCGAAAGTGCAATAAACAGAAAAGGGAAATGTGAAACTGTCCGATTTGTTCAAAATGACGTTTCGGCCCATAATGCATAATTACGGAAAACAGGATTCGAGTTAATAATTCGTCTTAAAAAAGATTTTATTCTGCTAAAATGACCATTGGAAATATAGGTACCTACATGCATCATTGCTGTAAAACAGTGTTAAGAGTGGTTTATGTGCACATTAAAACAAACTCTATTGCATATGGGATACCATGCCTGGAATGGAAGAAAGCGGGACAGGCAGGACGTCAGAGGGAAATAAAATCCAGGAATTAAAATTAGTCAAAATAGTTCTTTCTTATCAATTGCAAAAACATATGACAATCCCGAGACGTGCTCATGAATACACTACCACAAATCAGTGGGGTCAATTGACCCTCCTAATGCGACAAAAAATGCGAAGGAAAACAAAGGAAAACTAGCCTTTTCCAGATCCTTAATAATTTTTTCCTGTACGTCCTGAAACAAGCTCTAGTGCGATTACCATCAATAAATTTAATTATAGTATTTTTCACTTAACTTTGGGTATACATTTCAAGAATTTTTATCGACAGTTTGCTGATAGCGAATCAATGCCTTTATCGCAATCACTTATTTGAGAGCTTTTTCAGTGAAGTTAATCCACACACATTAGAGCGCAACGACATTAGAGCGCGCGACATTAGAGTGCGCAACATTAGAGCGTGCAACATTAGAGCGCCGATAATAGAGTGCCGACAGCTCTGCCAGAAGTGTAAATTTATCTGCTACCTGCTACTACATGTATGCGACGCTTTGGCATTTTAAGTGCAGATTAAATGGCAAAATGCATTTTTGATGACTTCTGTGACAAACAAGTTATGTCAAAAACTTTTCGAAAAAATTTCACATCAAAAGTCACTTGGGAGCAGCCAGAACAGTGCAGAAAAGCTTAAAAATGCATTTAAAAACGTATCAAAAGTCACTAAGAAGCAGTCAGAACGGTGCAGAAAAGCTTAAAAATGCGTTAAAAAAACATTTATTCGAAATTTTAGGGCCATTGATTTGCACAACTTACAGTAAATGCGTACAATTTAAAAATTGTGAAAATGAATACCGTAATCTGTGTCAAGAAAATAAGTGAAAAGGGTATAATGGCGTTACACAAAACCTACTGCTTCAAAAGTTAATGTCCTTTTCCAAAGGTAAGTAAAAAAGTGAAAATTTCTATTTTGGTACATCCACTAATTCAACCAGTGTACAACTCAATCAGAAAGTTAAGAAAGAATTTAAAAGTCTGTTCATTGCTTTACAAAACAAAAGAAACCGCATACATTTATAACTACCTGATACCGAGATATTCATGCGTAGGTAGTTAGTTAACTTTGCCCCGTTATAATAGAAAGCGTATCCAATTCTGAATCGGAAAGTACATGAATGAATATGAATATTAATCGTTGCAAATAGTCTCGAGTGTAAGATACAGTAGGACTTTTTTCAAAGGCATGCTCGTTTTGTCCGTGAAGCTTTAACCGGCGAAATCTTTCATTTATCAGCATAAAAGTTTTGTAAACTTACGTGAAAAACATCTATTATGGCTGCGCTCTAATGTCGCGCGCTTTAACGTCGCGCGCTCTAATGTCGTTGCGCTCTAATGACGCTACGCTCTAATGTCGTGCGCTCTAATGTCGGCTCACCCAAATTAGGCTACAAAAAATGGGTAATAAGCGTTAAACATTTCTACCGCTCTGCAATGGGAATGACCATACTACAATTCGATATATGAAAAAAATATTACTCCTTTCTTATCAGTTTCACTTTAGTAGCCATTTTAACTTTTGCAAAAAGCTCTCATGTGAATGAAACAGACTATAAGTAAGCTGATATTTTACGATAAGTACGTGCGAATTACCTCAAAGCAACAGGCCTTTGATTAGTCAAAATTCTCAGGCAAAGGGCTGGCTCAAGATAAGCAGATGGAATTATAGCCTGTTTCATTTATCCGAGAGCTTTTTCAGCAAATCTTTTCCGATGTTACAGTAACTCAATCTTCCCTACTTACTGTAGGTTATTTAGAGATTCCTGTAGCTACATAGGAAGGGGGGTTTCAATTAAATTTCTACGGCATAGTTTATTCTCGTCTTCCCCAGCAGATCATGCAACATGCGGATGGAATTGGCGCATTCACCCTGTCATAAATCGATCGTTAAACACAATAGACTATCATTTTAAACATCACCGAAAAATTCCGCTTAACGTAGCGGCAGAACGTCTCATTGTCGTCGAAGCAACACGGGTTCGATTTTTCTGCAAGATTTTTATTCAGCGCACTTACTGTTGTATGTCATAGCACTGTTGAGATGCTTGAATTAAGTCTATATGGACGATTTAGTGCATTAGAAATGAAAGAATGGCGGCCGCTCGCCCCACTCAACTTTTCTGTCGAGTTACAGTAAGTCATTTAGCTAGGCATACTGTAACCTTCAAAAAAATTTACTGAAAAAGCTCTCGTGTAAATGAAACAGACTATAGTTCCAGGTGTATTCAGAGTGAAACTAGAGTATTTGCATACGGCTGTATTTTCCTTATCGCTTTCCGTATTTTTAAATTTTTTATAATTTTCCAATTAAGACGCGATTGAATGTACGTAAATGCACGCAGAATATGGAATTTTCTTACATACATAAAATTTTCGAAGAAGCACCCCTCTTAAAGCTATAGAATCGAATAGTGAAATTGCTAGATTCTTAAGAAGGTATGTACATGCCTCTAATATTTCCGGGTATAGGCACAAACAGAAAATTTACAACGTGATTGACTACATTATTGATCAAATCAAAGGAATTTTATCGAAAAAAGATTAGCATGCGAAAATACGAATAAAGCTTTCAACAAGCGAAATCATCCAAAATATCAGGAAAATCGAAATAAACGCTGCACCTGCACTCCCACTCTCTATACATAAATTGAAACAAAATCTAAATTAAATTTTATAAAAGGCTCAAAAAGCTAATATTGAAAGTTAAGGGATGCATACTTATGCCATATTGCTATCAAACTTGTTATTCCTAGGATATAATGTACAAGTTAACCTTACAAGACTGACTTACTATTTGTTGGAAGCTGGGACTGAGAAAAAACTATATTTATGCTGTCATATTCGATAAATCTTTTATAAATCGATGGTTGCTGTTTTAATTATAAACCAGCAGATACTCAGTCCTGACTTTTATTTTTGGGCAATGAAATTTTTTATATTGAATGAATAAAATGCTATATAAACCTTTTAACAGACTTATTGACCGAAGAAGTTGTTTTGGAATTTTAAGCAACTAAGAGATGCGGATTACAGATTTCCTTCATTTTATTATTTTTTATTTTCTTCATTTTCTTCATTTCCAATTTGCTCTTTTTTAAAGTTTTTATTCAGTATTTTATGTAAAATGAGAAAAATGCACATCATATCTCTATTATTCAGTATATTTCGACAGTCCAAAGATAAAAGCTAGGCCCGAGTATATGTTAGTTTAAAATTGGGGGAACAATCATAGATTCATAAAAGCATCTTAATCGGACATAACAGTTATGATCGTTTTTTCTTTTTTCTACATATGTACGTTTGTCAGGCAAAAGCAAAATGCTCTTTAGATCAATGCTGGACTTATTTAGATCGTGATTCTTGTCCTAAATACTTTACTTCTAATTCATATCATTTTCACTCACTATCACTCAGTTGGCATGAAATGGTAGTCTTTAGATTTATTTTTGAGAAAATCGTAAATCAGACGATAAGACCAGATATCGACAAAATGAGACGCGTTTTGCTTTGAATCCGTAATCATTCT
The DNA here is from genome assembly GCA_036768485.1 of Mermis nigrescens. Lineage (NCBI taxonomy): Eukaryota > Metazoa > Nematoda > Enoplea > Mermithida > Mermithidae > Mermis > Mermis nigrescens. Next base: position 4,467,963 of record JAVLUZ010000152.1, on the reverse strand, counting down.
AGGAATGAATAACCCTCAAGACCATAGATGCACAGCATGGCCGATCTAGGGGGAGTGGGGTCAGCTAGTCCGAGAGGGGGTCAAAAATTGAGCTCTTTTGGGCCAAAATGATCTCAAAACTAGTATAAGCGCTAAAATAACGTTAAAACTTCCTTAGTATGCAAATTCTGGTCAATTTAAAGCACTTTGAAAAAATTTAAATTTTTATCCATTTTTGGCATGCATTTTGCCTCATTTCTCCGAGAAAATTTTCAATTTTTCCATTCCAAGTGGTCTAGAACCTCCAGCTTCCCCCACATGCACGTCTGCTCAAGACTGCATTTTTGCTTGAAACTCAGGCAAGGGCAGTTCAAATACGAGTAATTATTTCCTAACAAATGTACATACATATGTATTTAGAAATTAGAGAAAAAGCTAAATTTATGCTGTCACGTCGATTAATCTTTTATGAATCGAATATTTCTTGTTCTGATTATAAACCAACAATTACTCAGTCTTGACTTTTATTTTTTAGACAGTCAAAATTTTTTTATATCAAATGATCAAAATGCTATAAAAACGTTTAAATGTCTAATTCACCAAACAAGTTTTTGAAATTTCAAGCAACTAAATGATCCAGATAGTACAGGTTTTTCCTCATTTAATCTTCTTAATTTTCTTTACCCATGGATCATTTTTTCAATTTCCTCTTTTTTCTGGTTTTTATTTAGCATTTCTTTTATTATAAAAATAAAACTTGAACATTATATCTATATTAATCGATAAATTTCGATAGCCCAAAGATAAAAGTCAGGCCCGAGTATCTGTTGGTTTATAATTGGGAAAACAGTTATTGATTCATAAAAGCACATATCTTAATCGGACATAATACTTAGGATTGTTTTTTCTTATTTCTACTTTGATAGGCAAATAATTATTTGAACTGCCCTTGCCTGAGTTTCTAACATAAGTAGAGTAAAAGGAATATCACACATATTCTTGAGGACCAACCATGGGTGTGGAGGTTGTACCCCCTAATTTGAAACCCCCAGATTACTGCAGACCCCAGAATTCTGTTTTTAGTAGCATTTTTGACAATTTTACCCATCCTGACCCCCAAATTTTCTCGCTGCCCACGTATGGTATTCACCTATAGAAAACTGATCCAAAGCAAAATGCTCCTCATATCTAATATGATTCTCATTTTTCTAAAAAAATTGCTTTTAAATCCATTTCTAATTCACTAAAAAACGCTATGGACATTGCCTGATTTGAAGTGCTTCTGCACTTTTAAATTCATTTATATATATCCTACTCCAGACAAATGGTATTTTAGATTCGCATTTAAAATTAATGGACCAGAATTTAAACCAAAAAGCACTCTAGAGGCTGCTTTTTTTACTGAGGACAACGTCGGGACCTGGTTGAGGCCTAGAAACATGCTATATGCAGTGGTCAAATGATATCCCATGCTGGCATTTATCATGTGTGCCCAGCTGTTATTCGTGACGTATATCGTAATAGCATACCTACTTTTTTTGGGTGGGGGTTTTGACCCCCAGAATGAAATACTAAACCCCAATAAAAATGACTGCGACCGCCCCCAGAATTGCCGAATTTCCGAAAAAATAATAGAATGTGTGATAATAAAAAAAAATATTAATAATAATAATAATTATTATTATTATAGTAATAATAATAATAATAATAATAATAACAATAATACTAGTAATAATAATAACAACAAATAATAATAGTAATAATAATACTAATATTCACAATAAAATTGTGCCTTTTTAAGCGTTTTTAGCTAAGTTTTGACACAGTGTCAAGTTTTCGGCGCTTCGGCCTTATACTCATTTTTTGACTATATTCCGTTCAATTTATTCAATGTTCTAAATTTTTTACGCTTCTACGTTCTAGAAAAATTAGCATCGTCCAAAACAAAAAAAACAGTGTTTTGAAGTGTACTTGTTTCAAGCCCAGGATCTTTTTAAAAATTTTTGGCGCTGACCCCCTCCCCCAGAATTTTCAATGCTGCTCGTGCATGCATATATGTATGGTGAGAAAAGAAAATTTTTGGTGCCAACATCCAATGTTGCAGATTTACCGCACCTTTTTTAAAAATAATTTTTCTGGATAAAGCTTGAATGTGCTGAAATATCTCGGCAACTTACTATTGCACCATCTTTGTTCATGTTTCATAAAACTAACACTTTTTCCGTTTCAATATGCATTTTCCCCAGATATTTAGCTAAATCAATCTGCTTGCTTAAAAAATTTATCTGCGTATTCATGAATAGCATCCGAAGATGTTAAAAAAGTTTATCAATAGCAATAAAACTACTTCAGATCTTCAATTGCTTGTAGCACGAACTGCAAAAACCGTGAGAATGGGTCATCATAACCAGGACTATATTTAAGGGGGAGCCACCGCCCCCTTTGCCGAAAAATTATAAATGTGTATGGATAATGCACCAATGTGAGACTACAGTCATAGACACAACTCACAAAGCAACCGCACATAAGGAAAAAGTAAAAAATCTGTTGATTTTTTTAGTCAAAAAAGGCCGAAAAAAGCTAATGTTTCGGGTCAGTCAGCCTTCAATAAATTTGAATCAATTTTATCGTCGATTGGTGTTTTTTCTCATTTAGATAATATAATAAAATAAATATTCAAAATAAAATTATAATCCTCTAGACAAATGCAAATACTAGTATTTTATTTAATACGGACAGATCACAATTTAAATTATATCGGTTAGTGGAAGAAATTGAGCAAGACCAATGAAACGAAAGCTATTACTGCAGTCAAGAAAAAGCAATTAACGTGCAAAAACAAAGTATTGCTTTGAAAAATCAATTCGCTTGTCATCTTCCACTTGTGCTACGAAATTCACTCCTGAACAGCGGAGGTGCTGCAAAGAAAGGTCATGGCGAACATGGACAGCATGAAGACCACATGGCTTATTCCAGCCAGAGCCTGATCAGGAGAACGACCGACTTTGAACGACGCCGTTTTAATCTGAATTGGTTAATTTTTAAAATAGGACCTATTGGTTAATCCAGGATTTTCGTAAGAAGGCGAGCGGTCTACCCAACGGTAGAAAATACAGAAGTCCGCAAAGTCGTTATTTACGCATCAAACACCGATTTTCGCCGTTTTACATCTTCTACTTTGCATGATTTTTTGAAAATTTTCGAAATTTTTGGCAAATTAGTGGTAAAAAATGCTTAATTTTCTTTGAGCCTAATTTGAGCAATTAAGGCCAGAAGGATGCTTAGGCATCTGTTTCCTGAATTCGTCTAAATTCGGAATAATATAACAAATCCAATAACATTTTACGCGAAGCGTCGAAATTTTTCAGAATTTGTGCCAAAAAATGGGAGAAAACTATATACAAAATAGTTGTTTATGCTCCAAAAACCGTTTCAAGAGTCATACAATTTTTTTACGGCGCAAAAACGTATTCGTGGATGAAAAATGGCTTCCGAACTTCCAAGAAGGTAAGCAAATGTAAAGGATACTATCCAGGGAAAATTTGAGAAATTACGACATGACGAAAAATCATTACATAATCCGTTCATTATTTTGCCAACTATGCGCATATAATTGGGCCATTGTGGGCGGCCGCCTCCCCTCCGCCTAATCGCCCTGTAGATAGGTATGTACCTACCTAATAGAGCAATCTCGTGGAATCCGGACAATTGGTAGGAAAACAATTCGTAGGAGGACAACCGTTCGATCCCAACTTGGCGCATGTATCTGAAGTTGGCGCCCGTCTAAACTTGGCGCCTTTTGTTTTCTTGTATGAACTTGGCGCCCATCTAAAGTTGGCGCCTATTTAAACTTGGCGTCTATTGATACAGGTCTCGATTGTGACTGAACTTGGCGCACGTCTGAACTTGGCGCACGTCTGAACTTGGCGCATGTATGAACTTGGCGCATATCTGAACTTGGCGCATATCTATGTTTGGCGTATGAAAATGGATAAAGGTGTAGGCATAAGGGGAGGAAACGGGCAGCCCTCCCCTGTAGGTTCGGGTAGCGTCTGGTCAGAATAAATAGTGATCCACTCTTGAATGTTTAGGGGTTGCCAGTGCCGTACACGCGAACAGCACAAGGGCGGATTTAAGGGAGGGTACAGGGGGCCGCTCCCGCCCCTCAAGATAAAGATTGGACATGTAATTTGCAATGATTTTTGGCTGTTGATGATCACAATTTCTCAAATTGTCCCGGCGTCGGAAATGCCGTTCTATTTATTTTTTTGCTAAAATCAGACAAATTTAATAATTTTATTTTCGAAAAAAATTTCGCGCTGAGTGATTTAAAATAAAAGTATATGATGCAAAACGCTGGAAAAACTTTTAATTTGAACGTATAAGGTATTTGGACCTATTTTATAACAGTTTTCGGAAAAGTCAAGATACCACCCCTATTTACGGAAATCCTAGATCCGCTATGCACGCACACCACGGAACTTTTGGGAAGGGGTGAAAAACATTTTCTGAAGTACTTGTTTTGGGGCCTAGAAACGTTGGATACATATCAAAAAAATCGTTTTTAGCCTTACTTATTAAGCTATTTCTTCTTAGGTGATTGAATCATGAAATTTTTTCAAAAATAAAAAAAAATTCAACAAAATTAACTTATACGTGAAAAAAGGCCGTTTGGCGCTAATTCATAACATATAACTATTGAGCTAAATCTTTAGTTTGCATTCAGTGTATACCGATTCTGGATGAAGGCCCTTTATTTATAGAAACTGATACAACAGTTATATAAATATACCAAGCCCGACGGGTCTCCGAATTAAGACATGCGCCAAATTAAGACATGCGCCAAGTTTAGACAGGCGCCAAATTGAGATTGGTGCCAAGGTAAGACAAGTTACATGCGCCAACATGCGACGATGCGCCAAGTTCAGACATGCGCCAAGTTCAGTCATGCGCCAAGTTCCGACATGCGCCAAGTTCAGTCACAATCAGGACAACTGATAGGATGACAATTCGTTGGAAGACAATTTGTTGTATAGGTCAATGGGTAGGATACCAACTAGTAGGTATCGTATGTACATAATCGAAGGTAGCAATTACGCAAAGAGAGTGCAGTAAAGTAAACAAGAGTTAAAAAATGGGTTAATTTCGGTCAACATGTCACAGTCGTCAAAATCATTTACGCTTAAATGTCAGGAGAGTTGTGGTCGCTATTTTTCATGATTTCGTTGACTTGTTGCTAAATGGCCGAATTTTACTTGACTGAGCGTGGAAAAAGAAAGCTATTTTTAGACGGATATGCTTGACAAAAATCAGTTTTTTTAAAAACATATCTCACTAAGTAAGTTGCTCTGAAAACAAACGCATTCAAAGTAAACAGCACAGCAATGTTTTTAAGAAGCGAAAGCTTGAACCACTTTGAAATTAATTAGCCACACATGTAACAGGGGATAGGGGCATCGCCTCGTCACTTAAGATGGATCCGTCCCCCCACTCCCAACTATCCGGACTCACGAAAAAACATGAAAATGTTAGCGATTTTTCGCCATGTTGGGCCAAAATCGCACAAGAATAAATATATCCCCCAGAAGACCATTGCTCTGGTCGCATTAACCCTCTCCTTCATCTGAGCATGATTTTTGTGCTGTTCGTGTGTGATTAAGCCTCATATAATTTGATTTCATTTATCGTGGTACGGCATTCTACGAATTGTCCTCCGACCAATTGTCCTCCGATCAATTGTCCTATCCTACAAATTGTCATCCCACCAATTGCCCTCCTAACAGTTGTCGATCTATGAATTGTCTTCCAACGAATTGTCCTAGAACCCAATCTCATATCTTGGGCATTTATAATCCGCTCTGTCCCGCCTATCGTTCAATCCTTCTTTTTCTATAGGTATTTTTTTAATTTAATTGAGAATGCAATTTTCATAACATATAATAAAAAATTTAATTTCCAATCTTCAATCTAAAACCGTGAACGTTTCGAATTATATATTTTATAGTAATTGTTTTTCGATATAATGTGTAAGCGAATAATCATCAACACAAAATTGTTCTAATCATTTAAATTTATTTCACAATTTATTTTTTAAATTTTTCTGTATCACAATTTACAATTTCAATAAATTTATTTTTCTAATCATTTAAATTTTATCATTTAAATTTATTTTAAATTTAAAAAATAATATATTATAATCTATAAACTGTTAATATCCGAAATAACAAATTCACAGTTTGTAGGTCTTCTGCCCTCAACTTTATAACTAATTTTGCTTCCAAACTACCTCAAATTGAAAAGTAAGCGATTGTAACGACTCGCGTGAATTCAAAGCGAATTATCTATTCAAAAGATGTTTTAGAAACAAATTTACAAGCTCTAAATATAAGGTAAATGTTAAATGATGGCCTAAAGCTGTTTTCATAATAGGATGATTAAAAAAATCAGCAGGCTTATACGTGTGAAAACTTTTTATGTAGTTTCTTTCTCAAGAGCCAAGAAATGCAGTTAAAAAATAATGTTAAGCAACGAATGGACGCAACTTAAATATTACGGATTACAGACTAAATTGAATAAAAATGAAAGCACTTCTGGTGATATGCTAAATGTCAAAGAGACTAAGCGAACTTTGATTGTGGCACATTGAACGTTCCTATTCCGACCTACTTTTCCCTAAACTCCAAATTTCACTGAGCTATTTTATTGTGAATAGTTTTAATGTGATTTTTCAACTTATTATAATCATCTCCATTACTTCTTTACATACTGTTCCTAAACAGACAGAAAAGAAATTTTCGTATTGTAGATGTACTTTAAGAAAAATTAAAAAATAAAATTAGATTAGACAGTGAATGAGTAATCCTGATAACGGAGTGGACTGCTTACAATTAGGAAACAATGCTATTTTTAACGATTTTTCATACCCGCTATGTAAGGCGTTGACGTGGACCGTCTCCGGAAACTGAAGAGCAGAAATTTTCACGAAGACAAAAATATGAAGAAGTCTCGCCAATTTATTTATCCACTAACTGGTGTTAAAATAATTGCAAAAAATGTTTTTGAAATTCAAGACGAAGGTTCAAGCTCGCTCGAGAACCTAAGCGGGCTTGTGAGCACACCTGGGCGTGGGGGGGGGGTTTGGGAGGGGTATGCACCCCCAGAAACCAAAATACCCCCAGAAATCAAAATACCCCCCTCAGAATTCAATTTTTTAAAATTTTTTTCGTTTTTTTCGCAATTTTTCGATGCCAATGGATAGTGCTTGATGAGAAACGTCGAAAAATGGTGTTTTTATCGCCCTACCACCATTTTTAAGGCCATTTTTTGACTTTCAAAAAATCTTGCACACCCCCCCCAGTATTTTTGCTGCCCACGTATGCTTGTGAGCCGAGTTTAAGATTTCAGAGTTCATTATAGAATATGGCAAAGTGTTATGAAAGACCAGAAGCAAAACGAGCATTCTATATTACATACATGGCCTTAGAGCACAGAAAACAGTTTTAGAAAAATGCAAAATCGGGAATGGATAGCGCTTTCCGTCAGTTTTGAAATAGCATGTAATCATTTGAAATATCCTAATAACATTTTTAGTTAACTTCGACATTTCGAGCATATAATGTTTATCATTCGGCTTAGAAAAGTCTGGTTTACAAAAATATGCGCATTTTTATGAAAATGCACTTAAATCGATTGAGGAGCTGTGTATAAGCAACTTTGTCCAGCCTATGTAACATCAATAAAGCTAATGACATCCAAAGTAATTTTACCTTTTTAGAATCATTACAACATAGAATTAGAAATATAAAAACTTACAGTACTTCTATTCCCTAAAACTATAGTTTGAAGTCGTCTACACCATGCGTGTTGGGTATGGGTTTTGAACCCCCAATAGATGCTAGACCATAGATGCAGAGCATGACTCAGTCTGGGGGGTCAGCCGGCCTGAGGTCAGCCAGATGGCTTTTCTTAACCGAAATGGCCTCAGAAACTGGTAAAAATACTACAATAGCTTAAAAACTACATTGATCCACAATTTCTAATTAGTTCCAAGCACTTTTGCAGAAAATTTTTCATTTTCATTAAAACGACATTAATCTACACTTTATGATAATTCTCAATCCCTTTTGAGGGAAATTTTTCATTGTCATCAATTTTTTACCTTCGTTTTACCTCATTTTCTCCAGATAATTTCTCATTTTTTCTATCCTACATATCTAGACCAGACTAAGGGCCTAGACTATACAGGGACGTGGGGGTTAAGGGGTTTAGAACCCCGAGAATGCAGCAGACCCCCAGACTCCTGATTTGAATTTTCGATGATGTGTTTTTAGGATTTCCGCCAGTTTACACGATCCATACCCTCTGGATTCGGTTGCTGCCTAGACACCCAGAATTAAAAATAGAAAAAGTTTTGGCGGAAATTAGGCAAAAAACGGCCAAAAATGGAGGAAAATTGAAAATTTTCTGCAAATGTATTTTCAATTGACCATAAAATCGTAGAGACCTCTGGACCTCCCCCAAATTCCAGTGGACCCCCCACCAAAATCGATAGAATACCAGAATTGACTTTTGACGCTATTCATGGCAATTTAGCCCATTCGGACCCCCTAGAAAATGGTTGCTGCCTATGTGTGATCTAGACCCTTAAATCCCTAATGTGCATGTCTGCCGCTTATCCCCCTCCCTCCATATGCAAAATGTCTGCCGACCCAGCATTTTCGATTTTCCTAAAATCGTAGACGTGTGCTGCTTAAGAGCGTTCAGCGATCATTTAGCTTGGAAGTAGTAAAGTTCGGGCGCTTCGAGTCGTATATGAATGTAAACACTCATTTTTAAGACTATATTTGTTCAATTTACTCGATTTTTTTAAATTTTTCCGCAATCTTTTCCTTTTATCTTCTGAGGCCCTGTTCATAAATGCAGATTACGTACCTGCCATAGATGCACAAGGTCAGAGTCGGCATGGGAGGAGGGGTGGTGGTAAAATCCTAGAAATCCAAAACAGTGACTTCAGCGTTCACGAGTTTTTGCTGTTAAAAGAACTAAAATGGTCAAAGTAGCCTATAATACGCTTTTTCATGGTAATATCGCATTTTGAAAGCATCTGCAGTCCATGCATTATATCACTTTTAACACTAAAAAATAAAGAAATTGATCGATTTTGAGCGCTTTTTGAGTACAACTACATAAGAAGTACTAAGAAAAATTTCTGTCATTTCTACGCCTTTTAACTCAAAAATGATGCAAAAAAAACGTTCCGTCAGCTCAAAATCGACGAACAGTACCTGTCTGGCTGACTGAGTAGGGGTGGGGGTAATACTCCTCACTTCTCTATGTGCACTATAGTGCTTGCTTACCTGTTGGTAGAGGTAGATTATCTGGAGTCTATCTTTATTTAAAGTCGTACTCATAAACTCAGGGAAAATTTTTAAGTGAGTAGAAATCCATGTACCTCAAGGAAAGCCTCATTCTACTGGCAGGTAGACCCTACCTCAAAATGGGGTTTTATGAAAACGGCCTCTGAATGAACATGGTCAGAAACGTAAAAAAATAGCGTTTCGATGAGTAGCCAGTTTTTGAGCCCAAAACGGCACTTTATACAGATTTATGCCGACCCCTCCCCTGTAAATCCTAAGCAGCACATACTTATACTTTTTGGTTCAATATTTAAATCCTTTTGTCGCACTTCCTTTCGAGGAACCCATAGCACTTACACAGAGTACATCGGCAATGACATCCATTCTCATCTGGTTAAACGTTTGCTTTACCTGAAGATCCACAAAGGCTGCACCGGCCAGAACGAGCATCCACACCATGTACATGGCACCGATTGAAGACATGAATATACCGTAGACCAGATGACACACAGCTGGAGAGCCCAAAACGACGCCCAAGAAGACGTACCTGGGTTGTGAGCCCAAAGTAACGCCCAACGCATCGGAGATGACGGCGATCAGCAGCGGAGTGAGAAAAGTGGGGGGAGCAAAGAACAGCATCCATTTGCCAGCCAATAGTGCATTCACGAAAATCACGGTGCCCAAAACGCCCAATGACAACTGATACTAGAAATGGGTTATTTACTAATAATAAGAAAAATCATGCAATCATATCGCGTTCTTAGTAGTTTGACCCCTCCCCCGCACTATAAATGCTGACATCCGAATTTACAATTTTCCAAAAAGCACCTCATAAAATGTGCCGTCTAAAGGTTTTTTAGCGATTTGTTGCATACAATTATCAATGACTCTATTCCTTTTCACCAAACAGCTATTTTTGAGCATATTTTCTCAATTGAATGACTTTTTCGAAACGATTTTTCATATTTTTATAGCATCCTCAGAAACGTCAAAACGTCTTCACACGCACCCATGCTTTATAGGGTCCAAAAAGACACTTCTCGATAACATGTTCGAGACTACTAGCATTCATGGTGATAGTTAAATTGAAAGACGAGTCTACTTATGCATCTCAAATCAATTATCCTTTTTTATTCAAAATATTCCTAGCGGCATTTGCACAAAAAAATTTTTCGGTATCAATTGAGAAATAATCAGGTAAGTTGACAAACAACTGCCATTGGTTACCTGAACTTCCCCCCCGAAATTATTTTGTAAAAACAACTAAAATTCGAATAAGGGAGCGATTCTGAATAGCGGACAATTTGAATGAAGTTCCAAAGTATTTCTAAAGTTCTAGAGTTCTAAAGTTGGTCAATTAGATTATCAGCACCAAGATATGGAGACATGAAAATTTTCGCTTAGACCTACTATAACTAAAACGTTTTGTAGCTATGTAGCATCCACCGATGCCATGTGAGATTGAAACCATTTTTCCTATAATGAGATACAAACGAATGATGGTGCCGACATTCAGGAAAACGATGTACTTGAATATTCTCTCTAATCAATTTTATAAGCATAAACTATTCATTTCTATTCATTCGACGCACACGGAAGACATCAGAATTCTAGGAGGTCCCAGAAAGTTTAAAAAAGAAAGAAATGGCCAAAAAACTTTGTTGGCCCCAGCAAAGAAAAATCCATTGAGAAAGGAAATTTTTTTCAAATTCTTATATTCTGGACAGCATCTCAGGCCTCATGCCATGGCCGTGCTTAGGGGGTGCGAGCCGGGCGATCGCCCAGGGCCGCTAAATCATTTCGTAAAATGTGGAAAAACATCTGTTGCGGCCCTAATATTGCAAATCATATAGACTAATACGTTATTTAAGATTGAGATTTCAGATTTAGGGCTCTATATTTTTCAATAGTAAGATCTGACGATCAGATATAATGTAAAGTAGTACATATGATTCTCTAAAACGAGAAAACAAAAATGTAAGTGTGCAATTTTTCGATAAGATTTAAAGCCTCTTCTTCTAACGATGAATTTTCATTTAGGATCATTCCGATCACAAGCCTATCTTTTATCATTCTGTTTTTCTAGAAATTTCACTAAATTATCTGAAAAAACTTCTGGAAATTACTCAAAAATTCACAGCCGTGAAGAAGCTGTCTATGGTTCTGCTCTGACATTGTTTTATTTCCTCTAAAGCTTCATATACTTTTCACTAAACAAGATGTACCTACTTATTTTATGGGTTGAAAATGCAGCAATTTTTGCCTCCGATGCATTTTCCAGCGAAAATTTGGAAAAAATTTTTGGTGCTTCTTTGAAATTTTGACGACCACTAAAAGCAGCTTCGCCCAGGGCCGCAAAAATTCTAAGCACGGTCGTGCTCATTGCCCTGTGTAATTGACAATGCGCGCAGACTCGGCTTTCTCTGTTTCTAATATATGCAATACAATTTATGTACATATCCTTATAATGTACGGGTCTCCAGAGCTGAGCACGGCTTCTATATATTCAGACTTGAGTCAGTCTTAAGCCTGATTCCAGTTTTTAAAGATGAGAGGTCATGTTTAAGCCTGGCTTAAGCCGGTTCCCATATGCGCAGGCTTAAGCCGGACTGAAACCTAGCGAAAATGTTGAAATATACATCAAAATTTGACACTCCTTATGTTTATCATTTAGTGAGCCAATAAAAAACGGACCCTGGTTATAACATTAGCCACCTTTCCAGTATTGAAGCATTGTTTTTTCCGGAATTTCGCCAAATATTTTTAAATGTATATCTACTAAAATGTAATTGTATTTAAAGCGAACGGAACAAAAACACGATAAATTAAATTATGGAACTCACAATGCGCTTGTCGTCATTTGAATCTTCGCCTTTTGGGAATATATTCGGCGATCAAACAAGGTATGGCGATGAAGCTTATCAAGAGCAAAGCACCACCGCCTATGAAAAGGCCGATCAGAGGACCGGCGATTTTGCCCAGAGTGAGCGATGCCAAGGACGAAACAAACAGGCATGTACCAACCCACAGATAATTTTTTACCAGATTCCTGAAAGAGGTTTTTAACGCATAAAACACCGTTTGATTAATAGTTCCGATTACTAAAGGAACATCAAAATAACAGAAATATACGTAGCTTTTATTACGATATCTATTCGTCGTATGGAAAAAATCGATAACTGAGTTGATTAGACATGCATTACAGTAGGCTCCGGGAGGATAAAAAATCAAACTTTATGGGGAAAATAAGACGATGAAAGATAGAAATTGACAAAAAATCAAATTTTTGCGTATGCGAAGAAATTGCGATGTAATTTTTAAGCTGCAACAAGTTGAACGCCACTTTAAGGCCATTTTAGATTCCGCACCCCTAAGGTCGCGCTGATCCCCAGACCGTCACATTGTGCACCTATGCAGTAACTGACTAGGTTTATGTAATTTTATCTAACGTGGCTGCCTAAGCCGGCAGTAGACGTCTCTAGAACAAAAATGTGCAATAATTCGCATTTTTACAGCAAAGTCAAGTGTCTCGTCTTCTGCTTGGCATATTAAAAAGTAACCACCATAAGGTAATCATCGAAAGATCAGTAAGAACTGCTTCCGGAACTACCCATATCGCTGAATATAAGAATTTTATATTGGAAACCCGAATATTTCGAGAAACAAAGGACGATTTTCGATCGGAGCTCCTCTGCTGTATGATTCGACAAAACTTATCATAGTCAATAATAATTCCGTTACAAAAATTTCTGGGCACTTATTCTTACTCGTCCTTTTGTTTGCCTTCAACTTTCGAGCTCCTCTAGAATAAAGTTATCTTGCACCTAGTTATTAAAACTATCAGGTGTCGTAATGAATTTACTGAATACATAATGTTAAATGCGTAAATAGGTAGATTAAGACAGAATTCAGCAGATTAGCACTGACTTGTACAAGTCTACGTTATCTCCTGTTGGCGACATGTCTTCTAAACTGGCTCGCACATTAGATATTAACTTTGTGACCGTTTCCTGAGTTGGCACATTGGCTGTGGCGAATTCTTTCAGGTCGTTTACATAGATCGGCAGAGCCGCGGCATATCTTTGGGCGTTATCACCCAAAGACCTGAAATTAGTGTACACATGTATTGGTAGCTATTATTAATTGAAATTATTCTAAAGCTTTTCCTCACTGTATTAATCTTCTATAATCTTCTAGAACGACACCAGGAGTGGCCATGGTTTGTTCTCAATCTCTTATTGCAACCGTATGTACAAATTGCAATAGTTATGTACGCGGCAGAGCAAATGGAAAAAACGACCGTTCGCCAAAGCTGATCGATTGAAGAATGGTTATAGCAACGCGTTATAAGTGTAAACAAACGTTCATTCTCGACGTAATCTGCATGAGCTAAACTTCACACTAAAGGCTTTGACCATTTTATTTCACTCCGTTGCACACAAAGACATAAGTTTAAAAACTATGTCCAACAATAATGTGATGAATTGTGATCACAGCATTGATCTGATAAATAGTTATCGTAATCTGTCAGCTTACTATCAATAAAAATTTTTAAAATTTATGCCTAAAGTCAGGCGAAAAAGACTATTAAATACAAAAAGAAATTCACATTCATTTATTCAAGAGCCTTTTCATTAAATTTAATCCACACGAATTAGGCTAAAAAAGCGGCTTATATCTGATTCAGTTCTGCTGAACAAGGTCAAGGATCATCTTTAAACTGGATATATTGTTGAATATCTTTTCTGTCGTATTAGTTTAAACCACTGTTGTCAGTTTAAAGTTTTTCAAAAAGTTCTTGAATAGAAACAGACTATACTTACGAGGGGCGGGGGGGCGGCCGCTCCCCATTGGCCAAAAATATTTGGCGAGATAACGAATGGATATGCTATTCGCAATGATTTTTGGCCGTCAGTGATCGTAATTTCTCAAATTTTTCCGCCGCTTCGCGCCGTGTAATACCCTTTAATGACATTTATTTACTTTCTTTGCGACATGGATGGAAGGCATTTTTTACTCATGGTATAGATTCCATATTAATTTCAGGAGCAGAAACAGCTATTTTAGCATAGATATTGTGTATTTTCGAGCACAAGTTTTAAAATTTTCGACTTCCGGCGTCAAATGACAGAGATACAAGAAATCATGTAGTAAATCCAGCTTCTAAACGTCCTCGAGCCTAAATTTTACAAATTTTTCGGCACTTCGAGCCGGATTTTCGCTAAACTCAATGAAATTTAATAATTTTATCGCACGAAATTGTCTTAAATTAAAAAAAATTTTCGAAAAAATATTGCGTCATTAGTAATTTTATAAAAGTAGACAATGTGAAACGCTGACAAAACGCTGTTCTGCACGTGAAGGTCAAATTTTTGGACCTATTTTTGACTGTTTTTGGAAAAGTTGAGGTACCGCCCCTCTTAGGAAAATCCTATAGTCTGTTTCACATAACTTCGTGCGTAAATTCTAGGAGTTTTCGTCGACATTAGGCCGAGAGTTACGATATTTATGTGTAAATCAAATCAATGCTATGATCGCAATCAGTTAGCTTATTGCCGTAGGTAGTTTTAAAAATTATGACCGAAGTTGTGTGAATCAGACTATAGATCCGCCACTGATACTTACAATCATAGGTGGGCGGCAAAAAATTCTGGGGGCGTAAGATTTTTCAAAGGTCAAAAATGGCCTTAAAAATGGTGGTATAGAGAAAAAACACAATTTTCAACGTTTCTCATCGAACACTATCCATTGGCATCAAAAAATTAGAAAAAAAAACCAAAAAAATTTCAAAAATTGAATTCTTGGGGAGTATTTTGGTTTCTGTGGAGGGGGTATTTTGGTTTCTAGGGGGTTGCATACCCCAAACCCCCACGCCCAGGTGTGCTAACAATTACCAACCTATAGTCCGTTCATTTAATTTAGAGGTTTTGAACAAATTTAAAGTGACTATAGTCTATCTCACACAAATTTGGGCATAAATTTTAAAAACTATGTCCGACAATAAGCCAACAGATTTATATGTTGAAACAGACTATAAAAAGTGTTCTATATATATATATATATATATATATATATATATATATATATATATATATATATATATATATATATATATATATATATATATATATATATATATATATATATATATATATATAAATAAATAAATATATATATATATATATATATATATATATATATATATATATATATATATATATATATATATATATATATATATATATACGTATATATATATATATATATATATATATATATATATATATATATATATATATATATATATATATATATATATATATATATATATATATATATATATATATATATATATATATATATATATATATATATATATATATATATATATATATATATATATATATATATATATATATATATATATATATATATATATATATCTTAGGTAGCGCGTTAGCGCGTGACCCTCTATACTTGGTGCCCCTAACACTGTGCACCCCTACAGCTATAACGGGACACTTCTGGAAGGTGCGGTTTTTTTAAAAGAATGATAATAAAAAAATTCGCTGCCCGTGTTTTGTTTTTCTTGAAACTCAAAACTGATTGTGTAAAGAAGGTGTAAAGTTTTTGTGTAACGTTATAACATAGGACAAATTTTGGGACCTTTTTGTCACGGCAAGTGGACAACTGAGTATTGATGACTCGAACAATTAAACAGCATAGGATTATAGAGGGATGGATTTTTCGGAACAATATTTTTGTTTTTTGAAATTCGCATTAGTTTTCGAATGGCAGTGTAAAGAGTGCGAAAATCTGAGGGGTGAAAAAACACTTTTTGGTCGAGTTTTCAACCTGTCTATGTCTGATACTAACTCCAGTTATGAGTTTTTTAAAATGTTTTCTGACAGAAATGTAGAGCGGATCAAGGGCTACATTCTGCATATAAGCAAATTCTTCTACGCTCTATGGAGAGTTAGATCCTGGGGTTTAAAGTTTACACTCTAGTGGATGGTGTAAAAAACGGATTTTAAGTAAGATTTCTCTGCCAAATTTTTCCGCTTATGAGTCAGTGTAAATTGAAGACAGCATTAATAAAGTGCCTCTCAGGGGCTACACATCGCAGCAAACCGCATTTAAAAAAACGCAATATTGAGTTATTTATGGGGGGTGTAAAGTTCGAAATCAGAGGTAAAAAATGGGCGAAAAAACACGTTTTTCCGAAGTTTGATTAAT